>CM052245.1:3927170-4527170 GCA_028455795.1 Lasioglossum marginatum
ATCGCCGCGCGATAAGAGGAGAAAGGAAGTTCGTGCTGAGGAGAATCGTGAATACAAACATGGTAAAATCGTTGATCAACGTATGGCAAGTCCTCATCGCAAATATTATAATCAGAGTGAGCAGAAGCAAGCGCGTTCCAACGAAATGGTTGCAGAAAACATTGAGAAGGGTCCAGTCTCAAAACTTGACACGAAAGAATCAACATCGGTCGAATCTGACGACGAAAGTATCTTGAAGAAAGAAATTGAAATGCGCCAGGTCCTTTTGTCGCCGCACGATAAGAGGAAAAAGAAAATTCACGTCGAAGAGAATTCCGAACACAAACATGGTAAAATCATTGATCAACTTTTTGCAAGTCTTCATCGCAAGTATCATAATCAGGATGGGCTGAAGCAAGCGCGTTTTAACGAAATGGTTGGAGAATCAACATTCATCGGATCTGACGATGAAAGTATCTTGAAGAAAGAAATTGAAATTCGCACGGTCCTTTTGTCGCCGCGCGATAAGAGGAAAAAGGAAGTTCGCGATGAGGAGAATCGCGAATACAAACATGGTAAAATGATTAATCAACGTTTTGCAAGTGTTCATCCGAGATATTGTAATCTGAACGAGGAAAGTACAGAAAATTCTAGTCTTCTTGAATCCTCGAGAATAGATACTTCCGGCGAAGGTTTCGGTCATGAGAATGACGACGTCGATGAGTTGTATTATCCGTCCATCAGCGAATTAGACGATGTACTGCTCGCTTACAATAAAATGATCGCCGATGCTTCGCGATCGGTAAGAGCAATCGACAGATATTTATCGCGGCCAGAACTCGCAGAATTTCTGCGAAAAGACGAAATCTCGGAGAGCGACGAGTCTCGAAATGCGAGCCGACCAAACCGAGAAAAGTTTGAGACGCCGAAGAGAAATTTTTGCAATTACGTACGAAGTAAAGATTCGATTAGGGATCGCGCAGCTGTAAAGAACAGACGCATAAACGAAGCCCGCCAATCTCGAGCTAAAAGCGATTCGAAAAATAAATCTGTCCTCCCGAGAAACTCGTACAAAACACCGTTGCGAGTTGATTCGAGAATATTATCGAACGTGGAAGCGAAATTAACAGAAAGCGACAACAACAAAATTTTAAGGCACGTCGAGAAAACGTACGCGAATTTTTTCAAAGTGTCTCGTCCACGAGAATCCGTCGTTTTTCGGGCGAGAGATGAAAGCTCGAGCATGACTTCCTCCGTAAACGTTTCGAGCATGGACGCGCAGAGCGTCGATGAACGTCGAATAGGAACGATTTCAAGAGTTGCGGATGATAACGTTGCTGAAGTTCCGAGTCCGCGATCGAATGTGGCGTTCGTGCGAGACATCGAAAGGGAACAAACGGAGACAAAAGTGGGCTTCGAAGAAACGTTAAAGCATGCGTTCAACGTCGACGATATGATACCAATATTAGTGAAAAACTTGCTGCAGCATTTTCAGAACGGTGCGACCGGTTCGCCGCAGAATCTCGAGTTACTGATCACGGAGAATGTGTCCGCGAACAATGTTGAATCGAACATTCACGAGATAGAGACCGCGCGCTTGAAAACTGATAACGAATCCGAGAAAGAATGCTTGGGAACAGGATTCGATGTTGATGCAACGGAAATCATTAAGATCGATGAAAAGATTACCGAGAAAAATGCTAACGGTACATCCCCTCGTGAAAATATTAACGCTGACTTGATCGATAAGCCCATCGATCGATCTTCAAACTTTGAACAAACAGCATCATCCTGCTTGAACCAGGAACTCTCGATCGCCGAGCCGAGAAAAATTCATCCGGATGTTGAGTCGTTCGGGGAACTTTTAAGCACGAGAAGTAATAGTACTTCGAACAGAAATGGGGAAAATAATGATGTAAAAAGCTGCGAATATTTGGAGCAGAAAGGAAGTAATAATGGAAGTTTAGCTTCCTCGAGAGACGTTTCAAACATCGTCGATAAAAAAACAGCGAAAACCAATGAAAATATATCGAATTCGTCGACGAATAATTCATCAGCGAAAAACGAAGTAATCAGTAGTAAGGATAATTCTTCGAGTAAACCGAATCCCATAGTTGAAAATGAGAAAATCGAGTCGCGTTTGGACCAGGCTAAATCTTATGATAATGTTCGAAAGACATCATCTTCCGATTCCTTGCGCGATTGCGTTTCTCTTCGATCCTCTTCGAGAAGCGAGACGAAAGTATCAAACACGAAGGAGTCAACCGGCGAGATAAAGGACAGCGATCAATTTACGGAAATAAATCACGATAAACATCGCATGTTTCAAAAAGAAAAGATCCTTTCACACTTGTACGAAGAGATGTGCGAACAACTCTTACATTCCGCACAAGCTACGAATTATTCGACTCTGGTCCAGCAGGATGTTAGGTGCGGAAACGATTCTCTTTTCGTTATCCTTATACATATATCTATTCGTACCAGATTGTTTTACAGGTTTTGCACTCCAAATTCAATGCAGGAAAAAACAACAGACATTGAAATATGTAAGAATCCTTAGATTTGTTGCAGTTAGAGGCCGAAAATCGTGAAAGACTGCAATTTTTACTATCTTTAAGCGTTGAAGCTCATTGCAACGTCGGCCGATTTTGACGAGATTTTCAGAATATGTTTAATTAATAAAGATCTGCGAGATGTGTTTTCTAAATTTTCCATACAACTCCACATAGAAAAGTTGCAAAATACAACTTTTAGTATTTTCTCTGCAATTCCGACAACTTGCAATGTTTCTCAAAACTTTTTTTCACGTTGTGTAGCAAACCAATTGTTCTAACTTCTAAAAAAAAATTCAAATGGTCCAATATTAAAAAAGTTATCGTCTTTTTAAGAGTGTCCGAATATTAGTGGGAGTCACTGTATCTACACACAGTCTTCATACATTACAAAGTGAATGAATTGGCAATTACTTTCAAATAAGTATTTCATGTACATCTTTGCAATAAATGAAATTTTGAATCTTTTAACAATTAATTTACAATATGATCTGATCTTTTTTTACAAAAACTTACTTTAAAAATACATAGTTCTCGAAAGATCGAATTTGATTTGCAAAAGGATGAATTCGGAGTGCAAAACCTGTATTAATTAGACCAGTAAATGAATGCGTTAAATACATAATAGATACTAAGTACTATTAAAGTACTACTATTAAGTACTACTACTAAATACATAATAAATACATGATTAAAACATGGGAGTATATATACATTAAGTTTACCGTAGCATTATTATAAATCACATGAAAAAATGTTCAGAGGAATTATTCAAAATAATACTGTTTAAACTTTACGAATCATAACTGATCGAAATAGAATTGAATGAAAAGCAGTATTTTCGATTAAACCGTGTATTAATGTGACTTTCTATCAAACTACGATTGAAATTTCTTTCTCATATGATAATTCCCCGGATTTATTTATTTTAGGACATCCGATGATGCGCCTGGAACAGTCTCAACGAAGGTAACATTAATAAAAATGTTTAAAATATTTTATATACATGAAAATTCTTGATGTTAGACACATTTATTGATATCAGATTGAAACAGTATCTTCGGACACGTCCCGCTCCGAGGGCGAATTGTTCGTGCCGAGCTCCGGTTCCTGTTCTCTGGGTGAAATTAAAATGTTAAATACTGACGAACAAGACAATATCATTACAGTTTTCGTGACAAAAGAGACGTTGACTTCGTGGAGCGAGTCCTCGAAAGTAAGTGTACAAGTTCTCCAGCATCAGCGAGTCTTTTAATTATATAACATTGTTACAAAACGTTGTATATAAAACACCAGACTTGGAATTCCAAAAATACATACACTACTGTGCAAAAGAAAGAAGCACCCAGTATAATTACAAGATATAATGACAAACAATATCTTTATGTAGAAATTGTATTGTACAATAATTGATTTATTGCATTTAAAGTATTAGATAATCCGCAATAACGCATATATTCTCAGAACTATTCAATTAAACAGCAGAATCCTTTTTCAAAACTTACTGTGTTCTTATTTGCTTTTCTATTAAATATGGCCGGGTGCTTCTATTTTTTGCACAGTAGTGTATATCTACTAATCATATATCTAGACTGCGGATCTTCATGCATTTATGGTTTTTAAAAATGTTCGAACAATGCTAGAATATAAAATTCTACAGAACTAATTTTCCACTTTCTTTAAATTTGTAGTTTGCAGAAACATCCGCAGTCTAATAGTATCAGATTTGTTAAACGTAACAAAGTAAAAATTTCACGAAGATATGAAATAAAATTGTTACTATATATGCATTTCTAATCAACGTTTTGTCTTTCAAAGATAATTGAATTTGGATTGATTAAATGAATTATTTAGATACCGTGTTCATACACTTATTTAGTACGTTTCTGAATATTTTTAGTCGTTGGTACAGAGTATGGGGGAAATTTGAAGTTGCTGCTTTGACGAAAAGTGCGTTGGACGAGTATTGCTGCAAATTACTTACACCTATACGTCTGTCTTCGTATGTATTGCACTTGAAAATGCAATGACGGTGACGTATTCCAGATTACTCGTGCTTCCAGATAAACAGGAGAAGATGACTAATAACTGCGCCGATACATTGTAAATCAATTTGTTGTTAAAGTGTTTTTATCATATACCGGCGAACGATGAAAGTATGTAATGATTCAGGAAAAATAATAACTATAGATTGTGGTCATCACTGTTATCTTGCTAACCTATGATCGTTTATCGCATGTATGGACGGAAATCGTACGAATAGTGTTTGTGCTTCGAGTTTAAATATAGAAGAATGAGCATTCTATATAAATAAGGAACGTGAAATCGTTAAGAATTCGAAGAACGTAATAGCACCGTGACAGATGATTTTTTTTTCTAAATGTCACAGACATAACCTCACATTTTCACGAAAATATGAGATTACTTGTGAGGCTTTGAGAGTCTTGTAGAAGAACACGGAAATTCAATTATTAGTTCACGTAAGGCGACAATTGAAATAATGTATTGCATACACTTTAATGGATAAACACTTTATTCGTCGTAACGGAACAGTAAATGGAAAAGAAAATGTGCGAGAAATATGTGATCGGTTATTGGATATCCGAGAAAAAACGACAGAAGTTCAATTGGAATCATTTTTACAATTTGTGCGAAGCCGAAGGGTTTCAATTGAAAATGGTAAATAAATGCTATCTCTGTTCTATTGCTATCGAACGATTGTAACTTCGTACGCAACTAGTCAGCTCTATCGAGAAATAAAATATATATTTTCATTACGACTAACGATATGTTCTTTGAACTAATGTATTGCTTTCAGATCGACATAAATTCTGATCTTGAATCTCAGGGACCATTTCATGTTTTTATACATAAATTGACACATAAACTAGCGCATGCAGAAAATGGTGATCAAAATGTATGATAAAATTCGTTGAATCTCTAATTGGAACCTGTGTAACCATTTCGTTTTTGTTGCAGGCCAAAACACTTATCTCAAAAATTGAAGAGTACTTCTGTCGACACCCTAAAATAATAGTTATTGATCCTTTGGACAATATTAAGATTTTAATAAATCGTTATAAATACTACGAACTCATACAAGAACATGTACAATTTAATGGTAAATCGAACAATATGTTTCTTAACACGTTCCGTGCCACATGTACCGCCAATAGTACCGATAATAATTTTGGCCGACAATGACTTTGTCCGTCGACGAATTTAACTGACAATGATTTTTGTCGACAACAGTATTATCCGATAGTAACATCATTTTTTTCTTTAACTATTCTGCACTAACACTTTTACTGTTGTATCTATGTATGTAAAAGAAAGAAGCACCCAGCCATATTTAATAGAAAAGCATAAAAAATCAAATAAGAACACAGTAAGTTTTGAAAAAGGATTCTGCTGTTTAATTGAATAGTTCTGAGAATATATATGTTGTTCCAGATTATCTAATACTTTAAATGCAATAAATCAATTATTGTACAATACAATTTCTACATAAAGATATTGTTTGTCATTATATCTTGTAATTATACTGGGTGCTTCTTTCTTTTGCACAGTAGTGTATGTAATTGTTAGTTTCTCTGTCCTCGTTAACAGTAACAAAATCTCGAAACATAGAAGACATGGATAGGTGAAATTTGGTACACAGACACCCAGTAGCCCAAAGAGGTGCACGTATATGCTTTTATCCTGGAAATTCTATAGGATTAAGTGCTATAAATAAATTAGTTTAGCCATTGATTTTTCAACGGGAATTATGCTAATAAAAATATAATTATTAGTTAGTCGGCTAACGTTGTTGTCAAACGATGTTAATATCGAATAATACTGTCGTCGATTAAAGTCGTTGTGGGTCAAATCTGGAGACAGCGAAAACTGTGTCGATGAACCTTTTATAACAAGTTCAACACTGCAGAATATGTTTCCACCAAAAGAATGAGGCATAAAAAATGCAGTGTAGAACAAAGCACATAAATTTATTTAGTTGTCGAGTGAAAACGGCTCGGCACGGAACATGTTAACTATTGGGTTAGCAAGAAAGTAAGTTTCTATTCAAGCAATGAACTTTAATGAATAGAATATTTTCCATTTTGTTCGATGATCTTTTGCCATCTTCCTAATTCCGCGCTCATAAAACTTCAAAATTCACCCGAAATTACTTTCTTGCCAACCCAATAATTGTCAAGACGTTCATTCGTTCGATACTAAATTGCGAACCAAATGAATTTTCTGCTTTTACTTTCTAGATGTATTTACTCCAAAGTTCGTAGAGATTAAAAGCAAAGATACCGTTGAAAATATATCACTGTTAAAAAAGGCAAATATTAAGTTCCCAGTAATCTGCAAACCGCTTATCGCTCAGGGTTCTAGCGATGCACATAAAGTGAGCATGTTATTTCTTTATGGGAAACTACGTTTGTAATGCTGAACGCATATCAATTTCAATTTATATTTTGCAGCTGATGGTAATTTTCAATGAGGAAGGTTTGAACGATTGTCAACCACCTTGCGTGGCGCAAGAGTTCATCAACCACAATGCAATCGTTTACAAAATATACATAGTCCGTGAACATTTTCACGTAGACGAGAGACCCAGTTTCAAAAATTTCTACGAAGAAGACTGTACTTCGTTAAACACTATATTTTTCAACTCGCATAATATATTTAAGAGTGGTTCTCAATCGAAATGGTCAATCTTATCGGAAGAAAACATTCCATTAACAGTAAAACCGAAACAGGAAATGTTAGAGAAAATTGTAAAAAAAGTTACAGAACTCTTCGGACTCCTTTTGATCGGCGTCGATGTTGTTATTGAAAATCACACCGGAAGATACGCAATTATAGATGTGAACGTATTTCCTGGATATGTAGGCTATCCAAACTTTTTCGAACAGTTAATAGGATGCATTAGAAAATTGTTAGTAGAACACACAGACGCGCAACAAATTTCTAAAAGCTACTCATTAAAAAAGTGTCTGAGCGATGATCTAGATTCTGGTTTCGAAAGTGACGAGAAAAAGAAAAGTTCTACGAAAACAATGAAATAAAATATAAAACCAGCAGATAAATTATAAGAGAACGGATAACTATGAAATTGATATCCCGGTTCGCTATATTCTATCAAGTACAAAGTGGTATTGTTTGAATAAATAATACACCTTTTTTTTTACAATAGAACACGATTCAAAGACAGCTGTTTCAGTTGTTGTATCAGATCTCCGTTTTGCAATAAAAAATATTTATTTCTTTTGTACATTTTTTTCACTTGTTTTTTTACTTCCTTATACAGTTGTTGAAAGAAAAATGAATTTGTCCGTTGTTCACACTGAATCGTTTTAATAAATGTATTCATCGTAGTGACGAAAACATGTAGCGCGAACTGCCAAAAATCAAATACTTTTCACTTATGTAGTGTTTGCAGTGATGGAAAAAAAGTTACATTTTCATCGGCAAGTCAATAATGAAATATTACGAACATGTAATAACGACAAAGCTATTAATCATTGTAACATTTATATTTTACTTTACTGATTTTTGTTTGAAATACATTGCATACGATTTGATGATAAAATATGTGTTTTTCCGAGTTCTTTTTGCTTTATCCAGGCCTTGGCGGATGCAAGGATTTTAAGATTTTGTCTTTGCGACTCATCTTCCGGGAAAACAAAATCGATTATCGCAATCCAGACCTGTATACATTCAATAATGAAAAAAAGATAAATATCACAATTATGCAATTAAAAATTGAACACCGATATGGTACTCTGATATGTAACTGATATCGTTCTTACTTTTACGTGAAGCGTACGTTTTAGTAAGTTTTTAAATAATTGTCTCGCATTTTCCGTTTCGTCCTGTGCTATTTCGAAGTCAATATAAGATTTCCATAAAAGTTCTGGCATGTCCAATCTACATATTAGAAAGAAAAACACATAAATATAACAAAAGCTGTACCTGAAAGACTGGTTAGTTATTTTGAAACATTTTACCTTGGTTGCGATATAGCTAATTCATAAATAGCTCGTGCGCGCGGTATATCGTCTAATAGCGTTTTCAGTTCCGCAAACTGTTGAAATAAAAAATTTAATAGAATTTATGATTTTGAAAATTAAATGAAATACTAGGGTAAAGGTACCAGTTACCGGATATTTAGTGACGACTTGGAAATTTTTTATTAATTTGAAGGCATTCTGTAATTTATTTTGCATTATTTGTGATAAACGATCGATTACCAATCTTTCTTCGTAGCACAATAAAATCATTATTTTATTATACTATGATCGGAAACGAAAAATTGCGTTGTCTCGGGGAATAAGGGTTTTAACTAATGTTTTCTATATCTTAAACAAAAATTATTGTAATACATATATATTTTTATATACGAAGAGGAAGCATCGATGTCGACAAGCACTCCCTTGGCTATCTGACCACCTAATTTTTTAGTAAAAGTGGCTAATAGTATTCGAGATACGGAATAACTTTTAAACCATGAATAACATTCGCACGCATTAATTTACTCAATACAATTCACAGATAAATTTATTAATTCTAGCTGTTTAATGTTTATAATAATTCTTTTTGCCAACGATGTCGACAAGCACTCCCTTGACCATCTTGCCATCTAATTTTTTGCAGTAAGGTCTTGATCTAACTCTTAATCTTACTGTGTTTTTCAACATATTTCTGTTCCCACAGATTGATTCTTTGAACATCTATGTATGAAAAAGTAATATATAATATAATTCTCATTTATGAAATATTTTGGAATTACAAATTGAGGTATCTCATATAAAATTTAAAGTCGGAATTGTTGATTTCGGAATTTTCGGAATTTTCTAATATTATGCTTCAATACTTTCTTAATTATGTACAATATTTCTAGGAATTTTTTGTGCTTGAGTTTTGCTTTTAATATTGTAAGCCTTAAAAACCAACACTAAAACATAGTCTGAAATATCTGTTTAACTTGGAATACGTTACGAGATGCTAACAGTCTCTCGTCGGTGTCGATATGGTTCCGTAACGATTTGCCTTCTCACCGATGAGGATCTCCTCAGTGGCCTTCTGCACCGACGAGATCACGTCGATGGCTTTCTGTTTCTTATTCCAGCCAGAATACATCCTAGAGGGCCTAAGAAAACACCGAATTATTCGAGTGACACGACGATCTCCCATTGGGAGATCGTCGTGTCACTCGAATAATTCGGTGTCTCCCATAAGGCTGACAGTCAGTATCTCGTCGGTGACTAAAGGCTAGTGGTGTCCTTTCCTACGTTCGGCGCGGTCGGTGAAGTCACAAAAAAATAGTAGACCTACACGATCTATGTCGGAGCATGGACCCGAAAATTCGACTTACAATTAGATCAAAACTTTACTGTACAACGAAGAATGAGGTTGCATAGCTGCATACGTATACCAGAGCGTATACATTGCAGTCGCGCTAATGTTTGTGGCGTATGTCGATAATATAGGCAGAAACTGCAGTGACTAAAATTGTCGCTAGATGGTGTAACAGATATTTGACTGTGGTGAACATCGATAATGTAGGCAGATGTCGATAATGTGAATCTCTATTTTTATATCGGTCAGTTGTAAATTTTGTAAAATAGTTTTGGTTAATTTGTCAATATTCATTCGTTTGGGTCCCTACCAACGAAAATTGCGTTTGTATAGACAGATTAAAATAAACCTTCAACGAATACACATGTTCATTTATTTGAGAACGATCCCCACATGACGGTGTAGAGAGCGCTGTATCAACCGTATCTGTTGCAAATTTCTGTTATGCAAAAACTCTGTTTTTCTGCGATTGCCAGGTTTGGATGACTGGGATGCTACACGCTTCTTCAGTTTCTTTTAGTTATTTTATGGTGCTTATCCACTGCATTTTATTGGCAACTGCATCCTCAACACATTTTTTTTTGTTACAGACTCGATTCAATCGTACCACTATTATCTAGTAAATAGATTAAGAACCGCTATCGAACTTGTATGCAAGACTCAACGTTCCACATTACCCATTATGCTTTACGTATGAAATTTTGATGAATAAACGTTATTCCAGTTTCAATATAATCTTCCGAGGAATGTGAAGAATGATATATTGATTTGTACGAAATGTCTTTCAGTAACTTTCGCGCAGTAAGATTGCCGACGCTGCAGTATTGTTATGCGCGCGAATCTTATATTTTTTTGAACGAATTGCGCACAATACTGAAAATGCACACGACAATTATACGTTGCTTTTCTATTACGCACGTGAATTCGTATAAGACGAAGAAAGAATTGAACGCCCGTGAAGAAGGTCTGAAATTACTGTGAAATCGATGAGAACACGAGACGCAAACAACGAATGTCACAAAGTTGATCTCCTCGGAGTGAAAACAGGCGCGTGACTGGTTTGATAGTGACGTTTGTAGAATCGTGACGTTTGCACGGGGAATGTTTAGTTGCAAACAGAAAATTGTTCGAATAATGTCGTTCGAGTGACTGAAACGCAACGTATCCTAGAAGCTCTCGAAAAGTTAGCGAACGAACGGTAACCGATAAAAACGATTACACGGAGTTATGTGAAAATTTTCTTTCACGTGGGTTGCACGAAGCAATCGTGGATGAACGCATCGGTGCCAGAGAAAGATAGAAATAGTACGCGAGAAGGAGAGGTTAAATTCGTGCACAGAAAAGAGCTAGAGAAAGAAAGCAAGACATAGAGGAAAAGAGAGAGGGCAGTCAGTGCCGAAGCTTTATCTTTATTATGCGCCGCTGAGTGAATTGTCAAGTGAAATCAGAAATGGCTGCCAACGAGCAACAACGCAAGGTGAGTAGGGAGAAATACATTGTATTTTTCTCGAGTTTCGAACAACTTTACAATATGTTCCGCCGAATGTTGGACTCGTAACATCGCCGAAGGACAAGTTTCTCGATCGAAACAGTTGAACGTGCGATCGACTCGTCACGATTTCGAGTCAAAAAATCAGATTCGTACGATATCTCGGGACTGGTGCATACTAAAAGAAACAACGTCGTGTTCTGACTCTCGTTCTACGTTGATAAATATTTGACAGCAAGGGGGATTCGAGTGTGCACCTTGCGAAAAATTGCTCGAGTCTTGCGCGAACAGGAATTGTTTAAAGAGACGTTCTACTTCATTCAAATATTTGCCAGATCATCGATGCATAGAAAGACATATAGATTGCTGTGTGCAGTATTTACATTCGCACGAGCAGCTGTCAGTAGACGTTCGGGAAGGTGTCATGAAATCCAACGAAAAATACGCGATGCAGAAGTTTCGTTGACGTTCGGCTCGCAGAAAATGTTCGATCGTTTTTGTCACGATTGTTGAGAGTTCGTAGAAAATTTTTGCGATGGATCGCGCGATCTAGCCAAGTCAACGTACAATAGCATTAACAAAAGACTGCGACGTATGACAGGCGAGATGTACCCTAACAATTTTGATAATGCTTCCTCCCATCATTTTTAGCGTAGATTTCTAGATCGACGATTAGATTCTACCGAAATTAGTTGGGATGTTATAAAACGATGCAGTGTACAGCTGAAATAATTCGGACTTTGTGCGCTCGAAGTAATTAGACACAATACGAAAATTAACATATGCCTTCTATGACGACAGATATCTCTGTGTGCGCCTTTTTTTCTTTCAACAAGATCGACTATAGCCAATTCTACCAATTTTTTAATTGGTATCGTGTCGTTGTCGATCAGAATCGCTATAGATATGTATTTAGAGAGTACTCGGAATTCGAGATTCTTTTGACATTGGATTTGACTGAAACGAGCGTTCGCGAATCGCTCTTCTCGTTGCACCACAAATAGACATGATTTTCATCGGAGACTTATCGAGAAATAGTTTGTTACTTTTCTGTTTTTTTTTTTCTTTATAAAAATCATTCGTGCATACTCACGAACGACGTAATCCAATTAAATACCTTAATTTCCCTGACGATTTCTAGATGATACTGCAATTTACATTCGATTTCATGATACCGCACGAAATATAAATTAATGCATTTTCTACACGTCGTATTTCGCAATAAAGCTGACTTATCAGGAAGGTAAAAATATTGAACGATAAGAACGAATAACGAAAAGGCTGTTCTCGGACGAAACTAATATATATTTTTCTCTTATTTTGTCGTTATGCACGATGTACGTGAATTACGTATGTATGGCGATCGCCGTCATGTTCGTGCGTTGATTCACGTTTACATTTCGCGATTACTTGAATAACATTTAATTAAGCATGGTGAATAGAACGACAGTTAGGCCAAGAGATATTTTAAGAAACTTATATCATTTCATTGTGCGCGCAACGATAAACCATTAGTGAAGATTATAATTAAGATTATAAATAATAGCATATCACTGTTTCTTTTTCTTTTTTATAAAAATAATATGTTTTACGTTTACATAAGAGCGAACTATTTACATACATTTTTTGTTCGATGTATTTGAAGAAGCAAAGCTAGAAAAACATGTATAATATTCTTTACTATAAATATTATGGCAGTCGCAATTGATAAATGGCTTTGTTGTAAAAATATGACTGGAAAAAACGTTGATGGAAGATTGTAATGTAATTTCCAGGGAAGGTATAGGTATATACACTTATTGATAACAACAGTACAATGCAGTAAGAAATTTCTCTAAATTGTGTCTGATACAATTTTATTGATTATCATTACATATTGAATATCTATGTAAGCATATGTGACCTTAGAAACTGTCAAGGTATACGATTTTAAGGCTTCACAGGTGCTACAGCATCACTACATGTATACATAATGTCGTGAACATTGGAAACACATATTTTACATGTTATTATTTAAATATGTTTTTATGTAAATTATGTAATTTTTATGTAATTAGTATAGACTGCGGATTTTATGCATTTATGACAGAAATGGGTACGTACAATTTAAAACAGTGGACGTGTTAAAAATATTTAAGGACATCAATGTATTAGTTTCAGCTTAATAGGATAATTAAAAGAAGAATACGATTTTCGTTTGGCTCCTGTGTCCTGCAATCAATGCAAACATTTTTTATTTTGCATAAAGATCCGCAGTCTAGTAATTAGTAATGTAATTATATTTCTTTTATTATCTTATCCGAATAGTTTTATTTATAAGTTTCTTTTGTACATGTTTGTTTGATTATTTAATAGAATTTATTTAATAATCAGGAACCACGGGAGTTAAGAGAACCAGCCCACCATGCAAGGAGACCTATGAATGCATTTCTTATTTTTTGTAAACGACATCGTGGTTCTGTGCGGTCTGGTTTCCCACATCTAGAAAATCGAGCGGTTACAAGAGTTCTTGGCGAATGGTGGGCCACTCTTCATCCAGATCAAAAACGTTCATATACAAATTTAGCACAGGAGGTAAATAATTTATATGTATAATGAAATCTCAATGTGTACAAATCTTTGTACAGAGTTTAATGTATTTTTTGAAATTCTCTGTGTTTGTATCGTATTATAATTAGAATGGCAAAAAAAAACTAATTCTAGTTTAATTATCTTTCAGTACAAAGATGCATTCTTGAATGCAAATCCTGATTTCAAATGGTACAAATTACCAGCACCTCCTCTACGTACTTTGAATACTAGGCCTACAAATAAGAAAACAGAAACAAGTTCTAACGAGCACCCTATAGAAATCAAGTCCGAGAACGAGTCTTCCGATTATTCAAAAGCCGACAAGCGAGATGGACAATCAATTCAACCGGGTAAACTAGCAGACGAATCCCAAATTGGTGGCCTCAGTTCGCTGTTCACACCTCAGAAAATGCAAATAATTGATGAGCAAGCAACTATCAATGGTTCTGTGATCGACGATGATAATGAAGTTCCGAAACCCCCTAAAAAGAAATATATAGATGCATCTTTTTCTTCTGATCTTAAGAGAGAATGCAAAGCTGATCTGTTCGATGTGAAGAAAAAAAGAAAATCTGAATCAAACAACAATGAGCAACAATACGTAAGCTTCTTTGCTCTTCCCTTATATTTTTTATGATTGAAATAGTTGACAGATTTATTGAAGATTACTATGTACATAATCGATATTACTATGAAATTTTAGGATATAGAAGATGAGAAAATAGAAATAAATAATTTTATAACTACAAATATGCCTTCAGAAGATACTAATTTTAGAAGCGAACGGACATGCAAAGGTTTACGCTATCAAAAGTTCCTTGCAGAGCAAATGAAGAATATTGGTGTGTCAGGGCAACAACCTAAACGAAAACGTCATACTGGAAATCGTAGGTAAATATTTCAATTTTTTATTCAAGGTAAAATATTAATTCATTCTTAATTAATACAAACGATCTTACCGAATTCTTCTCTTAGCACCGATGGACATTCGAACGAACGAAGAAATTCCATTTCATCAAATGTCAGTGAAAAAACTGATTCTTTAAGTAGCGAAGGCGGAAATAGTTCCCGTGGAGAATTGGAACATCTTGTAGAAAGGTAAATAGATCTCTTTGCTTATATTCAATATTTTCTTTTTTTTTCATATAAATGCACTCGTAAATAAACGTAACTAACGAAGGATAAGATTATGTGGAAAAAAAATAACATGAATTACATTCAAAGCGCTGAAGGAAATATTGAAGCTTCGAAACCAGAAGAAACAGAAACAGAAGGCGCAGAAGGAGAATTAGATTTTGGACCGTGGAGCACACGTAAAAGATTTCGAGCCGAGTAAGTTGAATATAATATTTTTACAAAAATATTTTGTAATGGAAATATATTTGTGATGAATATATATTATTTTTATGTGATATTTTCTTGTGTAGGGATTTTAATTTAGAAAAGAAAATTGAAGCGTTACCATCCTTAAGTTTAGAAGAATTTCAGGAAAAGAAGAAACAACAACGTACGAAAAAGAAAAAAATAGTACAGAAATTAACGTCAACTTCGAATAACAAGAAAAATCAAAACAATTGTAACGCTAATGGTCAAGCAAATATTTCAAATAATCAAACAGATCGTGAAAGTACAGAAGAATCTGATAAAGCGCTCCTTGTTGGAAGTAAAAAGAGGAAAGCACGGAAACAGAGCATTACGCGTAACGCAGCCGCTACAAGTGATTCCACACAAAATGAAGCAGACGAATCTAATAAACGTGAGTATAGATAAGTAATAGTGTTTTGTTTATTTAATTCTACACATTTCATTCTACTCTGCATAACACGCTGTAAGATATATACAATACATAATTAGACTGCGGGTCTTTAACTGCAAAATAAAAATTGTCTGCGTCGATTGCAAGAAATAGAAACCAAATAGAATTCTCTTTCCTCCCTTAATAATTTTAATAGATGAGAAATCATATAATGACATCTTGAATTTTCAAAATTTTACTCTAAATTTTGAATTTCGTCTACTCAATTTTCCTATAAATGCATGAAGATCCACAGTCTATACATAACATATGATACTTTATCTTCGTTGAATATTATTTTCATTGTCGTTTACTTAGGAGTTGTATGAACCAAATAATTTGAACTTGATCAGTTCAAGATTTATTATTCCATTAATTTTCATAACATTTGTAATACTTCTAATAATAGTTTTTAAGTGTTTATTCTGAAAAAATTTTAATTATCTATATAAATATTAATAGCGTGGTGTGCATCGCCGGATTTGGAAGCACTGGCATGTCTCGCAACAGTTGCCGCCTACAGAACAAAACTTACCAAAATTAATATATAAGATATATTTTTTGATGTTTAGCGGTTGTTCGCGATACAAACTTGCACTGTGCAAAGCCAAAACTATATTCGTTTATTTCTTTAATATAATTTTTTATTAGAATAATTATTGAAATAATTGCTTTTGATTGCTGTTGAAACGTAATAACGTTTCCAAGCGATCGAAACTGTACCACATTATTACTGTTAATATTCATATCGTTAACCGCTGTTTATAGAAATATTAATATCATGACTGCTACAAGATGATTTCGCAACAAAACATATAAACTTTTATGTTACATAAATATTCCGCGAATGAGGTCACTGTCAGACAGTTTCCCTTTTTTTCTGTATAGTTTGTTAATGAATAATGTTGTTACTATTACATACTGAAGGAAGATTCTAGTTTTCACTTTGCGTTGCGTGTAATTATTAAAATATTGCGTCACATGTTTCTATACTTGTTAACGAAACACCTGCAGTGCAGATGAATGATAGCCATTATATATAATTTAAAGAAAAAAATGCCCGTATGTATTAATGTTCATTGGAAAATTTGTGAAACTTATAATAAAAAAAACAGACGGATATTTTCTTGACGTAGGACCTGACTAGAAAGAAAATTATCAATGAACGAAGAGAGAAAAGTACATATATACTAAAAGAATGTTAGTCAGTGTGTATTATATAAGATGATGTTGGAAAGGCAAGAGTCGGATCTTGTAAACTAATTTTTCTAATTATAAAATAATATAAACATGATTGAAAGGTAACACTAATAGAGCCATGAATCTTAAATAAAGCCGTCAAGCAGGGCATTTTATCATATCTATGTGTAGTAATGATAACACGTAATAATTGCAAAGTCACTTGTTACTATTTTTGTTATTATTATCGGCATAAGTTTAATCTATTTAATTATGTTCTGTAAACATTTTATGTACATAGAAATAGGTGCAGTATTATGAAAGATATCCTTCATGATCTGAATATCAAAAAAGGATATAATCAAAAAATATACATGTATAAATATATGTATATATATTTATACACATGTGCAAGACCACTATTTATACGTTGTACGTGCGTACATATATACATACGTGATGATGTATTTTACGAGAAAAGTATAAGAAAACAAAACAAATGTAAATTTTATTGTTAGTAAATGTTTTTGTGTGTCAAAAAGCATGTGTATATATGTACGTATGTAATTTGATAAGACTACATATATATATATATATAAATGTATATTTATAATATTTATATCGACTAACTATTATTTTAGTATTAAGACCATGAAATTGCGATTCTGTGCTCTGTTTGAGAAAGTAAGGGACTCGTCTGTGATTTTGGCTAAAGGAGTTTTTAATATTTTATATTTTTCTATTGATTTTTCTCTCTCCTTTTCTTTCTCACCTTTTTATGTTCACTGAAGTCTTAACTCCAGATACTGTTAGTAAAATGATAGGAGAAACTAATGTTAGTAAATTCCTCTGTAATATGGAAATGAGTATACTGATTATATTTCAAATGTGCCTTGAAGAGATTTGAACATAGATATTAATCAATGACCAATAATATATTTTCGATTCGTTTCGGTATTCTAACTGTTTTCTGACATTTACATTTATACCTCCTACATTTTCTAAGTGTGGTTACGGTATATAATTATAGCGAGGCTTCGTGGCCAATGTCCGAATACGTGGAATTATTGAAAAAAAATATATATCAAGGGAAAGTGTTTCGAATTTTACTGCACAAACATCTATGTACCTAGCTTTAAAAATATATAATTTACACGAACATATATATTATATTATATATGTATATATATATACATACACTTACATACATATATGTATATGTATATATACTTGTAACATATTGTATACCATTTATATTAATAATAAAGATATAATATTTTGATGTAACCTTGAAGTTGTTGAAATGTATTTTGAGACTACAGAATTATCAGCTATACAGTGAAATATATTTACATGTAAACATCAAATTATTATGTACATATGCATTGCGTTGTTTCTTCTGTAATCTTTACATTCGGTACACATATATATATATATATATATATAAGTACATATATTTTCTGCATATACAACATACCACGCAAATAAATATTTCCATTACAAAATTGATTTATTCAATTTTACTATTCTAAAAAAAACAAATCAAATTCGTTGATGTATATATTTATAGTACTTGCATCATTTTCTAAAAATATATAATCATTTTTATATTGTAATGTCGCCGGAACCTAGATCGTTGCCATTTTATTAATCCCCGTCGCCATAATAGCGCGCGTTAGTTCAACGCGATAAAGATGTATATGAATATACGGATGAAGACTTGCTGTGAGGTAATTTCTAATGCATTACTATCATTTCTTTTTACTCTTTTTCAAATGTATATACCACAACTGAAACAAAATTTCGAGCAAAACAATTACGACGAGATATCTCGTCGGTGGTACGATTTGAAGAGTTTCTTTGCTATATAGGGTCGCTATAGTCGCGACGCTGAAAACTTGTATAAGGTTCACGCTTCTTGAAGTTTGAAATTCATGAAACGCGATTAAACTGACTTGACAACTACGAGCGCTCGCGTATATCCATGTATATTGTTATGCGTAATGCGTAGTGTTTATATCAGTTTATATAGTGTTGTGACGGTAGTGTGATACCCTACGTGAAATTACTTGACTTGCTCGTTCCGCAGAGTCAAAGTAAATTCGCTTTAATTTTCAACCGTCACCATTTCGTATTAAAATTTCTAGGCAAGCAATTCACGACATTTCAGGATGGGCGTAATTTTTTTGGAACATATTGGAGGTACTCGTCTATTTTCTTGCGCATCCTGCGACACCAATCTTACAAACAGAGCTCAGCTGATAAGCACGCGTTTTACGGGAGCTACGGGCCGTGCTTTTCTCTTTAACAAAGTCGTCAACTTAAATTACAGGTACTCATATTTTCGTGACGTTTCTTTTCAGCATAGATTCATATTAACCGATTCAATACGTCGTCATTATTCTGCCATTACGTTTCGAACATTCTCGTAGTTGACAGATAAAGACAATTAATATATTATTGTTTCCATGCACCTAAGAAAATGGAGCTTGTCTACATTCGAACGGCATGGGAAATTTATCTTTCGTGAACAAAGATTCATACGGAACGTACGCGAGAGAAAAAAATAAATAATGATCAAATTCGTTTTTCTTTGTTTTTTTTTTTTAAGTTAACCCTTTGCACTCGGAGCTATTTTAACTCAAAAATTAAACATTTCTTCCGATGTAGAATAATTCATTTCTATATTATACTTGTATAATACTTACATGTTTAGTAATTGTTTAGATACCAAAATATTTAATAATGACAAAAACAATATCTTGAGTAATGGTACAGCAATTTTTAGTGGTGACTCTCTCTGAGTTGCCACTCGAGTATTACGGGTGAAGGGGGGGTATAGACTCGTTTCCAAGATTGCAAGGGTACAGGATACATCTTCTCATTTCTCGATAATACATGCGATGGGGTTTTCCAGTAGTGAAAAGCGCTAGATAAAAGATTTAATGTAATTTGCATTATTTATCAGCATGTAACTGTCGCAGTTTTATGAAGATAGCTACATGCTCAGCTGTATGTTTCCAAATAATGCAAATTATTAAAAATCGAACTTTTGAGAGCGATCGTGGCCTAGATTGATCTTTTATCTAGTGCTTTTGATTACTGAAAAATCCCATCTTTGCATTATTCAGAAATAAGAAGGCGCATTCTGCACCCTTGCAATCCTGGAAAAACGAGTCTATCCCCTTAAATATGCGTGCACGATATAGCGTTATTTTGATTTTGACTAGCGGGTCTAAATGTAGTATACCGACATCTGGAACTGACATCTGGAGTTTGTACTATCTGAATAAAATGATTTACACGAGCAAAGAAATAGTTTTGTTACCTTCTTAACAATACATTGTCAGTTTTTGCGTATTATCCATTTGTTCTTAGATTCATGATTTCTTCTTTTATTGATGCGTGTATTTAGCTTTTTAGCAGTATTTAGCACACAGGATACCATTGTTAAATGTACAAAATCTCAGAGAAATTGTACTAACGGAATAATCTTATAAAATTATAACATATTCATCATTTAATTCGTCTGCAATGATATACAGCGAGGTTCAGGATAGAGTGATGCTGACGGGTCGTCACATGGTCAGAGATGTCAGCTGCAAAAACTGTGATGCTAAGCTCGGGTGGTCGTATGAATTTGCAACAGACGATAATCAACGTTACAAAGAAGGCCGTGTCATCCTGGAACGAGCTTTAGTTACTGAAACCGATGGAATGGGTGACAATATTTACTATCCTTCAAATAACAGGACTTAGGATAAAAACTACATAAACAAGATAGTCAACATATAAGCAGTTGTTCTCCTATTTGTGTTCCTTCGTTATTCAAAATAATTTTACAACTGTTCTTCGAATGTACAACAACTTATTACTTGCTATTCAACATTTTTGTAACTATAGAACATACTTTGCCCTACAATATAGCGTATTACCAATAATTTAAAAAACATTTCCTTTTCATTCTATATGTACCTATATCACAGTAAATCCGATTAAAAATAAAGATTGTGTGCACTTTACATCGGCAGTTTGAATGTAGATATATATTCAAAGACACTCATTCGTTTATTACTGTTAATGCTGTTTTATTGAACATATATATATATATATATATAAAGTAGACATGAATTAGTGGAACGTTCAATAAAACAGCATTAACAGTAATAAACGAGTGTCTTTGAATGACGTAACTGATCCTGCTCCTGCTTAATCAAGTATTCTTTTTCACCATCCTTTCAGAAATTCTTGTTTACCTTAAAACGCGAACATTCACATAAAAGATTAATTTAAGGGGGTAGTCTCGTTTCCAGATTTGCAAGGGTGCGATATGCGCCTTCTCATTTCTCGATAATACATGCGATGGAGTTTTTCAGCAGTGAAAAGCGCTAGATAAAAGATCGATCTAGGCCGCGATCGCCCTCAAAGGCCCTATTTTTACGTTTAGGAGGCGTAATTTGCATTATTCGGCAGCATATAGCTATCGCAGATTTATGAAAATAGTTACATGCGCAGTTTTATGCTTCCGAATAATGCAAATTACGCCTCGTAAACGTAAATTGAGGACTTTTGAGGGCGATCGCGGCCTAGATTGATCTTTTATCTAGCGCTATTCACTACTGAAAAAGCCCATCTTTGCAATTCTAGAAACGAGTCTACCCGCTTAATAACAGATATTTTAGTGAAAGTATAAGAAAAACATGAATTATAAGTTACGATCGACCGTGGAATAAGTTGAATTAAAATTTTTGGCCGGATACTAAAAAATTGATAATGTTCAACTGCTCGACCTATTTGAGAGACACAAACGAACCGCGCCCCGAACTGTCACACGGTTGGTTGATACCATTCGAGCGAGGACCAATAGCAAAGGCGAAGTTCTACAACGAGTCGCGACGACGAACCAGTATGGTCACGTAGGCCCACCATACCGCATGGTGGATAGATGTTTCCTTTAACTCAACGTCGTATAAAATGCTATAATTGTGTCTTGTTGTTATTTTGCAAGGGAGACAACGATTCTGTGGAGCAGCCATCTCCAGCCTTGCACACGGTAATTACAACAACGTGTAATTATGTTACATAGCACCTAGCGTGTTAACCGATTCGAGCATACAATTTGTTGTTTGCTGTTCGGCTCAATGGCCGAGTGCTGGTCGTACAGTAGCGAATATTATATTCATTACATTTGTAGAATAACTCTATCGATCGTATTCGGATCGGCCAGAATGTTAACGTTCTTCGTTGCCCGGCAGCTCTTTCCCTATAAAAACGATTAATATGTTTCGCATAGATGAGTTTTTTTAATTCCCTTGTTTTCCTCCCTTCGTTCTTCGTCCTTTCCCCTCTACAGTGTTCCACGCATACAAAGATACGCGGCGGCACCGACGAAAGCGACTCCGAAGTTATTCTATGGAAATTTCAAACGGAATTCTGCTAGTAAACGTATGAATTTTACTGCGCGAGGGCTTTTCTATTGTCGGCAAAACCTCCGCAACATGTCTCCACGATATTTATGCCCGTAAAAAGGCGGAAATCTTATCAATTCCTGTTCGACATATAAAGTCTCGCACACGGTGCCATTGCACCGCCAAATGGATCGTAACAGGAAAGCTATAAATATACACGCATCGCGGGGTAAACAAACTTGACCTCAGCGGAATTCTTATCGATGTGTCTACAGTTGATGCAGTGTACACAGACAGTTTTGAGGTTATGTCGAACGTACCCCGGTCGTTATTGTGTGTACAAATCAGTACAAACTGTGCGTGAAAATTGAACCGCTTTATACACCAACCGTAATTATTATTTCGTCAGAGAAATCGAACGGATCGTTATGACATTAGTTCGCAAATGAAAATACTTCTAACGCGAGTTTAGGTTACGGCGAGTTAATGTTATTGTTGTCTTTTTTTTCCCCTCCTCGTTAGAATCTTAACGCTTTGTTCCGAACATTAACGAGATTCGTTTGGTATATTATTTTTGAAAAATAATTGATCGATCTGTTCTATATAGGAAGCTGATACGTTAGTTTAAGTTAAATATTAATTCAATAACATCGTTCGAAATGTTACACAATTCTAGCGACGACACAATGTTCCCTATATAAATAAAATTTCGATACGCACGTATATATACAAACAAATACCGAAATTGTATTATTCACCTGAACATTTTTCAAATTATTAGAATACGTAGGTTGTAGGAATGAATATGTAGGAATGATCGATGAATTTTTGCAGTTTATAAACCATCTAGATTACGAATGAATACTGCATATATGAAATTTTGTATTTCGATTTTGCAAATAAATCTTTATACAGAAAATGGAACTAAGCGTGTAATTTAAATGGTGCGTTCTTTTGCAACAGAATATTGGCACATGTCTGTTACTGTCGAATCATCGTTGGAACACAGATAAATTGTAATTGACACAATACAACAGAAAGTGGAGGAGCTTTCGATATTTGCTCCTTGACGTTAAAACATTGACGAAAATGAAGTGGTCACATGGCCCTTTGTTCTGTGAACAAGTAGGCGAACTCACTAGAGTTTTTTCACAGTGGAATGAGTGCGAACAGACTGTAGTTCTTTATGCTCTACTCCGGCGCATTCCTGCAGTTCAGGCAAGGTTTCTTGCACAAGCGGTGCAGCATTCCTTGCACTCAGTCTCTGAGTTAGACTCGCAGGAATTGAACGCCAATAATCCTGGTAATGCTCGGTACCTAATACGAACGTATTACAGTTAATGTTTAAAGATACTTACCGATAATATTTTACAGCATTTATCACCTCCTTACTCTCGGAAGCAACTGAAGTTGCTATCAATCAACTTCTAACGCATCTGCCGTTATTAAGGCCTGGGAATGTAGAGTGCAAACAGTGCTACTTAGTAGCTATACCAGAATTAGTAAGTCACTGTGTAACAACGGGTCAATACACCGAACAAATTCAACAACTTTTAAGTTATACTTTGATCCATCCGGCTATTACTAGTCAAGATAGACGTTCTTTGACTCAATGGCTTCGTCATCTCGAAGAACGCATTAGCGGTACACCACCTATACACAGTCTCGAAGAGTACACCAATAGTACTATCAGGTGAGTTAAGAGAATCCATAAATTGGAATTTATGTATATTATCTGTGTTTACTTTTATCGAAAATTTATTTCCTCTACAGGTGGGACAATGCGTGGCAACGAAATTCTAAACAACAGAACGATCAAACAAATTTATTTGGTACACAACCAGGTACTGCCTTTAATTTACAATTTCCTCCGCCTGGAACTCGCCAACGGCGGTCGAATAGTTTAACACCACCGATCGTTCCACCTCATCATTTAGAAGTAATCGATCGCAGTAACAATGTGAATTGCACGACCAGGAACAAGCCGAGGAGTTTTAGCATCTCTGGAGACAATACCAGTTAGTTCGTTTTAAAATTATAACACGAGACAACGCGCGTTATTATAGTTACAATTGGGTGTTCCGTTTTAATAATTCTGAACTTTTAAACAGGCAATCTTATCGGATTAGGTCCGTTGAGCCCTCAAAGCTCGTGCGCAAGTAGTGGCAGCGAAGGACGTTTAGACGAAGCTTCCAATCTATCGCTTACTAGTGGTATGAGAGGTAAGCGCTTATACAACAAGAAATTTATAGTGTATCATTGGACAATGCGTAATATAATCTATTCGGTTATATTCACAGATGTACCATCATGGCTTAAAACCTTACGCCTTCATAAGTATAGTTATCTTTTTGTTGCTCTGAGTTATGAAGAGATGCTTCAATTGACCGAAGAACAATTAGCAGAACAGGGCGTAACAAAAGGAGCCAGGCATAAACTAGCCCTTTCCATCGCGAAGTTGCAGCAACGCTATACTACGCTTGTAAATTTAGAAAAAGACTTATTGCAGCCAGCACGTGATAACACACAGTCAGCATCGTTTTCACAAGGACCAACGATACTGGTCAATACCATGGACGAGTTGAAAGCAATATTAGCTACGCCCATGAAACCAAGCCAAGAAAACGATCCTCAAGACATACCTGCGCAATTCGCCAAGGTTCTCGGTAAACGTGAGTATAGCATTCCTGTGAGCATGACGTTTAAGAGAAAATACAAGAGATACAATGCACACGGGTAACAACTGTGAACAAAGTTTTTAACGTAACTGTGTTCGTTTATTTCTTAGTGTGTAGCAGATTGGCATTGGATAGCGTGGATGATGGCATTTTGTGCGCTTGTATTAACATATTAGAAAAAGTATTGCAGCATGATTGCTTTACACCAAACCAGAAGGAGAAGGTACAACAGTGGCGTAGTAGACTTGGAAATCCACGACCTACTCCGAAGTAAGGGAAATCAAATAATTATTGTACATAGTTTACAGAGATAACGACTGAAGTTCATTGTTGTCGTTACACGATATTGATACAATTTATCAATTATAATTTCAGGTGGCAACACAATTATGGATACAATAACAGAAGATACTGTAATCCACAACAGCACAACAGAAAGCCAAGTTACAACTTAGGTCACATTCACAATGTACATCAGCAGAACAATTCCTTCGTGATTGGCCCTCACAGGAACAGCATATCCACGCCGTACCTACAGAATCAGAGCCAAAGTGTAAATCAGAATATTTTACGTTCCGTTCACACAACCGAGAAACGACCCAGCTTACAAGAGTCTAGTTTACAGGTACTTGTACCAAATAAAAATCTCATGGTCTTAAGGGGGTAGACTCGTTTCTAGAATTGCAAGGGTGTGGGTTGCGTTTTCTAATTTTTCGGTAATGCAAAGATGGGCTTTTTCAGTACTGAAAAGCGCTAGATAAAAGATCGATCTAGACCGCAGTCGCCCTCAAAAGTTCTGTTTTTACGTTTACGAGGCGTAATTTGCGCAGCTTCATGCTTTATGCTTCCGAATAATGCAAATTATTAAAAATAGGACTTTTGAAGACGACTGCCGCCTAGATTGATCTTTTATCTAGCGCTTTAGACAACTGAAAAACGCCATCGCATGCATTATCGAGAAATAAGAAGGTGCATCCCGCACCCTTGCAATTCTGGGAATGAGACTACCCCATCAACAACGAGTCAGATTGTTTTCTGAAAGATCTGATTTTCTGTACTGCAGCAGTTACAAAGAACGTTACAGCGCACGTACAACGGGCCGAGGGGTCATTTTCTTGGTCAAACTGGGAACAACACATCCGAAACAACGGAACCGGAGATTAATTCTCGTCTGGAATCTCTTTGTTTAAGAATGACAGAACAAGCGATCGGTGGCTTTGGCGAGGCCTAACGAATTCTTCGTTTCGATGAGGGGATTTACGCAGTAAGTTCTGTTTGAAAAAGAGAAAGGAAAATTTTTATGAAGTGATATATAGATATATGTGTGTCCGAGCTCCGTTTTTTCAAAGCCGAAGGCAAGACTGACTCTCATAGATCTTGCGACTAAAGAGATCGACAGCGACGATAGTGCTGACATTTGCGCGTACTTTGACGCGCATACATTCACACGCTTTAATAGCCCTACCAAATGAAAAAGAAATGTCCGACATTTAAAGAGACATTACCGAGAGGACACTCAGCTTGCGCACGTCTGAACGACTCGCGAGAATTTAAACAAAAAGAAAAAAAAATAATATTTTTTATTATACCCGATGCAATTATACTATTTAATGAAACTGACAGAATTTGGCAAGCCAAATGCTATTAGGAAGATAGATTCTTTCCTTGATTATTTGCTGCATCTATATAAATGTATTATATAAAGAATATATATGTATACACATATGATAGAATTTTATGGGAAGCGGATTAAATCGTTTAACGTATAATATGGAGAAAGAAAAAAAAATGGGGGACGAAAAAGGTACACCACATTATTGTGCGATGTTTGCAATATTATTTTTTTTTTTCGTGTTATCCATTTCGGGAAATGGAATTTCGTCTGATTTTAAGCGCCAGGGACACATTATACTAATGTAATGTAATTCATTTTAATGAACTGACTGATTTTACTTCTTTTTATCATTATTAGAATTATCTTTTTTAATCTGCTCTTGACGCCACCGCTGCTATTGCTATATTACCATTACTGGTTTTTGTAGTTGTCGTCAACAACAACAAAAAAAAAAAAGAAAACTTTGCCACCATCATCGTGTCATCGTCGCCATCGTCATTACTATTCACCATATTATTATTACTAGCATTACAGTTAATGCCATTATTATTGCTATGTAACCCTTATTATCACTGCTGGCGCCACCATATCTCTCCGACAACCAACTAACACCAATTATTCGTATGCTTTTATGCTGTTAATATTTGTATCCTCTATCGTTATTGCTGCTTCTACTACTACCATTCTATCATTATGCTATCACTATTCCTACTACTCTACTACTAGTAGCGCCACTATTACTATTACAAGTACTGCTATTACTACTATTATACTATCTCCACTATCACTGTATTATCACTGTAACTTTCCCTAGAGTGGAAGCATACTTAAAAGAAGGAAAAAGGAAAAGTTTGATAGTTCGTTAAAAAAAGAGAAAGAAACTGGGAAAAAATTAATGTTAACATGAGAAGAACGTACACGTTTTTTAAATTCGTCTCTTAACTGTCCCAATAACAGGACACGCGAACAACGTGTACGCTTTGTAGTTCTGCGCACAGATCTCTGGAAGATTTTTTTTTACACACACACTCGAATGCGAGAGTTACCAGGTGTCTCTTCTTTCGAAAACGTGGTTAGGCTGTAACGAGAGGAAAGAACAAAAAGAAATGAAAGCAAAAAAAGAAAAAGGCGAAGAGTTTATACAACAAACGGATTTCAAAGGCCTTAAGAATGCATTAAGCGAACGTAAAAAAAGGGTATAAGACTAAATATTATATGTAGTGACGTTGAGAGATGCGACGGAGACGCGTCGTTTTAATTGCATCATAGTTTGGTGTGATGCAACATCGAAATCTGTGGCTTTAAATTGTAAGCGTACATCATTTAATACCTACTCTATTTACGGACTTTAGCATTCTAATCGAAACGTCGCGAGTAAACGTAGCATAATATTTTTTCGTGCAAGGCAAGGAAAAAAAGAAAGATTTGGATCGAGATGATGAAAGAAGTTTAAATTTAACGATAACGATAATAATGATTATTATTATTACGATTAATGTAGTATTAGCGACTAACGTACCGATAAACGCGAAACAAACAAAAAAAAAATATATATATAAACGAAAGACTGAATAATTCACGCGCCGAGAGCCGGTTGAATTTTGGACGATTTGCACTCGTTTATTCGTGTAGGATAGCTGCACGCGCGCGTGAATAAGAAACAATTGGAAGACTGCGGAAGGAAAAACCTGTCAAAATATTAAGAATTAGAACGAGATGCGCGCGAGAGAGAGCGAGAGAGAGCGAGTGAGCGAGCGAGAGCTAGAGCGAGGAACGAAACCGGTTTAAACGAGAATAATGTTTAGCTGTAGTTGTAGGTTGTAAACAGTTATATTTTAACGATTATACTCTTACTAGGATGATGAATCTTATATAATGGCGCGCGGTGATTTTCTCGATTAATTCAAATTAGCTCGTTCAAGCAAGACACATAGGATCGCCATCGCGAAGCTGGCTTTTACACACGAATTACACACATACACACGCGCCCACGCACACAGAAATAATTCGAAGAGAACAAATTGTTACGCGAACACACTCCGGAAAATTTCGTGATAAAGTTGCCGATGATGATCATTCTGAACAACATTTCTCGTTAAAGCTTTTGGCGGTCGGCTTTAATTTACGAGATAATCGCAAAAAGTTTACTTGCGAATCCACGGGCTCGATGTACAATCTCCTCTCCGATTTCAATGACCTTTAGATATGATGTCAGGACCATCATTCTGAACAACATTTCTCTTTAACCCTTTGGACTCGAAGCAATTTTAATTCGAAAATCAAGACATTTCTTTCAACCCAGATCGTTTCTATTCTATATAATCGTTTCTGCATTGTGCACACCGTATTGGACCTGTTTTTCTCATACGACAGTTGAGCTTTTCGCAATCTATAGAATAGAGACGAGTTTAATAATATTAAAACTGTTTCGAGCTTTAGATATGTTGTCAAGGTCATCATTCTGAACAACATTCTCGTTTAAAGTTTTTGGCGGTCGACTTTAGTTTACGAGATAATCGCAAAAGACTTTGCTTGTACGCATCGTACGCAGGTTTAGGTTTGGGTTAGGTTTGGGGATCACCCCAGCATTTACAAGTAAAGCTTTTTTTTTACCATATACAGACCTAACGCAGACTCAAACTTACAAAAGTTTTTTGCTAATATCTCCGAAACTAAAGCCGACCGCCAACTATTTATTTCAAAGGAGAAAGCTATTGAAAATGTTGAGTTTTATAATATATTTGAAGGTGATCGAAATCGGCGAGGACACCCGCCATCATCGGCAACTTTACCAACTCCGTGAACGATTATTGTACATACACACGTGAGAACGCGCACCAAATCATTTCACGCACGTGTACAAATATACACGATCAAATCGTACACGAAACGCGTACATATCGGGATGCATACGCAGAGAATGTACGTTGTCCGACTAGAATTCCAGAGTTTCGTACACGTAGTGACTTCAGGAGAGACGGTCAAAAACTAGTCAAACGATACAATTCTAATTTCTACCAGCTAACGTGTGTGTAGATAATTACTTGTACATTAACGATTCCGCGCGATTCGATGCAAACAAACGAGAACACGACCAGAGATAATCCTTGGAAAGGCGCGCGATCGGTAAAGGCAGCAACTCCGGTGAAGAGAAAACGAAAAAAAAAAAAGAAGAAAAAAACGAGAAAAACAGAGGTGAAAATTTTGAACAAAAAAAAAGAGAGAGAGAGAGAGAACGAAAGACGAGGGAGGAATGTATAACGACGATTTTTACGTCAGAGCATGCAAAAAGTTGAAAAAGACTGCTTCCAAACGATTTCAGGAAACTCGTTCAACGTAGAATTATTATTTCGTACTGAGACGACGCAGTGTCTAAATAGGCAATCGATTGAAAAGAAAAGAAAAAAAAAAGACGATGAAAAGAAAATGAAGGAAAAAAAAAAAGAAAAGGGCAGGACCTGAACTAAGTAATGAGAGAAACGCAGAGATATTATCCGCATCGAACGAATGTATATGACGTAAGTAAATAATGTAATTGTGAGTAGCGCGCGATTCTGCCAAAGATCCGACGACCGTTGAAACGACGAGCGAAACTTCTGAGCCCGACCCCTCGCGGCGTTCTATTCGTTTGTTAATTCGAATATAGTGATCATCTCATAGTCAAGACGCGTAGAATGGAGTGAACACTCTGTACTTAGTACTTACACTGTCGTTATATCAAGGCCCGCATTCAAGGAAGCATTTCGCTTCGTTCAGGATGATGTTCGATCGAAGAACGAGATCGGTGCGCGCGGGGGCGCGGTATCGGTGGTTTTCAGGCAGAAACCTAGCGTGTGCGATTCGATGGCATCGAATGGATAAGCCTGGCACCCTCGTTCGGACACACTTAAACGGCTCTAGAAACGTGGGCATACGCGGTCGCACGGAACATTTCGTTCTGTAAAACTTATCCATTCGTTGCGTTTTGCTTTAATTCGCTTTAGAGACGAGAACTCTGTACCACACGACGAAGGGTGTAATTGTTAAACGCTAGAGCAGGATATTCTCTTTGGCCGGATGCTTGCGTTGCAGGTGACCGACTCCGTAGGAAACGAGTAGGCGTACACTGTGCGTACAGGGCAGCTCGCTTAAAACTTAGAACCCGATGGTTCGAATTCGTCTTTATCTTTGAATTCCGAAGGAAAAGGTATTTGCTTCTTAGGAGACAATATTGCCAGAAAAGAATTTTTATCAGTCGATGCAGCTTGTCATCCTCTATAAACGAAAACTATCGTTAACGATCAGAACTTTGCCAATTCGAAGAACCTCCCGAATTAATCGATTTGATCGGAATAACTTGTTCTTGTTTTATAGGGAGTAACTGATTATTGAAAATATGAAAACTTTCTTTTGAATATCTTTTGGGTTCCAGTCGAGGTGGCTTGCCTTGTGTGTATACGTGTACGCGCATACGCATGTATATGTATCGAGTGACATGAAAAAAAAGCATAGGGATTTTGTTTTAATTGCGAACATTTTCGCTAATGAGAGACGGGCAAGTTTCCGGCCGAAAGCGTCGTTGATAACCCAGATAGCAAAACGGTGACACCGTCGACTGATTTGCGTCGGTAGGTTTTAGAGATGAAGAATTGATATGATAGATTCGCGGAACGACGAGCACAGAAACGGTTAAGGCAGTTAATCATGGCGTGAAACACTTGCCTCCTCGAACCCTGAGGGCTTTTCCGCCCTCTTTATGTTCTTTCAGGCGTGCTTTGGCTGGTGAACGTGAATACCGATGTGTATAGTAACGACAGTGTACGTAAACGAACGGTCTCTATAATAGGTTCTGTATAATTATATTCGATTCGAGTGTTCCCACGTTACGGTTCACCGGTCGAACGTTTCTTCTCGTACCACGGAAATAGATTTGTGACCTTTCGTACGGGCTCTGTGAGAAACGGATCCGAACGGGATTAGCGACGATAGCTTGAGAATAATCGTTGGCCAGCCAAATTTTAGTGAGCCGTAAGTGAAACACCACCATTTTTTATTCAAATGTAGAAGGAGGAAATTTCGAGCGACGTTCGACGACAGACATTTATTGTATCTGGATCTTTCGTGTCTATCGATTGTGACGAGAAATAAGAATGGTTTGTCGAGGCTGGTATATTGCGTTGTCGCCAAAGAATGCCTCTGCTACGGCGCCTTCTGTTATTATTGTAAGAGACGTAGCTTTTGAATTATCAGATTGCTAACTGGGATATTTTAGTCACGTAAGCTGGATAACTTGTAAAAATGCAATTTTTGTACTGTTATAACGTTAAATAGACGAAGGTACACTGACGTTGTAGCGTGAAAGAACATTTTTCAATAAAAATTTTTCATACGCAAATGTCTACGATTTGTCTGCATTATTTATTTCCCCAGAATATTTCCGGCGTTCTTTATAGATTTCGCACTTCAAATTCACTTCAATTATTTCGGTCTCTCGGCAATTAAGTATTCCGGAGTACCTACGTTGTAGGTATGTATATACAGAGAACTTTTAGCTTCGATAACTTTCTAACGAATAAGTTTAGGACATAAGTATGTACATAATACTTTTATGTAGAGCACAATAAACTGCATCGATTGGTGCAGTCAAAAACATAGGCTTCCATTTTTAAAAAAAAGTGCAGTTGCATTTTTCTGACGCACCGAAGTGCATAATTTTTTATGCACAAAAGTGCATAAAATTAGTTGCATATTATGCACCATCTGATACCATTCAACTTTTACTTGTACCCAACTGTTTAGGAGATACAGCCTGTTCCAGTTGCGTGGGACTAAGGAATTACAGTTTAACCCCTCTGCATTTGATAATGAATAATTATGCAATTCTAGTTACTCCTGCGATTCATTAAATTTGTTATATTCTTCATTGAATGCTTCCTCTTTTCTTGCAAACATAGAATCATCCTCCGATGGTTGATTATGCTTATCGGCGTTGTCGAGGATTTATTAGAAAATTATTGCTACATAACGTGGTAAAAAGCTTAAATACAGGAAATTGTATTGCATTATTTAATTTACCCATTTTACACTACTCCTCAATCGTATTATGACATTTATAAAACAATTTAACGCATAGAGACAAAGTCAGTCTATAATTTACAGATATAAAATGTAATGTAAGCGTATAACTTTAAAATTTACCGCGACATGATATAGATGGCAGCACCACGTTCGCCTCCCAAGATGGCTGAAGGACGTTTTAGAGGTCGACTCCCCTACCGTTTTTCGCTTCAACCCCGCAGTCCTTTAGGTCCATGATTTCAGCACTGAGTGTCACCTCTTGTTGTATCTCTACTCTTTGACGCGGTGGAGGTCAGTGGAGGTGGAAGGTGGAAATCATGTGGGAAACGACGGTACGTCAGATTGAGAACCGTCTGTCGGTTTGTCCCACGTCCCGCGATCATGAAGTTGCTGAACCGTTGTAATTTGTAATGTGCAATTTGCATGACGTATGCCAGCACGTTGAAATCAATGGTGACGACAACTTAAACGTATCATACTTTGGTTTTACACGTTAACAAAAGTGTAAAAAATAATGGGGCGAACCGTGTATGCGGAAGAGCGTCTTCACAATTATTTAACCTCATTAGCAAAACCGAATGAATACAGGATAGGACTAATCTTAGGACAGGTTCGATTATTGTATGTTACAATTTCACGACATCTTCTTGTTTTCACTTGTATTTACATGTTTAAAGCCTTGTCCAGACTAACAGACAACTGTCAGTCTGGACAGGGCTTAACATATGTAATTGCTGATTTGAAAATGTGCATTTAAATGAAGACGTTACTTGATATTTTTTTAATAAAACAATTATACAGCAATTATATTTTTATTAATTATCATTCAAAACCAAAGGATTAGAATGCATAAACGTATAGACAGTTTAGGTTGACAGTAGCCTAACGAATTAAAATTACAGAGCGCCAGCCAAAAGGACTATATTGTACACTTGGCGAAAACTCCACTTCCTAAAAATGTTGTTGAAGAAACATCGATCACTTCTAGACCAAATACTAAACAAAAAGATGCTGAAAGTTGTATAAAATCTGTAAAGGATATACCTGATACCTGGGTCGCTGTTCATGCTAAATATGTACTATAATTTAATTTACCCTTTTTCTGTAGTTCTTTGTAAATTATTATTAGTAACAAGGATTAATTTGTTTAAATTTGTTAAAGGTTACTAGAATGCTATCTGGTGGAATGCGGGTACTTGGTATCTTTATTGTCGGCCCTGACGATACCGTTAACGATAATGCGAATATACAAAAATTTAGGTCCATTCTAATGGCTATACATAAAAATTTGTCTCAAAACAAATACCTTTATGGAAATAACGAGGAACAACTTATTTTAAACTTGAATAACATATCACAAAAGTATAACGAATCACAATTTCCATATTATTTCGAATAATTTCTTTTGTTAATAGCGTATCGCTTGATGTTTCAGATATACTTGTAAATCTGTAGAGATTAATAACAAAAGTAGCATTGTAAAACCTGTAGAGTGGAAGTTCCAAGGGAAAGCTACTAAATGGCATCAACTAGAGTCTGTTATAAATTTTGATAATTTATTTCTCATTCCTGCAAATAAAGATCCTGAAACTCTTAAAAAACAACTACAGGTATTAAAGATAAAGTACATTCATACAAACCACAAATGAATTGGACCAAATGAACACACGATAAATTTTATAGAATATTTTAAAAACTATGTCGGACATCGTTGAATCATCCCTGATTGCTATCGAAGGAGAAGTAAAGTCCCCGGATGACATGCTGGAAATAATTACTAAAAATAAAAATGAAGAAAAGGGATGTAAAAGTAATGAAAAGTCTACTAATGACAAACCAATTCAAATTAGCTTGTACACTATGTGCGTAAGTACTTATGTCTGTCGGAGAACACATTTAGAATGTACTTTGTGAATTTGAACATTATTATGTCTTTTTTAAATAACCAACTTTTCGATCGAACGTATTAAAATGATATTGTCACTCGGTAAGTAAATGTAACACCGTTTATTTTGTGGATTATTATAGCAAGCGAACAATACAAGTTCCAATGTGAAAGTAACTCCTTGCAATGCGTCGATACGTCTGGTCGGACAATTAGCGAGTAGAACTTTTGTACACCAAAAAGCAAATGTTGAAGAAGCTAAAGTAGCAGTGAAAGAAGACATAATAAGATCTCTGGCGAGTAGATTAGAAATGCACTGGGACAGTTTAATCGACGAAGAAAATGGTTTCCCAGAAGGTACACACTTTTCTTTGCTAAGTTTTCAATAAAAACAATACACTATTTTATTAAAACAATGAGACGGCAGTGTTCCACTTCGCATTGTGCGAGGTATAGTTCACAAGCAATCTTTAACCCTTCGCACTCGAGTGGTGACTAGGAGAGAGCGCCACTAATAATTCTTATACCATTATTCAAAATATTTGTTGCATCATTAAATCTATATATATCATTTAAATATTATATATGTATATTATATTAAAATGGAAATATTTCAGGCAGGAAGAAAAATTCGGTTTTCGAATTAGAATAGCTCCGAATGCGAAAGGATTAATAAAAGAGTAATTGATAGAGGTGTGCGGAACCCGAAAATTGAGAACTCAAAGAATGCTCAAGAATATCGGGATTGCCACGAATTATCAGGAACTCGACCCGATACTTTCCCGGCTATCGGGTACCCGATATTTTTGGTTCTTGCACACCTCTATATAGTCATTGCTTATTTAACCCTTTGCACTCGGAGCTATTTTAACTCGAAAATTAACCATTTCTTCCAACCTAAAATAATTCTATTTTATGGATATGAAGTTGGTGTATAATACCTCGTACAAAACCTAAAAGTAAACAATATTTTGAATAACGGTATAGCAATTTTTAATGGCGACTTTGTGTCACCACTCGAGTGTTAAGGGTTAAACTGTTCTTAAACTTTGATAATTCGGAAATAAACTAGTAGTACACATGTGGTACAAGATTGTAAGCTAATTTTTAATAGAATGGCTAATGGGACTCTCTTTCCTTTTTTACAGAAAATGTAACATTACACGAACCACCAAGAAGGGTGTTGATAGCATTACCAGAAAGTAAGGTAACGTTATCGGATTATCTCTTTCCTGGCGAAGGTCCACTAGAAGCACTTTTATCGCTACAAGAACTTCTAGATTTGGAAGTTCATGAAAGCTATGTTCAGAAAGATATAGAGCTCCAAGCTGGTAAATATTTCAAAGTAGATGTAATTATAAATGAAACGCACACTGCGATTGTGGATAATATTATAAATTTATCATGCAGACCCCATGGAGTTCTACAGTCAAAGCGATGTGAACATAAAAACAGATTTTGGCAAAGACTCATGCGATAGCCAGCAAAGTAGAATATACATTGCAGGTATCAGTATTGGTGTTATAATTCTGGTCATCGCTTTCTTAATACAAAAATTCTATTGAAATATACAAAATAATATCAAATCAAAACGTATATTTTAATGTAATGGTGAAAGTATGAGATACACACATTCGCTGTGTAGTTGCTATGTTATTTGGACAAGAAAAAATATTAAGAAACAAGGTTATAGAAAACGATAGTTATAGAAAATGATGTATGTATGTTTACTGATAAGACATCGGTATGTCTTATCTTAATGTGTAAAAATATTGTATTGCTAATACATATTGTGAATATTGTACACGTTAATGGTATGGTCGTTCGAGGAAATTAGAAGCGTACTGAAACTTGAATTTTAATGTCTTGTGCAGCTATTCGCGATATTTTAGTAAAGGTGTTACATATTACAATGATTGTAAGACAAATATTGAATAAAAATACTTTTATCTATTAAAGATAACACATAATCTCTGTTTCTCCCAAGATGCTAAATGTTACATGCATTATGATCAACTTATAACTAAAGTATTTTTAAATAGGTTTAATGTGATGTAACATTGTCAAGATATTTTTAACTTGTAGTATATTATCTTATCATAATAACATCTACACAATATATACATTTAGTATTATACACGCATATTATGTACAAAAAGACAGTACTCCCAAAAGTCAGTATAATGGCATCTCTTAATAGATAACATAACTAGCAGTGTTCTTTCGTTTCGTTTTCAATAATTAATCTTATAAACAATGTGTCTATGATATCTCATTACTTTTTGAATAAAATGGTGCCATGCAATGTGAATACACGAGTTACTGATAAACCAGGCAGTGGTGCTTCTATGTTTTAAAATGCTTGGTACGGTCCGCACCGTCTTAACAAATCCTTCAAATAATTGAGAAACTATACTAACTTTTCTGAAAAATTCTGTATTTACAAAATTCTCTTTACACTGTACATAGTGAATTTAATCAAAAATAAAACCTTCTTTTTGTTATCGATATGAAAATTTAAAATGAAATTAAGATACTTCCAAGTATTTCCAATACTAATTTATAATAAAACTTGCAGAATCCATCTTTAAGATTTCTACTTTCGCCACACATTGCGATTTCGACGTTCTGTTTAAATGCATACAAATATCTTTTATTGCTTTAATTTGTGCATATATATGTAAACCGTATTTTTATCTCTATTCGATAAAATTAATGTTTATTCACAATTTCAGTTGATAAATAAAGATTTTCAAATGCGATTCTTACTCCGGTTAACCGACTATTTTCTTACGTTTGAGAAATAAGAAACTGGAGTATAAGTTTAAAAAAACAGAAATGTATATGTAAATTGACGTTAAAATGATTAAGTAATACATCTTCCTTGACCCACATATCTTTCGTTTAGTGTGTATAATATTATAATATAATAAATCTTCACATTTTTCACACCTTTTTTTTATACATATCTACTACACTGCAAGTAGAATATTCTCATTCGCTAGCTTTATAGAATGAAGAAAGAAGGAGGCGAATGGTTGGAATGGAATCAACGATGCTAAATGTAACGTACGAATAGTGCAGATCGAGAGAAACAATGTTTCAATATTAAGCTACCGATAATAAACATAATTTTAGAATAAGCAGAATCGCTACGTAGTTAATATTTAATTATGCTTTGTCCACGTAAATATTCCATCAAATAATATTCTATTTAAGAACACAATCGACGAACAAGATCACATATATTATAATATTCTTTTGGATGGAATATTACTTACGATTATAACGAAACTATAATCTCCAGTATCGTCTGTCGTATACATAAGCAAAAATTTCATTTAATCTTCGTTTAAAACCGCCTGGAACCAGTGAAATGATCTGCACTACTCTTTTTAATAAGCGTCGATGACTTTAGAAGTCTATGAATCTATCTAGATTAAAGGTATAAATTCGTTATACTGCCCCCATCTTTATAAGACCTGCTTGACTTCCTCTACCCACACTGGCATCTTCCAAAGAGTCTAAGTCTAAAGCGGACTCTATCATGGTCGTATCTTGTAATAATCTAAGTCTAGATGCAGACAAGGGAGTGACAGTTACCGATGGTATAGAGGACGTGTCCAACGTGGAAGAAACCACAACACTCTGTCTGGAAGGCAGCGGAGCAATCTCATCAATATCGATCGGAGCAATATTAAGCGATGCTAGTGGTACTTCATTGGTAACAAGTTGGCTCACGCTGTTCGTGGTGCTACCTAAAATAAAAAAAGAAACATTCAATGTTCATTACTTGATTCGTACTTGCTTCGATATCCGTTGTGTACATACGCCCTGCGCATAATGTGCAGAAACTATTATAACTTTGATAATTGGCATTAACGTCTAGTGCCAAGCTGTTATGAATGCTCTTTAGCGACAGAAACTATTGTTTTGTATTATACAACTCATTGCAAAAGTGCAGAATTTGCTGTCTATCTATTCTATGTATATTGTGAATAATATATATATGTACTAAAAGCTAGCTTAGAAAAATTAATTATATCCCAGTCATTGATGTCATATTAATGTAGCTCCTATTTATACAGGTGTAGGATTAAAACGTGAAAATATACCTTAAACGATCACAGTTATACATATAACATGTCCATAAATATATGCGATATCCCTCCCTCCCTCCCACCCTCATCAAACAATACATAAATCTGTGCATACATGTATTTGTGTGTATATTTATGTACAAATTGTATTTTCAAAAAATCCCGTGCCTATAATGCACACCGATATAATTAGTCACAATCCATGAACCCTCGAACTTGACATCACATATTAAAATTAGTTTCTTGAGAAGTGTGTGAAAAGCACACATCAATTTTAAGTGTTCATTAATAACTATTAATAAATATCGATTCATTCTTATTAAGCATACACACAATGACGGACAATCGGAATAAAAGAAAATCAACTTACCAAACAGTATGCTCTGAGCCCTCGATAACAGGACGTAATTTTAAACAACAAAGAAATACAATTTATTGAATTATGTGGAAATGGAGAAAAATGTAAAACTTAAATGTATCCTATGCTATACGCATATAGTTATAACTATATATATATAAACAAAAAAATATATATAATTAGACCTATATCTTCATAACATCAATGATTATAGCGTAAAAGCTTTTGCAACTGAATATGCTTGAAAGACATTGAATTACAAATACTTTGTCAATTATAATGTAAGTGCAATATAAAAGTAAATAATTATATTCATACTTTTTGAAAAATATGTCACTAAAAGGCATTAAAAACTGTAATGAAAATAATTAATGTTTCAGTCCTCAAGTTCAGTCAATATACATATATGTATTATATTGTAACAAGAATATGTATCAATTTTCGCTCTTTTTTCCTTAGAAACAAAAATATCTATGTGCATATTACCGAATCGAATAGTCAAAAAATAAATAAATGTCTCTGTTCAACAATAATCAAATTCAACTCGAATGTACTTTCTATCCATAAAAGTCTCTCAGTTATAGTACGAGAAAACATGAACAATTATAATATTTTTTTAATGGTATCAATAATCTTTTATGTAATAATAATACTTTTACTAATATTTATGTACAGATTAAAACGTCCGTATAAATAGACTGCGGATTTTATGCATTTATAATGCATATAAATACATAGGGAACACAATGTGAAGAACTTGAAGTTTCATCATGTTCCCGCATCGTTTTCAATCGAATACAGTCCCTCTACCAAAGAAAACGTATTTTCATTTAATCTTCATTTTTATAAATCAGTCTATGAAAATCTAAATTTACATAGAAATTCGCAGTCTAGTTATAAGTTTCCCTTAATAATAAACGGACACGATGTAAACCTATATTATTTTGATTCTAACATGCTGAAAGAATTATCTTAATAAGTGACACTATGTCCGTTCATTTAGTTGTTTCTCAATAAACGGGACACTATTACTTTAAAAAATGTGGAGACAATGTAGAGAATGTTAAATGTCATTGTTATCACTCATAGAACTCATAATGAATCTTCGATTTAAAAGACCTTCTTCGGTGTCATCGCTTCGACACAGAGAATTTTCTGCATCAGGGAAATTATTAGTCAATGGTCCTGAACCGAATCTGTTAATTTCAAATCCTACTGCATTTTCAGCCATCAGAGGCGTGCGAGAAAACGAAAATGTCGGATCCGGCGGGTCGAGACGGGTTTACGAAAATTTCGGAATTCCCGAGCACATTCGAGTTCTTAATTCTGTGGTTGCCAGGAAAAACGCCGCATGTCACAATTTAAAAAAATTTTAGTTTATGCATTAATTGAGCTTTATAGTATAGGATTTACATATTTACCAGAAAAACGTCATGAAAATAAATTCGAAAGGCTGAAAAAAATGCAATTTAACCGATGCCCTATGTCAAAGCATTAGTGATCAAAACTTTAAACAGCAATATCTCGAAAGTGAAAGTATGTGACATGCGGCGTTCTTCCTAACAACCACAGAATTATTCTTGAGAGTCCCAAAAATTTTCGAACTGTCGGGCTCTCGCACACCTCTACGAGCCATAATAGGCATTCCCCTACCCCTAATATTCGCGACATTACAACGGTTGGCAAGAGACTCTTTCATATCTCAATGCATGGATATTTGAAACCAGGGCTGTCCGACTAGCGGCCCGCGGGCCACATTAAGCGCCTTTCCCGATTGTCTTGCTACCCTAAACGACTCCCTCCTCTCCATTGAACTTGCATCGTTTACGGAAGGACAGGGATAGTGAAGTATCTCTGTCTTTCTCTCTCCCTTTCTCGAGAGGAGTTGAAGGGGCTTAAAGTCCAAAGGAGGAGTACGAGGGCGTCAATTAGTGTAGAAGTCTACTGACTAGGAGTACGATCGTAAAGAAGACGCGGGGAAGAAGTCGGGCAGCCCTGGTTGAAAACCATGAACGGTGCATCTCAAATTGTTGTACTCGAGAGCATGCTGAGATTGAGGAAGTCGCAATGGATCTTCTGTGTAACATTGTGGTGGGTATTTTTGAAAGACAGGATATCCCGTTCTGTCATTGATATTATATCGTATCGGATCCTCGGAATATCTTTTCGGATACTTCTGGAGATCGATCTCGAATTTTTGATCGGTGACACACTGATCGTACATTAAATTATTATCTGAACATCTATGATATTCTTCCCTACATCTGTGAGGATACTTCTGTAAGTTTTCCTCACATCTGCACGGATATATCTGAAACTCAGGATTTGTTCTATCTGTCTCGTATTTGATATATTTCACAGGATCCTGGAAACAATGTTGCACGGGATATGCCGCAGCATAAGTGTCGTTAATGTACTGACGCGAATACTCTGGAAGTTCCTCGGGATAGCAAGCGGTATGCCTTAAAAGGCTTAACTCACCGTTCATTGATTCGATTTGTGGCGAATGTTGACCGGTGACAAGATTGTTCATCGAACCTGTCAGTTCGGTACTGGGATTCGTTTGGACAGTTGTACCATTAGGCTACAAACAGAAAATAATAAACAACATATTAGAAATTCAAGTACAAGTGACATACAAATCAAATATTGAATATTTGACTACCTGTGGTTGCACAACTTCCACGGTACCGTATGTCTTGCTATTAGTAATGACACTATCGTCCCCGACCTTTTCTTGCTCTGCCCGATACTCAGGTGTTACGATACCTCTTCGATCTATAAATATTAATAGAAAATACAGTCGGGGATAAGAATTAACTGGACATCCTTTAAAAAGTAATTAAAAACTAACTTTTTGAAAGTTGGACTGAACAACTAATTCTTCTAATATCTCAAAAAAAAGAAGAAACTCGAGTCGTTTGGTTCAATTTTACAAAAGTTATTAGTTTTTAAAAGGTGTACACTTAATTTTGTCCCCAACCACATATAATGTATTAAATAACACCAAGAACAGAAGAACGAGTTACCTATTAGGCTAGGTGGTGCAGGTCCGCACAACACGTAGAAACAGTTTCCACAAATATTTCCTTGACTATAAGGATTGGAACTTCCTTCGCCTACTTTAATGGAAAAAGATCCTTTAATCTGTAATAAAGGTAAGTTTCATGTTAAAAACTTTCGAAATGATCCGAACTAAATCATTGCGCGTAATGCTTACATCTTCGTTTGTTGTTTGATTACTGGTAGTTAAATGCGTATGAAAACCAGCAAGGCCGAGAATACTCCAAACAGAGAAGAAGCAAATAACTCCCACAACAACGCTCCCGGGGGATATTCTTACGGCTTCTAAAAATGGCCTACCATCTCTCGTTACTGTAACGAATTAAATCTCGAATTAGCCCTTTTCGTACTGGTTTTGAATTGTTTTCGATTAATTTACTTACGCATTATTAAATGTGTAATAGCACAAGCAAGTATAAAAACACAAAGAAATGCCAGGGAGACGATAAAAGCATAGAAGTATCTATAATTTCTTCTGCCCACACAGTTACCAACCCATGGACAATGGTGATCAAATCTCTCTAGGAAGATAATCGTGCAATGTTTTCTCCAGTTTTATACAAAAGTAATTTTCATAGTAAATAGTTAACCGATACACGTACCTACACAATTATCGCATAAACTACAATGCGATGCTCTCGGTGGTCTGAATATTTTGCAAGTGAAGCAATATTTCATTTTAACTGGCTGCCCTTTGACCAACACCTCTTTTGTTCTAGGTGGAGGTCTGTGTATTTTAGAGTTCCCATCGTTCGGTACCTCTACACACCCAGTACAAAAAATATGTAAATATTTAGATCGAACGATTGGGTAAAAACATTAGCTTGCATTTCTCTTATGGTAAACATGTTTCCTATATACCGATTTGTTTTTCAATATAGGCAGCTTCGTCGGTCGTCGCTCTTGGAATAACTCCAGGATCGCTAAAACTTGTTCTTAATAAAGCGGACATTACAAAAATAAATAATAAACCACCGACGACTGGTATAGCAGGTGTTATGTGAACTGCTAAGAAAGGACAACTAGAAACAAAAAGAACGTCGTTATTATCTAACCGACTGTGCATACTTAAAACGATAAGTTTAATCAAGATAAATTTACTCGAATACAAAGAATAAACCACTTGTTCCGGCAATGAGGCACACGGTCACGTAAAAGACCCCAGTTTGGGGTGCCATCATCACTCTGCCATCGCAACAAAATCGGTTTCTTCCTGGGAAAAGTTCCCATTTTCGAGTAACGTGTGGCATCTTGCAGAACTAAATCCTCTCATACACTACTTATATACACAAGTACGTAATGCCTGGTTCGTAAGGAATTATTAATTAGGGCCATACAACGTTTGTTTAGCATCACCATGCGAGAACTTGGAAAACCATATTTCATCTTGGCCTATCAATTTATTTATCGAACTGTAACATATTCGACAAACATTTAAACGAATTTTTCTTATTTATCGATATCGAGTATCAATGACTTTCTGTTAAACATTTATACGGCGATAATAAGTGAAAAATCAACATACCGTATTACCACATTTACAGATTGCCCATCGTACTTAGCATGTTGACGTAGTGCTTGGAAAGAACTTGCGCCTCTTGTCAACTTAACCTAATTGCTTCGTTCGTTGATGACGCGAGGGCATTCATATTTCATAAGAATCCACATTTTGAGGAGATCAAACGAAACCGTTTGTTTTCTTCCGCATTCTATAAGCAGATATGAACTCACATTCGAGACAGCACAGTCACTGTCTCGCTGAGGCCACCGACTTCAAGAACACTCACTGCAGGGTCATAGCCGAAGAAAATTAGGGGCGAAAATTTGTCTGTAAACTAGGTCACCTCGTCCTGACACACAAATCACACTTGTGCACCGCTGATATAACCTTTATAGTCGCGATGCACATTACGCTCTAGGAAGCCGTTGCATCGTTTCACTGGATCGACCTCGGTTCGATGACAATAACGTATATATTTACAGGAAAGGATTATTGCCCGTGGTGTTCGCTCGAGATTATCTGTGGTTCCCTCTGACGGGATATGTAGAAATACCACGTGATCTCGTTGCCACGTGACCCAAAACCAATTTCAATTTCAGTCGTAAGCAGTTTTCTTTAAAAAAAAAAAACAAACAAAAAAGACTAAGCTGAAACAAACGCAAGAGTTACGTTTGAATCCTATTACGATCGTACACGCACTGGTAAACAAGGCACTTTATAAAATAAGCTATATGTATATTAGAAAGGAATTTCAAAATACTTCAATTCTAGAATTAAATACAGCTGTATTCGTTATCCGATTTCTTCTATTGTTAACCGTGATCCGTCAAATCGAACGTATCTTTTCATTTGACTCATCCTTTTTATCAGTCACTTTAACCTCAAGACCGTTTCCTTGTGAAATAGATAAGAATAAAAGATTGTGGTCTTCATTATGCAAGAACTGTACTTTCGGATCTTGTCTGTGTACGTGTCGTTGATAAAAATCGATAAAAGGTGTAAGACAAATTATATCAACTATTTTTAAATGAAATCACAGTTTGAATTGAATAAAAATTCAGAGAGAGCGATAGGAGAGGGTGAAGAGATGATCGAATAATCTGTAAGTCGTATACACACGTAAGGGACCGTAGTTTGGTCATGCAGAAACATGGGATTGATTATTTAACGGTAGGAGGGTGTGCAACTTATCGCTCCCATTGCAAAATGGGTCGTCGACGCAATGCAGTACATCGTCGCACGTATACATGCACACATACAACGCATTCTTGAAAATCGAAGAATCCCACTATGAACGCCATCTTCGGGTACAGCAACGAACAGGACAGTTGCGATCCTAAAATTTTACTTCGTCTATAAACTAACTGCACGTAATCTGCCCATACAGATCTATAGATCAATCCACCCCGGGTTAACGAACCATTCGACAAAAGGTTTGAGCCACAGAACTAACATATTTCACATTGCGCATACCGTTTGTGTCAACATTTAACGAACATGATTTACAGTGACAAAAAAGCCATTCAGCCCATATAAATCGTAACGCAAAAACAGAATAAGTAAGAATTCTTACGGAACGTACAATCCGCTTGGAATTTTTTAAGCGAATTGGCCTGCGCAGTGTTCACCCTCTTTGCGATAATGGCAACAAACAAAACTATACAGGAACGAGCGTATTAGTTCGATTCAAACGATACTTCATCCATCGTAACTGCTGACCGTAATTAAAAAAGGAAAGGTTACTCGAATTTCTCAAAATCAATATACATCGCCGGAGGCGTCCAGACAGAATGTATCCCCGCGCAGACGAGCGGTGGTGGAAAAAAAATATTACGGATTAGCAGAAATTAGGAGATCGCAACGGGGGGAAAGGTGGTTTTTCCAGGAAACGGGTGTATATCAACAGGCACCAGGTTCGACGTAGGGTAGCCGCGGATAAAGCGAATGGGAGACGACATCGCACAGTGGTGGAACTTTCGATAAAGTCGGACAAGAGAATCAGTACCACTTGAAAATTTCATTTATTCGCGAGTAATAGAATTGCATACCGAATACCCTTGAATAGATCACGATGGGTTTTTACGATGAAAATTCCATCGGAAACAGATCTTCCATGTTCGCACATCTTGAAAATTGGTATTTACTACCTCAAAAGTGTGCTTTTAAAATTCTTCTACATTTATTGGGTCACAGGCAGACTCGAGTCTCTTTACGACATTCCGCCCATAAATCTCGGTAAACCGGAAGGAGCCGCAGCTACCTTCGGATTCTGCGATTGCAGTAACGAGTACTGAATCGTATGCAACAAAAAAGAATTGATTTTTGATGGGCTATATCTTCTGGTTGCCAGGAAAAACGCAACCTGTCTCACAATTTCAAAAACTTTGAGTTTATGCATTCATTGAGCTTTATAGTATAGGATTTACGTCTTTACCAGACAAAAAGTCATGAAAATAAATTCGATGTCCTATGTCAAAGCATTAGTGATCAAAACTTTAAAGGACAATACCTCAGAAGTGAAAGTGTGTGACATGCGGCGTTTCTCCTGACAACCACAGATATTACGGATTGCATTTCTGTTATGTAAAACAATTCGAAACACGTTCGGTTCGGTAGAAGAGAAAATATACGATTGTTAAAATTTCAGTAATCTCCGATTATTTGAAATAACTTGCCAGACACGCGCCTTGGATATTAACGGATCGATTAGTACAAAAATCGTTGATTTCTAAAATATTAATTATTTTTTGTTCATTTTTGTCCTAGTTTTCGTACTTATCGACCACTGTGTGGCATCGTGTCCGGCGTTGCGTCGGGTAGCGAAAAGGATCGTGAAGGGTCGCGTTTAGCCGCGTCTCTGTACAGCGGAGTACAGCCTAAGGTAGTAGCTGGAGGTTTTGACGGGGAGGGAGGATGAACGGTGGCCGGGTGGCTCTCGGGGCGGGCTGGGCAACGAGAGAGCGAGACGGGGGGTGCGGTGGGGTTCGCACGGGCATGAATCGTGGAGCGGGCGGATGGACGGACGGACGCAAACGCTGAAATCAGCTCGGGCGATCGATGCGATAAATGGATGCGTGCGATTGGTAGCCGGGAAAATCGATGATGAACAGGGGGGCACCCTACCTAGCCGCGAAAGCGAGCGAGCACGGCTGCACCGCCGGAGAGGATGGAGCAAAGACCGAAATATCGATTTTTAGGCCCCTACGCGGCGGTTCGATGCTCATATCTGCCCCGTGTCCCGTATCCGCGCGAAGCGCCTTTCAAAACACCAACGACGCGTGCGAGGCACACCGTGGTGACGCGGATCTTGTCCGAGGAATTATCGTGCGATTAAATACAAGAAGGTTATACCGGAGTGACGCGGGTACCAAGTTTCCTGACCGATGTCGTCAGGTAACCCCACGTTGACAGCGTTTTTTCGACCCGGTTTACAATCCCGAGCGACAATCAAATAACAGAGAAAGAGAACCGAACCGGACGCCAGATTTTCGGTTCTGTTCGGCGGTCGGTTGACGTTTGTGCGTGACAAGCGGGGGTATTATAATATCGTGCAACCCGTGTGCAGGCTCTCGAAAAATCAATGATTCTCCACGCGGGAACGATCTAAGATCCTATAGCCTGTTTCGGCAAATCGTGCGACGCTGTCACGCTGTGTAACTGAATTTTTGCGGATGTTTTGTGTACACTGTCGTCGTCGTCATCCTCTGTCGGACGTACGTCGGGACGTCGAGGCAGGGGTGTGATTCAAGGGTGGCGGAACGAGACAGTGCGTAATTATCGCGTTCGGTGGTGACGTGATCCTCGGACTCGTTCGAACGTCCCACTGACACTTGCCGATCTACACTGATCTATGCGAACCGGATCCGTCGATGTCGGTTGTTGTTAATCGCTAGCAAACGGATTACCGGGATTCGCGAAAGACCTTACGGAAAATACAGAACGGTTGACGCTAGCGGCGGGGTGAATTCGATCGAAGCGAACGACACTCTCCGATCGAGAAGTTGTGTTTTCGAAATTTCTCGATAAAATGGAAAGTCGCGTAGACGGTAGTCCGTGATCATGTAATGTGCCCGATTATTTATCGTTAAAAATCGCGATCTATAGAATAAACGAGATCTTTCAGGTACAATGAATAATTCGATAGCTCACGGTAATATATAATTCGATTCTTGGTGGACGACGGTTGTTTACTTTTTGAAATATTTATAATGTCAATCGATACGCGACACAGGAATTGTTTAAATACAAACGGACGACGCAACAGGCTCAATAACAGGGCAAGAAGAGATCTGCTGGAACGCAGGAAAATATTAAATCGATCGTTATTTTTCTTCTTTTTTTTCATATGGTGCAGAAAAAATGGCCATCGCAGCTTCGGATAATTATCAACTGAAGTGGCACAGCTATGGCGCGCATCTGCACAGCTCTGTCGCGACGTTGCTCCACTCAGAATCCTTCGCGGATGTCTTATTGGCGACATCCTGCGGCCGGCACGTGGCTGCCCATCGATTCGTCCTTGCCGCTTGCTCGTCGTATTTCAGTCATATTTTTCAAACATGCCATTTCGGAGCAAACACGAACGCTCCCACAATCGTGGTATGTATAAACACGTCCCCGAGCTTATAAGCAGAACCCTGTTCGAACCTTGTTCGTCTATCCAAATGTTTCTACCCATTATTTATATACATTATTATAAACATATCCATGAAAAGTCTTCGTACCAGCCGAACAATTCATATTTACACCGTTGCTGCACAAGAATCGCTCGCGAAATCGGTGGAACGCTTGAAACGGCCAATGTTTATATCAACGTAATTATCATTTCAGGTATTACCAACAGAAATCGGCTATCGTACGCTGAAAATCCTAATTCAGTATATGTATAGCGGCGAGGCGACCGTGACCAACGATCAGCTGGAGGGTGTGCTAAAGGCCGGCGATATACTACGGGTCCGAGGTTTATGGCGGTCCAACAACGGAAGCAAAAAAGAGAATATCCAGTCGAACAATCAAAAGGTTGACCGAGACAAGCGGGAACAACCGCCGATGACGGGCCAAATACAAAAGATCAAGCTGGTTCAGCCGGCGACTGAAAAGGTCGTCGAAAATCTACAGCAGACCACGTCGGTCCAGAACAATGTTCAACCACAGAAACCTACCTCAGAGAGAAAGAGCATTGAGAAGATCGAGGAGAAGATTAGCGAGACGGAGACCAAGAAGGTGTTAGAGGAGAAGAATAACGAACAGAATAAAAATAAGGAGAATCTGGAGGCGAACGGGAAAAAGAGGAAAACCACCAGCAACAGTAACAGCAACAGCAACAGCGACGCAGAGTCAAATAAATCGAAAAGCGAGGACGGTGAAAATGTAAGACGACTAGCGATGATGTACCATCGAACTGGATAGCTGACGTTTTCATCCGTGTTTTTCAGACGGAGCTGAATTTGGAGCTTCTGGTGAAAGACGAACCAATCTGGGAGGAAACTATCGATCCATCCGAGTCATTGACGATAGATCATGAGATTGATATTAAGCCCGTATGTAGGACTCTGAAGACTTATTATCGTTTACATCAGAGAAATACAATAATTTACTACTGAGACGCGTTCTTTTTAGGAAATCGTACACAGCGCAGATGAAGAAGAAGAGTACTCGCCATTAACCTGCGACATGTGTAGTCAAACGTTTAATCGACCGTCGGACTGGGTGAGACACATTGAATTCACGCACGCCGATATGACTGAAAATCGAAGGAAAAAGAGGAAGGTAAATAGCAAGGTGTTGACCAAGAATGGTTAGTATGATAATCATGTTAAAACTGAATTGTCTTACCTAGGGTGACGTGGACGACGACAGCAAGGATTTTCCACCCTTAAAGTGTGACCTGTGCGGTAACATGTATTCAACGCCTCAAGAATGGGTACGCCACATACAAACGGAACACACCGAAGAGCAGTTAGCCCTGATGAACAACTCGGCGCCACCGAAACCAAAAAGAGTTCACAGCCATCAGAAATTGTGCAACATATGTCAAAAAGAATTCCCAAGTCATGCATCGATGGTAATCCACCAAAGAACACATACAGGGGAAAAGCCTTTTCTTTGTTCCTATTGTAAAAAAGGCTTCAATGTAAAGAGTAATCTACTAAGGCATCTAAGGACATTGCATGACAAGTATGTACATCCCAGCTTATACGGAAGTAACGGCAACACGAATGCTTAAGCTCTTATTATTTTGAAAATGTACATGTTTCTTTCCCTTCGTTGGTACCTCATTTACAAAGTGAGCGTCACGCAACATTCTAGATACTTTTCAAATCGTGCTCACAGACTGACGGAGTTATCTATGGATTCGCGACCATGCGTAAGCAAAGCATGTCAAACTGGTCCAAAACGTTAAAAGGCTATCAGAACGCGCGTAGCATATTCTTTGAGATAAGTAAAACATTAAAGGCTTAATAATGGTTTGTTTTAAAAGTTCGAATGAGTAATTTAAGCTATTCTGCTCGCGCGTTAAATTTAACTGACATATAGGGTGTCCACGCTTCAGCGAAGCAGATAATTATCTTCTTAGTATCGAAGATGCGAAAAATTAGTACTTGGCGCTTTTTAATAGTTTAAAGAGATATTGCGCGTACAATTCGCGGAAGAAACGTTGGAAAAATATATAGTTTTATTTAAGGAACGAAATTTGACTGTTTTATTTCTGAAATTGACAATGTAAAAGAGATTTCGTCATTAACAGCAAGCGTGCCTATTCTTACTGATGGAACTTTCAAATAAATATTTTTAGATAACTGACTATTTTACTTAAGCGCGGACACTCTGTATACATATATGTACGTATTAATTTGAATAAGTATCTGCAGACATTATTATTTGTAAAATTGTTTATCCTAGTTTTAAATATCGGTTTCTGTTCTGTTGATAACACAAAAGCAATATCAGGGCTTTAAAACCAAAGAGGCTGATTACTATTGCCAAAGTGACTTTGTTTCGTTGCGACTTTAATTCATTTGAATATAGGAATAAATTGTGAAAAAGTATTTATTTTAATTAGACATTTCATTTAAACGTGTATGAATAGGAACGACGATATACAGGTCTTCGCAGTATGTGCGTGTAAAATAATTCATAGTATAAATCAACATCTATTGATTAATATTTAATTACTTAGTAACTATACGAGATCCAAATTGTGTAAGATTTAACTGTATACTTCTAGGCTATTCCATCCATGGTAGCCCTCTTATTCCCTCAGCTCGTAAGCTAATTATGTATTTTTATATTAAACTAGCTTATACACAAAAAGTATAAGAAATAAGATAAAGTAAGAAAAAAAATTTGAACTTTCAATTAGGCTAGGGCATAAGGATAAGTAATTCAAAATTTATGAAATGTTTTGGAAATATATTGAGTTCTTCTTACATATAAAAAAAAAGATCGCAATATTATCAAAATATTGTCACAGTTTATGAAACGGTAACAATATAAATCTTACGAGAATGACACCGCATTACCATGTTAATCATGATCGTGTCACTCTTACTATGAATCTTAGTGTCAATTCTACGTTGCGCTAACACTGTGACGAGCCAAATGACTTTTAAATGTAAAATTTAAATATATTACCTTCAAAGTATTTTTTAACTATCCTTAATCGTTCCTTAAACAAGTATCAAAATATACCTCTTTTCTCTCTTTCATATAAGTAGTGCTATCACTTTGTTCAGAGTAAAGTTTCAGAGTAAAGTAAAGAAAATACTTAATATTTAATGCGACGGTAAATGACAAGACAAACCGAATCGTGACGTTCATATAAAAATGTAATAATACTATGATACACTGTGTCAATGACGATATGGCTTATGTACCGAGATAGGTTCCTAGGAATCTTAATTTTCTTCGTCTTCATCAATTTTCGGAGCCAAATAGTATCTGATATGTCCAATATCGCCAATTTTATATTCGCATACTAGAGGAACATCGTTAGACATGGATAGTTGCACTTGCGCGCAAAGAGGTCCAGCCTTTATAAAGCAATTAAGGTAACGGCATGAGAATGTTAATTTCACAGGTTCTTGCATATTAACGACTACTGCTTCGTCTTCGTTATCTGCATCCGCTGTTTGTGCTAACTTGACAGTAGCTGAAAAAAAGAAATATCTTATATGAATATACTGGCAACATTATAATGTCAATTGTATAGATATATTTTTACATTTTGTAATATACATATACATCTTCTAATTAATTTGCCTTTTTAAATCAGTTTCATTGGTAGTTCAAACAGTTTCACATCGGTAAGTGTGAAAATGTAAACGAGCTTCGTTCTGAATACACGTGTGACCTGTCTCTTATGACAACAAGGTCAAGCAAGTAAATACTTTCTAAAGGTTCTTAAGGACATTACTTACATTCGTTCAGTTAACAAGTAACTTTCGTGCTTGAAGAACCTTCAATGCAAGATGTTCCAAACGCAAAGAAATTATTTTACAGTTCAGGTAAGTGTATATATGCTATTTAAAACGACAATTAATGTAATATAGAAATATAATTAGAATTTGTTATACCTTGTCCGTAATCTCCGGCAGCGCTGAACTTGATACCTTCCTTAGAGCATGCAAATGTTATCGATTCTCCGAACTGACTTAAATCCCTGCAGATACGGGAAAATTCTTGTGCTGGCATTTTGACAACGCACGAATACGATGTTTCCTATAAGAACATTATTAGGTGACCAAGATATAATCGAAATGAGCAAGCGATCGAATAACATATAAAATATAAAACATACAGGAATACCAAGATGTTCCTGATCCATATTTATAAGTTTCATCTCATATTCTGCAAGTTTCTCTTTGTTCGGTGATTCAAATATGAACATGATATTTTCTGGGTTATCCACCGCTCGTAGAGTAACTGTATCTTCTGAGCCGGCACATCGTAAAATTTTGGACATGCTGAAACAGAAATTTGCTTGCTTTAATTCGTTTTTTATGGTTCAAAAAACTAGGTAGATTAAACAAAAACAAAGGATTAGAGATATATGGTATCTACTGGTATTAATAAATTACTTATTCGAGATAATATTAGTTCTATAGAAATTGAGTTTAGTCTTACCATGCAATACTCATACCCATTGATAAATTCCTGTCGCATCTATATTTATCGAAACCGTCACTTCTCAGATTAAGGGACACCAAAGAAACGTGAGCATTGTCCATAGCCTGGACTTGTATACCCGAGTCGGAACATTCGAAAGTAGCTTCGGTTAAAAGATCCTTTATCGCATCCAACACTTTCTTCAGGATCGCACTCTGTATTAAACGTGCTTCGAACATTTTGTTGGTTCACTTTTTTTCGACAATCAGTAACTACACACTTGTCGGATAACACGACCTCCGTCAATTGAATGAATTTGTGAGACCGGTAACGTTGACCCGTTGACCGCGCTTTCTTACCGCCAAAACGCTCAACTAGGAGATGCCATCTGTGAATGCTTTCATTGGAATGATTCGAAACTACGACGCAGAATTTGAACGATTTATTCTGAAATTTAATCGGGAGACAATAAAACATCTCTTAAAGAAATCTAAGTGGCAATCTCTAAATTTATTTTATAGAAAAATGTCTTTTTAATATGTTCGAACGTGTTATATAATATCAAAATTTTAGTATTCGTTTGATCCGGAAATACGTAATATGGAAGCGCGCAATTGAAGCGGTTAGGAAATCGGGATCAGTAATTTCGTTATTGTTACGGTTTAACCACGTCGAAAAATATATAAACACGGAATCACGACAAAATACGATTTGTAAAAAATAGTTTATTAAATGGTCACAGTTATCAATATAAGAAACGATGATGACAATTAAATGCAAAGTAAATGTACAAAGTAAATTGATTCGGATGAAAAATATAATCGAGTTTACAATTGTTTTCGAAGAACTTCGTATGAGCACGTCTTAACAATAAAAATTGATGAAATGAAAACGAACGAATACAAAAAAGTATTTAAATACGACTCAATTACCAACATCATACTTAAATACATGCAGTCTCACTTACAGTTTACAGCTAGGGATATTTACACATTATGTACGAAATTAAAATTCTTTGAAAATAGAATACTAATCATTGTGGGAATAGGTCATGCTCGTTTAAATATATTAAAATCCGATATCACCAGCCATGTTCTCTAAATCGCTGAACATCTGATCGAGATGCTGAAATGAAAATTAATAAGAATTAGTTATACAAATTTCGGTTGATTCTCTAATACGAATAAGTATATTGTAGAAACGTACATCAGTTGACTCAGAATCTTTCGTGATTTCTTCTTGTTTATCAGTGAATGACAATCTTCCGTTCCTATCCATATTTTCTTCTTCATCTTCTTCATAATCGTCTTCATTATTATCATTATCATCGGAATCATCGTCTTCTTCTTCTTCTTCTTCTTCTTCCTCCTCCTCTTCGTCATCGTCGTCGTCATCAACATCGTCGTCTATATCCTCATCGGAACGAATATGACAGGACATATCCATTTCCTCGTAATCTTCAGGTTCTTCCTTGATTTCCGTAAGCATTATGGTTTCAGTAACCGATTCTCTTTTATCTGGACACGGCGGAGGTGCCTCTGATGCTGGAGGTATTTGGGGTGGTTGACTGATCTGAAGTATTATTAATTGAATAAAAAGGTTGTTTCCTATTATTGTATGTAAAATAGCTAAATAATGTACAATGCGTGTACGACTTTACCCATGGCTGTTGCTGCTGTAATTGGGCTGATTTAGCGGATGCTATCGAAGTTGGTACAGGTGAGGAAGAAGTAGAGGTCTGCAAATTCGAGTTTTGTTCTGGCACCTGAGACGCAACCTTATTCTGCGTTTGACTGGAATTGTCTAGCCTATTCCCTACATTACTTTCTACGTTTGTTACATTTTTCTCAGCATGATTAGTCTTCTGCTCGTTTTTCACTTGCGAATTACTATTTGGTTCTTCTTTCACTTTCTTAACATTTGGTTTAGGTTCACCGGGAAGACAAGTATTACCACGCTGCCTTCTAAATCTAACAATAATACTTCTGGTATCCCACATTAAATCATGTGCTTGTTTGTAAGCAGATATAGATTCATCTACACTATTATACCTTATAAAAGCGTACCTGAAAAATGAAAGAAAGAACACGGTATATAAGGTACACGTAGAAAATTTCCATATCGCGCGAAATGTGAAGAATATAAATTTACCGTGTATTTCTCATTTTTTGTGCATAGCCTACATCTACTCTAGCAGCTGTGGGAAATTTACTTTTCACTTCGTTAACATTAACAGATTCCGGTAAATTTCCTATATATAATGTGTAAGGGTCTATTTCCTCAGGCATCGGATTATCTTCGTCCCTTAATGATTTCCGTTCGACTTTCAAATGGCCAACACCGAATGGTATTTTTTCCAATTCCTTTATAGCCTTGTCGATATCGACACTCTCCGCCATTTGTATGAAACAGTATCTAGGGCCGCTAGGACTTTGAAAATGTATATTTTGTATACCGCCATGAAATTCTCTAACAATATCTTTGTTCAGATCTGGATCTGGGAATTTGATTATGAGACTCTGGGCTTTCACTGTCTTGTTATATTCATTCTCAATCTTCAGAGCTCTTTCTGCGTCTTCTCGATTCCACGGTCGACTAGGATAACTTTGCGACATAGGTTTTCTTTGCTTATTCTTTTTCACTACAACTTCCTCCTAAAAGTAAACGAAGTTCGATTCTATTATTAAACGGAACATAAATTTAGCGATATCTCTTACTTACCAAAACAATTTTAACATCCTGATCGGAAGTTTCTTCCCCGTGTCGATTTGTTAAAATTCCTGGAGGAATGGAAGGTAAGGGATGATTAGGAAGAGGAACGGGCATATGATTCATAATAGCATCGCTAGCGGTTGTGGTATAATTGTTCCTTTGTCAATCCAAACCGAGACTACTACTCAGCGTTGCACCAAAATATGCTGCCTGTTCAAATTGACCTTGAGACTGTCCGAACCGTGCGAGCCTTCTATTTTTACGATGAAAGTTATTTCTCTGAATATATATATTGCTTCTATTGTGATTAAACCTTTCACGTCTCATATAATTACCTCTCAGAGGCATTTCTCTTTGAAACGAGTTTGTGGTCATATCGCGTGGAGGTGGAGGTGGTAGGTGTGATGTTTGAGGTGTTATCCATTGCCATGGTGCAGGAGGATGCGTCCATGCTTGTATTGGCGTAACTTGAGAGGGCACTGGTCCAAAAACATGAGGAGGCGGCGGTACTCCACTCGACGGCGGTGGCATAGGGGGTAAAGGAGGTTGACCAGGCAAGGGTTGCGCGACAGTCAAAGGGGATGAAGATGATGTAGTATAAGCAGGATAGGAACCATCGTATCCAAAAGTGACGCACTCTTGCTTGACGAAAGATCTTTTTGTCTCTCCATTTTCTTCGGTTACCTTAAAAATCAAAAGTTGTGACTTACAGTGTAAAGATCTGTTAAAATTAAAATACTGTCGCGTGATATTATAATTTAAGAATATTCATTTAATACACGATTTAAGCTAAATCATAGTTACTCGTATATAGAATATACGAAGGCATTCTCCATAATCGCTCTCAAACTAACCTTCCCTAAAAGTACCCTTAACGGAATAAGTGCAAACATAATATAATAATCATTGTAAAATTATGAGAAATAGATCATTACCGAACTTTTCATAATGTGGGGAAAACAGTTATTAATCTTTAACGAATAATTACTCTGTAACTTTTTAACTTATAATGTAAATAAATAGTGCAAAGCAACAAGGGTGGCCAGTAGAAGCTGCTTGGTCTTGTTGCGGTACACAACAGGGTTACCAATCCCTATCTTATTTCTTTTATGGAAATGCCTAAACCTGTAAACTAATACCAGAGTATCCTCTCTGCTAATACATAAAATGATTTTGTCGGTTCGAATTATTTGTGATTAATTTATCTTTGTATTCTTTACTGCATATTATGCAGTAATTATTATGCATTAATAAAATCTCTATATTTTACAATTTAATATTTAATTTTAAATATATAATGTATATTCATAAATTTGCCACAGTTTATATTAAACTTCTCAGTTTTTTCTATTTCAAATAAAATTCATTGAAAAATTTACGCCACATTTGCATCAGAAGTATGAGTTTATTGCAAATCATTCTTTCTCTAAACGTTTAAAACAATCGAAAGTCACGTATACACGAACAAAACAATTTCATGAAATATGACAAAAGTATTAAAATGAAACAAAAGTAATTGGCCTCGTGTGGTTACAGATAAAATAATGTGATATTTTTAAAAAATTCCCGCGCCGGTGAAATAATATTTGTTTGTCTATCAACCAGTGGAAAAAGCGACAGATAGATATAATGTACAAAAATCGATCGTTTTCAAGATTATGTTCGTTGTTGATTGTTTTCGCGTCGTTTCTGTGCTCATCGGTTATATCGTAGTAATATAACGTTTTGTTCTTCAATTCTTTTATTAAATTTCTTTCGGATAACGACCCGGTGCGCCGACGCGATTTGGCGTTTCTATCTTAGGGAAAGGATTTTTCACGCAGAAAGTTTCACCGATAGATGCCCTTCCTGTTAGTTAACTGAGCGAACATATTGTACGTGTAGTCCGTGTGACATGGCTGCTACTACGAATACAGAAGAAATCGAGGTATTATTTTGAAATATATTTTATTATGTTAAAAACATTTCAATCATTAATGGAACATTTCATTTAAATACAATCTTGCCACATGTGCTACGAAAAATCTTGTGCAGCTTTCCTTTGAAACAGCATGGTCGTACCTCATCCTTTACCCCTCCCATCTATACCCAAGCTTGGTGAAAACTGTCTAACGCGAGCTTAAAAAAGACATATTATATTACTCGACCAAAGTTTTCTAATATATGTCACGCTTATTATTAAAATATGGTACAGAACTGAACAAAAAATTACTTATAAATAACATACTCATGAAATTGTCTTGAGAAATTAGAAAGTGACATACATAGTCATATGTGTGTGCATATCAATAGATAGAGGTTAAATAGTTCTATAGAAAATTTTCAAGTGTATATACCTATAATTATTGTTCCAGGAAGTTGAACGGAAGGAGCAAGATGTAACAAATTTCGATGAGTTTCCACCCGAAGTTCTAATCAAACATCCGCTTCAACATACGTGGACACTGTGGTATTACGAGCAGGATAAGAATAAATCATGGGAGGAGAGTCAAAGAAAAATTACAAGCTTCGATACAGCAGAAGATTTTTGGAGGTATTATAAATATTTGTCTGTATCCCGTGTGTATATTTTTCGGTAAATTTTCTCAAATATCTTACGAGCGCCCAATTTAATTCTACATCTTGTGTATTACATATTTATTATCTTTACTGTAATAACGTTATTGAAAAATTAAGTATGTTTTTATTTACACTATATTCAAAAGTGTATTTTAAATGTAACACGCAGGTTTATGTTCTTATAAATTGGGTACCCTGAAAAATGTAAAACTAAGCGAGCTAGACTATTCAAGATTTTTAACGCCTAAGCGTGTATATATTGATAAAATTAGTTTTCCTTAAGACAAGTCATTAACACTAAATCCACCACTGCTGGTCAAATGACCAGTTTTATATTTTCCATTTCATAATTATTGAAATTATGAAGTTGCTTACATGGAAATTGATTCGATCAATTTCTTTATTCAAGCACATATTGCAATAAAAGTTGCACAAAATCTAAATAAATAGAGTCTTGTCATTTTCACAAGGTAAAACATTTTAATCGCTTTTAGTGCTCAGTAGGTTTAGTGTCAAAATGAAATGCAAACTATGTTTATTCTTTCAACCATCTCCACATTTCTGTACGCTTATGGTTATAGTCAAGATTTTGAAACACTTTGGACATTGATATTTAAATTATTTGATCGAAAAATAGTGTGTAACAATTTAATTTGGAATTGATAACATTCTATCCGCTATACAGAGATACAACGGTTCTACTTCCCGCTAAGATGCATTATTAACCCACACTGATAACATTGGTCGCATTTTATTTCCAGTTTATACAACCACATAAAAGCTGCGTCCGACTTGAGACCAGGATGTGACTACAGTTTGTTCAAGCATGGAATTAGACCTATGTGGGAAGACGATGCTAATAAATCTGGTGGAAGGTGGCTTATCAACTTAGATAGGAAGCAGAGAGCCTCAGATTTAGATCACTTTTGGTTAGAAACTCTTTTATGTATGATCGGCGAAGCCTTTAACGGATACTCTGATGATGTTTGTGGAGCAGTAGTAAACATAAGGACGAAAGGAGATAAAATTGGAGTATGGACAGCAAATGCGAATAGCGAAGATAGTGTCTTGGAAATCGGGTAAATAGAATCAAATATACGTGTATGTAAGTAATGTATTTATTTGTATTGCTTAATTATATTCTTGTTGCAGGCGAAAATTGAGGGAGAGATTAAAAATCACGTCGAAAGTATCTATAGGATATCAAATACATAAAGATATTATGGTCAAAGTAGGAAGTCAAACAAAGAATGCTTATATTATCTAAAAAAGCTATCGATGTTACATTAATGTCACATTATTATCCATTGTTCATTAAAAAGTGTCAAGCTGGACTAAAAATGCATTAATGCAGGCATACAAAATTGAATTGGATTATCACTCGAAACATTTCAACGAAAATTCCGTGTACAATTTTGAGAAAACTACATTTTCGTTGTAGTCGAGTATTTTCTTAATGAAAGTAAAACAAAAAAACCAAAACACCAATAAATATGCGCTGAAACAGACAATATAATGTACGAAAATTTACAGTGATGTAATATGTAATTTAGGATTACATTGTGAAAGGTACGCACGGGCTGCTGTATTTTTCAAAGAATATAAATTATATCACTATAAAGAATGATTGACATATATTATTAAGTAATTTTCTTTATACGTTTTTTTTCCTTGTAATGTACACCACTCGTAAACGATAAAGAATGTTCTTTCTAAAATCTATAGGTAGGTTGTCAATTTTGAAAAATAAAGTAAAAAAGTACAGCAACCTACGAATAAACAAAAAGAAAAAAATAGAATAGCACTATTTAAGTAATAGTTTCAATTTTCTACAACAAATAATTACGTTTAAGTTGTATCTTTCTTAAAATTTGTGCAAAATACAATTTTCTGTTTAAATTAATATACCTTTAGACTTTTAGTTGTCTCCAAATAAATGACACGATAAATGTTAATCGATATAAGCGATAATTTTTTAATAAACTTGCTAGAATTAAATTGTTTCCCTTCTAATTTATTTTATACTTGTCCGATATAATCAATTTTTCAACCATTTCTTTGAGATCTCTGCGCCTTGCTCTTTCTAATGCACGTATTAAACTTAGTTTCCAATCGTCGGAACAATACTCGGATATACATAAGCTTAAAGCCTGAAACAGAAATTTTATATTATATAAATGTAAATCATTGTGTAAAATAAAACAGTTAAATCTTACCTGATAACTTTGTTCTTTCATATCGAAAGGATATTTATTTTGAATGACATCGATTTGATACTCAGGAATACCTAAGTATCTAACTGTATCTCTCCAAGAACGTCCAATTCTTTCACTGGTTTGCGACAAAACTGTATAGACAAGCATATTCATAACAATTTGTAAAATAATTAGTAATGTACACTGTGTAAACGAGATTACCTTACCCATTTGTTTAAGTCCTTCTTCTTGTTCTGAACAAGTTTGAAAACTTGTTAAATGCTTTTGCGATGACGATGCAGTTTCTTGAGATGGTTGTGTGTTCTGTTTTCCTTTGACTTAGGTGAAAATTACACAAACACTATTACAAGAGCAAATGCAAGACAAATGATTTATGCTGAAATAGACTTACCATTTTCATTGTCGTACATGTCACAAGATTTCGAACTTTGTGTGTTTTCGAGAAGGGATTTATAATCTTTTATTAAAGCGAATATAGGTGCCTTATTTAAAAAATTATTTGAAATATCAACAAGAGGTTCAATATTGCTAAAACTGAGAACGTCTCGTTTTTCTAATATTTTTATTAATGTGCTCAAATTTTGAATTTGGCTTAATCTGCGATTAGAATTTATAAAAGGCTTATAATATTCCTTAATTGCATTTAGTACAGTGTCGTCAACATACAATTGAGCAGTTGATAAAAATTCTGTACATAAATGATGATACCGATTCTCTCTAGTCATGTTGTATATTATGAACTGATTACTTTGTATTCAGGGGATTCCCACTTCGTAGAATCAGTGCTTATAAACCTTGTAGTATGATCTAAAAATACAGTGAAAAATATAGTCAAAAATATAGTACATACAATAATTATTACATTAAATTTCGTTTTACACGAGACGTAATGAACCATAGTTTATGCTTACATTGACCTAACGTGGTTTTTTCCACAAAAATATTAAAGAATCTTCTGTGTTGATGTTGGTACATGTATAAATATTCCTTCCATGAATTTCATCAAAAGTTTTCATGCTTCAGTATTCACAGTAGTCACAAAATTATTTTCTAAATACTATATGTATGTCTAAATAACATGTATGTACATATTTTACAGAGTTGCGAATTTATTGTTTACACACTATTTACACCATAGAGTATATTTACAGAGGCGAAACTGCTGTCAGAATCTTCGTTCTGTTTATGTTCTCAAATTGAGTGACCTTGATATATCATTGCTGGTTCTCTAAGGTATGTTTTCATGAATCAAAAACAAAAATTTTGTATATATGTAAAATCACAGTGTACTCTAGTACGAGTAAGCTGTGGTAAAATGTAAACGGTCTCTCTGTAAACGCATATTTGTTGCATATCATAACGCGATATATATGTTACTATTTTGTTCTACAGAAACAAAAAATTATTAAATAAGAACCGTGTGTTCAAACATGGTAGCTGTCATTTAAATACAAATATTCATAGATATAAGCATTACGTTGACAATTATTATATATATACTTACATGTCCATTGCTGCGGAACACGTGCGTATATGCATTATTGAATTATTTTCTGGAGAAAATTAGTAAAAATGGATGAAAAACAAAAAGTGCAATATTTGATTGTCGATACAAGTGCATTCATCAGAAATGCAGCTTTGCAGGTAAACTTATTATATGTATGAATAATGTAAATATATTCTACTTGTTTGTTGACAGAATCAAAAAGATTTGATGTCAACATTATTATAGTTTAAAATATTGCTTCAGTACTTAACTTATATAGTTGGAAAATATTCTGTAGTTTATAGTAGTATAATAAGTAAACTGCGAACGTTTATGCAATTTTCAATTTTTGTAGGTAAATTTTAAGAAAGTGGAATTAAATAAAATCTTATCTTCAGCGGTAGTAGCCATTGTAGTTCTAAAATAAATAAAAATCGTATGAAATCCTATCGAATTTTACACTCCAGCATTTATTGAAAATTTTCAATGCAATAAACGCATAAAGATCTGCAGTCTAATGATAAGAATAATCGGTGCTTTTAGGATATTGGAGTCAATATAATAACAGAACAAGATGTAGTAAATGAAGTGACAAACAAAAGACAGTTGAGAAGATTGGTTGTCCTACCATATGATTTAGTAATACAAAACGCGCATCCCGAGAGCATCAAATTCGGTAAGCGTAAGATACATATATTTAGTCATTAACTATACACATGTACATTAAATTTATATATTTTATGTGGTAATGTTAGTATCGTATTCGTAGTTACCGAGTTTGCTAAGAAAACAGGGGATTACACAAGTTTATCAGCAACCGATATAAAAGTAATTGCGTTAACATATCAACTGGAAAAGGAGAAAGTGGGAACAGATCATTTAAGAGATGCTCCGCTTGTATCGAAAACAGTAGATACCAGTGTCAACCAGGTTGAGGATTCTCGTAGTCTTTTAGCTGGTTTCTATTTGCCGGAGAAAACTGTAAGTATACAGGATTTTAGGAACTGGGATAGAAGTTACTGCTCTTTTTTAAGAGACATAATACGTTCTACCTTCCTATGACCTTATTTTTTATGTGGATGCATCGATGCATCTGCCAGGTGCAATTGTACTTTATTCTTTAATGCAACCCAATGTTTTTGTTGAACCAATCGATCCCTTTTATTATCCCACGTATAAAAATACTAATATTTTATACACAAGAAATATTTGACATTTTGTGTCAGAGTAAACTCTGCATTAGTTCCGACAATTCATATTGAGAATTTCGATACTCCTTATAGTGAAGTACGTTTCTGACACAAATATCTCGTAGAGATATGTAGGATAATAAAAGGGATCGATTGGTTTAACGAAACAATTGGGTTGCATTAAAGAATAAAGTGCAATTGCACCTGGCAGGTGTATCTGTGTATCCACATAAAAAATAAGGACATATGAAGTTAGGAGGTATCATGACAGTATAGTATCTTTTAATTAAAATGGGCAAAAATGAGTTCAACTATTCACACCTTTTTTCTCTGCAGGAGGTTGTAAGTGAAAAAGATATAGAGAACTCGCACAGTAAAGATGACGAAAAAGTGGAAATACAATTAGAGGACAAAGCGAAACATAGCGATAACGAAGAAGAGAAATCAGAGTCATATAACAGTGACTCTTCTGATATTGAATCAGACTATGAAACTGCAGATTCTGATATCGATCAAGGAAGAACAGAAGATTTATCTTCTAAATTTTCAAAGTTAACTTGCGAACCGTCGGAATTTATAGTTCTAGATAAAGATAACAGTGAACATAATGTCGATGATATTCTTGCTCCGATCGAAAGCAACTCTGACAACGAAGAAGACGATATTAAATACAATGAATATGAAGATGACGAAAGTAACGAGGACTATGATGACGATAACGACAGTGGATGGATTACACCTAGTATGATTTTTAAAAGTTCTTTAATCGTATCGCAAATAAAATGGTTCAGCAGAATGCACAAAATCTTCTTTTTATTGCAGAAAACATCTCTACTGTGAAGAAAGAGATTAATTCAGAACTTGTAGAAGAAAAACCTGCAACTGTTGCATGCTTAACAGTAGATTTCGCTATGCAAAATGTTTTAAAACAGATTGGACTGAATGTAGTAGCCTTGGATGGCAGACTAATTAAACAAATGAAAACATTTATCTTCAGGTGTTACGCGTGTTACAAAACTACTAGTATCATGACAAAAGTCTTTTGTCCTAGTTGTGGTAATAAAACATTAAAAAAAGTCGCGGTAGTCTTAGACGGAGAAGGAAACCAGCAAATTCATATTAATTTCGCAAGACCGATTTCAAAGAAAGGAAAAAGGGTATGCTTACTCGTTTTCAGTTGTTCTAGTCTGATCTTGAGTAAACTAAAATTGTCTAACAATGTTAAAAATTTTTTTAGTTCTCCTTACCGATGCCGAAAGGTGGGAAACATGCGAATAATCCTGTTCTTTGTGAAGACCAGCCAGTGCCTCATCAAAGACAAACAAGACAGGCTCGTATTAAAAATGATCCTTTACAAGATGATTACATAGCTGGATATTCTCCTTTTATTATGCGCGATGTACATTCTAAATCAGTTATGTTAGGTATACGACCATCTGGTTCTGTTAAATATTGGATGCGGAAAAATCCAAATGAATGCAGAGGAAAACGAAAATAAATAATTTATATTATTGTAAGAGTGTACAATTTTGTAAAGTAAATTAAATATTATTATAAGGGTAGACACCTTCTACATCTTATTTTCCAAGGATGTGGAAATCTTTCATCCTAGAAAGTAAAAGTGTGTGTAAGACATTAGTTATTTATTTATTTGTACGAAGAATAACAAAAAGAACTGCCCCGGGTGAGGATCGAACTCACGACCTTAAGATTATGAGACTTACGCGCTGCCTTCTGCGCTACCGAGGCATGGCAATATTTTTGGAGTAAGATCTATTTAAAGAGAAAAAATATATAACAGCACGTGGAATAAATTCCTCAAAATAATCTTCGAAAGCTAAGCAATGCATAGCGCCCGCGAATTTTATCATCGATAGAGTGGAGTGAGAATAAGGATTTTTGTATTGTGGAGATCATCCTTTTATTTAGCTTACAATATGCTCAGTCCAGAAGTATGGAACTTCGGACCACCTCAGCATCATTTTTCTACAGAAAAGAGAGATTTCAAGCGAACGGATGTCCCAGGCATAGTCGGATCACAAATTTTTAACCATTCGGTACGCGAGGAATCAGTTGTCATTAATTCTTGTCTGGTGTAGGTTATGTTTTAAGAAATCTTTACATAATTCGCAATTACTTTTGGCTTTGCGCCAGGTATCTTTGGTGCTTCCTGACACCGTCAGAATTCCGGATGGATTGCAGAGTTGCGTTTCAGAAGACAGCGACTATTATCGTGTCAACGGTGTGAATGTATTTGATTTGATAAACAAAGAATTTATCGAGGCATTTGTTAAGAAAGGTAAATACATGACGCAGTAGAAACAACGAATTAATATCTTTGTTTAATCGTAATTTAACGAATCATTCAAATTTTATTTAAACATAATAAAAAAAGATCAATATTTCTTATTATATACGATAAATAATCATAGCGAGAACAATTTTAAATATATTGTAACTGATCATTTTTATCGTTACCCTATAAATGGAAATCCTTATGGATTAATGCCAACATTTTAAATGAAGAAATAGTAACATCATAATTTTCTACGATACAGCGAACAAGTAGTATGTAGATACCGTATTCGATTGTATTATAGAGATTTTGATTAACTTTTTTTTTTTTAGGAGAACTGAGCCTCCTAACGATTGGAAATAAAATAGATTTAGACAATGCAATCGCCATTACGCCGACTGGTCACTTGATATTGTCGTTATTGACAGAAGATTTTCAAATGCTTGGTTTAGAAGGAAAAGTCTCCTTTTTTGACCGTAAAGTGCATACACGTTATGGTAAGTTCAAAGGAGGTAAATAGAAAAAAAGATCAGAATGCCAAAGAAACACCAAGTACCTATGCTAGTGGATCTAGCATTACATTCCATCGGCGAATTTGTAATTGCTTTTGGTAGACACATGACAAAGCTTGTTTGCACCATTTCTAAAACAAATCCAGAACATGGAAATGTTAAATTACATTCGATGTTACAGTTCATGAAATATTTACTAAACTCCAATATACCTCGAAACTTATACAATAGAATGTCCATAGCAGTGTTGACAGCGGTCGTAAATTTAGTTAAAGAAACCAGAGGTACATACAATGACTTTGCTTCGACTACAGCCTTCTTATCGGAAATGACTGTTGCTCTTCATTTAACAGAAGTTGCTGTAGGTGCACATTTAAGAACAATTGAATTCTCGGTTTGGCCTAAAATTATGAGACACGTGCTGTATAATAAGTTACACGATATGATCGGCCTTGAAGTTCTAGACTTGGGCTCAGGCTCAGCCGGTTGGAGAACATCGGATATCGAGAAAATGATTATCAATGGAGTTTCTGTTATGTCGAACTTAGCGTGCTTCATTTTATGTTTCGACTGTACAGATAATATTATAATGGCTCTAGCTCAGCATTGTAAAAAGCTACAGAAACTAGATGTAACCGCATCTAGATCCGTAACAGAGCGCAGTGTTGCTCCGCTGCTTTCGTGTAAATATTTGACGCAAGTTAAATTATGTAGAACTTCTATGAGTACACCTGGTTATGCGAATCTCTTCTTAGAACATTTGAACATTCAAGACATTGGCAGATGCGACGAATTTGGATTTGTTTTAGAGCTTATCAATAAAAACGAAAAGAATGTTAAAAGTTCTTTCCACATAAGAACGTTCGAAAGCCGAAATTTCAGTATGGAACAATTATATCTTTTAGTTGAGATGTGTCCATATATTACGAGCCTTTGTTTGCTACGCGACGAGAGAATCGTTGACTTAACAATTCTCGCTACTCTTGATTATTTAAAAGAATTGAAACTCTTGTCTTGCGATTTTTATACCCATGGAATAAACACGTTATTGGAAATAAAGGGTAGCACAATTATAAGTCTGCACTTGGAGCATGTAGAAGAAATTGATTTAAATGCACTCGTATCGATAAGTCAGTACTGCCCGGACATAAAAAGCCTAACATTTTATAATTGTGAATTCTTAGAGCGTGCACAAAGATATCCAAGAAAGCTTGCAGTCGCACCTTTTCAATCGTTAGAGAGAATCAAATGTGTAGCAGAATGCGCGAGTATGCACCTAGAATTTTTGCTTTCTCATTGTACCAATATCAAGTTTATACAGTTGGGATCGTCGACTGGTATCGGAGACGAAACGATGAGAAGAATACTTTTGCAGAATCCAATGAGCAAATTGGAAGAGCTTAAAATATTGTACAGTCATGATTTATCGATGAAAACTATACAGCTGTTAATGGAAAATTGTGATAACTTACGACGTCTAACTGAATTAGAAAACTGGCAAGGAATCTCGCCTGCAGAGTTAAATCTTTTCAGAGAAGAATTAAAACATACCAATACAAATCTGGATACAAGTCCAAGTTTATCTTTTGCATAATTGAAATTCGGAAGGTGATTAAATTGTTGTAGACAATGTAGGAGGATATATTTTTTTTACATTATTCTATATAATAAAGTTACATCGAATTGTAATTCATATATAACAGTTTAATAATCTTGTGCATATTGATTATTCGCGTAATTTAATATTTGTATGTTTCGTTTGTTCACGATAGAATACAGTTTTGCAAGAACATTGATTAAGATGGATTATTTATTAACGTAGATTTTATTGTATACTCATGAATAAAGTTTACATTTTATTATTTTACTTTCCGTTTATTTTTTTTTTACCGGTAATGCAAATCGAAGTTGTGACTATTGATTTAAAATCTGAAAGCTTTACACCTGGAAAGAAGAATTACGAGCATGTCCAAACATCGTTAAAAGAGCGTTTAAGGCATAAATTCGATGTGATCGTCTCTTGGAATCCACCAGGTAAAGCATCCAAATTTTCTTCTCGATTACTTGTATCTCTGCGTGTAGTTTACAGGATCATTTATTTTACTTCTAAAGATGAAAATCTGTGCCCGTCATCGGTAGCAGCATGGTTCCATGAACATCAATACAACGTTCTTCTTTGTCATTTAACTTTTACACAAAAAACCGAGTATTCTTTACGGATACCAACAATCTCAGAGGAAGGCAATAACGAGAAATTTTTCGAATGGCTCGGAGTTTTTAGTATTTCTGGTGATTTGTACGTATAAACGATATTATAGAAACGTTCAAAGTGAATGGAAATTTTATAATAACAAAATTGATTGTTTCAGAAAAAATACTAAGGCAGACGACTATGTAAACACATATACATGCCCATCGTCTTCTATAGATGTTGGTCAAGTAAAATATTTGCAATGGACTGGTTTCTTTACAAGACAGCAAGTAACAAGTTTATATAAGGCCATAAGAAAATATGTATCGATGCAAAACAGCATACCGTGGTCTGTTTTACATGTACAAGGATTTTCAGATAGTCCGGTTAGCTGGGATTTAAAGGAACATACATTTTATACTGACGGTGATAATAGTTACACCATTGTATTTAGACCAGCTGCTGATTCTATTATACGAAAAAGTCTCAGTTCAAACAATAAACCAAGAAACTTTCACTAACGACAAATTTTCTTGTAAATCGTTTAAACAATACAAATAAAATTTTGTATGAGAAGAAATAAATTATATTTTGCAATTTATACATCGTTTATTATGATATAGAGAATAATAAACGTTTATGAGTAACATTTCTTTTAATATAACACATCGCTTTACATCAATATTTTTTGCAAAGAAGTGAAAGGTAAATGTTGGAATGTGTGTTCAATAATTAAACGGAAAAAAGCTGATCCTAAAGATTTATAGTATATCGCAGTATAAAATAGATTATATAAATTAACTTTGACTATGGGGTTTTTAAATTATTTTCTTTTTCTCTGTAAATGCTTAGTAAATGCTGTGCCGCGAAAGCATTTATATACTATCATATAATACCAAAATTATGCTAAAATCGTAGTATTACGTTATTGCACATACTAAACTTACGAAGTGGAAAAGATCATCACATTGTTAATTATATTAATTGCTTTGTAAAATGACAAGACTAGAAATCAATCTAAATTGAGCGCTCGCGTGTAAATCAATTTAACTTATAATAAATAAAATATAAACTATACTGCACTATGAGATCAAAGTAACTTATCACGTATGCGTATAGTTTTCGAAGCTTTAAAAAATTCCTTTGCAAATAAATAAATACGAAGTGATCCACATAAAGGTTGCTGCATGTGCCTAGCTTTGCCAACTTAATACAACTACGAGGGCAAAATATTTTGTCGCTTATTATTTATTAAAGTTTCTTAACTTTCATCCGGCTCTAGTGTCAATTTCACACAGTTTTTCCTTCTACTTTGTGACTTTTATTTTTTCTATGCGAAACACATAACCGAGAAACCTAAGACATAAATGTTAAATATCATCAATAGACTGCGGATCTTTATGCAAAATAAAAATTGTCTGCATCGATTGCAAGAAATAGAAACTAATTTGAATGTTATTTCTTCCCTTAATGATTTTAATAGAGGAGAAATCATATATTGACATCTTCAATTTTTAAAATTTTTCAACAACCTTGAATTTTTATCTACTCAATTTTGCATGCATAAAGATCAATTTGAATAAAAAAACATCGGAAAATAACTGGTTACCTTATTATTTCATCGATCTTTTACGACTGTGTCAATTTGACACAGAGTGACAGATTCAGTTCGTGAAATGAGGGACGGACGAGAATTAAGATTTCTCGTACATAATTCAATATAGAGTGATTCAAATAAATATTGCTGCTATCTTTATCGGTGTTATCGATTGAAAACTAAAATCAAGATTGAGACTCAGACAAATGAAGCAACTATTACATGCATCATTATGCACATTTATATGGAAAGATAATAGGATTTTAAATAAGAATTGAAGTTCTTATTATCACTAGGAGACAATCCACTATAATATGGTTTACCTTTCATATCAACATATGTGAACTGTCTGATTCAGCAAATTTTACTTTGGAATTATAGTAGAGATCTTCGATCCCGGAACCAACGGACATACGAGATTTAGAGCGAGCCATGAGTTCGCCCAATTCATCAAAATCTTTGTACCTAATATAGAAATAGGACAAATAAATCAATTTTTATTATCACATGTATAGATATGTATACACATGTTTAAAAAAGAAAACATTTTAAAAATTTACCTGCTGACAGGACGACTTTGATTTTCTGACGACTCTGAAGAATTTTTCATAATTGAAAATCTGTCATCCGCATTAAACGATGCTACATTACCTATTATGGATTTAAGGATTTAAGGATTTCAATAACATAGTATCGGTAGAAAAAACTGGTAACAAATATATGTATATTAAAAATTACTTACCAGAGGGAAATAACATTGTATTGTTTAAGAAATCACCATTCGTAAATGGTGAAAGACTGTCGTCTTCTTCCGGTAATAAGTGATTGGTAGTGTCACTTGTTATAGATTCGACCATTTCCAACCATTGCTGATTATGCGATCTGAATTTTTCCACTTTTATACGCGCTGCCCAATTTTTGTCGCACATCTAATATTTAGCAAATTAGTTTAAATCGATTACCTCCATAGAAAGCTTCTTATGGAGGGAAAGTTATATACATATATAATATACTTACAGCAATAACATCCAAACACGCGTCACATACTTTCCTAATTGCTGGATTTTTATCGTGCATCAGATCAATTAAATAACCGGGTGCTTCTGCAAATAACATTTATATTCCAGTATATCGAACGTAAAATATTTCCTATCGTTAAACCACGCTAACAATGTACGCTTGAGTATGCTAAACGGGAAAAAGCATAGAAATTGATTATTACCATTACCAGTCTCGCGTATTAAATAGTCTCTTGTCGAATCGTGTTTAGATATTTGATAAAAAACATATATTATTTGCAAAACCATTTCGTCGTCTTCTTGCTTAGCTGTAAGGAGAATTTTTCTTAATAATTATTGTTTATTTGAGGTTTTCAATGTTACACATACCTTTAAGAAGTTCAATAAGGGAAAGTAGTATGTCGGCTTTACATAATAAACGCGCGCAATCTTCGTCATGAGCCGCTGTACCCAAAAATATAACAATCTCAAGTACCAAATCGTCAGGTGCTTTACCTGTTCAAAAACGACAATAATGAAATTGGAAACAAGCCATAATAAAAAGAATTAGTATATAAGAAAATATTCAACCTGGAACCAGATTGTTGCGTATCCATGGTATCAAATCACATCGATGGAGTATTTGCGAATAATCCAAGTCAGGCAATTCTAAATTGCCCAACACACCGATAACTTCTAGCACGAAATCTTGAGAGTCCGATTGATTTAATGCCATAGCAAAATCACCCACAAATTCCTAATAGTTTTTATCGTTAATTATCAGGGATTATCTTTGAACATTTCTACTTACAAAATGATAGGTCTTGTAGAATAAAATGACTTACAACGAAACTCTCCTTAGTAGACTCGTGTTGAGAAATATTTCGTATCATTTTCATGATAAGGGGATCTTGATTTCTGAATGCTTTTTTTATAAGACCTTGCAAACGGTTATTTTCCACCTTGAGTTGGGCATTTTTACTATTAATTGCTAAATTTATACCAAGAGCTACCAATTCTAATTTCGGTTCGTCATCCTCAGAGTTCAAAATCATGTTTGTTACCTTAAAAACGTTTATAGTTAATACAAGCGAAATTGACACGTATACGAAAACTTTACGATGCTCACCATTTGTATGCATTCAGTATTTGTAAACATAGCTTTCACTTTATCATCCATACTGGTATGATATAATGTTCCCAAAATTATTGTTTTATTTTTAATGTCGCTTTGACCAAGAAGTTTAATTAGCTTTGGTAACAAACCAACTCTTATCATCCTCGCCCTAAGTTTTGTGTCAAAGGACAGATTAAACAATAACTTTAAAGTGCTCAGTACCAAATCAGCATTATTATTTTGCAGAAGTCTCGGTATTTTTTCAATAATATTTCCTTCGGCCTAAAACAATAATAAATTATATATGGACTCATTAAACACGGATGGATAAAATAGTACCAAAATTGTTTTTTATAGAATTCTACCATAAGATCTTTGTTCTCTCGGAATATGGATAATTTCTTCAGGAATGCAATAACTAGTATCAGCAAATCTGTATTTGTCCTGTCCAATGTTTTGATCAGCATTCCAATTACATTTTTTTTACGCATTTTTCTCTCAACTTCCATATTTTCGGCAATATTTAATAATAAGTAAAAGGCCACTGTAAAACAAACTACATTATAATACCTATCCGATATTTATATTATAAAAAAGACAACTACCAACCTCGCAATAATTGTTCTTGTTTTTTTATTAAGCTTTTAAACTTTTTGCGATTTTTCTCAAGTTCCTCTTTCAATTTCTTGATATCATTTTCAGTTACAGAAATTTCACTAGATCGTTTTTTAATTTCATAATCTAGAGGACCGTCTGTACTCCAAATATCGTCGATGATTTTAGTCTTTTTGTCACAGTTATCGGTGACACTGGAGAAGAACGTTAAACCGGTAGTATTTTCAAAGTGACGCCTACGTTTCTCCATATCCTCCCTCCATTGATCGTACCGGCGTAGTTCGAAGTCTATTATATCCATACATAATGATCCAATCTAAAGATAATAGTTAAAGTTATACAGTGTTATAAAATATAGTTAACAGTTTTAAACTATTCTTGCTTACTCTGTATTCAAGCACAATATTATGGAATTGACTATATGTCGAGAAACAAAAGAAGATGTAAACAATATTTGTAGACAATTCTATGCTACGCCTCCAATCCTCTCTTAGAACTCTAGCTAAAGCGCTTAATAGAGATTCTGAAAGAGTAAACATTGATTATAAACGATGTAACCGTTATCTATGGAGATGAATATAAAAATATTTAATACCATTTTTCGTCAATTCATGGAGATTATCAGGTACTCGTGCCAATTGTAGGATCAGAGACGAACCCTTGATTTTTCCTGGTATTTCTTCGTATAATAATTCAATGTAACTATCGACATTACTAATGATAGCTCGTTCTATCTCCCCATTGTCTGCGGATATTGAATTTGACGACGCTGGTCTCGAAGGTTGAGAATTATTGTCATTGCCTATATCGAAAAATATGAAATAAGGAAAACAGAATTGAAATAACGTTGGGAGATATTTTATATGAAGATATAAACTTACTTGCAGAAGTATCATTTGTTCTACGATTCTGTAGGTAATAAATCAATTGTTCTACCTCTTTTAGCTTCGATTCATGAATTAAAGAACATTTTTCTATCACTTCCTTAGCGAGAAGCGATACATTAGTGTCTGCGTTTAAACTTTTTAACCGAATTATTTTTTGACATTCCTGCGAATATAATAAATTAGAATGCCATTTTAATCATAGCACTACGACATAACAAACTATTTAAAAGTATTACTTTACGGTCACCCAGCATAGGGTCTCCCAATTCACCCAAGATTAATGCTTCCACATCGTAATTAACTACTAAAGCTTTTTCTGTCGGATGCACATCCAGAGAACCGGATCTCACTTTTCTAAATATTAAAAATACATTCTTTATAGTTGTACATGACAGACGATTTAAGGTAGACAAAAAATAATATCGAATTTTCTGTCAAATTATCATGACAATCAGTATCGATTAATATCGTAATAACGTGATGAAACACCTACCGTTTCAAAAATTTAGCTTCATCCATCTTTCGGTTTTATTTATATTTTACAGCATGAAAATAAAACCTGTCTTCTCAATTTTCAATAATTAATTCATCTCCATAGAAAGCAAATTGTAGGTAGAACCACTGACTACAATTCGTGTGAGATTACAGTGTAAGAAGAATTAGCCATCATCTGACGCGCGCACGATACTGTAATCGACGCATGCGTACCGAATATTGGTTTATTGGTTACCAAAAAGACGCTGGAGTTTCGCCTCTCTAAGAATTTGAAGAATGCTCTTTGCCATAAGCAGAGAGGATTCGAGAGTGTTCACCTAACTGTGATGTTTTGACTATATGTTCAAATTATATTTTTTGATTTGATGTCATTATGTTATATATCTACAATTATCTTTATCAGTACAATAAATTTTAGATACGTAACAGTACGACACGTACAGACTCAGACACTGCGCATTCATCGAGCTCGATCAGTCTCGTCCGGTCCTAGAGTAGGCAAGATTCGTTACCGAAACCGTTCGCCATAAAATTTTTCGATATTAATAAATAAATAACAAATTTTATTGTCAAAATCATCTTTCTCGAATATCTTCTGAACTATTTACCGCGTTGAAAAATATGTTAGGCAAAACCTGTAGATTTGAATAGGTTGCGTCTTTTTGTGGTGTGGTTTCATTATATTTCATCAATAAACATTAGGATTTGTGAGTACATATATATTGAACTTGATCCCATCCCTAATCATATCCACTTTTAGTATGGAACAGAACCTGTACTGTAGGATAGGTAACTATATCGACTGTTAGTTACCGACCGGTTTTGTGCCCGTTGAGCCCACTTGCCTATGTCGCTGTATAACACAGGAGCTGGCAGTCTTTAATAGTATCTCGTCGGTGTCTGTGCTTAGATACGTCAAGATTAATACAGACCGTATACACAGTGGACAGTAAACAGAAAAATGCATTACAAGCAACATCTGTAGAAATCATCAGTCTGTACTATCGGATGGTACATATCATGAGATTGCATTTCAGCATAGAGTTACGTAAGTGGTTCAAGCAAAGCCCGACAGAGGTCCGTAGTGCACGGGATGGATGCATTGTGGGAGAATTTTAAACAGTGTAGCACGTTTTGATTAATTCTTTAGTCAATACTATATTCAAATCTGTAATAAATGAAAAATCTGACGTCATGTCTATCAATTATCTAAACAATTAACACTAACCGTAACACGACCGGTCAAATGACCGGTTCCACATTTTCTATTTTTTAATTATTAAAATTATAAAGATGCTTCCATCAGAAATTATTCAATAAATTTCTTTATTCAATCACGTATTATTATAAAAATTGCGAACACAATCTAAATAAGTTCAGTCTCGTCATTTTTATAAAAGAATGTGTATCCGACACATTTTGTAGCCGGTACGGTTAATGTTAAATGAATATTACCGTGCAGCTGTAGACTCTTCATAGTTATAAAAAAGGTATCGAATCATTTAGTATACATATACAACAAACGCATTCGCCCCTAATGACAAATCGCATGACTCTATAAATTCGCCGAAATTGGGCTAGGTAAATTCCACGAACGCCACGCAATTGGCCCAAATATTTTCGCGAGTCAGACTACTCCCACCAAAGTCTCTACACCAGAAATGCAATAAACACGTTCACAACTGGTAGATACTATACAACATAAAACCACTGAATTAGAAGCAAAATACAATATCAAACATACACAGGAAAACAGCTTTATCGATACGAATCTCCCAAAATCTGTACGTGACCTGTTCCATTAAAGATTCAAAATTAGCATAGACTTCTATCACATTAACCAAAACTTTTGCCATTATTCTTCCTTAAATGTTATCAGCCTAACTTCCATAAGCGCGGTAACTGCAATAAAGTCCACGAATTCTACTAATTAGAATGAATCACTGTCAAACGAAACGGCGCGGCGGCGGCGGCGGCGAAGTTCAATTAAGAAATTCATTCCGTTCGTCTTCTTCTTCGCGAAGCATCCCGGCCCCATTATTTCCACCAGTCCCGGTTTTCCGAGTGAAAATAACTCGCGAATTACTCATCGTTCCCATAAAACACGCCGAAAGCTCGTCGCGTCACGCCGCAGACGTATAAATTTCCTGGGGCCGCACCGCGTCCGCGAATTTCGTGCAAAAATGCGGGTCTCGACGATGATCTTCATCGACGGGGCCGCGAAGGTACGCGAAACACGCGGCGGTGTCCGCTGTGAATTCGTTTGCGATCGACAGGCCGACGGAGAGCCGACGTGAAATCGTCGTCGACGACGACGACGTCCGCGTCGAGGCGTCAGCGCGCGGCCAAGCCGGCTCGGCGCCAAAATCAGCTCGCCAGTCGCGCTTTCCGGTCGGTGTTTTATAAATACTGCAGACACTCGAAGAGTGCAGCGAACACGGGAGCCGCTGTAAAATCACAAATCCCGGCGGACACAGTTACGGCTCGTTGAACGATCCCAGCGAAAACGATCCTCGATCCGATCGAGGCACTTTCCCCGCGACGATCCTGGTCGCGATCTCTTGGCGAAAACCGCCCCCGACAATGCCACCGCGGCTGACATTTTCGATGGATTAATTGTGGCCCAAGCGAATTCTTGGAACGAAGTGCCAGAGAAGTGCGCGAGTGAGTGCTCGGGAATTGGAGGAGCCTCTTGCGAATCCCAATCGTCCGAGGAAAGTGATTAATTAATCTGTGGTTTTTTGTGATAGTGAAACTGTGAGATTCCGCGGTGAAACTGTTTCATAAGTGAACCGACGTATAGCCACGTCCCTTGGTAAGAAGGAATATAATTTTTCTATGGATCCAGTTGATTAACTTCGGAAGCTGTTTAGAAAATATTATTTATTGCGTCCGTAATCGAATCGAAGAATCTCCGGAACAGGGTGTCAAATAAAATATTTGAGTCCCCGTAGGAAGGACCGTTAACCAAATGTAAGTCTGTCCGTGCGAAGTTCGAATTCCCTTTGTCGAAACGAAATTAAGTCGAACCACAGAGAAAGGTGACCGATATAGTTGCCGCAATTTGGCGAATGAAGCGGTCCTCTGTGTGTGTGCGCGCCGGCCGAGATTTGCGGCGTTTCGTTGTCCAACTTGCGCAACAATTATCGCGATTCGAAAATACGTGCTTAAGCTGTATAGAGTAGAAACTACCGTGGAATTAGGCGGAGGCCACTTATTCCACAGGAATAATACACAACCGGGAATTATGTCCCGGAATCTGTAACGCTATTTTCGTCCGCGACACGTGTACTCCAGAATAACAACCGTCATTCCCGAATGCCGTAGAAACACTGTAACCTAGATCCGCTATAATTAAAAAGTCGTACACTGAAAGTCCATTAACTCTCCGATCAACGAGGAGATGTCCCCCACCTTCCCCGAACCGTGTTAAAAGCAATGCTTTGTTCCGTCTCAGGACTCACTTAGAAGAGGATACGCTGCAAACTAACTAACTGACAGGTTTTCGATCCTTCTACCATGGTTGTTATTAAAATTCTTTTGTCCGACGAGACAACGATGACACGTTCGATTCATCTCGCGCGAGAAAGAGAACGCCGCGCCGCGCCGGGCACCGCGCGTTTCTAAAATTTTCTCACACTTTTTGCATTTCTTTCATGTCTCCACCTTTTCACTCCCGTTTCTCTGCAACGCGTATCGATGCTTTTCCCATCTCGCCGGTGCGCCCCGCATGAATGTTTCATGCAGCCGCCATGTTTCGCATCGCGAAACCACGTTCTCCCTCGAAAGTAGCCGAACATCAAACGTCGGAGGCGATTCTTTTCACGAGCCAGCCGCGCCGCGTTCGACGTATCATTCTGCTTCGAGAAGTAGCTGTCCCGAAATCGCCCCCCTTTTCCTGCGGAGACGTCATTTGCCGAACGCGTTTTTCTCTCTGTTGTTTCCAGCCGTAAACGGTCCGGGGTGCTTACGGAGCTTTGCAGCTCCGTGAAAACGCGTTATTATACCCCGCGACCCGGCACAAAGGGAGCATTATCTAAAACTTACTCTCCCCCGGTCGGCGGAAACGCGAGCACGTGATCGTGGTTTAAGTGGCTTTCGACAAACTTTGCCCCGCGCTTTGGCAAACGTTTTAATTCCCGACAGGATCCCGTTGTTAGAAAACGACACGATCAGCCGCATTACCTTCGCCCAAAATTCTATCCGTCGCGTCGGAGCGGCGATGTTTCGTCTGTTTTGGCAAATCCTCAGCAATATCCGCCGCACAGAATAAGGACCGCGCGTTTATTCCCTGCGAAAGACTGCCTTCGACAGCTTCACACGCCCCTTCGATACCTCTTCGATGTTCTGTATCACCACATCGCAAGCTCTGCTGTTCTTTTTCAAATTTTCAAAGTTTGGGAATTGTCTTACGGCATGTGACTGGCTAAGTTCATGATTCACAGAATTTCTTAAAAAATGATTCGACAACAATGGCAACCCTGTTGTGAACCAACAAGCCATCCGCAGGGACGTAACCCAATCGTTCCTTCAATGATTATTTTTTAAAACAAGATTTTTACATTCTTTTTTGATATAACAGAGGTATTGAGAGTCATTCTAATAGACTTCCGGTAAGTAGCTGAAGAATGCTGATTTTAAATGTTTCACGATAATGATACAACATAAAAGTGGTAGAATTCATAATAAAGCAAAGTTTATGAAACTATAATTTCATAAAAATTCTGCTGACTCCAAACACGTAGTTTCGAAATAGTGAAAGACTTCTGAGAATATTTGAATTTGAAAATGTGGAACAGCGAGCAGGTTCTTTTCCGGTAATGGAACAGCCCGATCAATGTAACCGGGTCACTTTCAATCTGTTCAGCGCAGAGTTCGACAGAGCGTTCACCGCGAAATGACAGAATGTGAGCCTCGCGGTCTCAGCGTCAACCACACCACATTGTTAAACGCCATCCCGACTTTTGGCTTCCATTCGAGCCCGTGGCACAGGATCGACGACCAGCCGTCAGAATGAGCTTAATGAAGAAAGCAATCGGCGGCTCCATTCACAGGATACGAGAGTTCGAGCTCGAGAAGGTAACTCAATTCCGAAACGTGTCTCCGCCATACGGTCGACATTCCACCGGCGTTCACCCCTTAGACAATTCTTTCGATTGGCCTGATCGAATGAATCCTGATAAAAGTTCGTTACCGTAACGAGTTAAACGATTATGGTCCCATTCCCAGGAGATTCTTACCCTGCCACAGCCGAGCGTGGAATCGCCATTGTCCCTTTCCTCGAAATTGATTAATTCTTCGCTTCACGTAGAAATTTACTTGGTGCCGAAAATAAATCTCCGAGAGACTGTCGACTCTGTTTCTCCACGAGACAGTAAACCTCGAGTTTATATACGGAGCAACAAAAGCTCGAGTTGACAAAGGAGGTCCTCGAGGCAGGCGGTCGGTCACGCACATAACCGCTATTTTTCCCGCGACCGATGAATCACCTCGGGAAAGACTTTCGAAACGAGTCAGTGCGCTGGAACGTTCGATCGTATCGAAGATTGTATCGTAGCGCATAGATCCTTAAATTACTCGCCGACGGATTACGGGGCGGTGAGACCCACGGTTTCCAGCCTCGGCTCGTCAGGATCCCGAAATAGTGATCGTACGTGGAACATTTACATCGGGACAGTAACGCGCGACGGGCAATCCTTCTCCTCTCTGGCACTAAACCAACTTTCGCCCGATGCCCACTTTATGACAATGCGCGATGCGATTGTAACCTTTAACACTTAACGCCGAGTTGTACGAGGAGAGCCAGTTCGCGGCCGAGCGTGTAATAAAGCAATCTCCGGGCCGGCGTATGTTCCCATTGTTCCAAAGGACAGGCAGTAAATCCTCTTCTCGAGGGGTTTCGAAAGTCTCTGGAAAATCGGGGACACACCGTGCACCTCGGCCAAAAGGTAACCCTTTCGCACCTATTTTCTGCCTTCGATCCGTGACGATTCGTATATCACAGCCGAGACGCGACCACGCAGCTGCGCTGGGACCTTCGAGGTCCGAGGACTTGGACGGATCTTCGGGGGCTATTGCTACGTACCGATATAATATTGGTTTGACGCACGATGTGAATTATGAGGGAAGGAAATACTGGGGACGCGTCACACACGCTCGGTCAAAGCCGAGTTCTTTAAATTGTTTTGGTTCGTCAGGCTTAGCCTGTCTAGAGCTGAACGCTTCGAGCTAGACCACGGATTTTACGAGAAGTTTACGAGAAGAACGGATAGGCGAGGTACACAAACAATACACACGTCAGTTAAAGATCACTGTTCAGGGTTCAGTAATTTACTGCACAAATAATATTTTAAAAACAGTGTTCATACTTTCCATTCATTTTTGTGTACCTCTTATTTCATGAAGAGGCACAGCTTCGATTCTGACAAGCTCCGAAAAATAAATTGGCTCTAAGACTGTCCTTGTTCCTCAGAATCATTTTTATTAGGAAATCTCTCGTGAGATTTATTACAACATAATGTACATTACAGAGCAGTAACATTGTGAGAAGAGAAGAAAAAGAGAAGACCCTTAGACAGGTTCGAAGTAATTCAGAATTCTTTTAACCAATTTCACAAAAATGCTGGTCGTTTAGTCTACATTGAAACGTAAATGCAAACAATCAAGTCTCACAATACTCTCATTGATCCGCCGCATACAGAGCAGCATTATACACCAGTTCTTGAATCCAATCACTGAATCTAAAATTTGTGAATTTACATATTTGTAAACCGAATAATCGTTGAACCTTGAAAAAAAGTGTGCGATATCAAAATACAATTCGAATATCGTCAAGTGCGTCGTAGTAATATTACAAATTACGTTAGCGCCTCGGAGGGCCAATTATTTCGTTGCAACTTTCGCTGCCATAAGCAAGAGCCGACTGTCGCCAGCCCGACAAGATTCGTCGGCGAAAGGTGCAAGTATTACATCAAACTTCCGTGAAGTTCGGTCGACTTCAGTTACTCAACAGAATATACACCAGAAGAGTCCGTAAGACAAAACGCTTCGAGGCAAAACTTCCCCGGCGAACTATACCGAAGTTCCGGGCAACTTCCGACGATTCGCGTCGCGTCCCGCATAGCCGCTCGCCCGCTATAGTTCCTCAAACCATACCACCTCTAGCGTTCCGGGTACGGATCGGGACGTTTTGCTCGTTCAATTATGCATCGAATCTGCGAATCGAGTCGCTTGACCCGTCGAAAAACGTTCTTGGACCTTCTCGTTATATCCGGAAGCCACTCCTTAATCCCTTGCCGTGTTTTAACGAGTCAGACTCGTCATGAAGATTTTAACAAAGTCTAAAAAATGTGAATGTTACGCATTTCTTTTTAGATGAAATAAGATTTGATTCGTTTGTAATTAATATTTAAGCATTCAAATAAATATAGCTATATAAAAAATATAAATATTCTTTCCCCTTCTACGATATTTTTGGGGATAAAGACGTTTTAATCACTGTAACTGTAAAGAAAATGGTATGGCAAGGGGTTAAGGGGGTAGACTCGTTTCTAGGATTGCAAGAATGTATTTTTACGTTTACGAGACGTAATTTCCATTATTCGGCAGCATGTAGTTGTCGCAACTTTATGAAAACAGCTCCATGCGCAACTGTATGCTTCCGAATAATAAGTAAATAATTAAGTAAATGTAAAAATAGGACTTTTGACGGCGATCGCGGCCTTGATTGATCTTTTATCTAGCGCTTTGGCTACTGAAAAACCCCATCTTTGCATTATCGAGAAATGAGAAGGCGCATCCCGCACCCTTGCAATCCGGGAAAAAACGAGTCTACCCCCTTCAGAGGCTATTCCAATTATCGAGGCCGTCTTATCGAATATTTTTACACATATTTATTGGTATTTCAAGTATGCGTGTGGTTTTTTTCAGGTAAAAATAATCAGAATTACATGAGTTACATATTTTTGTATAGAGTATGTGCTCAAAACATGATTCCAGTCTTTCTACCGATCGGGAACAGACAATTAAAGTTGTTTACTAATTAATACGAATGTAGTTATGACCCGAACTAAAGGAACAAAACAATGCGACGCCACGAAACGCCGTCGTGAGTGGAATTAAAAATAGATGGTCGCGACGGACATAGTCCATTCTCGACGGTCTGCTCTCCTCCGGCTTTTCGCCATCTACCGTCCCTCTCGCGATCCGAATCGATTTCGGGGGAAGTTGCAGCTGTTCCGTTGGGTCTCGCACGTTCCCCTGGATCGGTCCGCGATCCATCGCACCAGCTGAGCCGCCGTACTTTCTTCTCCCGAACAGGTGAATCTGATCGACGAGTTCGATATCCTGCAAATCGTCGGCGAAGGATGGTTCGGCAAGATCCTGCTGACCGAGCACCGAAGCACCCAGACCGAGATGGTGCTCAAGGCCCTGCCAAAGGCGTACACCGGGATCTCCGACTTCTTTCGCGAGTTCCATTACGGTTTGCACCTGGCGGCGCACAGAAACATCATCACCACCTACGACGTCGCATTCGAGACCGCCGGGTTCTATGTTTTTAGCCAGGAGTACGCCCCCTTAGGTGAGAACGTGACCTATACTCGATCCTACGACACAATTCAGTAAACGTAAACAACCGTGTATACTCGCATACCAGCCAATTGAGTGTGACAGAGTCTTAGGCAATATAATCTCATAGACACGGCATGTGTATAGCATGCATATAGGAAAGCCGAGAATTCAGTGGAGCAAAGATAACTGGAACATGCGACGTCACAAGATAATTCCTAAGATATCCTGTTCATTCTTTCCGTGTACACAGTGTTCCAAAACGCCGGAAAGTTAAAAATCTTTCTAAAAACACCGTGTACTAAGGTTTTTGCGGTCGCTGATCACTAGACTGCGGATCTTCATGCAAAATAAAAATTGTCTGCATCGATTGCAAGAGTAGAAACTAAATTGAATGTTATTTCTTCCCTTAATGATTTTAATAGAGGAGAAATCATATATTGATAGCTTCAATTTTTCAAATTTTCCAACAGTTTTGAATTTTTTCTATTCAATTTTGCAGTCTACTGATCACAAATTTAATGTTATATAATATTAGCATTTTAATTAACCGTTCGTTAATTAAATCTTTATTACATTAACATTAATTTCTTATATTTATATAAGAATATAAGATTTATACCAATCCTACCAATTTATACCATATCCTTACCAACGTAAGACCTTGTCACTCAAGAAACAATGATACACCTGATCCCACTTTTTTTTATGCATGAACATAATTAAACATTATATAAATATATAAGAATATAAGATTTATATATTTATATAAGAATGTTCATACATAAAAAATTCTACATAATAAATCTTATATTCTTATATATTTATATATTCTTATATATTTATATAAGAATATAAATCTTATATTTATATAAGAATGTTCATACGTAAAAAAAAGTGGGATCGGGTATATCGTTGTTTCTTGAGTGACAAGATCCTGCGTTGCCGATGGATTTTGGTTTAACGGTGCAAAGATTTCTAGACGGAAACAATGTTTGTTTTGCATAAGGATTCGCGGTCAAATCATCACATCTCTGTATAGTAATGAGTGCGCAACTTTTCCGTCGATCAAAGTGTCCGCAGAAGAACGAGAAACTAGGAGAACCCCTTACGCGCGGCAGCGTGCAATTAGTTCGCCATTAATCTTTTTGCACGTACTGGCCGAGTGATTAATGGCTCGATGAAGAAGTTAATTGTACTGTAAATACCTCGTATCTTTGGAAACAGGCTAGAATTCACGCACCGTAAAATTATTAATAATCCAGCCGCAGATGAATATTCCAATTGACTAATTGAATCATTGCCTATAACAATAATTTCCTGAGAAACAACATTTTACTTTCTACCACATTCTTCGCTCCCTGCTTAAGATCTAATTAATTAGGATCCACCTTTGGCCGGACAGTCACTTTCACGGAGTCATTAACCTTCGCAAGGTAATGTGAGGTCTCGGAGACCCCAGCTTCAGATTTTTGAAAAGAATTCTTATATGAATCAAATTAAATCTGTTTGTTTACTTTTTATCCTGTGTTATTCTTTATCCGAAATTTATTAAAAACGAGGCTATTTATGAAATTCATTTGTCGGAGTCTAAGAGACCCCATATTACTATTTATGTGTTATTAGACCTTACTTTTTAATGATTTCGGCGCATAGGTTCGATCTAATTTTGACTAACAAGCAATTTTGCAAATTTTTTAATTATTCTCAACGTTTCGATCCGGATATGGATCCTTTTCAAGAGAAGTTGCGTTTGCTGTGTGAAAACAAATTCTTTACATAACTTATTGAAATTTGGAAATACACGTGGTGAGCTGCACGTTGGTTGGCATAAAACTGTTTTATGTGAAAACTGTGAGTTTTATGCCAACCATACAAAAGTTTTATGCAGCTCATCACGTGTATTTCCAAATTTCAATAAGTTATGTAAAGAATTTGTTTTCACACAGCAAACGCAGTTTCTCTTGAAAAGGATCCGTATCCGGATCGAAACGTTGAGAATAATTAAAAAATTTGCAAAATTGCTTGTTAGTCAAAATTAGATCGAACCTATGCGCCGATATCATTAAAAAGTTTATTCAATAATTTACGATCGACAAAGAAGAATTTCTATTAGACCTTACCCTGCGAGGGTTAATATCGTTCGCGGTTTTCCATTTTTCAGGAGACCTAACATCCAACGTGACGGAGACGGGTTTAGGGGAGTTGCATGCGAAGAGGGTGGCCAGGCAATTGGCTGCAGCGGTGTATCATATCCACAGCCGCGAATTGGTGCACCGCGACATCAAGCTGGACAACGTGCTCGTCTTTCGCAGCGACTTTTCGCGGATCAAGCTCTGCGATTTCGGCGAGACCAGACGGGTGAACACCGTGGTGCGACGACACAACGAGTGGCTGCCATACTCGCCGCCCGAGGTATTGCAGATCGACACTGACGAGACGTACAAGTAATTATACGATTGACCATTACCAGTAATTACCTTGCCCACTTGTAAACTTCCAATAATGTTCGCGAAATTGCGTCGATTTCATCTCTGATATTATATTTTCGAAGAAACCGATAGTCGTCCATTCACCGTGCTTTATACTCCCGGTGGCGGTTGATCATTTCCGCTTCCGGAAGACTAATGCACACCAGTAATGAGAGTACAGTCGGAGCTCGGAGAATCGTATTTCAGGATACAAAGGACATCCGTGTAATATGTGGGACCACTTTGGGGGTGGATTAAATAGTTGAGCACTTGCTCCCAAATTATGGAGTTATGCGGACCCTCATAAGACATTTACAATCGCGCACTGCTTATGAGACGGTTAGGCTCTCTGCTGGGATTTATGCTCGCTCTGATGTTCATGAATTTATACCGTTCTACGGTGTTGGGACAATCTACTTCCCGAAGAACGTTCTCGATTTATGTATTACAAGACGCACTGTTCATTGTTCAGCAATCCTAATAATTTTAGGGGGTAGTCTCGTTTCCAGGATTGCAAGGGTGCCAGATGCGCCTTCTCATTTCTCGATAATGCAAACATGGGGGTTTTCAGTAGTCAAAGCGCTAGATAAAAGATCAATCTTGGCCGGAGTCGCCCTCACAAGTCCTATTTTTACGTTTACGAGGCGTAATTTGCATTATTCGGAAGCATAAAGTTGCGCATTTAGCTATTTTCTAGATGTCTAAAATCTTCTGTCTAGAAGATCTTCTAGATTTTCTTTTCTTGCGCGAACCCGAAAATGTCGAGTCAGGTCAAGACGAGAATTTTTTTCGAGATCGAGACGAGTTCTCAAAAATTTTGAGATTCTCGATCATGTCAAGATTCCCGAAAATGTTTGAAATTCTTGAAATTATCGGGATTCTCGAAAATTTCAGGGTTTTCAGTACTCGATCACTGTTATAAGACTCGCTTTAGAAGCAATTGTGGTATGAGATTTCCGACATTTGAGGCGTTTCCGATAACCACATTATAAAATTTATTCATTGAATCTTCTTTTTTCAAATCCGGATACTTTCGAGAATCTCGATAATTTCGAGAATCCCGATTATTTCGAGAATCTCAAAACCTTCTAAATAAAGTTGCGACAGTAATTACGCCTCGTAAACGTAAAAGTAGGAGATTTGAGGACAACTGCAGCCTAGATTGATCTTTTATCTATTGCTTTTGACTACTGATGAGAAATGAGAAATGACACCCTTAACCTCTTGCCCTACGATTTATTTTACGGTTTCAATGATTAGAACTTTCTTCGTAGCTCGTAATTTCCTAGAAAAGGAGAAAATTTATATCTATTGTATGCCTACACGCTCTTCAATAACTATACATTAACAAAACTAAAATAGAATTTCATTGGTTTAAAGGAGATTAATAACGTACATATTTATTAGACTGTGTTCAAAATCTTCAACACGAGTCTGACACGATATTGCAGGGCAAGGGGTTAAGAGACGTATTAGCTTTATGTTCATCGAATTAGCGGACTATTACAGCCTCCGAAGTCCTGTGCATCTTTAGAAGTAATTGATTAAAGATTTGAGTAAAACAGTCAATTGTTACGCGTCAATTTGATATAAATCAATCTTATACAAATTTTGTACAGTTAATATTCGCTTTAAAAGTCCGCTTGGGGGATAAACCCACCCCCAAAGTCAGTCTCGCAGCCTGTACAGCAACATTTTTGCATATTCATACGAGTTCACATGCTGTTCCGTGAATGTTCACATTCCTTAAATTGTTAGATTCGCTACGAGTACAAGATATCAACGTGTTTTACAGAGTACAGAATTTTTTCGGTGGAGATAGAATTGTTAAAAGAATTTCGGTTGAAGCGCCGCGGGTTTTGGACGGCTCTCTGAATGAAGCTTGAACAAGCTGCGCGCGAGTTATAAGAATCATGCGAGGCGAAAACGTGAATGACATGATCTCGGACGACTTGTTCAGTGTATTACGTTTCACGGTTTCAGAGCCCTCACGTCGCACGACGTCTGGCAATTCGGCATTGTCCTATTTGTCTGTCTGACCGGATGCCTGCCGTGGCAGAAGGCGGCGTTGGACGACCCGCGGTACACCAGATATCAAAACTGGCACAACGCGACGCTCAACATAGCCAAGAAACCGAAATTATTTCAGCTGATCAGCTCGCGGGCGCAGAGGTCAGTTTCTTTGAATGTGTGACGCGGACCAGGCGCCAGCAGTCACGAAACTTTAATGACTCTTATCTTATCTGGAAACCGAGTCACCGTCTGCTTGGAAATTTCGAAACGCGAGACGAATATGACGATATAATTAATTCTTATTCACGTTGTTCCATTTCCAAAAGATACGGTCACTAACAAAATCCGAGGACATATCAAATCATTCTTAAAACGGTTGCACACAATTAGATAGATCTAAGATTCTCGCAGAACTGCTGTCTCGGTTCATAGGAAATCTTCTCATAATTTTCACCCATTTTTGCCTTGCACTTAAATCTACAACAATTTTATTCATCATTTCATTTAGCAATGTCGAAAACAAATATTTCGAGGCACTTACAAATGTAGTAGCTATTCCAGTTAGGAAATGAGTAATTGTACGGTATTGATACTATGGATTGATCCGGCCACCGCTTTAAATGAATAGATCGAACTACAACAGAATGGCAGAGAAATAAGATATTTTGAAGTGCAACATAAAATATTTTGAAACATAAAATGGGCGAATTTTCATCAGAGAAGCGAACGAAGACAATTTTCAAGACAAAAAGGTCACCATTCAACAAAAAATCAAACAGTCTTTACTGTCCTGTGTTTTGCATGCACACGCGTGTGGTAAACGCATAAAATCCGCGGTCTACTTACAAGAGCACTCGAACGTGGCCATTAAAAGTTTCGAGAACAGCTGAATGATACCAAGTACTTCATAAGCTCGTGGAATAAACCAGTACAGATCGAACCCGGTGGAACGAATCGTAGGCACGAAATCGATCGATATTCACGAGTATCAAACTCGTCGCCAGCTTCGAGAAGTTGGTAAAAAAAAGAAATTTCTATGCACTGATTTTGCCCCGGTGAAAATAATCATACGACTAAATTATCTGGGGGACACATAAACCGGAATCTGTGGGGATGCTTTTAGCCTCGGTTTATTTTCGAAATAAGCGCGATGACGGCCGCGGATGCAGCAGCACGCGTTGAATAGTTTATTGTCCCAAAAGAAGATCATTAAACGTGTTCGACGGGTCGGTCGACTAAGAGAGAGGGAAATCATAAATCGGTGGAGGACTAATTTAGCTGTACGTAAGCACTGATTGGTTTTTCGGTCAATAAATTCAGCTTGAACAGTCGATACCTGTTATTAGTGTTATCTGTATAGCGAGACAGCTAACTTTGATTTAGATCTAGATCTCTTCTATTTGGAACTGAACTCATTCATAGTCCTGCTTTGAATTTATTAGAAAACGTTTCTGACATAGCCAGATAAGATAAGAGAAGTATATTAATGCTTTTAGAATGTAAAAAAGTATGTCACGAAGTTTCAATCATCATGTCTGCTACCAGCATTTGTTTTGCTCTTACCATCCACCTAAAAACCTCTAAATTTTCCTACTGACTTCCGGTCCGTGCCGTGTAGTGTAGATCGACCGTTCAAGTCCGTAACAAAGTCTCGTTTCCCAGAATGTTCAAACGCCTGCTGGACCCGAAGCCGGAGAAGAGGCCCGCGAGCGTCTTGGAGGTAAACAAATACGTGGAGGACCGTTGGTTGGCGAAACTAGGCGCGGAGAAGGCGATGAACGGTAACGATCCCTCGAAATTAAACCTCGCTGACTCGTCCGGCGTCTACTTGATTGGCTTCGGGTTTGCACAGGTGGCGCGGACGAGAGGGACGAGCTGTGTCCCTCGATGTACAGCTTCCACAGCTCCTTGGAGGAGAAGAATCAGCTACTGCACACATTGACGACGTACGGCGTGGAGACGACAGTGGACCGTTCGAAGAAGAAAGACCGTATCAGAGAGTGGATCCAGGCTAGCGCGATAATCGAGGAGTACGAGGAGGACGACTCGGATGTGAACGAGGACATCCGGATCTACGAGGAGGAGGAAGAGCCGAGCTCGATGAAAGGCAGACACTTCCCGGAGACGCGGGTCAAGACGAGTGACACCAGGAGACAGAAGCACAGAGCAGACACGTCCGCACCGAGAAAGCGGCAGACCATTAAGCCCACCGAGAGGAAGATTCCATTCGCGCCGCAAGTAGCTGAAGAACGGGAGACGATCGCCCGGTTCGCCAGCTTCCCGAATGGCGATCCTAGCCTGGCGATCCTGAAGAACGGGACAAACGGGACAACCTCGTCACCATCTACCGTATCCCAGAAACTAAACGACACAACGAAAGAGACCAAGTCGATCAATGGCACGAACGGTCAGCTCAACAAGTCCCACCTGGACAGCTTCAACAGTCCCCAAGATGTTCCCATAGCCACAACCAGCGGTGTTCCTAAATCTAACTTAGAGGAACCTCCAACCTCGAACTCGCAGGATCGAAACGGTTCGCAGGTCGATCGTAATCTTCCCGGAAGTCCGCAGATCCCCACCAGGAAGCATCGGTCGCATACCGCCCCGTTTCCAGCGCCGACCTCTCCGATGCTGAACGGAAGCCGCACGGATTCGGTGAAGAAGAGCCAGTCGATCACGGCGCTCTCGGGCTCGCAGACAGACAGATCGGTTTTGCTTCGCGAAACGGACAGGTCGCTGGCGCAGGCAGTGGCACAGGCACAGAAACAGGCTCAGGCTCAAGCGGACGTCGGCCAATCGTCGACTTCGCCGGCGATGGCTCGGGGCGAGAGGTCGAATCGATCCGCGGTCCAATCAATGTCTCGAGTAGAAAATCAATCCGCGGTAATGCCGGCGGCACCGGCAACGGCAACGGCGGCGGTAGCGACTCGAGTGGAGAATCAATTGAGTAACGCTCCGTCGGTAGCCCGAAACGAGAAATCGGCGGCCGGGCCGGTCCCCCCGACAAATCCGCTGACGATGTCGGTCGCCTCTCATCTCGTCATGCAGAGCTTCAACGCGTTGCAGGGGATGAACACCGTCCCAACGGTGCCGAACGAGTCCAACGCTAATCCGAAGACCGGTTCGCAAGTAACGCCCAAGACCAGCCCGACCTCCACGCCCGCGAGGATCTTGACCCCGAAGAACAGCCCCGCGAGAACGTCCACGCCGCCGAGATCGAGGAACAACGGCCAACGCGTCGAGGAACCGGTCGCCTACCGCAAAGACCCCTACGAGCACTACGGCATCGCTCAGGGTGCCATCCTGAGGACCGAGAACGCGCGCAGAGGCTCCCTCGAGAGCGCCAGCAGATCCGTCAGCAATTGATCAACGGCCGATCTCTCTCGCTTTGATGATGGATGACGGCACAGACCGCGCGGAATTTGCTTGGGCTTTGGGGGATGATCCGTGCGGCTCGTTGCTCGATGCTCGAGCCTCGACGATCAGGCTTACGATGGAGATATCATGTTCTTGGACAACGCACCGGGATCCCGGCCTGATTAACCTGACTGATGCTCGATTGGCCCAAGAATGCTCTGATATTGAACCGAGCTCGAGGAGCAACGTCTTCAACGGAGACTGGAGACCTTGAAGAGCATCTATGAGAGCTACAATGTAAATAGTAGATTATTCTGGAGACCAATTTGTTAACTGGTATACGAAGCTGAATAGTACAAACGGTGCCTTGTAATATCACGATTGATGAATGAAACAGAAATTTTCGACGTGAGAATTTTCATTGAGGTTCGCAAGAGAGTATCAAAGAAAACTGTCGGGAGAGTGTTGGAAAATAGAGAACGAGCTGCAACACAATTATTTAGGACAAATCGGACGTCGCCGAAAGTACTTCCGCCCAATGAATCATTACGAGAAACGCACGGCTACGACGGCACATGTCGCAGCCGCGGCGGGGAGGAGACGTTCGCCTACGTCAATCGTAAGAATTCGGGTGGTTACATAATCAGGCGAATGATCTATATAAAAATCGGACTGATCCGTGAAGCATGTGGGAACCCGCTCGACCGCTCTTATCCGACTTTGTATTGAACGTTATGACACCGCTCAGAAGCTTCCGTTTGTTGGACGCGAGCCACGGGCATCGGTGCTATAGCGATTCTTGTATTCCCCGATCACGATCCTCGCGTGCATAGATCGCACTCCGCCGAGCACTGTTACGAGTTGTTTGTTTATCGTCGATGGATCATCGGAGAAATGAATGAGGTAATGATGCCGAAATATTCTGCGATTGTGGATGATTACGTGGATCACGAATGTACATTGAACGAGCGTCGTTTCTTTCAGGGGCGATTTGCATATCCGTGATCGTCGATCAACTGGACGAGAATCGACGAATGCTGGGAAAATGGAGGATCGTCCCTCGTGATCGTTTACCCCGCCTTGCTCCTCGATCGACGGGGAGCAGCCGGCGATTCCTCGGCGATTTAATTAACTGATTGCGACATTCGATTTCGGCCGTCCCCGGGACGGTATTAGCGTAATTGAAATGTAAATATTACATTACACACCGTAAGAGGTTCCTGTTCCTCGTGACCTGTCCAAGGTGTGGCCGGCGGAATGTGACTGTGAATTAACTGGATTGTGATACTAGGACTCGTAGGATGATTCCCGACCGTTCCTATTTCATGATCTTCCCGCGTTCCATTCGTCATGCTGAACGACTCTTTGTTAAACGGACGCTTAATATGTATATACGGTGCGCTGGACAACCCGATTATCTGTATTCCGCGAATAAACGACGGTAGAACGTGTTGCGACGAGTTTTAGTCGATCTCGAGATTATATAAGTTTACAATTATTGCGACTCTTCGGGCAGGGAAAATGCGAGCTTCGAACCTGAAGATCCAGCGTTTCTTTGTGTATGAATTTATTTGTAAAACTCCAAGGAGCGACACCACTCGTATTGAAAACTATTCAAGCTTTCCTTTTGCTTTTGTAATTTGAAGTACTCTGTTGTAAAAGAAGCATGACTCGAGATGATGTTAGTTATCCAGAGCGAACCAGCTAGGTTCGCAATGTAGAAAGTATGTTTACGACTAATAGTTTTCTAAAATGCAAATCACGATTCGAGTTACATTTTCTATGGTTGATTTCGTTAGAGACTTTAACCGCAAGCTTGCATCTACAGTTTCATTGGGAAATCTTTAGGATGAATGCGACGTTGTTGAAACTGTTGAAACAAACCTTGCCGACACGCTGTAAGCAACGTTTACTAACTTTAGAAATACATACGGTAGAGAAACGAAGTCTTTCGGCATTCTTTTGAGACATGAACGACGCGAGCAACACGAATGAATATTATTTAAGCTACTGATTTTTCCTCGATTTACACTCAATCTACGTTTTGAAACCTCTCATTTTTTAAGAGAAATTATACTATTCTATTTTACGTGATAAGGACAATCAATAAATCAAGAAATCAACGAATTTTTGAATCGGAAAAATTATAAAATTGAATTTTCTTTTTACCTAGAACCACCTTTTTATCGCAAACAATTTTTGTTTGTTCAACTTCAAGTCCTAGGCATTACAAAGATAATTTAGATTTTAGTTTCCGTCAAGCGTAAGAATCGAAAGAAAATTCACCCTTATGTTAACAAATGTTTACCTTCGAACGAAACCCACCCTCTGAACTTTAAAAATTTTCCAATTTCCAAAGGAGGCGAAGAAGCCACCCTTAATCAGGATCCACGCTGGTCTGAAGTGATCTAAAAACGGTGTTTATCGCGACCGAAATCATGCTATTAATACCCCCTGGCGAGCATCCCTGTGGTCGATGAGGGCCTCATAAATACCGGATCTTCGGAAAGTGAATTGTTTCGCGGCGATAGGCATTCTTCTTTTTTCTCTCTCCCCGAGTTCGTTCGTGTATCTCGTTGCCGCGTAATTAATTACGAATAAAACGAGGCAAGGAGAGGTGGGGGGTCGAGGCGATACACGGGGGTCGAGCTTGGAAATGCTCGATATTCCCGACACGCGGTGCGTAGTCGTCGACGGCGCGGCGTCGTCGTCGGCGTCGTCGTCGTCGGCGTCGTCGTCGAGCCGACACAGCCTCCGGAGGAGGGTCACGGGGGTACGTGTCTGGCGATATGGAAATAATTACCGGGCGGGGCGAGGCACGAATTAATTAAGAGATACGTAAGTAGCGTACATTGCGCACGAGATGCAATTACGTCGTCTTTGAATCTGCGGCGCAGCCAACGCCCGGCAGATACGTATAACGAGCCTCGAGCCGGTCAGCCAGGCCTTTGACATCGTCCCTCAGTGGTCCAGAATTCGGGAATAATTGGACAAGAAATTTCTGCATACATTTATCCGCGGAAATCGCAAATGAATGTGTCGTTACCAGGGGGAATGCTGAAATAAATGCTAATTTCTGTCGCGAGTGCCGAAACGAACCCCAATTTTGTTGAAATTTATGTATACGTGCTTAAATTTGGTCTGTGCTTGCCGGAACGGTAAAAGCAATGTTAATCAATTTTCTGAAGTCGATACACGATTACGGCAAACCTTAAAATAGAGTCGGTAATTATTAAGTCATTGCCATGCGATTTTTTAATTGTAATTATCAGAATTTCTGTCATTATTATTGTACTAGATGAAAGAGAAAATTTATATTCATACGAGAGGACCTTAAAAAGTTGGTAGAGTCATGGCACGTATATTTTCGTCTACTCGCATTTTTATTTTGCCTTTGTGTACACCGGAAATGAAACTCGAGGATGTCGGAACGGGAGTCCGTGTAGGCTTTATTGGTCGATTCGAGTGAGTTTAGATGATTGATGGGTCCGAGCATTAGGCGGGAGAAGTTTCAAGGCTGTCGGGAGTCGAAAATGGCGAAGGTGATATGAAGCTTGTTGTTGCACGATTTCATATTCCGAACTTGTAACTATCTTTGAAAGTTTATATTGCCTTTCACATGCGAGGTACCTTGAAAATTTGTTAGCAAATATGATATCTGAAACTCGTGCGAAAACATCCTACCCCATCTTTACGACCACGCTTCTGTAAAAGAAACAAACAGTTCTTACTAAGAAAACAGTGCAAGGGTTCGACTTTTCTTTAACCCTCGTTTCACAAACTGAATATGTCCCTCGGCGTCAAATTGATACAGTGGTAAAAGGTCGATGTAATAACAAGGTAAACAGTTACTTTTCGATGTTTTTTTATCCAAATTCATGAGTTAACATTTACATCGTAGGTTTTTCGGTTATGTGTTTCGCATTCAAATAAAAATAACAGAACAGTATAACTTATTTCGGGAAAACTGTGACAAATTGACACGAGGGACGGATGGGGGTTAAACTTTCCGTTGCTAAAGATTGCTCCGAAGAGAACCATCTTCCAATGAGCGGCCAGTATCGTCCAGCATCGTTCGAGGAATAATTGCAGTTTCGTTTCGCCGATAAGACACCGCCAACGTAATCCTCGGAGGCGTCTCTCCTCCGAATTCAATAATCCGTCAGTGCAATTTCCACACCCACGTCGCTCGGCAAATTACCACCTGTCGTTACGGCTAAAAAGAGAGAAGCAATAATCAGCAACCTGTGGTCCCGCTTGAGAGATAGACACCGGTGGACCTGGATCGGGTCGAAGAGTCTCTCTGGTTGGTCGCGTATTGTTAACCATCTGACCCCGTGTGTCTCATCACTGTCCCACAATCAGCCGCTCCCATTGAAAGGCAACACGTGCAGTATGTATGCGGTTAACGTTGTCCAGGATGCATGTCGGTCCGCTTAATTCGCCGCGCGTCGCGTTACCATTCATACGACCGTAGTAATTACACGGAACGTCAAGGCCGGAGGCTGTTCGCGTAAAAGACAAGATCCCGCGCGGCGATACCGGGAATTGGTGAATTAACATTGAGCAGAAGTGATCCGGACCGTGTTACCGTTGTGAGTAATACACACACACGCGCGGAAACAGAGACGAGGAACAAACCCGTGATTATAAATAGCGAACGCGTTCCAGCCGCAGCGAGAGCCTCGATCCTACCGCCCAGCCCGTCGCCCAGGGATTTCGTGATATCTGGATCGTGTCGACGATCTGGATCCCCGCAGTTTAAACAAATCCGAACGGGGACCCCCGAAACCTCGTCTGAACCGAGCGCGGTAACGAGGATGCAGAAGGTTGCCGGACCCCGGCATGGGGAAGCCGTGCCACCGCCATTAACACCAATTGTGCTTTCATTAATTTTCATCCGCACTTTCGTGCGTTCACGCGCTGCCCGACCACCGAAGGTGACGGCCGGGAATCCCGAATCGAGAACCAGCTCTCCATCAATCCCTTTTTCTCCAGCCATTACTGTTTTTAAAGTTCTTTCGTTTATTCTGCGCTCGAAATGTCCGTAAGTCGTGTATTTTATATAGGAAACTAGCACGATTCCCGCTGAAAAATCAACGGCTGCCTTGTTCCTGGAAGTATGCCAATTATTTTATTTTTAGTACTTAATCCTGTAGGATTCCCTGGATAAAAGCATATTCGTGCACCCCTTTGGGCTAACGGCTACCCGCGTACCAAATTTCAGCTTTCTAAGGCTTCTGTGTTTCGTGATTTGTTTACCAGAGATTGTTTTACAGAGGAACTTAAATAACACTAATTTAAGTTTAGCACTTGATCCTAAAGGATTTCCGGGATCATAACATATTCGTGCACTCCCTTTTGGGCTACCTGTGTACCAAATTTCAGCTTCCTATGTCTTCTGTGAACTGGCAATTATATATATAGATTTGTTGCTATGAAGTTGATCACATTTGCTCCATATCACTTTGTCTTTTCTTTAGACGTATAGCCTTTTTTTTTATTTTTGTTGAGCGGTTGAAACCTCAGTGCAGGTTTGCAACAACAAAATTAATTCTAGCGAGATCAAAGACAAATTGAGAACCAAATTGACATTGATCTTTTAATTCATTGGTCCACGCTGTGGCGATGGTTCGGTTTAAGCTCTGATTGATGACTGACGTCTCAGTTTTGGCGCGAGGTACTCGAACATATTTAGGCCAGGCTTAAACAAGAGTCGTAAATCTAGACTTGTCTTTCACGTAGATGTAAAAGTATGATTTATAGGTGGCAGAGCGATAACGCGAAGACGTTTCAGTCGAGTTCTCGCGAATGTTTGTAACGACGTTGTGGCTACAAAGTTTTTATGGATTCCTTAATGGGTCTATCGAGGATAATTTGAATATCAATTGCCTGAGGAATTTGTACTCACGCCGAAGCCGCTGATAGCTTGTTCATTTGCAATAGAACGTTGATAACGCCGATAATAACAGAGCGCTATAAATACTTGTCACTGTATCTGAACAGGTCTATGAATCATTGAATCAAAGTCTGAAATGTTGTGTTGTGACTCATAATTATAAATAACCACGCCGGGAAAAATATGAAAACTCGAAGAATAATTCAATCACTGGAAAGTTGAACTGAGAAGGGGGGTTGGCTCGATTTCTTAAGTTACTTTGATTTCGTCAGGATTTTCGGACCGATATGCAACCTCCACGCGCGAAGATTGAGTGCTCGAATGTCCCAGAACTCGCCAGGCAAACTTCATCTTCTCAGAGCCGCAGAAGATTAGAGGACAGTGCTTCAACCGAGAACTACACTTCGCAGCTACCTCTCGCCCTAACCAATCAAGGAGCAATCTCCGCCGTGGATTGTGCACAGCTTAGTAGTAACACTAGACGTAAACTCGAGAATTGCACGGTGAGCAGGCATCCTCTTAGCCGAGCTTAGAGCGATGCTTCAGGAACTTCAGGTGGGGTCCGGGCATCGGATCTTCAACGAAGGACGAGGCTCCATAATTTTAGCTGCGAGACTACGCTTCGAAGGCTCGGCTAACACGGTCCAATTAGAGCAGACCGAGTGAAACGAGTGTGGGGCCAGTGTAAGAAACGCGATACGCTAACAACACCGTAATATATTAGGTACTTGAATAACTTTCTGCCGATCCTTTCTGCAATTCCGACCAATTGCAATTTTTTAAAGACTTTTTTTCACGTGATCGAGGAAACTAATTGTTCTACCTTCTCTTATTGTCTTTTTAAGAGTGTCCGCATATTAATCAGACTCACTGTATATGTGTACATGTTTTTATTTTGTTATGTTAAATTAGTTTTTCATCTTCCTCTTTTATTTCTAAAAACTCGACGATAATAATATTGTATGTAATTACAGTAGGACCTCGATTAACTAGCTTGATCGACAATGGAAAGATGGGAAGATGGGAGACAAACAGCTCGGATAAATTAAGCTCGATAAATTAAGGCTCGATGTATAGTGGCTCTCATTAATATTCGGACAATCTTAAAAGGACGACAACTTCTTAAATATTGTATTAGACGATTTGAACTTTTTTTGGGAAGCTAGAACAACTAGTTTGCTACAGGATGTGAAAAGAATTTTTTCAAAAATTGCAATTGTTCGGAATTGTGGAAAAAATACTAAAAGTTGCATTTTACAATTTTTTTATGTGGGTCTATACTGAAAATTTAAAAAATACGTTTTGTAGATCTGTTTCAATTAAACATATTCTGAAAATTTCGTCAAAATCGGTCGACGTTGCCATGAGCTACAAACGTTTAAAGATGGTAAAAATGACAGATTTTCACGATTTTTTCGGCCTATAAATCTAAGGATTCTTACATCTTTCAATGCCTGTCGTTCTTTTCCGCATCAACCGATTTCGATGAAACTTTAACAGTGCATATAATTGACACAGATCTACAAAACGTATTTCTTAAACTTTCGATATAGGCCCACATAAAAAAGTTGTAAAATGCAATTTTTAGTATTTTCTCTGCAATTTCGACAACTTGCAATTTTTTTCAAAAATTTTGGTCACGTTGCGTAGCATACCAATTGTTCTAACTTCCCAAAAAATTTCAAATCGTATGATCCAATATTAAAAATGTCGTCGTTTTAAAAGTGTCCGAATATTAGTCGGAGTCACTGTATAATCGAGACCCGATAACTGTATAATCGAGGGACATAATTACATTCCAAAATAAATTTTTTATTTTGAAAATTTATTTCCCTTCATATAATATGATCATATTTAAACGCATATTTGTTTGTAATCGGGAACCGGTTAACCTAGGTCCTACTGTATATGTAAAATTATTTTAACGGTCACGATTTTATACAAAATTTATTCCGAGGTCTAGAATAGTATTTGAATTCGTTATGAGCGATATAGGATGACGTATGACTTGTTCCACCTAGATTGGACATTCGATACATTGTGCATAAGCCAGCAGACAATTCAGAATTTTCTGGACGACCTAATATTATTAGTTCCGAGATCAATTAGTAAACGGCAGGAACTTATTCGAGTAGCTGATAGAATAAAATATAAGAAGAGAGGAGCCGTGGTATTACCGTCGGGCACGAACACCTGTAGGAACAGAGGGCCGCGATTTTCGCGAGTGCACGTGCGCCGTTGGGGAGGAAAGAGAGAAAGAGAAAGAGAGAAAGTCGAGTTCGTGCGGCTTGTTAATTAACTCGCAATCCGGTAATTGGCCGCGATAATAAGTCGGTGTTCTGGCACGCGGGGTCGTTCCGCGGGTCATCGTTGAGCCTATCTGCCGTGGCTCTGCTCACCGTCGTCACCCGCAGGAAACATTAGAACGATAAAAAAAGGTTCGCCAAGGGTCAAGTCCCTTTAATCCGTAACCCGTCTCGCCTGTTAGCCGGCGGGATTCCGAGATACAGCTGCGCAAATTCAACCAGACCGAAGATTATCTCGCGCGGCATTTAATCGGACGCTTTACCCTGAAAAATTCACGCTGACACGCCGAGCTGACTCTCTCCCCGCTGCGCCGCCGGATGTCAACGCCGGATTTGCTATTTCGGAGCCACCGGACTCCTTGATACCAGCCAGATGTCCCTACAGCACCGCACGAAAACCTCCGATATAAAAAAATAAGATTTATTGATCCCTTGTTTGGGAGACGTTCAACTTCTTCGCGAGAGAAAGGTCTGTAGTCTGTGCGGATGGTATTTAATTGAAGGGAACGGATAAAATCTCAATTGTCTTTCTTCTCGTTTTATTTCTCCTCTCTATTTCTCTTCGCGTGTAGCTCGGGAATTGTTATCTCTCGGTAAATGCACTTGCAGTTAAGATAAATAAATGCCGGGGCGGAGAACGGAAATTTAAACTGCTATCTGCGTGAAGAAGTACACGAGATGCGAGATAAATGCTGAATTTTTTCCTGAGTAAAATCTTTTATTTATTTTCACTGTTTGTTCCAGTATTAGATTAGATGAATTAGTTTTTAATAGTAACGCAACTTTTGGCTTCAGTGAATCTAAATTTCTCGTGATCAATGATTCATTTGGACCATAGCAGTTTGGTTGAATTTTTTAATAATAGATATATTTTTCTTATATATAATGGCATGTTTTAGAATCAGGTTTCAAAAGACGTAATTATCAGTTTTACAATGATCGGCTTCAAAGCTCCAAATTATTAGTTCATATACTTTTAAAAACACAGCAGTCACATGGAGAGAATTAGAAAAGATAATCAGTATGCACAGCCTCGGCATCAGATAGTGCCACAGAAATTTAGGAATTCTACAATACACGACACGGGTAAGTGTTTCCAAAAACAGTCCCGGCATTAGAAATTCGCTGCACACGTTGCGTTAACAAGAATTTTGAAATGTCCAGACTTGGGAGGAATAACGCCGCGTGTTTCGAACTCGAGAAATAATCTTTCTGTGAATCTCCGAGAACCGAAATCGCTGGAAAATTGTTTTCGGAACAGGCAATCAACGCGGGGTTATATTTTATATTGAGAGATTGCAATGGTGTAGATACTACGGCACGATCGCCGCGCTTATCTGATTTAACCGCTTTAAACTTCTTCGACCGGAATTATCCGAACTGCAACGTGTATCGGTTAGCTAAAGTGGATACAGGGAATCATTGGCAGCCAGCTCCGGGAATGCCTTCGCGTATTTAAGAAAGACTTTCCATGGTTTCGCTAACAAGATTTAATGGATCGGCGTCGTGTCTTCCATACGCGTACTGGAACGGTCGACGATTTCCTCGAAAGCATTCTAGCGTAATTCGTTTAAGTAACTTACAGTCAACCCGCTGACACCGTCCGAGGCTATTTTTACATTGTACACGCGGAATCGGCTTTAAAATTAAACCCTTGAGGCTAATTAACGTTTCGCGTGATAACTGGACTGCAGATTTTCACGACGATGCTCAAACATCTGTAAAAATTGCAATTATTGAAAATATTAAGTCGTTTATAAGTTTTATGAAATTTTGTTCTACGATCTCTTGCAATTTTTCAGGCAACTTAAAGATCCCATCGCTCGTAGAATTTATATTTTTTATTAGCAACAAATTCAGTTACACGACTTTTCACGATTCTATTAGAAGTAAAATTTACACCGAATAAAAATTGTTGAAAAAAGCGAGAAAAATGGTAATCCGATGGTACATCCTCTTCTTAAACAGCATACAACTTTTACCCTTGCGGTGATAAAAAAGCAAAAGGCGATGGAAACGCGTACTTTGAATATTTGATGCGATGACAAAAAAATGCTCGAATAGTTAGAAGGCACTACAAATGATGTGCGAAAAGCGAAATTACTTTCCGAACGGCCTAATACTTTTTACATTATTAAATTCGTCGACGTTAAATTCGTAAATATCGTCTGAGAAAATAGGTTCTATTTCGTGTGTGTATAATGTAAAGAAGTTCTAGGTTGAAAGAAATGTCTTGATTTTGGAATTGGAATTGTTCCGAGAGCGGAACGGGTTAAGAATGAAGTAGCGAGCGGATAAGCAGGGTCTCGAACAACCCGACTCCTAGTTAAACGTTCCAGCACGAAGTCAAAGAAACGGGTCCCGCGGCGTTTGTCCCGTGGCGCTCGGGTTTCGCAGGGGTGGATCTGTCTTGTGCAACGTTGCCATTAACGTGAGAACAGGCATTGCGAGACGTATCAGGTAGACACGCGCAGAATCCACGGTCGGAGAACGACAAACGTGCGAGGAGCGGAAATTCCTCTGGCAGAAGTGCGAACGAGGCCGTTTAAGTCTCGCGGTACTCCATATTTATACGAGCAGGCGATATCACGCACACCGGGATGGGGGCAGGATCGCAGACGACGCGGGGGAGCGGAGCCGAGCGGAGCGGAGCAAAGCAGAGCAGAGCGTTGCGGAGCGGATTTCTCGCGCTCTTAATCCACGCGCTGTCGAACGAGGGGGTGGAGACGGGGCAACGTCGGCTTTCCATACCGTTCCCCACTAATTGCTAAATGCTAATGTACGCATACACGCTTTGGCGACGCCTACTTTTGCGATAGCCCTGTAGGACATTATTCGCGACTCGGTTCCCCGATAGGTCCGGGAATCATCGCACGCGGAGGGCTCGTCATCCACTTTCGAATCGGGCGCCCGCGCCCCGGGACGATCGGCATTTGCATTTCATCCGCTCGATGCCACCCCCGACCGAACCCTACCTCCTGCTTTCAGCCACCCCCGACCCCGGGTAACCGGGATTAATCATTCCGGATCGGTACTCGCTGATTTATGAAAACGGAAGAACGCGAGACGCTGCCACCGATGAGATTCATCAGCTACCACAGCTTCTCTCTCTCTCTCTCCTTCTCTCTCTTGTTCTTTGTCAGAGATTACGCCGAGATTTATTAGTGAACGATTCAGGGATTCAGGGTGGCGATGGGGTTCGATCCTTTGTGGACCGGCGACAGCGGTTTTTTCCTAAATGAGTTGTTAGCGAGCGCAGAACGGGTTGAACGCCGCTTAACGATTCTCGTGGACTTTCGACGAGCACGGTGTTTACTGGAATCGGTTTCTGCGATTTTCTGATGCGACCTTGTGCAGAGATTTTTCCGTAATTTGTGTCGGAAATGTGCAACGCAATGTTCATCTCTCAACTACGCCGAGACAACGCTAGTATTAAAATCTCCAATATTCACACCAAAAATTTACGGCATTTAATTGTTCGTTGAGTGTCGCCTGAACATAGTATTTCGATTATAATCCATTTTGTGTACAGAGAGATCTGCAAAGCGATCATTTAACAGAAAATATTTAGAGAAACATATTGACCGCAGAGCAATTTGGGTATGTAGGAATTGGGAGCAAATAAAAGTTTCCCTGTCAAGAGGGGTATGATGAATATTTTACCTTGTCCGCTCAGTCGCTTCGTTTGAGGACCCACGGAAGAGGGAAGCTACTGTCCATCCAGCAGCTGTGATCGGCAAGGTGGAGGATGGTCAAAAGCTTCGCTGCGTATACGAAAATCCAGTTCGCGAGAGGTTGGTAAATATATGAAACGACGCGATGGAATATTCGCACATTAGCAACAGGCCATTAATACCGGGTTCGCCGAGTGGCGTTTCGCTCTTTAGCGATCCAGTAAGTGGGTTACCCGTGTGCGTACACGAACAGGAGAGAGAGAGAGAGAGAGAGAGAGAGAGAGAGAGAGAGAAAGAGAGAAGAGGAAGAGTGCACACCCACCCCCGGCACATAATTGTTTGGACACGAAAAGCTCCGCGCGTAAAACATCGTTTCCTTACGAGCTGGCTCTCTTTGTTTGCTCTTCCATGTTCCGCGTCGCGGCCCGTTAAATTCAATTTACTTCGGCTGCATTCGGCCCTCCCCAGTATATTTGTCTTTAAAAATGCACCGGAACTCGATCCCGGTACGAAACAATCGAAGCCTGCCCCCACTTCCCGCAGGAGAGACTATTTTGGTGTCCGGGGGTCGAACGCGTTCGATTTTTCGGGCAAATCGTGGCCGACGGTATTTTCGAGACCGATCGATTCAAGAAATTTTCACGACATGTTATAAACGCTTCCTGTGACCGTCCTCCATTGGATTATTCTTGCTGGAGTTCTGTAATCGTACGATTATAGACATGGTCGCTTTTATAATCACGCTTCATCGTTTCTTTTAAGGGTACAGAGTGACAAATCTCGGATTTATTTGGATTTCATCTGTTAGGTTCCTCGGGTCGATAAGTGTTGACGGATGTGATTGACAATAATAAGAAAATTGCTGTAACCCTTTATCTAATTAATATGTCCAACTCCTGAAGCATGTATTACAATGTATACAAAAAAAACGCAATTTTTAATATCAGTGGAAGATCTATCATATCGTCTACCACATTACCTAAATTCTTTTCAACATCAAGTGCTATAATAATCGCATATCGGAAGCGGCTCATCGAGCGTCGTCGTTCGAGTTCAGCTCCCGTCTAGGTACAATCGTTCGAATCTGATTAAAAATAATTTCACCCCGATCGCTCTATTTAATCGGAATTAAGACAATGATCCGAGGGATCCGGAAGTGACGTCTGATCTCATTAAAAAGAAGTCGCGAATAGCGTTTTTGGTGAATGGCGTCGTCGGAGGGTCTTGTAGGAGCCACCCTCGAAGCCGCTATTGACAGTGGATATCGTTCGTGGATTGCGTCACCGATGACGGGACATCGTTAAACACGTTTCGCTCGTCTATCATTCCCGGCTCGGGGTTCATTGTCGCCCCCGAAAGCTTTTACCGCGACGGTGAACGCGTTACAACGTATTACATCACCGGCCGTTCTGACGTTAACGAGCGACAGTATTTTCTATCGAACGCGCGAGCCCGGGACTTTCGCCGACTTGATGAAAATCGGGCCCGATCCTCCCACGGGGGAAACTGTAACTGCGCCGCGGACGTGTAATAATTTCTGGTTACGAGCACCGTTTAATAAACGAGCGAGACATGCCTCTTATTAAACCGCGCTCCACATATCCCGATCTCTGAATGGGCGTCTTCGAAACGAGCACCGACCAGCGTCCCTTCGGATTTCACGACTTGTTAATGCTTACGATTTGTCCACAGGTAGTTTCTGCTTCCTGGTTTTCGTAAAACACGAAACTTTAAGACCGTCCACACAGATTCCACCTGCGTATTGGAGAATTAATAAGAAAATTGATCAGGTACTATCTATCACCGCAGAAATGAATTTTGAAATCCGAGAAGGTAATGGAATCATTCAAATATGACATGATAGTCACGTCAGGAAATTTATTGAACGAAACATAAACGTTCAGATATGTGGTCTGAATAAGAAAATTGATCAGGCACTATCTATCACCGCAGGAATGAATTTTGAAATCCGGAAAGGCAAATCATTCAAATGTGACATGGTAGTCACGTCAGAAAACCTATTGAACGAAACATAAACGTTCAGATACAGAGACTCCCACTAATATTCGAGCACTCTTAAAAAGACGATAACCTTTTTAATATTGTACTATACGATTTGAACATTTTTGGGAAGCTAGAGCAATCAGTTTGCTACAGGACGTGAAAAAAAATTTTTTCAGAAATTGCAATTGATCGGAATTGTAGAAAAAAATACTAAAAGTTGCATTTTACCACTTTTTTATGTGGTCCTATATTGAAAATTTAAAAAATACGTTTTTTAGATCTGTGTCGATTATATGCACTGTGAAAGTTTCGAAATCGGTTGATGCGGAAAAAAACGACAGGCATTGAAAGATGTAAGAATTCTTAGATTTACTGCATTTATAGGCCCAAAATCGTGAAAATCTGCAATTTTTACCATCTTTAAATGTTTGTAGCTCATTGCAACGTCGACCGATTTTGACGAAATTTTCAGAATATGTTTAATTGACATAGATCTACGAAACGTATTTTTTAAATTTTCAATATAGGCCCACATAAAAAAGTTGTAGAATGCAACTTTTAGTATTTTTTCTACAATTCCGATCAATTGCAATTTTTGAAAAAATTTTTTTTCACATCCTGTAGCAAACTAATTGCTCTAGCTTCCCAAAAAAGTTCAAATCGTATATACAAGTACAATATATAGTACAATATTAAAAAAGTTATCGTTTAAGTCTAGACTAGTCTAGAGAAACAATTTAACGTGTTAAGCGGCGATGTAAAGAAGCATTTCCAGTAGATTTCTTAACCAATTCCCAGTAATTACATTTTTACGCCACGTTTTATGCCGCCCTGGCGAATTGAAATTTGCGAACGCAACACCTAGAACACCAGCCAATATTCTTGCCTCCAAATTTTCTCCTTTTCTCCGCCGGGAAACTCATTTCACCTAACTCCGCTTCGGGACGAGCAATTTCCCGGATTAGGGGAACTCCGAGGCTACGCTGGCCACGTATTACACAAGCCGCAACTGCGCTTCGCAATTCTTAGTTTGAACAACAGAAGATAAAAACAGTGATTGCGAGTTATACCCGGTTTATTCTTCTTACTTGCAAGTTTATTTAAAATACGGGACGTCTGCTACGAATATTAGGGAGGTTTGATAGAGTTTGGATGGTGGAGATTCTAGATTGGATATACGAGGTGTGTTAAAAAAATAACGTGTTAAGGAATTTTACTAGTCCGATTCACGCTATTTTTTTTTTATTGTGTTGGTAAACATGCCTGAAAAGTGTCTGTACATTGGTTGTCGTACTCAATGTTTAATCTATTGTCGTGTTTTGGTCCGACCAGCGATTTTTTACTTGTTGAAAAATGGATCGGATCAATGTCGACTATAAATATAAATTTTACTAAACGTACTTAATATTTTAATAAACTGCTAAAAGTACTGTACGAGGTATTATATCGATTTTATATTGACAAAATTAAGAAAATCATATAAAATAGAAATGTTTCAGATCGGAAGCAAAAATTCGATTTTCGACTTACAATTAGAAATAGCTCCGAGTGCAAAGGGTTGAAGTTGGAAAGTGGATTGAACTTTTGTAGAAGGAGTAGCGATTTGTGCAAATGCTGATCAGCATTCAGGAATGAAAATCGGCGCGCATTCCGGTTCAATTAAGGCGGCTAGGCTCGTCTCGCGTTTATTATCGCACTTCACCTACTCCAGGGAAGGAACGATGAAATATTCAAATTACGATCGCGAGATCCCACGAAGTTCATGAAATTATCCGATCCTCGTGGCTCGTAAAACGTTCGCGCCCTTAATGGTTTCTGGATGGCGGCGGTGGTTCTCCGGTGGCGCGGCGTTGCTAGCCAAACTTCCTCATTACTCTGGTTGCCCGGGCTGCACGAGGAGATCGAGGTATCATTATCGGTTAAGTGACAGGCGATTTCGATCGGAAGCCTCGGATCATTTTCACGGATAGTTGAGGCCCGTTGGATCGATCCGGTGCTTGTAATTATGGGGGTTCTGCGTTACTGAAGGAAAGGGTACACACGCACTCGGCCAATGGCACTTTCCTCCCGGTTTTTCCCTTCGAACAGCCGGGGGCTGGGCGCCGTCATCATCATCGCCTTCGCGGAAAAGGAATCTGCGAACAATACCACCAGTGCCAGAGCCCCGGCGAGTGATCACGATTTTACGCCTCCTTCGCGCCTGCAATTGCGTGCGCTTGTAATCATTGCGTCGTATTACTGTTGCTCGCGTGCACCGGCGATGACGATAAAATTCTGTTCCGTACCGTATCTAGAATTTCCATACCTACACACCACCACCGGTGTTGTTCGCCAGTCGGTCGAGAAAGACCACCCCGCGAGCGGGTTTTTGCACAAATTGAGATAACAGCGCCCGGTCTATTTGAATAATAGCCTCCAGCCGACAACCCGCTCGTACCCAAGGAAATTAATCACCGTGTCTTGGAAATCTTTATTAAATAGCGATCATCAAGTTACGCTAATGAATGATTTGCTACTTTTATGCGCGACACATTCGACACGGAGCTCGTTAAAAATGCCCACCGTTACGTGCCACGTGAACCTCTCAGCCAGCTAATCGCGAAATTACTTCCCCTTTCGTACGTCGATTTCAAAATTATCTCGGGAACCGGCTACAGAGTAAACACATTTTTACACGAACTCCATGGCTAATGAGGGAAACGAAAATCGGCTGCACGTTTCACACGTTCATTAGTCTTCCGGCGAGGTACGTGGCGCTATTGTTTTTGTATCGGGGTGTATCAGTCTTCAAAAACTGTCAGAATGTGCCAGAAATATTTCATACATTTTTAACCATGTTACTTTTCTCTTATTTTCTATCCTATTATAAAATTGTATATCAACGCAGAAATTCAAAAAGTCAGCATTTTCGACTTTCAAAAAATCCCATCGGAATCGTTTTACACATTTTCAACCACTCCGCTTGCATTTAATTATATGAAAAAATTAGGATATATTTCCCCTAATGCATCGGCGGGCGGCGGCTTTTCCGCGAGCGTTTTAATTTCGAATTTGATCAAATCCCGTCGACGACGTTAACCTATCGAAGATGTTTCTGCCGTATTTATTTTACGAGATGGAAGGTGCTCCGCCAAAGGGGCTCTTAAAAATGCCGCGATCAAACGAAATATGTTATTAAAAAAAAAAAGAAGAAGCAAGGACAGGAGCGGAGGGGTGGAGAGAGAAAGAGAGAGAGCGGAATGAGCAGTATAAACTTTTTTCTGCATGGCAGAGCCGTGAAGCGGCCGGTATCACTCATCGAGCGTGTCTCCTCTCTCCGTCTTCCCGTTGACTTCCTGTCGAGCATTAACCGGGTGTCGGATTACCGCGTTCCATTCCTAAGCCGGCATAGAAACAGACAGCTTAATCCGGGGCCGATTTACCTAAGCGACTCGCCGATCGAATCCGATCAGAGACAATGCTCCGAAAACGTGGATAAAACCGCGCCGAAGTTAATTCGCAGGGAATCGTTCGCTCGTAATTCGCTTATTCCCTGGCGATAACGTTTCGCTCGCGACACGTATCGGGACCGCAATTGCTTCCCTTTCTAATTTATTAATAAGATTATCGGCGACGTCGGCGCACGTCGCGCGGATAAAACTACTGTTCCAACATCGTGGGACTGTCTAATAAATTTTATTGCGCTGTTAGCCAAGTGCTGCGAGGCGCTGAATTGCAAAATAAAATGGCAAGTGAAAGTGTTGCTTCTGAGGAGAATGCTCGTGTTACGGTCGCAACGTGCTCCCGGCGGTGGCACGGCTCGACGCAATTTTGATTTAACCGGCTACCCGGAGAATAAACTTTCTTCCATTGTTTTGTAATCCGGCGCACGAGATGGAATTCGTTAACGTCGCGAGCACGTTCGTTCCTTTCGATAATGTGTACAAGCTCCGTAAAAACGCTCGCCAGCTTTTTATTTACCAGCCACGCCACTCTGTAAATCCGCTGGTGTGCAAACGATCGTTAATATTCCGACGGACCGCTGATTAAACGTTAAATCCAGCGCGGCGAGAAAAAGAAAACTTCAAATTCTCGGTTAACTACCCACAGCGCCTTAAACACTCGGGGGCCAGCGATTAATGTTCATCGCCGCGATTCTATACCCGCGGCGCGCAAAAAACGTAATTAAGCCAACCAGATAGCGATCTGGCCGCTGCGCTGCGCTCCTGCGAATCGCACCGGCCCGACCCGGCCCGGCAGCCGAGAAAAGGCTCGGGATCTCTTCCGAAAACTCGAGCAAATTCAATCTCGGCATCGATCTCCGACACGAAGCCCGCCCACTCGTAACAAAGGTGGCCAAGATTGCGGCTCGTAAAGCCCCGCAAAAATAAGTCCGAATTTAGCGTCGTTCGCGGCCATAAATCTCCGGCACTTCCGACGTTAAAAGTCGACCGTGCACCTCGATCAAGTTGTGCGAGCGAGGTTCTTGACCGGTCTCCACGTCGAAACGATCCGAGGGTGTGTACACCGGACCCACCGTTCACGTTGCAAGCTCTATGGGGGTCTCACTTCGATGATCCAGGGGGTTGGCGAACCTATAAAGCGGCTTGCACACCGAGAGGTAATCCCGCGTCGACAAACTTCGCCGATTCTCCGCGATTTCTTGCATCTCTTTGTCTTCGGATAAATGGACAACCGATCTCTATCGCGCGCGTTCTCCCTCTTCTATGGATCCACTCTTATTGCTGTCTGCCCTTTTTATTATCCCAGCGATCGGTTCTCTTATTGGGAAAGTTCTCCGCTATTTTCTACGGCTCGTGGAGATCTTGTTTACAAGCTCCTGATTGGGGAAATAATCGTAGAACTACCTACTGCAGTAAAACGATTTGTATAACGAGGCTGCGTTCATTTTGAATTTCTGACGTTTGTCATCGTGATTTCAATTACTGATGACTATTCAACTGTTGGCTATAAAATATTTAATCTCTTCAGGAACGATCTTCTCACCAGTCAAATCCAGCAGGAATTCAATAAAATAAGTATAGATGAAAATTATGAATGTGCTAATAAATGAACATCCAAGTGATATTACAATCGTCTTAAGCATTTTACCAATCTATAATTAAATATCCACACACGCATGTTGCTATCTTCGAAGGCATCAGAAAAAATTATTTATTATTATTCTGTCACCAGAATAAAACAATACCGAAAAATCAAGAATAACGAACACAGAGACGATGCTAAAAAATCCACAAGGTCAGCCACAAAAATACGAATTAGCCAATTTCACCTCCAACCGGTAATAATTAACACCTCCGACCAACCAACCTCGCGTAATTAATTCCTTAGACACAGAACCAGTTAGCGAGTGGTGGAACTTGTTGCAGCGGTTCTCGGTCAATTATTTTGAAACACTCGGCCCCCGACTTCGAGGCAGCTCTCGATTTAAATATCGAGACGCGAGTCGGTCATAACATTCTGCACGGCCGGACCGTGAATTTCGCGCGGCGCGAATTTTTCATTGGTCGAGTCAATAAAAGTCGGGCCCGATCGGTCCATCATTGAGCGAATAATCTCCGATAAAGGGCCAATTTTCGGGGCTGTTAAAATCTCGGTGTGCCATCAACGGGGCGAGAGGAATCCAGTTCCGGAGCGTCGCGCGCCGATGTGCGCGTCCCTTAACCGCGATTAACTCGCAAATGTTATGTCTCCCAGATCCTGCGGGACCGTTTTACGATCCGTCCTGATGGCGACGCGCGAAATTCGAAACCCCGAGTGTGTGCCCGGCGAATTAATTCGAGGCCCCGACGATATTTTATCGAGGCTGGAACGAGCGTTCGTTCCGCCGACGAACGCGTCTCCTCTGCCTCGATCCGACGAAATTTAGATCGATGGATACACATTCTTGCAATTCTTTACCCCACATCATCTTTTTGTTACTTAATACTTTCTTATTTTCGTCGATCATGATTTTATGCTTCACGTGCAGAAAATCAAACTAATTGTGCATACGAAAAACGTGGGGCGCAAGATAATAGTAAATTCATGCATCAATTATCTATCGCATGCGCCCCACGTTTCTCGTTTTAAATCTTACAAGTATTTTCATAGCTATTCAAAATTCACAATCACAAATTTTCAGGACTATCTGTAAGGGGCTAGGAATCTGAATGGGGCTAGAAAAAAAATTATTTTATACTTTTTAGTCCGTCTTAAAAACGTGGTATTTCTAAAAAATTTATTTTTATTTAAATAGTTTTTTGACTCACTGCTTCCGAGGCAGTTCAGACGTAGAGCCATGTGTTTGTCGACCCACTACTTCAGAATACATTTCGGACTACTTTTCGGACTACTGTTTGTCTGAATTTTTCGAAATCTTAAAAAAACTGCTGGTTTTACAGAGGTGTGAGATAAAGCGTCAACATTTTTTCCATGAAATTATAATAGCTGAACTAGCAAACCGAGGAAAGCGAGTTTTTAGGAGCTTATAGTGAAAACATAAGAGTATCTACTCAACAAATTTATTCATTTCTCTACTCAACATTTATTCTTCATTTTATGAATATTTCAAGAAATACAGAGAAAATAACCAAAGTCATCGGTGATTTAAATGATCTGGAAAACTAAATAAAGTAACAAATGAACAATTTTTAATTTTATTTTCAGACAACAAAATTTAAAGAATTAATTAAAAGATGATTACAAAAAATATATTTGTTACGATAGTTATCAGTAGGTAGGAATAATTTTTTAATGAATTTTCGTGGAAATTTCATCTTGATATCTTTTATGGTTGAAAAGTTATATTAAAATGCCAGACTGTTCCCCCATCCATGCGCCTCGGGCCGACACAGGCCCGAGGCACGCGTCGGCTCTTCGCGCAGCGGTCAAAATGTCCCGTCGCGAGTGGATTTCGGCTGGTTTCGCTGTTGCCAAATATACCGTTTTTTCTACATAGGAAAACTGCATTCCCCGTACCCAGGAGTGGGGAAAAACTTACTAGGGAACTAGGGGTCTAGAATGTTCCACAGAGTACTTGTACCCCTCTACACCCCTCTACACCCCGGGAGATGCCTATGCTCGAGCCTGCGACCGTGGCTTGCTGCTGCTGTTGAATTTATTTAACGGTTCATTTTACAGAATTTGTTTAAACGTTTAAATCTCTTTATAAGACCTTAACCCTTGAGAAAATGGAAACCGAAAATTTTTAAGATCTTTAAAAAAGCACATATATGGAATATCCTGCAAAATAATCTACAATTAAAAAGAAATAAGTACCGCAAGTAAAAGAAACACATTTTTCTTGTTCTTTTCTTGCAATTTTTTTTTCATGTTGAAATAACAAGCATTATCTAACGGTTCGTTTTTGACAATATCGTAAAAATTACATTGAATTAATTTAGTTCATTTTTTCTCAATTTTTTTTTCCAATTTTGACTTAGACCATTTTCATAATTATGGACACATATGGTCTAACCTTGTAACAAGATAACTTGTGTACAGGTTCATTTGGATAGTAAGATGGCGCACGGTAGTCCGCGGCAGAGACGGATCGTGCGAAAACTGTAACGACGCGCGAACAAGACTTTCACTTACTCGCGAAGCCCCCATTAATGAAATCAGGGCCGATCTTCCCTTAATTACGATGCCCCCCTCGATCCACCGGCGAGATATAACAAATTACCGGATCTTAATTTTCTTCTTCCTCCGGTGCGTTTCCGCGATCTGCAACCACCGAGGATAAATACGGCGATGTGAGAATGCATCGCCGGCCTCCTCGGCGAATTTCAATCGACGTGTGCGGTAAATAACCGTGGGCGGCCACGATGTTCAGCGGTTTCCATTTATGGTATTAATTGCAGGCTGCAGGTGTGCGTTAACGGCGATCCTGATCCGGTAGACGAAAGGGAAAATCGCGCGGACGTCGAAAGACCATCATCGCGGGCCCGCGGACGTGTTTAAATATGGATTGAGTAATTAGAACGTGATTTCACGGTTCTCGTCCGGATCGTCCGCTTGTTGGATCCGTGTAATTGCTTCCTTTGGAAAATTTTGGATTCGCATCGTACCCCTTCCGAACAGTCTGTGTTACTCCAAACAGCGAAATTACCTCTGTGCAACTGAGGGTAAATTTTGCAATCGTACGACTGCAATGTTACAGGTCTTCGCACAAAATGTCTGTTTTCGTAGATTGGTTTAGAAGCATCGCAAAGGGGAGAGAATATTCTGTATTAACTAAAAACTGTTTCTTCGAGGAATAAATTAAAAATGCTACTTCTTCATTTTAACGATCCATCAATTTCGTCAAGTGTGAAATTACCCAATTTTGTAACAAGAGCTAAATAATTAACACTAAACCTATCGAGCCTTGAAAGTAACTGGTACATGTTCCCTTATAAAAATGACAAAATTGATTTTATTTAGACTTTATGCGGCCTCTATTGTAATACGTGCTCTACTAAAGATATTTATATAACTATTTCTTATGAAATCATTTTTATTATTTCAATAATTGTAAAATAAAACATCTGAAACCGGTTATTTTGATCGGTGGTGGTAGGTTTAGTGTTAATTCCAGTACTCGATTTACGATAGCGAACCAATTATCAACACCCGAGCAATGTAAATAAAGCACGTCAGTAGTGTGGATGATCGGTGGCTATAAGATCGGATAAGTTAGTGCGGAAAGAGGGTTAGAAGATCCGCGGAAGATGCCTAAGCCTCCATATTTCCTAGTTTACGAGTGAACGTGGTTGATCAAGTATTTTCGCGAGAGATTCCCGGGTGCAGAAGCCGCGTGTCGGATGGTGTGCTCGGAAGCTGGGGTCAAGGGTATGGTTCCCATAAACCTGTCACTTCTTTTCTGGCACTTGGTTAGGGTGGTTCTCCGGGATCTCTTTTTTTTTTTAGATACGCCGCACAGTGGGAAAACCTAAAGTCACAAATCACACCCTTTTTTTCTTCTTCGCGGTGGACCACATTGAAGAAATATGAAGAGAACGATTTTTGATGATGCACAGCGAGTCTCGTTGTTTGTAATTCTTTTAAACGGAAGCTGACAAACACGCGGGAGGTCTTGCTTGAAAAATTGATTAAACAGTGTCGCTGCAAAATATGTTAGGCATTCATTATGCGCGCGTGTAAACAGCAATATTTCTATCCACTTAAAATATTCGTATGCCTTGTATGTATTCCTTTTAGCTATTTCGAGAAGTTGACATAGACTCTGAACGAAGATTAATATTCATTGAAATATTTTCTACAAGTGAGCCGACAATTGGCAGGTAGTAACTTATTCGACGCTACTTTGTGGAACAATATAACAGCGGAAAATCGTAATAATAATGTCGCTAAGTTATTTTGTTGATTTTGTCTGGAGCAGTTCTTGGGAGAGCATCTCGCATCCTGCATTCAATTTCAATTAAAACGAAATCAGAATGCTCGGTAAATGAGTGCCAACTAGAAAGGTATTAAATGAAACGACGTGCTCTCGAAGCTGGCACGGAAATGGCACGCGAGCCGCGGAAATGGCCGGCGCGCCATGATTGAAGTCTGTAAACTCGGGCGAAAGAGCCGAAGACGCAAACGCGAATAATATCCGTGGCGTGGCGAGTTATCGCGAGCTAGTTTTCTCGCGCTGCGAGCCGTCTTCGGCACAATCTCATCTTTTAATCGAACGAAACGAGCCGTGAATAATCGATCCGGCTCACGTGATCGGGGAAAAAGCGGCGAGAGCAATTTTCAGCGCAGTCGCCGCCGGGGAGAACAGCAGCAGCATTTCATTCTCTCTCTCGAGGGGCCTTCGAGCGACGATAAGTTTATAATAAGATTGTAATTACTTGTTTTAATAAACTCGACGACAAACTGGTTCTCGGAGCCGGGATCTCCGGGTGCGCGGCCGTTCGATCCCGGCCGATCGATCCCGGGCAAGCAACATCTTATAATGCCGAGCTATTTCAATTAATTCGATTCAACGCCGCCACGGCTTCGTGTTTCGTTCCGTTCCCTCGAGGACGGGGGGCTACGTTTTACGAGCCTCCGCATCGACTTCGTCGTTAACGTCAACCCCATGATCGCCGAGACGAAACAATGATCGATATCGATTTAACGACGGCGCACCGTGGGAGCTCGCAACTCAATTTTAGTTAAAAATTTCTGGCTCCCGATCAGTCTCGTCGTTCAACTCGCTACTCAACATTCAGCCACTGATTGCAGTGGCTCGTGGATGCAGAAATTGATTTTTAACAACGTAAATAACAAAAAGATAATTTCATTCACAGTAATTTTCTCTACCAACAAAATTTCTATTCATCACTCGAGCCATTACCAAATCTGTAAGTTCAACCGAACTACACAGGATATTAGATACAATTATTATGAAATATGTGGCATTGAATGGCGCGAAATTCACTATGAATTTCGAAGTGTTAAGAACGGTAAGCTAATGGTAGCATTAGCAGTGGTAGTTAACAAAGTAGAAGGAATGGTATACGCTGTCTAAGTTTGACAGTACATTTGCAATCCAGCGCGGGTCCGAGCGCCGCGAATTTCTTGCGAACGCTTTTTTCATACATTCATAAATAACAAAGATTTACTATCCATTTATGTGCCCCACCCTGCGCATATATCCTCGTTGACTAAGGTATTACGACATCCCGGCAAGAAATACGGTTTTTCTTCTTGTATCTCTCACGTACAACTAATCATTCTGATTTTCCGTTTTGTTGCCCGTGCTTTTGCACGGTTCTTTCGCCGGGATTACTAACAAGCGTAATCGTTGTTACACCGCCGGTGTACGCATTCCACGGTGCTGTAATTTACCTATTCGTGGTAAGGAACGTAAACGACCGATCCTCGTCCCGGGTTTAATAGAACAGTGGACGCAAATCATTATTCGGAACGCGATTTATTGCTAACAGCGGATTTCCGTGTACCGTTACCATTTTTCTTGACCGACGCGAGGCTGTTCGCTATTTCTGAACGCGGGTAACTGTGGTTCTTGTGGATTGCGACATTTAAGGAATTTTTCATCGCATCTTGCGATCAATAACCGCAGTCAATCTTTCCAATGGAAATGAAGAACAGGGTTTTCTTGAATTTAAAATGGCCCCTACAAATTCACTCTGGTTCGTACCATATGAACCATTGTCTCATGTTCGTATCGAATCATTTGAATAACAACCTCTCAATGCATATTGTTGATCTATGATGTTATTCACAAAAATATTTTTAATAACTAAAATCTTTACTACACCCATCAAATCGCTTCCTAGAAGTTAACCCCCCCACTTGTTGAATTAAATAATTTTAACAGTTGTGCTGAATTGTAATACTAAGTTTCTGCTGCATTGTACTCGAGCACAATATTCGAATATTAAAACTATAATATAAAAAATAAGACAAAAAATTATAGTTTTGATATTCGAGCACAACTGTTGAAATTATTTAATTCAACAAGTGGGTGTTGTTTTTTTTATGAAGGTCTGCTTATATGTATATATATATATACAAAAATTATCTTTTCTTTCTTTTTCTTTTCACGACCAAATTTCAATACAAGCGGGATGGGTCCGCGTACCTGTGGTAAATAGTTTTTTTTGTGTTTTGAGGATGCTAATTCTCGGTCTACGACTACCAGTTTCAGTATATCGTTCGACAAGAGGAGACATACCTCCCTCGAGCTGAAAAATAATAAAGTGAAAGAAAGTGAAATAGTGTTTGGTGAGTGTTTATTAAAATATTTAAAATTTAAACCCAATAGTGGGGGCCTAACTTCTAGCAGGCCATCAAATCCATGAACAATAAAGGTGCCGAGAAAATCGAATGTATGAACAATTTATCAGAGTCTAGTCAATTTATTTGAAAGGAGCTATCGGAGACCAAAAATAATGCTCAATTTGAAGAAAGCAGTCTAGTTGGAGGAACATAATAACCAGTCTCGCGATGGCTCTTAAAGTGTTCCCAGCACCTCGCGCGAATAAAACGGAATGAAATGTGTCAGCGCCAGGTAAAAAAAATGTTAAAACCCCAGTTATGTCGAGCGTATTGTCCAGCAATCTGCTGGAGAATTGCTGGGGTGTTAAACGGAAACGTCCAGCGGTTTCGCGGACGGTGTGACGAGCATGCGGCGCTGTTACGTATTTACGACGCCCACACACGGTGCGCCAATCTTAGCTGCGTCCACGCACCTTCTTTTTCTCTCGTCACGGTTCGAATAAATCTGCGAGAGGTCTTCCTGGCGTCTCGTGGTCACTGATCTTCGATTCTTTCGATCGTGCACCGGCGGATCGGAGATTTGAAGCAATCACATCATAGTTTTCACTGTGGAGACTGTCAGGTGCGAGTCCTTTGAAATTATTAGAAGGTACTTTTTCTTTTTTCATCCACCTCCTCCCACAACACCTCTTCAGGATACGTTGCTAGGACATTCTATCGCATTCCGTTCCCAATTGGGGACTCAAATTTCAAATGTTCTATAGAAAAATAAACAATTTAACGATATCGGCGGTTTCCATATAATAAATTGCGTTTTTTCACCCTTGAATCAAACACCTAGCGTTCTCACATACAAGAGTAATTGTATATAATTTTGGTTAAAATTTTCTGAATGTCAATTATCAATTTATCATAAGATTTACATGGTATATGTATAAGCACATGTGTGTGAAGTGGCTATGGTGGACGGGCATGATTCATAATTGGCCAAATATTGATTTGGGAACTCATTGATCACTGTGTTCTGATTGGCTAACGTCCAATATACGTCGTTTCTTTGTTCTGACGTTTTGGTTCTTCCTTAACGGCCACATGGTTTCAGTTTAACGTCTACCGGCATAATGTTAACTAGCTTTCTCAAAAGCTCCATCATTAAATATATATAAATCGTTTACACTTAGCAAGTATGTTAAAGTTTTATTGGTATTACCCGGTTTGTTGAACGAATATTATAACTTACACAAATACGCAACATACATACTTACAACTTACAACTTACATAATTACGCAAAAATTTTCTCTTGAAAATGATTCACATTGGGATTGAAACGTTGAGAACAATTTAAATTGCAAAATTGCTTTGTGAGTAACAATTGATCGAACCTGTAGCGCCGATATCATTAAATTGTTTATTTGCACTATCTACGATCGACATAATTGAAAATTTAAGTTCTATAGGAAATTAAATAGACAATACTGAAGATTCTGATCTTGTTGGTTCCAAGTGGGAACATTGCGCTTATGAATAAAACCGCATATGTATAAAGTTCCCATACAGGAATAGTCATAAAATACAAAGAATAACATTTTCTAAAAAAATTTAATATTTATTTCATGACCACACTCATTTTTAAGTAGACTAACAGCCATATATATTTTTTTCAACTCGTCATAAAAATTCATGCAATAGAACAGAGATTCTTAAACTGTGGTCTGTGGATTAATCCCTGGTTCGCGAAACAATTTTGACATTAACTTTACATCCCCCAAGATCATTTATTAAAATAACCAGTAATACATTTTTACCAATATTTATCATGAGGGTTGGGATGGGGTCCGCAAAAAAGATATTGTTCAAGAGAGGGGACTCGGACTACATAAGTTTAAGAACCCCTGCAATAGAGGGTTAAGCTATTGAGATACGCCGCATATTCGTGTTTCCTTATTGTTTATAATTATTCCCACTCATTCTCCTATTCCTTGTTTCCATTCATTCGTCCACTTCTCGAGTCCAAACATTCATTCGCGCGGGCCCATCCCATTTTTCTCAGCTATTACTAAGACGTACTCGAAACTTTTTCTAGCGAACATTGCAGCTTCATCAGGAGTCAGAAGACAAATAGAATCCCAACAAAAACATCCTGTAAACAGGAGCCAGGTTCTCTATGGCCATAAAAAGTTGTGAGATCAAACAAAATACGGCCAAGCTCGTTAGCTTAGAAATACCTCTTGCAATACTGAAAGAAGCGTTTGTAAAAATTAGTTTAAAAGAACGCTATTTAATTTTTAAAGAGTTACATGGAGGGCTAAATTATTCAAACTTGCCCGTTACTTTTTAAACCAATGGCCATAAAAGGTGTTAGGTAACGGCCAAGTTTGGATAATTTAACTCTTTAAAAATTAAATAGCGTTCTTTTAAACTAACTTTTACAAACGTTTTTTTCAGTATTGCAAGAGGTATTTCTAAGCTAACGAACTTGGCCGTATTTTGTTTGATCTCACAACTTTTTACGGCCACAGAGAACTTGGCTCCTGTTTACAGGATGTTTTTGTTGATCAATTTTTGTTGATATATTATTTCGGTTGAGCCTTATTTTTCTTTTTTCTTTTTGAAAAATTCAGAGGACTACATACGTCATGTGGTTGGGCATACCCTATGTGCGTTCCGTTGAGCCTTTTGAAAATTTCGTTATTTTTGCGGTAGGACGCACCGTTCCCGAGATACAGCCATTTTTTAAGACTAGCTTTTTTTAAGGTGTAAAATTTCAAACTTTGATAATTATTCCTTTGAGTGTTTGTTTGAGTCTATGTACCAAATTTCAAGTTTGTAGGTCAATGGGAAGTACCCAAAAGGTTTTGATGATCTGTCAATCAGTCAGTCAGTGACAAATTTAGCGATTTTTGAGGTCCTATATCTCGGAACCTACTAATGTTGGAAGATTAATGTTTTGTCAATATTGAGACATGATAGCATTTAACAAGTGTACGAAATTACATTTCTCCATCTGCCTCCAGTGCCGATTTATAAGCCTCTAAAAAACGCCTAAGTTATTTCGTGTAAAAGGTGGTAGTGCGAGAACTTGGCTGATGCACTACCGTGCACCTAGATAAAAGAAACAAATCCGAAATCCTATGGAAAGGGTACCGTAATAGTATACCTAAAAGATTGGTACCAAGAGTGCCGTTTTCGCATCAGGTTCGAATAGACCCAGACTCAGGGCCAATCGATCCACGAACTACCCGTTCTCGAAGGTCCATTAGGCCACCGAGTGATACACGGCGTGGAAGAATTACCGAGCTCTTCTTCCTGGTCTTTGTGCAGCTTCTTCTCGGACCTGGTGAATTATGGCCGAGGTCCGGAAAAGGGTGACGGATGGAAGATATAAGACGTGAATTATGTTCGGTCATCGTTGGGAGTGTGGCTCTCGAGAGGGGCGTGGCCATTATCCCTCGTTATTTATTATTGAGGGATTATGCGCCCGATATCATTATTAGTTTACGAGCACTTCAATTATTTTTGTAAATGATAAATAAATAAATGCGCCCGAGTTGACTGTAGGTAGTCTCGGAAAAGTCTTCGAGTTAATATCCGAAAAAATGCTTGCTCCGATGTGTTTAATTACAAGAGCAGGGCTTGGCCGCACAGTGCGAGTTCGACTGAAATCGTGGCCGAAAAGTAAAAAAAATCTTTTCCCTAGTTTAAAAATCTGTGTCAGTACTTTATTCATAAACTGCCAGAGCACGTTTTTTTGTTACGGCCAATATTTAATACGTACACTCCCGTCCATAAATCATCAAATATGCAAAATCAAACCACGCATTTCCATCACTTTTTTTTCTTTTTCATTACCACAAGGGTAATAAAAATGCAGATCACGAAAGGAAAAGTTGTGTGCTATTTACGGAGAGGATGTACCATCGGATTACCATTTTTTCCGATTTTTTCAACATTCTCTATGCGGTGCAAATTTCATTTCAAATAAATTTAGAAATTCTATAAGCTTGGGATTTTTAAGTTGCCTGGAAAATCTCAGACAATCATAGTCAAAAATTGGCTTTCATTTTCCCTTGAGAAAGCGGAATGACCTTCCGAACTAATAGTTTGTATTTTCAAAATAAAAATAGTATTCGTTCATTTTGTGCAGTTTCTTTTTTTATAAACCGAAGGTTATTTTAAAGAGAAGACATTTAAGGGGCGGCATTTCGAAGACACATCATAGTGAATAAATCTACCGCACTGTACAAGAGCACCCTCCACCCGAACGCAGGGAGAGAGCAGCGGCCCCGAAAACTATTTCAGCGTCTCCACTTTTCTGCCACAGCTCGGAGGTTTTAATTTCTCAGTGAGCGGCCGTCAGCGCGACTTTTTTCGCCGGTAAAGCGATCCGCCGACGAGCCCGTCGACGTCTAAACGACCCTAACGTTTTGCTCGCGACGCTTATTCGCGGATCGTTCTGCCGGCACGGTTTTTTTCGCGTTCGTGTCCGACGCGACCGTGACACATTGGTCCGAAGGTGATCGGGTGTGTGGGCCCGCAGGGTGCCAAGGGCGAAGTCCTGGATCGTTTGGCTGTCAACAAGAGGAAACATGCGTGTCGCAGAAGCCGTAGTTCACGGCGGGGCCCCTCTCGAACGGAAGACATTTCCCTGAATTGTTCCCACAAGTGTACACACGCGGCTTTTTCCTTTTTCCATCGCACGAAGCGCGTCGCGTTGTCTGCACGTTATCACCGCAACAAGATGGTCTTTATCATCGTGTCGTCGGTGAAGTACACCTTCCGTCCGTGAGCCGTGAGATAACAGACGACGGGACGAGTTGTTAAGGGCTAAATTCTGTCCTCGACTGGAAAACCTTTCGGCAGTGCTCTCCTGTAATACTTTAACCGCCGCTGTGCTTCTATCTCGACGTTCGTGGAATTTATTTGTTTATTCAATCGCTTCGGACTTTTTTACCAATTGATAACTGGCGGGATAGGGAGAGGTGAATGTGCGGGACAGAGCACTGTTTCCATTTAGCTCTTGGTTCGCTACTGACCTGCGAGACACTCAGAAATGTTAGAAGAAAGACGAGATAGCTGCTCGTAATGTACGAGGACTGTTCTCGGACTTCGGCTGTCTTCGGTGATTGTGTTGGCTAGCTAGAAACACTAAATTTTCTGCGCTAACAATTGTACAGTGACTTGAAATATTTTGTAAATTTTATGAACAGTTAACAATCGCAGATAAGTAGACTGCGGATGTTTATGCATTTATGAAGAAATTGATTGAGTGAAATACAAAACAGTAATAGATTTGAAAAATCTAAGAACACTGTAACGTTGTTTTTAATGTGATAAAATCATCAAGGGATTATAGCAATTTTTATTTTATTCCTGCTTCCCGCGATCAATGCAGAATATTTTTATTTTGCATAAAGATCCGCAGTCTACAGATAAGCTTCTGTGCTTATACGCTCCTCGTGGGAAAATTGTTTAAAATGTGAAATCAGACGGAAGCGCAATTGGTTCGTGCTTCCTAGTCCTCACCCGGCCTAGTGGTTGCAGTCCCCAAAAAGATTCTTCCTCAGCAATTATTATATCGTATTGTATATCACATTACAATATATTATAATGTATATCGTATTGTAGCTTCGTTATTGATATAATAATTTTTTATTCAAATACCTTCTTTTAATAATTATTATATTCTATATTTCATATTATCACATATATATATATTCGTATATGTAATATTTATGTATATATTTCAATCATAATTTGTTTTCCAAAAGAGAATTGTCTGCATTTTGTCAGTAAATTTTTATTACTATAATTAAAGATGAAATCTGTTTCTTTATTAAATATATACATTAGATCGAAGAAATAAATCCTTAGCCCCGCAGGATTGAATTAACGTGCAAATGATACTTCAACGAAATGTTCAAACCTCCATGCAATAAACATAAGAATTCGGTTGGAAGTTCTGAAGAAATGGGTGGTCGCTTGAAAATTGGAATTGGTAAACTGGATAAAGGGAACGAAAGTATTCGTTCAGCTATTTTAGGGGAGAATATTAGAGCTCGCTTTTGCGAGCTATTTCACTCGGACTAAGAAGGTGAAGGACTGCCGTAGTTTTATCGTCTGCGGAATAAGGAGAGGAGGCATTATAGGATCTGCAATGCGAGCGAGGCTCTCTCTATCGAATTCGCTCCGGTGGGATATAGTTCAATTTGCCGTAATCGGAAAGTGGATCGTCGAACACGAAATCGATCGTCGTGAACGGAAGCCGGGGGGCCCATTCAACGCGAGTTCTGGCGAGTAGATCGCGGAAGACGCCATGGCGAGCGGTAATGGCAGCGGGAATAGGTTTGATCCGCGTGTGTCGGCTCTATATTTAGCGTTGGCTTACGATCTGTCGATGTCCGTGCGCGCAGCACAAATTCTGCGGATCGATCAGTGGGAGGACGTCAATGACCGGGAGACGTTCTCCCCGTAGAGATCAGCCTCGACGAAAAACAACGATATCATAAGCCCGTGGTCCGGGTTACGACGCGCCGACCGACACAGCCGCCCCTGTGAAAATATTGTTTCAACAGCCGCGGAGGATTCGCGGGGCACGGGGCCGGTATTATTCCAGAGTCGAATTCTGTCTTGTTTCGTTCGCCTGTCACGGGGACAAATGCGGGATGATCGTGAGTCGATACATTGGGGCGAGTTAAGAGCCGAGAGTGAAAAGAACGCGAGGGATGAGGGTGATCTGAGAGGAGATCTGGAAATCTCTTCCAGGCCGACTAATTGATGACTTCTCAGTCGTGGAATTTATTATTCATACGTTGATGCATTTATTTGAACAAGAAACAGGACTGGAATTCCGAAAAATTGAAAACAAAGACATTGTCTGTGGCATTCGATGAAACAATAGAGCCACCCGTTAGCGTGCTCAAGACATATCCGCCCAACCTATTTAATAGATCAATAACTAAACTATGTAACTGCAGCCATTCCTAACCTCCATCGATGCCGCATAATTAAACCGCAGCCATTTATGCCAGATCCTATTTCATGGTGAAATGCATAACGGAAATGAAATAGACGAAATGTTATTTTCGCTGACACTTCCACTCTACAAAAAGAACAACGACTATAAATAAAACAGAAAATTGACTTTATTAAAAGATCCTCTTATACATTTATCTCGACCTATTAAAATCGTTTACAGACAGTACATTTTCATCTAACTTGTACTCCTTAGAATCGACTTAGACAATTTTTATTTTGCATAAATATCCACAGTCTACTGGTTACTCGCAATAACTAGGCTCCAATGTCCTATAAAAATCACAGAGGTGCATACATAGAGACTTTAATAGAACCCACGCGATTAAACGAATTTATTCTAATAATTATAGAGGAATCGAGAAGAATAAAAAAGCAGAAATGACTCACTTTGCGCAGTCCGCCAGATCCAATGTTCCCGGATAGGCTACCGAGTATCCCGAGGGAGAGAGCCCCGGTTCCCTGGAACACTGCGCGCGAGTGGATTCAGGTGACCCAGCTAGTAATTAATATAATTAAAAAAGGATAAGAGTTGAAGAGCCTCGTTCCTGTCGAGTCGCCCACGCTCCTCGTCCCCTGGTTCAAATTCCCATTGAGGTATTGACGCAGGAGTGACGAATGGATGGCGGAACAGAGGCGCTGTTAACCGGGGCGCGTTCGTTTAACCCGTTAATCCGAAGACGCAAATAATTAATGATCAGCTGCGAGCCGCCGTCTCTCGCAGCTGTTGGCATTGCAAAGGAGGATTAACGGTACAAGGGAATCTAATTTGAATGGAATCGGAGGACCTCCGAAAAGCCCTTGCAACAAGCGGCCGCATATTATGCCGCGGAAGCCGGCGCAGTATGCGAACGGCCTAACTCAGCGCATTGCACAGTGGCCCCAGGATTTGACAGTTCAATCAAATTGCTATCGGTGTTGCACGATTTATTACTGAAAATTAAAATCTGCTGGATTCTTCTAACTCCATTCCCATTTCGATTATTTTCGTTCGTTTCATTTCCGCAAAAAGGTTATACAGTATTTTATCCATAAATGTACCAAAAGTCTGGCCTGTAAATGTCCCATATCTATCCCCACTACTGCGGGGTATACTCCCTTGAGGGGCCATGAAACTCGAGAGGCCTCGGTCGCCGAGAAGTATGATATCATGCGGCTCGAGTATATCGGTGAGATCACACTAATCCGAATTTCTAACTTCTTTATTTTTCATTATTTTTGTATGGGACTTCGGAAAACGTATTCGTGACATTTTTCTAATGCAAAATCATACCAAATATGATATAATTCCGATGATATTTACTTGTAATAGGCGATTAAAGTAAATATCATTTACAAGTAAATATCATCGGAATTATATCATATTTGGTATGATTTTGCATTAGAAAAATGCCACGAATACGTTTTTCGAAGTCCCATACAAAAATAATGAAAAATAAAGAAGTTAGAAATTCAGATTAGTTATGTTTACACTTCTCGGCGACCGAGCTTCTCGAGCTCGGCTGTCCTTATCTACGTTCGGCAAAAGTCAAAGAATACTATCCTTGTCGCATAAATGTCCCTCGGCAGACCCGTGCTGGGGACTTATATCGATAAAACACTGTAGATGTTACATCGACATTCTGGACCACTGTTTCGCAGTCGACAACTATCGACTGTCCGACGACCCCTGCCGGGTAAATCCGTCCCGGCACCGTTTTAGGGTGAACTATCGAGCCGCGATGCCGTTTATGGTCGCCGGAACCATTCGTTTTATCCCCGGCGGAAACTGTTTCCGTCTTGCGCGCGCTTTCGGTGGGCACTGACGCAAATCTAAGGGATTTTGATTTTTCCCCCGTTGACTTGATTCCAGTCTAGTGATGGCGTGCGAAAGCACTAACCGTAATTTATCACAGTGATCGCAGAGTCATTTTTAATCTAGAATGAATTTGCTCACTGCCATCCTAATTCTTCATCTCGATTGAATTAGTTCTTTTTTTAAATATATCGATTAGCTTGTGTTAGTAACGTAAATTTAAAATTACATTGCTAACTGTACACGGTAATAATTTAAACATTATGTAAGGTATTCTATGAATACAAAAATATAAATGACTTACTTATTTTTTTGAAAAGAATTTTTGAAAATTAATGTAACCTGAGATATTTTAGCGAATTAGAAAGGTCAATATAAGACGACTTGATGTGTTCGATATAATGAACGCGTGGAAATTCGAAGAAAGATGGAGCGTCGATAGGCTTCGATAATTCTGAGGAGCTGCACCAATAATCTAGGTCGTCGCATAACTTCTGCTTACGAAGTTCCACCGGTAAATCATCGAGCGACCGGGAGGCGTCCGATGAAAAGAAAATTCAATTTACGGGCCCGATATCTTAATACGCGAGTCTGGTAATTTATATAGCAATAGATTATCGCCGCAGCAGCGATTAATCTCCCCCTGGGAATGAGTGCGTGGAACGATCCGACTGCTCGGACGACCCTTGACATCGCCGATAAGGGATGGTCCTGTGGCAACGTTCGTAAGGCATAAATTGCCCACACGCGCAAATATAATGAGCGCCGCGATAACGGGCAATCGGACTTCGAGCTGCTCTTGCGTCTCTGTCTCGCTCGACGGACAGAACGGTACAGTAGTCTACAGTGGAAAAATAACTTGTCCGACGCTCGTAAATAAGATCTGTTGAAATGAGCCGGGAAAATATGATAGAAAAGACAAAGCATGAAAATACGCGCGGTGAAATTGCAACCGTGACTCGAAACTGCAGAATCAGCTCACATTTTCAAAGTTTCTTATAATTGTAAGGGGATATTCTCCTTTCTAGGATTGCAAGGGAGCGGGATGCGCCTTCTCATTTCTCGATAACGCAAAGATGGGGCTTTTCAATAATCAAAAGCGCTAGATAAGAGTATTATTTGTATTATTCCACAGTGACTCCCATTAATATTCAGACACTCTTAAAAAGACGATAACTTTTTTAATATTGTATATAAGATTTGAACTTTTTTTGGGAAACTAAAGCAATTAGTTTGTTACAGGAAGTGAAAAAAGATTTTTTCGAAAATTGAAACTGATCGGAATTGTAGAAAAAAATACTAAAAGTTGCATTTTACAACTTTTTTATGTGGGCCGATACTGAAAATTTAAAAAATACATTTTGTAGATCTGTTATGATATTCATGAACTACAAACATATTGCAATGAACTACAAACGTTTAAAAATGGTAAAAATTGCAGATCTTCACTAACCGATTTCGATGAAACTTTCACAGTGCATATAATTGACACAGATCTACAAAACGTATTTTTTAAATTTTCAATATAATCCCCACATAAAAAAGTTGTAAAATGCAACTTTTAGTATTTTTCCTACAATTGTGAAATGAGAAGGCGCATCACGCACCCTCGCAATCCTAGAAAGGAGAACACCCCCGTAACACTAAACTTACCGAATCTTAAAAGTAACTGGAACACGTTCCCTTATAAAAATGACAAGATTGATTTTATTTAGACTTTGTGCGGCTGCTATTGCAATGCGTGCTCTACTAAAGATATCTATGCAATCATTGATTATGAAACCATTTTTATTATTTCAATAATTGTAAAATAAAAAATTTAGAACCGGTCATTTTGACCGGTGGTGGTACGATTTGTGTTAATATAAGGAAATATAAATATTGAATTTGAAGTGGCACAGAAGAGTTTATCTAAACCTATCAAGTACTCCATCGTCAGTGCTATCAGTTTATATGTGTTCAGGTTAATTAGGATTAAATGCCCCCATGATGCATAATTTTTCACTAGCAGATTGCATCGTAAGCGGTTCACAAAACTGCTTATGCAGTCATATCCGACATCAACCTATAATTTTCCGAGCACAATGCGATTATTCTCACCCCTTAACGACTCTAACGAGAACATTCCGAGAAATTCGAATAAAACCCGGCATCTGGTGCTTGTCGAACGCATAAAAAAGCCCAGGGAGCCGTGAAGGTTATCAGGGTATTTTCTCAGTGGCAGTGTCTAGCTGCACGATTATTATGGCGCCCTAGATCTGGAGACAACGACCGGCAATGAGCTTGTATTCGAGGGAAAACGGGAAACGGCAGCGCGTGCACGATACGATCTAATGTTAGACAACCGTGCCGGGGAAAACGGACGAAACCTACGGGGGCCCTTTTTCCGCTGCCGCATGGAAAACGTTCTTTTCGCTCGACAAACAGGAGGGGCGAGAGCAGAGGGGCAAACTGGGATCCGTCCCCGCCCCCGTAAATTAGTTTTCTCAGGCGCAATTAGTCGTCGTCGATCACGGCTCGTTGGAGACGAGCGTCTCGCGAAGCGATCGGTTCAGGCCTTTCGGCAAATCTGCTCGTAAATCGTTCTCGAACGCGGTCTCTCGGTAAATAATGGAACCCGGGGATCTATTTCGGAGGCCTGTGGCTTAGAGCGACGCTCGCCGTGTAATTTGTGGAGCTGCCGAATAAATCATGATCGAGACGAAAAGAATCGGGGGTGCGAATCGTTGGGAAGGGTTGCAGCACTTGCCCGAACAATTCGAACATTTGTTTTCGAGATGAAAACTGCGGAACGTAATTTATTAGCTTTCTTTCCGAAATGAATTATCCTTCGTTGTATCTGCATGTGTCCTGTCGTGTGGGAGTTGATTTATAATTAGTAGACTGCGGACCTTTTTTCGCGAAATAAGAAGGTTCGCCGGCAATTGCCAGACACGAGAGTCGAGTAAAAATTGATGTCTCCTTGCAATAACTATAACATTTTAATTAATTCATAATCATCGTCAACCAGCTGGTGTATTATACTCTATGACGAACCATTGCACTGTTTTTGTACAACAACGAAGAGTCAATCCGTTTTGAATGCATACGTCAATCATGATAAATACTCTTATTTCTCTAAGCCTTCTAAAAACTCCTAAATTGCATACAAAGTCCTAACGAATCTATTACCAACCGAGGTACATACAAGAGCTGTTCGAGTGCGATTGTTTGATAGCAAAGGGACAAACTGTTGCACAGCGGAGCACGTTTTCAAAATAGCAGACCATATGGAGATTATGCGAGGTACAAAACGAACGAGAGGAACATTTGGCGGCAGCAATCATAAACTTTTCAAGTATCAGACGGAGACGACCGGCTAAATTTACGAGGGTACGTAGCGGACTACCCTTTTTATCCCCCCATCAAGGATACTTCAGTCAAACACGTGTGAATTTATTGTCCGGATAAATCGTTTCGAGTAACGAGTTCAAGATAAAAAGGGGAACTCGTCGATTATTCGTTCGCATAAAGCAAAACGATCTCTCCTTTTTATATGCATAACTGAAAACACAGCCGAGCTCTGTTCCAGGCGAGATATTACCTCGCTAACCGGAGACTAACGTGTTCTCACAATCTACACGATTTACTGCTCCCGGAGTCTAAAAATGTGAAATGAGTATTTACATCGTCGAACACCTAAATGCCAAGCGAAGCCTACACACACGTCAAGAGGCGAGCCTCTGCCCACTTGCAACACCGGTCTCCACTTAAACAATAAGAGGTCGTCCACGGGGAGATCAGGGACCACCAAAGCGGGAGTCACCGAAAATTCCATCTCCAGTTGGTCGGGGAACATGACGCATAGCTAATTAGGCGAGCAGATAGGCGGCGGACATGCGAGTCGCGAGCAAAATGGTGACTTTTGGTCAAACAACGGCTCTAATAAAAAATCATACCCATTAGAGACAGCTTGTTATTGTGACTTTTATCAGAGCGTTTTAAAGGGGAGATTTCAATCTTCGAGTACCGGGTGGTTACAATTGTTTTTAAGCATTTATTTTAATTCGGTATGTATTAGGTTGGCAACTAAGTTCGCGACCTCCACATTTTCTCAAACAAAGTGATTTATTGATATTACGCAACATTACTGAACCAGTAATGTCCTGTGATGAATTTTTCTAATAAATTCCTTGTCGCTTCGTAAAATACATTGAACTTTTGTTTCACATACAATCAGATGTATGTAAATTGGTCAAAATAAACTTGAATGTCAATTAAAAATTTACCATAACCAACGTGGTATATGAGCAGATAAAGGAAGGTTGTAATGACAGTTTATGAAAACACAGTGTCGGTCAAATCATATCGATGAAAACATTTGTCGACGATTTGACCATGTCGATGAAAACATAGTGTCGACGAAAGTTAATGTCGGTCAAATCGTGTCGATGAAAACAGTGTCGGTGAAATGAGTTGTCGACGAACACAGGGTAACCCCTGTGTTCGTTAAATCTACTATGATCTACCTGAAAGGAGGGACACTCAATCAGGATGTGTTTAACACTAAACCTACCATCACCGGTTCCAGATTTTGTATTTTACGATTATGGATACAATAAAAATAATTTCATAAGGAATGATTGTATAGATATCTTTAGTGGAGCACATATTTGAATAGGAGCTGCACAAAGTCTAAATAAAATCAATCTTGTCATTTTTATAAGGGAACATGTACCAGTTACTTTTAAGGCTCGGTAGGTTTAGTGTTAACTGAAGTGAATACTTCTCCGTGGGGGCACATCTCTTGTTGTTCCTTCATTATTATGTGTTGGTAGTGGAAATTTCTACACTTAGGTTGATTATGGATTCGATGATTGGTTCTATTATGCTCATCGAGACGGTGAGGATGATGAATGTAGAGAAGTAGATGTTAGAACACAGTCGTGTAGTCTGAGTAATCATTCCATTTCTAACATTGTTATAGCGCATTCTGCTCCGTTGCTTGTAAGCGGCCATTTTAGTTGAACCAGAAGTGTTCGTCGCCTAAGTGCATTCAATTTTTGACTGTTTACTAGTTGAAATGGGTGTTTGGGCCAGCATGCATCGGGCGAGGGAGGCGCGGAAGGCGCATCGAGTAGCTGCAATTAGGGAAATCAACGTTCGGCCAGTTAGCTCAACGAGTGAATGACTAACGGAGATCCTTATCTTCCGGAGTAGCGGCGGAGGGCCGTAAATGTCCGCCGGTTAATATAGTTTGTTTATAGCGGTGATACTCGAGGTGCACCGGCGGACCATAAATTCGTCGGCTACGGGGGTTGGCGGTGGTTGGTGTTTGACCCCCACCGGCGATGTCTGCGCCGCGCCGCCGGCGATGACTCACGGAACAAGGGTAGGTTTACTTAGGTACCGGGTTAAACGGCGATTTTCACCGGGCGATCCGTAACGCCGTGTAAATACCGGCGTCCACTACCGCGCCGGTTTTTGAACGGCCGTGTCTGCGTTTACATTAATTTCCAGCAGCCGGCGAACGAAGGGAGCACGTTATAAACAATCTCATCCCGTTTCCTGGCAACTTTTCTACGGTCGGTATCCGCCTCCCCCCCCACTCGTCGCGTCTTCAAGACGGCGGGTTTATCTTGCCTAATGGATTCGGCCCCGGCTCGCGGAAAGCGCGAAATTTCGGTATCAACCCTTTGAGGTCTCGGCCCCGAAGTATTCTTAGCTGAAACGTTCCCCATAGCAACCGGCCGACTGCCTTTCGATTCGTGGTTTACGCAGTTTCCGCCGCTGAATTCCTCCGCGCTCGCAAATTATTTTCCTGGTCATCGTTATTTCGCTGGCAGCCGAGTTATTCGACTCTTTAATGAAGCGTGAACATCATTTCTGAATAGTCTATAAAATTACAGGATGTAAAAATAGTCTTTTAACCCCTAGATGTATCATTCTCTTTACAGTTACAGTGACTAAAACGTCTTCATCCCGAAAAATGTGTCGTAGAAGAGAAAAGAATATTCATGTTTTGTATGGCTATATTTATTTTTGTTTTATTTTTATTTCCGCTACATTATTATTGACTCCTTAAAATACGGCTAGGGGTTAACCCTTTGCCTTATGATTCCATTACGAGCCAGGTCTGTGATGAAAATTTTGAATAGAATGTTATTCGTTTCTTTCGTGTTTTGTACGTATTATTTAATAGTTACTATGAAGTTGTAATATTCCTTTTCTCCACATTTCTAATGATAAAAACAAATATTTCCTGCCCTAAAAAAAGTAAAGCTTGAAGAAATCGTTGCACATTTTCTTTGCTGCTCACGGTTCAAGAATATTTGTAAGAATTGTAAAATAATTTGTTTAGGAAATCATGATAAAAGTTTGATCTGCAAGGTTAAAAAAACGTTTAGCTACCGTTCGCGACGAGTGAAACTAGCGTTCGTGCTCGGAATCGTCTCGACAGTGGCCCTTCGCCGTCGGGATAGTTTGTTTCGCTCCCAGACGGAAGAATGTAACCACTTGTTCGAGCCACTTAAACGGAAGGGACCGTTTTTTTTTGTTTTATACAAACTGAAGTGCGGACCTCCGGGGCCGTCTGTTTATATTCAGCCATGATTTAAAGCAGGAAATATTTACTTAAGCCTTTCCATGTCGAATCGGCCGACGGTATTTCGCCGATCACAATACAAACAATTCCTGTTGGATAAACGCTCCGCCGAGAAGCAAACACGTCTCGATTCTGGAGAAATATTAGTCTGTATACATAATGAACGTCCGATGAGACATGTCGAAGTGGAAATCAAATATGAAACCCGGTACAATTACTTACCTTTGTTTGTGTAAACAATTTATCCGCGCTGCAGATCGAAGAGATCGACGACAAAATCAATAGAAACAGTTAATCTCGTTGGGGATGAGGGCTGGAGTCGGGTGTTGGAAGAAGAAACGCAAGGAACTTAAATAATAATAAAGTATATTAAAAATCGTATACAATTTTGATTTCAGTATATATATATATTTATATAACGATATGGTCGTCGGTCGTCGGTTACTCGTTAACTACTATGGCAACGTAAAAATTGTACAAAAGACGATCTCGAGGATCCACGTGCTTACAAGGATGAGGTGGGAAAAGAGAGAAAGAGAGAGAAGAAGAGACAGAGAGAGAGAGTGAGCGAGAAAGAGAAAAAAAACCGAGAACATAAAAGTCCAAACGAGGAAAACGTACAAAAAGGAAAAACAGAGAGTGAGGACACGTCCGCGCGCGACAACTACATTCCGGAGGACCGAAATCAACGGAGGAAACAGAAAAACGTCTCGAAAAAGAACCGGTCGACATGGATGAAATCCCGGAACACACTCGTTACACACAGTATTTTCAATTTTATTGACAATCATCGTGACAAAAAGTGGCTTACAAATACTCGTTATAAACTCCTCCCTCTGGTCTCTCTAACGTCGCGTTCGCTTCTCGATCGTTCCGAGCACTCGAACCCGGGGGCCGCCGGTGATGGCGTCCTCTCGCAGCCGCCATTTTCTCCCCCCTTCCACCAACAAATGGATCGTGTTTTTATCAACCGTTTTTCTGCCCGCGACCATCAATCGTCGGCCCAACGAACGCGACATTGTCCGTTTTCGCTCGCGCAACGGCCTGGCGTGATATGTGACGCTAAAAAGGTTCTTTACTTCTCACTACTTTACAACATTACACGTGTACGTTTTCGTTTTGGCAGGGATCCCCGTACCCGGGTACGCGAATACGGCTCGCGTTTTCCTCCACTCTCTTTCTTTTCGTTTCTTTTCTTCCCTTCCTTCCTCTGCGTTACTTCTTTCTCGGTTTCTCCTTTTTACGTTTCGCTCGAGGCAGTTCATCGTTTCTCAGTCTTTTCGTCGTTTCGCTCCTCTCCCGTGTGCCTGTCCTCACCTGCTCGAGCCCCCGATCGCGAACGGAACGTCTGGCCCCGCGGGGCGATCGCGTGACCTGCCGAAATTTTCGACGACGATCGAGAAACGCGAGCAAAACGAGGCCCGTAGAACCCTCGTTTCTCGCTCGACGGCGAACCACGTTCAGCTCGGCTCTGTTGCGATATATCCCCGCGACGGACGTCCCCCGGCGATCGAACGTCCCGGTCGGAGGACGTTCCACGAGCGTTTGTCCTCTGTTACGCGCGAATCGCTCGAAAAATCGTGAGAGATATCGACATCGGTGGCGAGAGACGCGCGCGCCTCCACACCACGGTTTTTTCTTTTTCATATTTATATATATATATATATTTTTCTGTAATATCTATACGCATACTTAAATATATATACTTATATATACTCATTTATATATACACATATATATTTACGTACTCGACGATTCGCTTCTCGTCCATGCGTGGCAGTCGACTATTTCCCGCGCTGTTTCATCGACAGCTTGCGCGTTTCTAGTTCGCGCGGACGCGGACACGAGGTTGACTTCTCGCTCGTTCTTTTACATCTTTATCTACGTTACTCGGGGGGGGGGGGGGGGGGGGTACATTGAATTCTTTGTCTTCCTACGACGTGCTTGCGTACGGGGCTTTTTACGTGTATGTATGTATGGGTTTGAGTCTTGTGCGCGTGTGCACGACTCGAGTCGCTCGTCGGGTCAAAGATGAGCAAGATTCGTTGGCGGATGAGTTTGAACGTCGAGAATCCCGTTGTCGTTTCTCGGGCGGGGTGATTAGATGAATCTGGAAGATATGGCGCGGCTAGAAAATTCGTTATATTGAATTCGCCCGTGGAAATCTTGCTCGTCTTTGCCGAGAACGACAGTCGTGCGAGGTACAAAAACAGGTTTAGAATCTCTGGCAGTTTCTATACACTTTTCAATGCTACGGTTCGAGACGCGTATATATATATACGAATACGTGATATATAAAAAACGGTCAAGGGGCGATTCGTTCGGCAGTAAAAAATTGTTCGACGTTGCTAATGTACGTGTGTTTAACGTATATATATATAATATATCACGCTCCTTCGTACGCCTCGCGCGAAACCTGCGTGCCCCTGGAGAACAACACGGCTTCTGTTACTCGTCTTGGCTTCCCTTCGCACGAAAATCTCCAACAAAACTTGCAAACATCGTCGCAATCTATAAAAGGAAGAATCGGTAATATGTTAACCCCTTGCGCCGTGATAAACATATCGAACAGAGTCTATTGACTATGTTATCAATCTTCTTTTGGCAGTTACGGTAAATACGAACACCCCGTAGTGCAAGGAGTAAAGGATGCAAAACGAAATTAAAAATCCGCTTTCTTGCAGAATTTAGTATCTGAGATCTCCAATTTTTCACTTGAATTGTTCCGAGACGATTTCTTGGACAAGTGTTTCTCGAAAATAAAATATCGCCGCGAAATCGAGATTTAAAAAATGATACTAAAATGAACGAAAATTAAGATAACGATCGAAGAGGGAGACCATGTTATTCCCTGGGGGCACGAATGTTTCGCGAGAGGTGTATGAGCAATCGATTCACGCGTTCCTCCGTCCGTGGCAAGACTAGCGGCTCCTTCGAAGCCTCCTCCGGAGGTGGGCCGATCGCCGATCGACGTTTTCGTAGTGGGATCGGTCGGATCTACGGTTTTTGTACACGGTGACACGCACGCAGGGTCCCTCGAGAGTCGGCCGACTTTCTTCGAAAGATTCGAGACGAATTCAAGGCTCCACGGACTGCGGTCGAGCAAGCGAAAGGAACGCGCGTCCACCGCGACCGTGATACGTGCTGTACACCTCGGTGGATCTCTGGCCGATCCGTAAATCGATAATCATTTTGATGATCGTTCCTCTCTATGACATATTTACAGCGGTTCGCCTAACATCTAAAGGTGATATTTACAGTTTACGTCGCCTCGCTCCTCGTTCGCTCCCGACATCTGCGCTATACAGTTGCTCGTCGTACGTCGCGGATCGACGTCGGTGATCCAGCACTCGATCCGAGCAGCCCCGCACCCCGTTGAGGGCGCGGGGGATCGTTCGTGGCAAGTGAAAAACGCCGGTTCCTCTTCGACTAGCGATACACGAAACTCTAGAAAAGTAGAAAGCAAAGAGCCATGCTCTCTGGTCGGATGCCGGGCCGCCTTCGTCGGCGTACGAGTCCAAACGAAAGTCGTGTTTTACACCTATACTCGGTTACGGCTAAGTCAGATAAATAGACGAGACGATACACGTTAGACGGACATGCGGACTGTACGAGCTCCGCTACGGTATATAAGTAAGAAAGTGTAGAGATAGATACGAGTAAGAGAACTCACACCGTCCATTCGCGCACCCATTCGCTCGTCACCACTTGTAATCGGCGCACTAGATCACATCTCGCGACGCAGGCCCCGAGCGTCGATCCCGGCTTCGAAGTAGCGCCCTCCGGCGTGTAACGTCCTCGCGTCTTCGATCGCCACAGCCTTGACTCGAAGCGATCCCTCGATCGCCGATCACAAAGAGAATTTATCACCGGTCAGTCGATCGACGAACGCGCGCGCGCGCGCACACACACACATAGAATACTTCGAGTCGCGCTGATCCTTTTTCCCACGATGACACGTCGCACGTTCGAGGTAAAAGAAAAAAGAATGCCCGTGGCCTACGGGCTGACGGGTAGCGCGTCGGGTGATCGAGAAGCGGCGTGGCGAGTCGCGCGGCTACCCGATGGAACGGGTCGCGAGGATTCGCGGGTACGTCGGATGTACTGGAGGCTGCAGGCGCCGCGGATCTTGATCGTCCGAGGATGGCGGGTCCGAGGATGTTCGCTTCAGACTTCGGTCGCCTGCGTGTAAGAGGGCGCGAGCCCATGGGCGGGCGTCAACGGACCCGTGGTCGAGGCCAGCGATCTCCTCGAGTACATGGTGGGCGCGGAGTGCGGCGTGTGCGGCGCCGTGTGTGGCGCCGTGTGCGGCGTGTGCCTGCGCGAGGCCGAGGCGAAGGGCTAAATGGGCCCGTAGTTGCTAAGGGCGGAAGGCCTCTCCTGTTGCTGCACCGACTGTTGCTGTTGTTGCTGCTGCTGGTCGCAGCCCGCGGTGTTCATGTCGCCTCCCGCCGACTGGTGACGTCATACGTGCGTCAGCGGGGGTTGCTTGAGAACGTGATGGTGAAGGTGGTGTTGGGACGCGCTGGCCACGCTACCAGGTGGCAAGAGCGCGCTGCCCGGGCCCGGCGCCGGCGGGTACGGAACGCCGACACGTCCGACGACGCCCTTGATGCTGGTGCTACCGATGCCTCCGCTGACGCCGGTCACGCCGGCTACCATACCGGCGCCACCTCCTCCGTGACCTCCTCCGCCGCTCCCGCCGAACAAACGCCTCCAGAGACGTTTCCACGAGTCGACGGTTTTGCCGCTCCAGATCCAGACGCCGGACGTGATGCCTACCGCGAGCGCCATGAAGTACTTCAGCATCAGGACGGAGTAGAGAGGTCGCGCCCTCGGCCCGCACGTGCAGGCCAGCGAAGCGAGCCACTCTTCCCGGAGCGCCGACTCGTACATGTGACAGGCGAGCACCACTCCGGCCGGCAGGGTGTACAGAACGCTGAACACGCCGATACGGATCATCAGCTTCTCCAGTTTGTCCGCCTTCGCGCCCGGTTGCCTCTTGATCACCGAGCGAATCCGGAACAGGCTGACGAACCCGGCCAACAGGAAGCTCGTTCCCAGCAATAGGTACACGAACAACGGCACCAGGATGAACGATCGCACGCCTTCCGGTGCCACCGTGCAGACTCCAGCCACCGGATCCCCTGCTACTCCGCCGGCTACGTACGCTGACACTGTTTGTACCGTGGGCGCCAACCAGGCCGCCAGGTGGAAGTACTGCGAGTACGACGCGATCGCCTCGTTGCCCCACTTCAGCCCCGCCGCCAGGAACCACGTGAACGCCAGGATCACCCACCACACTGAGGACGCCATGCCGAAGAAGTAGATCATCAGAAAAACGGTGACGCAGGCCCCGGGACCCTGAGCCCCGGACTTCAACGCCGGACCGTCGCAGGCGATCTCCTCGTGGCCGAACATGCTCCTCGACAGGTAGCCGATTGACACCACGAAGTAGCAGGCCGACAGGAAAACGATCGGCCTCTCAGGATATTTGAAGCGCTGGGTGTCGATCAGGAACGTGGTGACGGTCACGAGCGTGCTTGCGGCGCACAGGCCGCTCCACAGAGCCAGCCATACGGCCGCGAACCCGCGCTCTTCGGGGGTGAGAAACGCGCCGTGGCACGGCAGGGCGCAGTTCCGTACTCCGGCAATTTCCTGGATGATGTTCCGGCCGATGCTTGTCGGCGGCGCCTGGATGCCCCCACTTACGGCCATGCCTGCCAGACCAGCCCCGCTGCCGATGCTGCCGGTGCCGCTTATCGGACCCGATAGCACCGTGCCCCCCGCCCCCAGGGGTACGAGGGGTGCTCTGCACCGGCACGTGCAGTCCCTCGGCCTTTCCCCTGGGGGATTCTGGCAGTTTTTTTGATTCTTGCCGGGCTTGCACCGCTGCGGTTGTGTCGTCTTCGAGGGCCTGGTTGGCCGGGGTGGCGCTGCTGCCGGGACCGGAGCGCTGCTTGCGGCTCCTCCATTGCCGGATCCTGGACCGGCATTGCTCGTACGATTGTCTTGCTCCATGCACAGGTTCTCCGGGTCGCCGTGGGTTGGCAGTCTCTCGCAGGCCATCCGTTCCGGCCAGGAGAACCCGTACTGCTGCATCAGAGGCGCGCAACCCGCCCTCGCTCGTTCGCACACGCTCCGGCACGCCGGCAATGGCTTCGTGTACTCCGGCAGGCAGATCGGCGTGTACATCGAGCACAGGAAGAACTTCAGGTCCGGCGAGCACTTGATCTCCACCAACGGCCAGAACTGATGCACCTCCATCCCGGCCTCCTCCTGCGTATCGTGGTTCAGCTCGTTCGGCATCGCGGTCAGGTTGTACCCGATACCCCGGCACATTGGGATCGTGATCTCCTCGCATCTGCCATTCCCATTAGTCGCCCCACCGCTCAGAGACGAGTGTCCACCGCTGCTGCTACTGCCGGCACTGCCACCGGCCACCACGCTGCTGCCAGGTCCAACCATGCTCCCGGAACCCGAGCCACTTCCAGACACGACGCCCACCATCGACGACGACGAGCCGGAGGAAGAGGACGACGGTGAGCCGCCGTTCGATACCGAGCCCACGCTACTCACTGGATTGATTGCTGATTCTAATCGAGCGTTCGGCAACGCTGCGAGCAACAGCACGGGTAACATCGACGCCATCGTCCGGCTCGGAAGCAGCTTAGTCCGTCGAGCGGGTACACCCATCGTGAATGACGATTGACTTACTCTTGCCTGGCTCGCATCACTCCGATCTGCAACACAAATGGAACGACTCTTGTTAGAAAATTCTCTTTGTCGTGTAAGCATACTTCGGATCGATAAATTCTTTGTTACAAGATAGCAGTAATGCAAACTTCAAGGTCCATTAAAAAATCCTATAAATTTGCCCGCCCCAAGTACCCAATTATCCTATCCACAATACAGCATCGATATCCTATAATTTTGAAGTACCAGACGCAAGAGCAAGTTATTAAACAGGTTTCCAATCTTCTCCGATAGAAGAGAACGAAGACAAATTTTTCAAACTGCTGTCAGAAGATCGAAGAGGCGTACCGTGATCCTTGTTATGCTTTGGAAGCATTCGCGTCCACCTCAACCTTGCAGTCGAGACTGGTTTGGTTGGTAGGCGCGTTTATTAAACTGGACAGAGTGTTGAGTACAACACGGCCCGATTATACAGAGATTCTCACCGCTCGTATAGCATTGGCAACGATTAAAGCGTTCACCTGATATAATCGATCAACGACTACGTTCGAACACGATGTTCCATGATTCTTCGCCAGCGAATTCGCGTTAAATCGTGCATTCTCGGAACGCGTCGGACGGGTTGAACCCCGACAGGCAGAATGCGCAACGTGTACTGTGAGTGTCTAGCCGAAAATACGTGAACCGGAAGCGCAGGATGAAAAATGGCGTCTGGTCCTGGGGTTAGACTCGGGCTCAATCCTTCCAGCATCCGAATTAGGAGGTGTCCGTCCTCCTGATCCTTTCCTTGCGCGTGTCAATCTCCGTTCCGTAGCCACACACGTAGAGGTCTCCGTTCCCGCGGGCCGAGAGATGCATCGGTGCCGGGCCGTCTTATAAATAGCCGAGCGGAGCGCGTGTCGGGGTGCTAGCAGTTAACAAACGGTAAAACTAACACCGCCTCCTACAATAACATTTCGCTCCGGTCACGTGTTTTCCGCGGCTCGACTATTATAAGATCCATGACTGTCGTCTCGAGCCTTCAACCCCCGCCGCCTCCGCCTCCCTTTTTCGTCGCTCGTATTCGCCCGTCACGTCGTGTTCGCCTCCGGCGAACCCTTTCGCCGGTTCCTCTCCCCGGTTCCCCGGCGATATCTCGAGGTATGCCAATCGTGCCTCTCTCTCCCTTTCTCTCCTCTCCTACCCTCACTCTCCCCCCGGTTTCTGAGATCTAGCCGGCGATCTAGGCTCCGACGCCCGCTGATTTATGCGCCGGCCGCATGAACCCAACCGAGCGCCCTTGTTCGTTAAGGTCGCAGACGGTCTTTCGGCGCGGCCACTTAACGAATGAACCGGCGAATCGAGATTCGGTCGGCGGGTGGTTATGCAAATACACCGGCCGACGATCTTCGGGACTTATATAATGGCGAACCTAGTCCGGCCAGCCTCATCGGCCCGCTTAATTAGGACCACCGTACGCGGACACGCTGCGGATTCGACACGTTGCCCCTGGTTACGTACGGAGAAGATCGTGTTCACTAGGGGAGATGGCTCGTGATGTGTTCGGATAGATAACGTTTACGAAAACGCTTCTTTCATTTTGCGTTGAAAAATGCCATCCGCTATTCTCTAGCGTCTCTAATTTATTTTTGAACACTTTAAATAATCTACACAGCTTTAGCAAATCCACATGCTACAAATTTCAGTTTAATATTACTTCTTTGAATGGATTCTGCGAACAACGTGTCTCGCACGATCTACGCGATCGTTCCGGCATTATCGAATAAGAGCGAAGTCAGAAGTTTATCGGCTCGACGGCGGAATTGTGTCGATAACTCCGTGGCAGCCGCTGTGCGAGACATTCTGAAATAGCTATCAGAAAACTGAATATCGAAGCTATCATTTATTTCACTGTCAGTTATGAGATTCTTCCTCTATTCTGTTAATTTAGCCACCACTCCACCATATGCGGTTGATTACATGAATCGCAGATTTTCCATAATCCATTAAACTCGTGCTTACTGCTCTACCTATATTACATAATATTGTATACGCAACTCCACTACGATCCGATCAGATCATCTCCCTAAATGAGCTGCTATTAAGCTAACTCTATAAAATTCAACACTACTTCGAACCTACTTTTCAAACTCAATTCCAGCTGAATAGGACCACCGAGTCTACCAACCCCCGATCGATAATTAAGCGCACGAATTACCGCCAGGATAAAGGCAATCGACTCCAGCTCGCGTAAACGTCTAGAAGAGATCGAGTGGACGCTGAAAAAGAGCCGTCGGGGTCGTGGCCCGCAAATGGTCGGCCATCTTCAGGCCAAATGGCCGCGCCTCGTCGACGCTGTTAATGAAGAGGAAGGATATAAAAACGGTTCTTTCGACCGGGACAGGATTGAGCAGCACGGAATTCGATATTCATGGCCGACGGCCCGCAGCGTCTGAATGCCGACCGGGCTCTAATCGATCTTTCGACGGCGTGGACGTCGTCTGGAGGGTGTCCCGGGGGTTCGGCCAACCCCCGTGCCTCTCCTCGTGGTGTCCGGGAAACACGTGACTCACGCGGGACACCCCTCGGATTTACAGGACGCTGATGGGACGCGTGAGTCTGCAAAGGTGCACCTTTCGGTTAATCGACACGTGGCTAATGGATCCAGTATTTTTCTTCCGTGCCGACGACCATTCGCTTTCCCCCTTACAGTTCGAGGTTCGAGCTCTAGAAACCCCTGGGCCCCCTCTTCTCGTGATTCGAGTTTCTTCGTTAGGGGGTTTTGAGCTGACTTTGTTCGACGGAGGCTGATGACCCGTGAGATCCTCCGGGCCCCATTCAAGCTGCCAGGGTGTCAACTCGATATTTTTCTTTGCGGATTCGAAACTGCTGCGTTCGACGAACGAGATTTCATTGGGTCGTTCTCGCGACACTGCTAAAAGCTTCATGGGACACCGGATGATGAATGGCGCTGCATTTGGGGGGGATGCACTGGTTCAAGTGTAGCTGATGTCTCATTTGGCACTGGAGAATTCCGTTTATTCGACAGGGGAGGGTGACGGCTGCAATTTTCGTACTTTCATCGTGGGTTGACACACGCTCGGAGCTCTCAATGGAAATAGGTACTCGATTTACAATGTGTACTTCTGACAATGGCAGCCATGGCTAGTTGCATTCGCATACCTATGCATAAATTTTTTACATATTTTTTTTTAATGTACTTGTTTCAATCAACGACTTCTGACCGTAAATCTCGGGCTTTTTCGTTGATTAACGAGTAAATTAAGTCGTTTGGGAGGAGATGCGAACGACCAGATTCGAGCTGGCCGAAAGGTAGCTCCAGAAGACCGCAAAATTTTTAGGGTAGGCAGTTTCGCGGTAAGACACCCGCGACGACCGCGTAGGCAGAAAGGAAAAGGCGGGCCGTGCAAAATTTACATGCCAGGAGCGTAAATCATAAGCCGAACAACGCTGCTAGCGGAACGCGCATCCCTGGCAGGGGCGAGGCCTTTAAAACTGATTCATTACTCCGACACGATCCATCCTGTGCGGCTCGTTCTTTTTTGCGACCCTTCGCACAGCCATCCCGCGAAAATGTTCCTTAATGGGAAATTATAACGCGAGTGGAAGAGGGAAAAAGGCGTTCTCGGGACGACCAGTCACGTAGAAGGAAGCGCCTACGGATCCGACGTGGTGAGAGCGGAATAGCAATCGTCTGCTCTCGTGACAATCGAGTCTGGCAAACTTCGCTACTCCAGTTCGAGAACTTCCAGGGAATCGCGAGCGTCAAGTCCAAAGTTATTTTCGCATTTCCCGGCTTGAAGGAGACTTCCAAATATTAGAATTGTAAAGTATATATACAGTGACTGTAAAAAATATTCGTACGCCCTTCAAAATATAGAATAACTTTTTTACAATTATACCAAACGACCTGATTTTTTATAATCAACTAGAAGCATTGGTTCACGAAATGATATGCAAAAAAGATTTTCCATAAATTATAATTTACAAGGTTACATGCAAAAATAAAAGAGGCATTTTTTAAAACTGTTTTATTTGGGCTCTTAAAGAGAATTGAAAATATATGTTTTGTTGATTTATAGTAGTTAATGCTGAAAATTTCATCCAAACAGGTTGACGCAGGAAAAAACGACACGCATCGAAAGATGTACGATTCTGTGGATTTTAAGCAGAAATTGATCAAAAGTCGTGTAAAACTATGATTTTCATCATTTTTAACGTTAATCGGTTTCGATGAAATTTTCCGCATGTGTGTAACTATAGATTTATTATAAACTATAGATCTACAAAACATATACTTTAAGGGCCCAAATAAAAAAGTTTAAAAAAAAGCCATTTTTATTTTTGCATTTAACCTTGTAAATTATAATTACTTGGAAATTCTTTTTTGCATACCATTTCGTAAACCAATGCTTCTAATTGATTATAAAAAATCAGGTCGTTTGGTACAATTATAAAAAAGTTATTCTATTTTAAAGGGCGTACGAACACTTTTTACACTCACTGTAGATACATGTGAAGAGGTCAGTGTCTATTATTAATTCATCCCACACGTACGTGCCGTTTCTCGAGCGGTTGCATATCCATTTTTTTTTTAATACCTATGAACTGTTGTTTTAGGTATTTTCAGAACATCTGACATCTTCTCAACTGATAAACTTCGTGATTTTTATACAAGGTCTCGAATTTTATCTTCGTCTGTTCCTCGTCTTCTAAACAAAAATTCCCAGCTTTAGAACATTGAAACCACTTCCTACAGGTACGAGATGAAAGCGCACTTTCTCCGTAAACAGCACATATGTTGTTCGTGGCGATTGTTACTGAACTTCCTTTCCGAAATTCATATAACATGAGATGTCGGAAATGGATACGCACTTCGCTCATGATTTTTCACTGCTAGGAGTCACTGTGTCCACTACTTCACGATCTTATACCCACGAAAACCATCTCTAGACTGTTCCCGAATAGCTACGCTTAAGTGCATTGGTCCCTTATCGCCGTATGTTCATAAATCGACGCATGAAATGTATACACAAAAGCACGAACTTATGGGATGACCTAAGTTTTGACATTTGAACTTATGATTGAGATTAGTAAATTAGTAGTTTATTGAAACTATATTTTGTCTAGGATTAATTAGGTGAGAAAGATATAGGAAATTACAAGTGCTTGTTTGACTAAGATTACCCTATCAAGAGTTTCACTTATGGAGGTCTCGAAGTGGTTTCCGATGACACCGAAATAATTCTGGGACCGTCGCGTGGAATGTCTCGAGCTGTTGCAGCCGACCGTGTCTAATTCTCACATTCGATCTGCTTGAGACCGAACAATTATGTTGCTGATGTTTTGCGACAACAATTTTTTTAGATTTGACTTGGAAAATTGGACTTTTTAGCATTGCCTCGAACACAGCTCGGTGATTTGAGATTGTCCGAGCGCGGGCTAATTGGGCCCGCTTCGCGCTTTCCTGGTGATAATGCCGGATCCATGGGGCCCCATTCAGCGCGTCGACAAGCGGCGCACGTTGTTGTTCGACGATTAACGATCGATCGCTGGTACCGCGCGTGACCGTGTTCCGGTATAAGGACTGGCTGGCATTCGTTGGGCCGGATGAATTACGATGACTCGGCCACGTGGCGATTAATAATCGAAAAGGCGTGCACGTCCCGTCGTGTCTCGGCCGATCGAGAACACGTTTCGCAACGATCTCGCGAGAGGGGCCCCGGCCCCGTTGCGAATGTTAATTAAATCGTCCGCGACTCGCCGAGTACCAGTGATATGCCTACAACCCTGGAGCGTTGCACGGGTGTTTCACGAACGAATCGATGCCAAGGATCGATGAACGCTGGTGGAAACGCTTTTCTGTTTCGCGGGGGAATGATCTACGGTGAGAAAGACGGACACCGCCGGAGCTCTATCGACTGCCGCGCCGGTGTGTATATTTAGGTGTTTCCGTTCGAACGGCCACGTCTGCGCGCTCGATGCTCGACGCTATGCTATTCCGCATCGATTCCGCCGAGCGATAGTTGAAACCCGCAGTGTGCTACACGTGTTCCTTGTTCCAATCCCCCGAGATCACTCTCGGGAACGAACGGTTCAGAGGAAACGTCCGTTTTGCGGCTAACGCCGCGAAACGAGGACTTTGATCTCCCAATCCTATCGACCTCCCGGCCACTTTTTGACCAATTCCGATTGAACCAGTTCCGGGAAAGCGCCGGGAATTTCGAAGAAAGACACTGCGCAATCAACTCCTTTTGTCGTAAGTAGACCTTTTTTTTTATCTTTATGCAAAATAAAAATTCTTTTTTTCCCTTCACACTTCTGCTTCATAACAGACCATACATTTTTCGTAGGGTTACATTTAACACAAAGTATCTATTCTACAATCATCTCAAACTAAAATTGCCAGTCTAAGAAAAGGGCTCTAACAATTCAATCGCCCACCATAAATCGCTGATAGAAAACTCGGTCTTCGCAGTTAGCCGCTTCGGATCATCCCGAGGGGCAGCGCACTTGTCTCGCGGGCGTTCGCAATACGAGCGTCTCCCCATCGTCATTAGTAAAATTTGCCCGTGTCGCGGATACAAGCGGAATTTCCCCGGAGACCGCCAAAGCCAGCGCGGAACAAATTGAAAGACGTTTCTGAGAGAGCGATATGACCCAGTTCGTCGCGGTGGCAGGCGCGCGAGAGCTCTAGCCTCCCCTAAGAAACTGGAGTTTTGATCGCTCTGCGAGGAAGGAGAAGGGGGCAATTTGTCGACGTCGCGGCGAGCATAACTCAGAGGGAACGAGGCTCGTCGACGTCCGCGAGACGATCCGCCAGGAGGAGGAAGCTGAGACGAAGAAGAAAACCGCGTGAAAAGGATCGGCCCCGAAGGAAGGGTGAAGAGTCGACGAGACGCGACGAGACGCGACGCGGTGGCCACCGAGAAATTTTTTCATCCCGACACGGCCGATGGTCAAAGGTAACCGTTCGCCTCGGGCGAGTCTCTAAAACGCGAGAGGAAAAAGCCGGTCGGTGTAAGAGAGTTGAAAGAGAGGAAAGGAGAGAGCGTGGCTCAAAGAAGAAATCCTGCGCGGATACGCCGCGCCGCGCCGGGCCCCAAAAGATGCATAAATCAAAGCGCTCGCGGAGATTTATGGCGAGGTATGGATAAGGTACGCCGTTGTGGTTGCTCGTTAGTTGGCAAAACTGACGGCGCACGGTGTCAGGTTTTATATCAAATCGCGCGTCGCCGGCATTAATCATGAATTCTGCCGAGGCACCCGCGAGAGAGCCAGCAACGAGAGATCGCTCGTTCTCTCGGTTTTCTTGTTGTCTCTCTGTCCGTTTATCTCATTGTGCCAACGGACACGGTGAATGCGCGCCCGTTCCGAGCTACGAGCGGAATGTTAATAATTGAACCCCGCGGAAACACGCGGCCCCCGAGTATCGACTACGCTGTCGACCAGATGGAAACAAACTTGTTAGTATACCCTATACACCACCCCCGGCCACCATTTTCCACTAACCTCCTCAATGCCAGGCTAATGGAGTTTCGGACGACCATTGTTGCCCAGCGAGGCAACACGACGCACCGATGGAATCCCGAATCTTATTATTCGATCGTTAATGCTGTTTCTCGCTTTCGAAGGGGATTCGTGTAAACTGGTTTCGAAAGCTAGGATACTCGATTGTGGGAGAATAACAGGTGTGACGAGTTCCATGCCCCGGTCTTTTTCTAGCTTAACGATTGCTCGTGACCGAGTGTGGCGTGTGTGAGTGACAGGTTTGATCCGAGAGATACTATTTGGTAGACGGTGTTTGGCATTTAATGAGCGGCATTTGTAGTTTCGTGTGGACTCTTAGTGAATGATGGGACAGCGATGTTTGGTCAGCTTGTGTTGTCTCACACTCGTCAGTGTCAGATGAAATAGTTGCTGCTGGGAGTTGTATGATATTGTATGAAATGAGAGAGAGGGGATTCTCATTAAATTCTCATATCTACTATTTCGAATCTATTCAAATTCTTCGCCAGGATAATAAATTCTTCTTATACGTATGTATATTTCTGTGAGACTTCGTCTTTAGCCTATTTAATACTTTGCCTGCAGGCCTATTAATAAGATTTCCGATGATTATGATTCTCGGTATTCTTCTGTACGACCGACCTTGCACGATGTCACAGATGTTATCGTAATTAAGTAGACTTATTCATACGCTCCACATCTATTTTCAAAGCCTAGAAGATAAATAATACTAGACGAATGCGTACTTAATAGTCTGGCCTCGCGCAATCAATTTTTAAACACCGTTAGAGTTGTTACGATGCACAAACGTTGTCCCTGATGAATTAATTACAACAGCTACATTATCGCAACTTCTGCAAATGCAATCTAGACGATGGATTAATAAGGCAGAAAACAAATTGAAGCCTTTACACTCAAAGCTATTTTAACATCAAAATATATGAACCGAATTATTGCAAACACTCTTTACAATAGTATTGATTTTTTTAATGGGTCGTTGCACACCTTCGAAAGAAAATTACGCAGAATTACCTTTATTCCAACAGTCTTTGTGCATATCCCTTCTTAGCTAATTTAGGTTAAGTTTTTGTTCTATTGTAAAAATTTGTGCGAAAGGACCTCGGTCCGTTTATAATAAATATAATAATAATAAAAACCAAAATCTCGTTCTATTCACTCATTCAACACCTGAATTTCAAGCAATGTGTTGGACGAGAAACAAATTTAGTAACGCAAACAGTAAGAATACTGTTGCAACAATCTCGCGGGCACGCGAAAAGTTAGCTTTCACGTTTTACTCGTTACTGAGAAAACAATTTATCGGAAGCACCAAAGTCAAAGAGACTGGTGCTGATCCACGTAAATCAGTTTAGGGGATGAACCAACCCCCGCGCAGCGACAACCGCAAAACTAATAAGAGCTAGTCAAACACGATTCTTTACGATCCGGCAAAAAGGAAAACAAACAAGGTCCCGGCACCGTGCTGCAATGTATCAAGCCTCCCCCACAGGTCCGGGTCCGAAAGCGATCCTCGTTAAACTATTCCCCGCGTGGAACCGCGGCGAAACTAAAAACCCAGCTATACCACATTTCACCATCCTCCTGGTGTATCTCGTTTTCCCCGAAACCGCATACACATATTCGATCCCCATGGCGCGACAGCCCACTAAAAAGCCCGGACACGCTCGTAAGAATCGTAATTCATCGCGAATAAACAGGGAGACAAACAGTGGGAACACACGAGGCCCGTAAACAGCCGAAATGAATATTCCTTCCGAGAAGACCGATCGGGGCCGGAGAGCGGCGTTAATTATAGACGAAACGAGCTTGTGAGCGACTCGTTTCCCGGATCGTTTGGTCCAAGAGAAAGATGAAGAAAGAGAGAAAGAGACAGAGAGAGTCGGAGCCAAAAACGAGTGGTCTTTTCGCCGGTTCTTTTTTCTTCTCAATTTCGAAAACGAATGTACCGTCGGATCGGATCGGCGTCCCGTCGCGAGCGACGCCGTCGTTGCATGATGGATCGGGGAGGCTCGCGAGAGAGATCGCCGGCCTTAAGATGACCTACGGGTTTCGTGGAAGCGCGAATAAATTCTATTCGCGCCCCAGCCCCCCCCGTTGCCGATTTTTGCATAAATTATCCCGAGCTGCCGCGGGAGGTCCGTCGCAGAAACCAGCTCTCTCCCTTCGCTCGATAGAGAAAATATTTGCGAGCGTGCTCGCGCGCGTGTATACCGGCGACAGAACCACCAACCGCCGCCCTGTCTCGTCGTTTTATTCCTTCGCCTTATGGGCCCCCGTTCGCGTCTCTTCATCCCCCTCCGAGCGTTTTATTGGTTCGTTTTCGGGGCCCGGGAACCCTGACAGGGACCTCTCGAAAAAATATACGAGCCGAGAGATCTTTTTTCTCGCCGCGATGCAGTTGTAAAATGTTCAACAAGATAAGAGACCGGGGTCCTCTCTCTTTCTGGACGATACCCTAACCGGGCCCGGTGGTGTTCGTCGGCCGATTGTTATCGATTCTCGAGTGTCGCGGTCGCGTCTTGTTATGCAGGCTTTTAGGAACGCGATCGCCGGTTGCCGAGGACCTGATACGCTTTTAATATGGACGTTTAATTTTGTTGCGGCGTAACGCTCGCAGAAATGTGGACACGCTCGCGGAGATTGGGCTGTTGGAGATAATACGCAGTGATTCGGTCGTTGAGGACGCATTTCGAGACTTCGGAGGACTCCTTGGTTGCAGACTACGGTTTAAGGCCTAGTGGATTTCAATTATATAGGATTGAGAAGAATATTTTGAAAGATTATTTGAGAAGAATTCAACGATACCATAGCGTCTTAGGTATAAGGATTTAGGCGTAAGGGGCGGTTTTTCCCAAGGATAGAAGAGCCCAGACGGGGGCATAAAGTCAAGACCGTAGTCTGGTAGAAGCAGCTAGCCTGAACAGGTCGCAAATTTGTAAAGAGCTTTCACTTATATCATACTATTTACAAAAAGATTAAATACAGGATACGCGGAAACACTGTGCCGTTGTTTAGAGAAACACCTTTATAATACTAATAAAGTATATACGGTATAAAGTGTAGTTTATTGTATAACGTACCAAATTAAAGACATATCCAACAGCTTGAAAACACGTGATTTTAGGAAATTGTGAGAAGATTTGCAGAAATTCGCAGCGGATTTCGAGATCACGGCAGGTAGCAGGAATCCACGCGTATCTCCGTCGCGTGAAAAAGCGGGATTCTTCGGGGTTCGAGCGGTAGGTGTAACGTGTAACCCGACTAGCGAAAGGTTAAAAATACTTTGCAAGAGTGCAAAGGGGTTAACAGGCTGGTTCCCTGGTTTGAAACTCTACACCATCGAGCCGCTATCACGTTTCACGACTATGTTTCGAGTCTACCGTATTAAAAATAACAGCAACAATAAATTCACGTGTCAAAGTGTGCGCGGCGCGTATCGAAAAAGAAACAAGATTCCCGATGCGCTCGGACATCCTTGTTCTGGAATCACGAATGGCGGTTTTTCGGGAATCTGGCCGATCGCGAGTAGATCGGGATGAGAGACACTGAACGCAGAGCTCGCCGGGGGGGAGACAGTGCGCGGAAGAGACAGGTAAAATATGTCCGCTGTCGCTTTAACATTTTACACGGGACGAAGATATACGTCGATGCCCGGACGAGACGTTACGCGATCGCGAAAGAAACGCGAGTCTCGGGCTCGTGGGACACGTGTGCACCGACTCTCTGAAAAATGTCATCGCGTTTCTTTCGCTGGCTCGATCGATCGCCCGAGACGTCGAATCTCGCCGGAAGTCCCTCGGAACGTTCCCTCATATCTCCGGAACGACGTGTTCCCAGGGAGAAACCGTTCCTACAGACGTTCGCGATTCTTTTTCCTGCCCGAGCTCGGCGAAACTCACGTTCAACATCGATCACTTCATAAGTCACCTGTATCCATTCAAATTTCTCTTCCGCTTTAAACTGTCCTTCAAACAGATACAATAGAGCTATCTCAACCTCCAGCATCTGAACTCTCTACGACCATTATTCACTTGGTATCTAGCCTAGCAATGTGATTAAAAGCAACGTTCTATTATCCGAACATCTCTGCATTAGTTTCATTAGTTCTCTTTTTAATTTATTTATACAGGTCGCATCAACACCTAGGTAATTAGCGACCACAACAGTTGGTACATACGATTACAAAGCCGAATCCTTATACTTAAACATAGTTATAAGTATATTATGGAGAGATCAGTTGCTAAAGCCATAATTACAGGGTGTGATAAATATTTGAGGATTTTAGAAATAGGATAACCTGGGTGATGTTCTTATCGATATTGAGGCATTCACTTAAATTGCTAGGGATAGCCGTCTTTGAAAGGAGAAGAGAGGGCAGTTTAGGATAATGTGTTCAACCGAGGGTTGAACCATTAGGTTGTCCATTGTTGGAAACAATGATTTTTAAAAAAGAATGTGATTATAATTCGTGAAGTAATTCAATTGTGTAATTCTACACAACTCTGATTTCGGTTTTTTTCACTATTCTGATTAATGAGACATCTACATTAATCTTCTTAAAATGACTCACAATTTTTCAATTTTGTGCATTAGACACAGCAATGAATGAACAATCTAAAATAGAAAGAATATAATAACTTGAACAATTCATTATAATAGTTATCGATGATGTATTACCTATTCCAAATACGGGGCCTGACACTACATACCAACATGGCGGCGCCCATGAGATCTAAACACTCCTAACTTTTAAACCAGTGGATTCCTAAGATTAAAATTTGGATTTAAAACTTCAGTAATGTTCTTATCGATATTGCATTCACTTAAATTGCTAGGGATAGCCAAGCGACGTCTTTGAAAGGAGAACAGAGGGAAGTTTAAGATAATGTGTTCAACCGAGAGTGAATCTTTCAATATTCTGTATAAGTGGGTTGGTGTGACCAATACGAAGTCGAGTGGGAACTAACAAGCGGGGGGGCAGTCATTCTTAAGGAGGTCCTGCCTTACCAAGGATACATTTGAATAGTTTTAATACCCGAGATTCTACTGTATTTTCATCAGACGAAGTATTTAAGAACATGTTTAGAAAAACCTCTTGTCTCATAACGTATGTAAGTACTCTTAGAAAAATCTGTAGTGAAACTCTTTCCAGCAAAAATGTACAATCGTCACCAAACGCGATTGCAAATAGGCACGAGTAACTTTACAGTCTAGCGCGAGAACAATAAAAGGCCAAGCACCAGTTGAACGTCCATAAATAAAGGCATAATTGTACCGAAAGCCACTTTAGCTAAAATTACATTATACGAGCCTCAGTAACAAATATGCACCGGCGAAATTGTAAATCAGCTGGCGTACGATTACAGTCAAGTTCTCCGATATGTAACACTGGTGGGACTTATCTGGCGCGGGTATCGGCTCCGAACACAGCGTAAATCTTTTTATCCACTTTCCCGGAGCTCCATAAACCGTTCCGCCATTAAATAGCTGCGATTCGAGCAGAAACTCGGTCGCACGCGAGCACCGTGCAGCCCCACCAGGCATTAAACTCACCAAATGGCGAACGGTCGCCGGCTTTTTTCCCGGGTGGTCCCTTAAAACTGTATTGGCACTGCGTTAGCTATTTAGCGATCATTAACGCGATTTGTGTAAACACAAATCACGATCCGCGTTAATAACCTAGTATTAACTAACGGCGTCGAGGGGATGGGCGTCGCGTCGCGTTCGGACGCGGCTCGGAAAGTGGACCGTAAATTCGAATTAAAACCGAATCGAGTTGCTCGGTAGAATCGGGCTCTAGCCGCGGGATTATTAAAGTTGAAAAAAGGCGATTATTATTCCGAATTTTTCCCCATACCTTGGTAGTGTACAAATAGTAAGTGCAAGTACAAAAAAAAATGAACAGGTTACCTCTCTAAATTATATCATTTTAAATATGGAAAGCGTTTTTTAACGCTTTCACTACAATGGATGACTACTATGATCGAGATATCTAGTGTATCTTTATTATTGATATGAAGCGTTTTATTTGGAAATTTGACTCAAGTAATTGATTTTTAAGACATGTCATCGTTGCTGGAAGGTGCTTCAAGATGATAAATACAAAATACTCCATATTTTACACAATTAGAGTTTTTATTGTTTATTTTGTATGGAATGCAGAGGGATAATTGTAATCGATGTAAAAGATCTAATATAAAATTACCCACTGAACCCACAGAAAACAATCTCATCGAATATCTCGTCCACGGTAGTGAAAGGGTTAATAAAGTCTTGCAGTTCTCGAGAAGAATATTTCTCGAGAATACGTCGAACACGTTCCGGAAAGAAGTGGAAAAGATTTCTGCAAATGGCGATCGCGTGTTTTCAGCGGATAAATGGAAAACCATGGCCAATGGGTCGAGGCCAGCAACGAACGTCTAATTTATAATTTTCACCGGTTCGATCGATTTTGCAACAAGGTCTGAAAGGAGCCCGGAGTTCGACGCAACGTAATCGCACGCACGATCGATCTCTGATGCTGCTGCCGGTCGAGTTCACTGTTCGGTAAATTTCTGCGTATCCACGAGCCGATTAAAATGGCAATCAAAACAGGCGCACCTGCATCCAGCTTTTCATTGATTCGATATCGAGGCTTCGTCAGCGATTCTGCCGGAAAATAGTCACACAAGCGGTTAGCTAGTTTCGATAGCCGAATGAATGAAAAGTATGCTGCGTGTGCGACCCGAGCGAAAAATTCAGTTTTTGTAATTCACCCTGAAGCTTAATAACTCGTTAATAACTCAGTTGCTGGGATAGTTGAAGTTTCATTAAATTTGTTGCACTTGTGTGCTCTGTATGTTCTTTCAGAAAACGATTCCAAAAGAAACTATTCGATCATATTCCTCATTTATTAAAAGACGATTTACTCGTAAAAAAGGAAGAAAACGATGCACGAACAAGAGAAGGATCAAATCTCAGAGTTCTCACAATCAACTGGCAAGATACGCGCGAGACATCAGACGCAACGAACGATAATGGGTCGATGCCAGAAAACGGATGTCGCTAATTCGTTATCGCGCGTCTACAAATGCCAGACACGCGGAATACAATGTCCCCGTGGAGTGTCAGCGTCAGACGGCTTAAAGGGTCGCAAATCCGTGCGGGATCGCGACGAAAGTGTCTCTGGCGTCGATTTCACGGTGGCTACGACCGTGTTCCTCTTGTCGACGGTCGAGATCGTATTTTAGCTCGACGTGGGCGAGTATCAGAAATACCTTCCGCGGTTTTTACTGGCCGGTCCATTGGTCGCGGCGCGTAATCGCGCGTTGCATGTCCCCTTTGGTGGAAGAAGGAACGCGAGCGCATGCCACTGTTGCCTCCCGTGGCCTGTCCCCGAATAAGATATATAGAGTTATTAACCGTGGCCACGGGTCGACACTCGGAAACGTATAAAGCGTATTTTATAATCGCATAAAGGCCCGTGGTACATCGTTCGCCGCGAACACCGTATCGCCCCGGGGCTCTAATAAATAGTTCCGGTTATCGGTCCTTTCGCGACTTCGACTCTCCACTCCGTCTCTCGCTCCGTCTCTTACTCTGTCTCTCTCGCTCTCTGTTTCGCCTCGTTCTCTCCTCCCGGCGTTTTCACCGTTTCGTTGTCAGTGCTTTAATAAACTCGTCGAGCAACGACGGAATCGAGGTTTTCGTATCTGAGGCCGTTCCACCGGCGCGCTCTCGGCAATCTTAGAAACGGTTCGACTCCGTTGCGCCGCGCCTTTTTGCACGATAACGTCCCCCGCGAGGACGAGCACACAGGGTGGGCAGACAATTTCGTCGAGATATCGCGGCTGTATCCGAGTAATATGGAAAGAACCGCGAGGGAGACCGTGGAAGACCCAACGACGGCTGATGCCGGCGAAGAGGGTGATTTTCAGATGCTCCGGGGAAATGGATGTGCGGCCATATTGCTCCATTCTCTCTCTCTCAGCTACGGCAGATCGTTAGTGTTTACCTGCAGACGGCTTTGTCGGGAAATAATCACATTTCTCCGAAATTTTTTTTTACTCGTCTGGAGCCGCGCGATAGCCTCTAAAATTGGCTTTTGATAAACGAGACTGAGCTTATTCGGATTTTCTTATGCGGATTTTTATCATATTCATTCGTTGTTGAATTACGATCAACTTCGACAATTTTTGTATTATGCGCAGTGTTATGATTGGACTGCGGGTCTTCATGTATTTATAGCAAAACTGAGTATATGAAATTCAAAATTATTGAAAAATTTTAAAAATTGTAGAGAGATATATATATATGTCTTGTTTTACATACGAACCTTACACTTCGTCGATCATAAACTAGCACTGCGGATCTATATGCAAAATAAAAATTGTCTGTATATTACATATATATATATATATATATATATATATATATGCAAAATAAAAATTGTCTGCATCGATTGCAAGAAATAGAAACTGAATTGAATCATATATTGTATATATATATATAAAAATTGTCTGCATCGATTGCAAGAAATAGAAACTGAATTGAATGTTATTTCTTCCCTCAATGATTTTAATAGAGGAGAAATCATATAATAAATAATAAATAACATTCAAATCAGTTTCTATTTCTTGCAATCGATGCAGACAATTTTTATTTTGCATATAGATCCGCAGTGCTAGTTATGATCGACGAAGTGTAAGGTTCGTATGTAAAACAAGACTTATTTTAATCACACGACACAGGAGTTCGACACAAGGATCGATATCTTTCCTCGATTCTGATAAATCGCGAGCGATATCTTAAATTTTCGTGAGGAATGTATAAAATCGGTGGGAGGAGAACATCGAATTCCGTGAACTTGGAACCATGTTCCAATCGAACAGAAACTTCGCGGAAGAAAAACAAAAGTGAACGATCCCAATACGAATCGGATAACAAGACGTCTTCGCAGAAATGCCAGCCCTCTGCGACCAACCCCGTCGATTTACCCTTAAATTCCGTCGGCCGGAGTCGTATTGGAGTTCGATAAAGTTTGAAGCTGAGATCATTGATGTCCGGGAGAGGGCGGCCGAGCGGATTGAGAGAAAGCCGCAGCGTTGCGGGGCGATCGTTATATTTTAAAATTCGTAAACCGCAGCCGATGGCTCGTTACGGGGGCCTCGGCTCTTTCAGGAGCTCCTTTATCCATCCGGGCATTCATCGCAGGCTAGTGTTTCGCGATTAACAAGAGAAGGAGAAAGGAAAGAAGGTGGGCTTAAGCCGCGGTGTCGCGTGATCAGGATGCAGACTGCCAGTAATCGCACACCGGAACACGCAACCGGTATTTCGGCGGGAACCGCGCGATGCGGTGTTGGTGCGGTGTTCAGCGTACATTGGTACCCCTAACGAGACGCAGAAAACGGGCTAACGCGAGAGGTGTCAACTTTAAAGTGGATCCCAATACCACTTCCTGCGCCGCGGATTCTCGGGTTTCACCATCGTCGGATTCGTTCGGCCGGACACAAGGAGGAAGGGGTTGGGGAGGCAGGCCTCTGCTCGAACCGGCCGAAGCCGTGCTAAAGAGAGGGCCCCATCTCACTCCAGCGGACGCGACACATTACCCAGGGCCCCAGAACCCGTCCCTGGTTAGCCTCCTGGACCGTAACACGAATACGTGTTTGTTTTCTCGCGGCGTGAATACGCGCATCAGCTCATTGTCGGATCCAGTTCCCGCAGTCGACACCGGATCGCGGACCAGCCGGACCTCGCAGAAATAGGCGACCACGCGGACCTCGCACCCACAATGCCTGGATCTATGATACCAGTAGTTTGCAAACATACCCGGACCCATTACCAAGCCTAAACACCCGCGCTCGCCCATCTAAACTGACCGGAAGCTTTGGCATCAAACCTGCACGTTTGCGTGAAAATGATGTTCACTTGGCTTCCCTTATAGTCACGATTTTATCTCGATAATAAACATTTGTCTCGCACGTGCTTTACGTAATTTCAAAGCTGTGTTCTTCCTCTTTCAAACTCATTCTAAATTGTCTAATTCCATTGATCATTTCGTTCGTTCCAAGCTCTTTGTTCTGGAGAGACTATTGAGCGAAAATCAATTTTGACAGTGAGCCAGGAAGGAAACCGCTTTGTTAATATTTTGCATGAATGGATCAGTGGTTGAAAACTCTAGCTGTAACAATATTTTACTATAATTTCTCCAGAAGCAAGACTTGCAGAAGTGGTTGTACAGCTTTTTCGAGAAATAGATTGTTCTGTGACCAACAATCAGCTGAAATTAGCCTCCACAAGCTGAACAGCTGTATGAATCTTTCAAACACTGTGTCATAAGAGACCTACTTTACACCTCAATAAGCTTTGCAAATCGCAGCCTAGAAATAACATGGATACGCCTCAGCTCCCAGTTCCGTTTTGCACAATTTGATTGGTGCTCTTCTTCTGCAGTGCATTAAAAAGAAAATTACGGTAACTCGTAAATTCATTCATAAAAGACTTCCTTTGCGATATCAATCAGGATAAACCAGCAGGGGTCATAAATTATTTCTACACCTAATTATTCTTCGACCGTGTACAAAGACACACACACGAGACTCGCTGAATAATTCCCACCGCCTCACCTCATATAATTGATACGTAACTCAGGAGCAACGAGTTAGAATCGCTGAGACTATATGAAGCTTTTATTACCGCTATCCGGCTAGATCTATGGTCAATAAAATGATAATGACGTTGCCTGCACGGGCTATCCGCGGTAAATCGGAGCTGTTTTGTTCCCAGAAACTCTCGCGATTGCTCTGTATAGTATAACAGCGAATGAAAACCGGGTAAGAATTAAGAAACTGAGAATATTGATGCAGCCGCCGCCCGAGGCTGGAACGAAAGAATCTTCGTAACCACCGAAACGACAGTGCGCTGAACAAGCTGAATAACGAGCTAACAGTGCCACGAGTTCATCGTAGCCACGGGATGCTCGAAGCTCTCGCGTGTAGCCGAAGAGGATACCAATTTTCCCGTCAAAGGATGAATCCGAAGTTAGCGTTCTGCCAAGCGACTGTCATTCCACCGCGAACAATAATCCAGGGGTTAATAGCAGCGGGCTGCCGCGAGGCCAGAAGCGGTTCGCAGCCGCTTTTGTCCTAGCTGGCGAGTTTACAGCTCGCTCTCGTCTCGCCGGGCACGAGTAAACGTGGCCAGGAAAGGATTACAGTGGCCTGTCACGCATATCTCTCTTTCTCCCTTTCTCTCCACGCCTCTCTCCCTCTCCTCGCTCTCTCGCTCGCTGATTCTCTCTCACTCTTTCTCCAACCAGCTCTTTTTTCCACAGTTCCGCTCGTCTCCGGCAGCGCGAGACGGAATGCGCGCGTTACCCCTTTCTCCTCGCGGGTATGCTAATTAATTAGAAGTGAATTATGGATTCGCGGGCCCCGTTAATTGGATCCGTCGCTCCTCCCGCGGAAACGACGCCGATGCGTGTCCGCTTCTGCGAGTTCCCTCCGCCTCCCAAGCCCCCCTGGATTCCCTCGGCCCCCCCCGAACCACCATCAGACCAGGCGAACGAGCCGGGGCCGTGACTCCTTCGGGGCGGATGCGCCAAACGACCCGGTGTACGCTCATACCTCGTCCGCGATATCGACGTTATCGAGCGCCCCTTCGCCGGCGAGACCTCGCAGGGCCGCATCTCCGAAACCGATCGCCAACCATACTATTTTGGCCGTTCGCGCTCGAATCGCGACTCCCGGCCTCGCTAACTACAGCAATGCTTCGATACTTGTTGAGTACATGTGCACGAACATTTGTGAAAAGAAATCTGATCGCCGGGACGTAAAACAGGAAACTAAATATATCGGTCGGACAACATTTCGAGCGATAAAACTTTGCTGTCGTTAATTATTTCGTCATGAAACTTTCGCCAACAAATGCGTCGCATTCCTCCGAGTAAAACAAGTCCAAACATGATACAATTCGGAATAAGTTTGCTCGTTTAATCCACGACATAGTGGAACCTCGATCATCCGAACTGACAAAATTGTTACACGACTACTTCAACGTCTAGAAAATCAAGAACTCTGCAGAAGAATTAACTGTTGGAATGTATTTAAGAAACAAATTGACAGAAACAATCTACTACTACCAGTAGGCACATTCGATTGCTTGACTTTCCGCGTCATGGGACCCTCATCTCTCACTTGTTTCCTAGATCGTCGTTTTTCCAGAAGCGATCCTCACTCGTGTCGTGTTTGTTGAACAGTAGAAACGTGTCTCGCAACGTGCCTTCAAAGATATATTACTTTGAATAAATTCTATTTCATATTTTAATAGAGTGTGGTTTATTGTATACCCATATTCCAACATTACCTAACATCTCTCATAAAGATTGATTGAAAGACCCTCAAACCCAGCATCGCCGAACCGAGAACTTTCACTGCAAACTAATTACACAATCTCGTTAACGTGAAGAACTGTGTCAAGCAACCAACAACATTCTCGAATAACCACATGAGAAGTCTGATGAGGACATAAACCACGAGTGCATCGAGGTCCGAGAACTCCCACCTCGTCAATCTCCTATGTTTATCCTAATGAGGCGAAATCCCAAAGTCACGCTGTCCATCGCGGAGCCGTGTACCACCTGGAAGAGCCTCGTTTCACAACCTCACGAGCCTGCCAAAAATGCTGGCCGGTCGGTTGTAGACACCTTGTATAAGAGAGGCCGAGGCGGCTTAAATGGCCCATACAAGTACCGCAACAAACCGTTCCAGGAAGCAAAGGAATGAGGTAGCGCGGAGAGCGCGTCCCTGGCAGCCTCGATAGAAAGTTCCACCCGTTTTACCTGGTCCCCGGTGTTCCCTGCTCTATCCTATCTCTATCGTTTAGCCGGCGGTGGCCTGGGGAGGGCGGTGCAGCGATGATGACGCTGGGCAAGTCGTTGCCACGGCTGGCTGTTTACTTTTCACGAGCGGCCGACCTGCGAGCAAGCAGCCAGGCAGGCCAGCCAGGTAAGCAGGCAAGCCTAGCAGGCAAGCAAGCAGGCTATAGCAAGGCAGACAGGCAAGCGGGCGTGCACCGGTCGTCCTCTCGCTCGTATATACTCCGGCGAAACCAGCTCGGAAGATCGGTGGTCAGGTAGTGCGGCGAAGGGAAGGAAGGTCCTGCTCTCGACCTCGCTGGTGTAGAGGCGAGTTGGGAAGACTCTCGAGGCTCGAGACCGTAAATCATCGTCCCACTCTCCTCGGCCTGCTCGAAGATGACGCATCTGATGGAAAAGGGAGGAAACGAACAGGGAAAAAACGTCGAAAAAGAAACAGAAGCGAACGAGCTACAGGGTGGGAGACGAACAGGAGAAGGAGGAGGAGGAGAAGAAGAAGGACGGGAACCAAGGGCCGGCGAGAGACGGATCCTGTGTGCCTCGTTAGACCTCTCCTGCTGCTCTTATCCGCGACGATCTGTCTCCTACCCACGGTTAACCTTGAACTCGGGGTGCGCATCGCCCAACGAGAACGATGGTTCTTCCAGTAACGACACACGGGCTCACCCGATGGCTACAGTAGATCTAGCAAGGTCCGAGCCACCCGGCGAAAGAGGAAGCTCTGCGGGGCTAGAAGGGAACCAGTTTCGGTAGACATTCGGCCAAGGTGTTGTTCACATGTGCCCTTAATTAGGAGGGCCGATGCAGACCGATTTATGGCGAGGATATGAGGACCCCTTAATGAGGGGGTGCGCGCGCAGATAAATGGTTGGCGTGTTCCGTGTTTACAAGCTCTTTAAGCGGCTCGTTGTCAGTTAATTAGATGCGGTGGACGCGCGTCCAACGCGGAAACCGAGCAACGGTGCGCGCCCGATGAGTGACAGACACGAACGTGACGTCGCGAAATATTCAGGCATTGCACTGGTACGCTGATAGAACGACGTCGAATCGACCGGGGAACAATGTCCCGGGGATGTCGAGCCGCGATATCCACGGGACAGACGATAAATGGCGAGCGCGGGCCCCGGCTTAGACCGAACGGCTCCCGGAGGCGCGTGGGAAGCGTGGCTCGCGAGACAAATTGCAGAAGTTGTCAAAGGGAATGCGCAGAATCCGCGTTTCGCCCGTGAAATTCTCCCTCCCTTGGCTACACTGCTACAATGGAATTTATTTTCTGATGGCTCTCGGATGCCGCAGGACTTCGTCCTGGATTATTGTCCCGCCATTTCAGAGGGGGCCTAACTGCCGCGCCGCGCCGTTCGATTCTTGTTAGACTCCGTATGCCCTCGGAGTGGGGGAGCCCTTGCAGTCGATAACGTGGATTTCGAACGTTGGGGCTCGGTGAATCGAGTCAAAATAGGAAAGGACAAAGGGCAACTCGAATTGTTCCTGAATCAACCTGTAGTTTGCATTGGAAAGTCGCCGTTGCCGATCAATGACACTCATGAATGTTTAACATTGTAAAGATCAAGGCCGCGAATAAATCTTGTACCTTGGCATACAGTGGACGACGAGCACATGTTGTTTCAAAAATTCTGGCCACTTAACAGCTTATTTATTACAAATTACAGGGTGATCCAAAAGACACTAGAACATTTTAAACCATATTGCATAATACATATTTTATAAACGAATTCAAAGCTTATGTGGTCTTTCGAGTTACTCTGTAATACATAGTAAGAACTCATTGATTCTATTGGTAAACCTAGAAAGTCTTCAGTCCCCTTGATTTTTGTTCGTCTGCAATTTCATCTTCCCGATTTCGTTTTAATACCACCGTGCCACTGGAGTAGCCATTCTCTCTACCGAAGATTCAGCAACGTGCAAACAATGACCACGTCAACATTCTCCTAAATCGTTAATCGCAGTGCGATTTTCAGCATCGTCAGGCCGGCTACGAAGAAATGTCCCCAGGTGGCATCGGGGTAACGGTAAAGCGGTTAATTCCCGACCTTCACGGTCGGTTTTTGCCGTATCCCCGAGGACCGAAGGTACTCCGAAGGACGGTAGAAAGAGAGTCGTCGGGGGGCCGGTGGAGCGTTTGCTCTCGACGCCAATGCAAATCGCTACCGATGCATCACCGAGCTGTCAACCGTTCGTTGCTTCGCGATAAACTTTCCCGCTCGTCCGCTCGAACCGGCCCGGCAAGGGAGAAAGAGGTCGTGCACGACCGATACGCAAGCATGGGCGCGTGTGTTGAGCTCTCTCTCTTTCTCTCTCTCTGTCTAGTTCTGTCTCTCTCCCTCTCGTTGGACAACAACGGCAGCGCATCGGAGAGCCGCGAAATAAAATTCACGGCACGGCGGCGGCAACGTGAATGGCGGAACAATAGCCTCGTCGACCGGCACTGGCGATCGGCGTACGCGCCAACCAACCGCCGGGTTAATCACTCGGGGGTTAAATTTAGTCCCCGAGCGGGGCGAATACCCCCCGAGCCGGGATTTATCGGAAAGATTCCGATAATCCGCCGGCCTATCTGCGTTTCGAAGATTACACTGGCGTAGGCCTGGCTGGGGCTGAAAGCACCGTTTTCCCTATAATATCTCTGTAACGTTTAGCAATAACAATCTGGTCGTGTACCTTTCTATTTACTGCAATCTGCAACTATTATACCGTACTTTTACAAAGCTTGGTGGTCTGGTGCTGTCTACCCTTCGAAAAGTAGAATGGAAATGTCTAGTATTATTGACAATCTAGAGATATACCGTTTTATTTTGTACAAATTTTTCTCGATATATGATATTGAAAGAAAATTTTATATTGTCGTTTCATAAAAATACAAGACATAGCTTCAGCAAAAACTTGTACAATAATCCTGACTTCTTTGACAGAACCTGTAAGTCCGGCGGTTTATTAGTAATAAATAATATAATAAAGGATTTTATGGTCCATTACGTTTATAGTTTCGTCAAAATATACAGGGTGTGCAAAATATAATTTCCACGATCTATTTCCTCAGCATTTAATAAAGATGCCGACTTCGTTTATTTGTCCACCAAATGACCCAAGAGGTGTGGTCTTGTAGTAGGCAATAAATTTTTTTACAAAATCGTTAACTGTGTAAAACGGACATGAATTAATCGCGCCTCGAATCGCGCCGGATTTCACAAAGAATCAATTAATCTATGAAGAAAACTGATTAGAGCAGTACAGAAGAATTTTGAAGAAAGGATTTTGTTCCGCCGAGTTTCTTCCTGGACATTTCCGTTGCATCGTTGAAGAATCGTGTTGATAGCGCAAGGTTTGTCGAGCAAATGTGAGTACTGTGTCCCCGGGGCTCGTATACACACAGAAGAGGCCTTGTAGTAATAAAGGTATAACGATTCTTTATTAAAAAGCTACAAGATACGGGGGCTGGAAAAAATAGTAACCGGTTTGTCGTCGATAGGAAAGCCCGTCCAGCCGACGATGTTTATCTTATCTGTTTATTCGAATCCGTATTTACTGTTTCAGATGATCAAGGTAGCGTTTGATCAGATTCACGGAGACGTGGGCAGGCACATCACGTTCGAATCGAGCGACTCCCGCTTTTCCCCTTGTTTATCCTGACTGTTCGCTTTTATCCGGCTTTATGCTCCTCCGGAACCTTTTCAATAATTTATCGATTTTCACAGAACAAACACACGATGGAGTTTCTTCCGTTGTCGTCTGGATAAAAAATACAGCTAAAAATGGATCCTAACTTCCATCGTGTTAAACAGCCCACAGCGACACGATTTGTCGTGCGACTAAACGAAAAAATAAAACCAATGTAATTAAATGCGACTGTTTATAGTGGAGCGGTGGAGAGAGTATAGCGGTACACATAGAAACTAGGGCTGATACTTTTCCGAAGCTTCGAAGGATTCGAAGGAACGAAGGGAACTTCGAAGTGCCCGAAATTTCAATGTCACGATTTTTGATAAATAAAAATATTAACACAAAAATTAGATAAAAAAAAAGAAACTCCGTTCTTTTCAATCTTCTAATAATTTACAATACTACGGAGGTCCGAAATTCGAAACTTCGATTCTCATCACCTCCGAAATTTCTGAAATCGAAGCTTCGAAATCTTCGACCCTCGAAGGAAAGTAACAGCCCTAATAGAAACAAAAATGACCGCATCGCTCTCCTCAACGCTACGCTCACCTCGCGCGCCACTATATTCCCGTACTTAGACATCCTAGATCGCAGAGAGTCGAAGCTCTCGAAATCTCCTATTGCTCGGGAAACATCATCAGCTGCATCGATATGGAGAAGAGAACTTTTTTGATCGCTTTGACCGTGTGACGGTGTCAGAGCTTCGAAACCTATCGATTGCCCGCGAGCATAGACAGAGCCGACTCGCGGATCATTTTCGCGGGATTGTTTCGCGTCGATGCTTTCAGGTAAATGCGAATTTACAGGTAACGGCTCACCGAGGAAGCTCCCCCATTCGCCGGGATTGGAAAACGCGGAAACGGACCGGGTTTGGACGTGGAACAAGCGATGAAAAGCTGATGAAGGCCCCGTCTGCGCGCGTCGAACTGGATTGCGAGCTTTATTGGACGGGATAATGCGCGAGAGGGACTCTCCCTCTCTCTTTCCTGGCCTCTCTCAAAGGGCACAAGGCGCACGGTTGTTCCATATTTCCGGGAAAAGTGCCGCGTCGACGACCCATCGACCGGATATCACCCGAACGGGAAACGCTTCCTCGAATTCTGTCGCGATTCCTTTTAATTACAACGAATCGATCCGCGAACGAACGTTTAATCTTCCACGGCTCCCCACGGACGCTCTCACGGTCGTTATCAAACTTTTCTACGACGCTGGAAATGTCGAGTCAGTGGTTCCCGCACGGTTTCAGACCGCGATTCGGAGGATCTCGCTCGCGGAAGACACCTGTCCAATTAACTCCCTTCTCCGGAGACCCGGGAATTTCTGTCCGTAAGAGCCGAGTAGCAAATCGGCCCCTGGAACCGGAAATGCAGGGCAAAAAGCTTCTTAGATGTCGCATGGAACGCAACGGTTCCGCGAAATTTAGAAATAGCTGCTGGGTGGTCGGACGCTAATTGAGAATGTCAAACGTCACAGAGAATAGAAACGTTATTTGAAAATTATTAAATTCGGATCAGGATATTTTAACGTTACTAGTAAATCATGTGCAGTTTGACACTACTTGTGTTAGAAAGAGGAATGTCTTTGGTGTCCTTGGTAGTATCGATAAACTATAAATTATGGAGCAATCTCGATCTGGTAATCAGTCTATTATTAGGCTACTTTCCCTATGTTTAATATTAATCCACGCTGATGGTGTCCAGATGTATTGATCATCAATGTTGTACTCTACATAATCATCTTTCTCTCATTTCTTCCGTAGACTATTTTCCCCTTGTCATACATACACGTTTTGTACGCATTCTGAAGAGATAAAAACCGAGCTTTCAACATTTTTGAGGAAAATGAAGAAAAGAGAAATGTATCCTAATATTTTACTACTAGACAGCGGAGATTATGCAAAATAAAAATTGTCTACCTAAATTGCAACAAACTTGAGCGGAATGGAAATTTATTTTCTTGCTTAATATGCTTAATAAGTTGAGAATAATATAACAGTACTTTCAAATTCGTCTAATGTTATTACTAGACTGCGGATTTTATGCATTTATAACAAAAATTGGTACGTACAATTTAAACCAGTGGTGATATCTAAAAAATTTACGAACATCAACGTATTAGCTTCAGTTTAATGAAATAATTAAAACCAGAAAGAAATTTTTATTCAACCTCTGTGTCTTAGAATCGATGCAGACATTTCTTATTTTGCATAAAGATCCGCAGTCGAGTTATTACTGTCTTAAATTACATCTACTGATTTCTGTCATAAATGTGTAATATCCACTGTCTATTCATTAGTGAGATGATTAACTGCTTGTTTGCAACTTTGGAAATTAGATGCACGGCCCAGCATCGTCGATATGGCGACGTTCCTCCTAAAAGGTGAAGCACACCGAATAAAATGACAAAACCGCCAGTCGACTTGCATCTCGTCAAGGTGTTCCGCTCGTAAAAGGATAATTAATACAGAGGAGGAAAGACAAATAGTCAGCGCGCCATCTAAAAGGAGTTATGAAGGAAGAACTTCCCGATCGCGTTCACCAGAGATCCGAATAACCTCGATTCCGGCGCTGGTCATTTCCCAAAGCAGTCCGTAGGTGTCCGTGGCGTCTGTTTTTCGCTCGGTCGAATTATTCAAATGCAATCGACGCGGTCCGATCTGATCGTCGGCTAACAAACAGGCTCGGGTTGCGCCAAGTACGGTGTCTTATCACTCGCCAGAAACGGCTCGTCGTCGCGGCTGTTCTAAAAACAGCTCGTGGAACGGGGCGGCGTAGCAAGTACGTCATTATTTTGCGGCTCATTTAAGGAAACGGTCGGTTTTTCGAAACTCCCGCCAGAAAAAAAAGAACCTGTTCGCCACGGTTTCTCTCCCCGGTCTCAGTTGCACCACAGAACCGTGCTGCGTATGCAAGTCGCGGAGGACGCGACCGGAATTTCCTGCGACGGGCCGAGAAATTCTTATTTCGCCCCGGAGAGACCGAGGTGGAGAGGCAGCAGCTTTTGCTTTCCTCCACGACCTCGCCGACAGGGACACCGGGGAGTGTTTAATTGATCGGGGACAAAGCGAACTCTACCGATCCGTCCCGTTGACCAATAGGGGATTCACGAGGTCGTTTCTTCTCCAGAGCCGCTTCTTCTTCTTCGCCGGGGCCCGACCGCTCCGCGAGGAAAACATTAATTAAGACTCTGTGCTCTCTCCCCGCCGATCGCGATTCTACGGACCGGATCACGGCTATCGCGAACCGCCTCGCTGCGCCGGTCTGCACAAACGTGCTAAACAGATCGTCCACGCTTCAAAGTTTGCCTTCCCAGAAAGCCATCCCCATCCTCCGCAACTCTACCAAGCGCTGCGAATGCGAGGTATCATCAAAATGAAACCGGATTCGATCGGTTTCCCGAAAAGTTTGGTATCCTTGTGTACCAGTTTGTCAAATTTCATCGAGCTGTCAATATCTCAATACCTCTGCTGCTTATTCGGCTTGAAAAGACAAAAGGTGGACATTTTATATCAAATTATAAAGATCTGTCACAGAGGCATTCTAACTATAGATAACAAGACTATAGAGACAACTCTAGCGAAATCGGCGTTGAAATGACGCCGTGGAAGAAGTTCGCATTCATTCGCCGTCAAGAAACTGCCGCGATAACTTGGAAAAAATGATTGAAACAATTAGTTGAGGGATTCCGGAACTGTTGGAATCTTTTTTTACATCTTCAAAGCGCAGAGACACCTCGCACGTTGAAGAGCAATTTCCTCTACCGCGACAGTCAGCTGCCTTCTCGTTTTCGGGGAACCTCGGGAAAACGAGAGCCCCGGTTTATGGGGTCGTTCGAGGTCACAGAGAAAAGTTTTACGGGCTCTTCAAGGGCTCATGATTTTTCGAACAGGGTCGCTGGGTGAGCTGATTTATCCTGTTCCTGCATTTTTTACTCCCACGACTCCGGGATGGTGGAATTACCCTGATGGGGCTGTTTCGGAGATAAATATTCGGAATTACAGCCTCCGAGATCCATGGGGAATTTCAAGCGCGAGATTTCCTCAGACCTGACGTATATCATTGATCGTGACGTCTGGCTACCCCATGGGTATTCCAATGGATATTTCAAACTGACGTTTTTGCTATCATCTGGTGAGAATTAATGTTAACTCCGAATTTTTCTCAAGTCTCAACAATGTGTACATACCGTAAGAAACGTTTTAGAAGAGAATAAAATTTTACGGTCAATTCTAGCGATGAGATAAAACAAGAGAATGTACTACTTCAAAATGATTGAAACAGAGATTGCGGAAAAATGTAAATTACATTTCAGGGCTAATAAAACGACTCCTAAAATTTCTACATTGGAAGGTTTTAAATCCGGGTAATAACTTTGGATGCAAACATGCCGATAACGTAAAAAATTACGACGCCCTTCGAATTTCGCCGTGGAAGGTAGAAATAGTGGATGAAAGTCGCAGTTCTTCGAAGGAAACGCGTTCTGGAATAAAACCCGAGGGTTATTGAACGTTAAATAGAATCTCACGATTTCCACAAAGACGAATCCCCAGTCGAGTGGATCGTTTGGGAATTGGATTCGGCGGGGGCGGTATTGATTCGGAAAAATTCGAACGGTCGGCAGGAAATACGCGGTATTCCTTGCAGACACCATCGCCGAGGGTAGGAAGACCGTGCAAAGGAAAATCTTATGGTGCGGTGACGACGTTCCTCGTTGGCACACGGTCGATAGGGCTGCCACTCCACCACCACCGTCATTCCACCCACCATCACCAGGGCTCCCCTTGGAGAAGCTTTCCGCTGCTATCGACCCAACAGCTTCCCGTCACTGGCTAAACGCAAAATTTTGACCTAACTCAAAAACTTATTGCCGTGCCACATCGCTCGGTAAGGAAACCGGCTAAACGACGCTTACAAATTCTTTTATACCGGTGTAGCAAAGTTTTCCATTTAAGCCCGCTTACAATGCAAATGCGATTGAGATTGCCTCCGGGAGGCTGAAATTGTTTTCTCGCTCCCTACATTATGAAAAGAAGTTCCACCTGCCGGAGGTAAAGCGATTAAGAAATTGGCGTCAGGTTGCCCCTTCTAAATTGGACGTTTGAATTTTCATCATATTTTCTTCCCGAAAATATTGCCACCTCAGCTCTCCAAAAGAATCTACGGTAACACTTTATCCATTTTTGTTTTACATTTTAAATCATCGAATTGTGATTCATTTATAATGATAAGGGTTTCAGGAATTAAACGTTTTATAGTGTCTGCATGTAAAGAAATGTGGATCGTTATGCAAAATATGCAAAATAAAAATTTTCTGCACCGATTGCGAGATGCAATTGCATTTCCACCTTTAGTATTCGTGATACATGGATAACAATAGAATCGTGTGTTTAGTTTTAGCATTTAGAATGTTCAGCAAGTTGAACGTGCCGACACAAAAATGTGAACACGAACAGTCGAGGCTAAAATAAGAAAACAATTATCGCGATTGAATTTCTTTCGTCGAATGGCTGAGCAGAGAATCGATATTACGGCAATGGATTTTTAACATGTCGACGAGGTATAAATAGATGTTGTGTGTACACCGGCGGTGTCAGTGCTTGCGATCCGGCTCGGTATAAAGGATCGGGGCGACAGTCTTTGAATTTCAAGGATTGGGAAGGCGTCGCGCTTCAAAAGAGCGAAACGCGATCCTCTTCTTTGATACTTCGCGGTTCGGTCTCGAGTTTCACCTTCCTCCCGGTTCCGCTTTCGATAATTCTCGCGCGGCGATCGGCGCGGCGCTGAAGACAGCGAAGCTACTTATTTCGAGCGCGAACGATTCTCGGAACCGAGCCGAAGACAAAGAGGAAGAGCCGCCCGTTGTACACCCGGGGGATATTATCGCATCGGGCCGTGCTTTTTTTCCTTTCGGGGATTCCGCGAGCGCGTAACGTGACACCGCGTTTGCGGAAAATATCCGCAGAACTTTCACCGGGTGTACACACTCGTCGACGCTGCCGGCCGACAAAGTGGCTTTGCGATCCTTATCGCGCCGCGTATCCCTTGCAAGCAGATTCGCCGGCTCATTCGCGAAAGCCTTAAAAAGCCCCGGCAACGTTTACCAGTTTCGAGTTACCTTCGGGCCCGCGTACAAAAAGGCCCGCGATCGGCCACCTAAACAAATATCGCCGGAATCCCGGCTTCTTACGACCGTCTCTCTACTTGGCCCGCAATTACGTAAAAAAAAAATACTCCGGGAAATTACTAGACTGCGGATCTGACGACAAAAATGAATGATAAGTGAATTACGAAACATTCGTATCAAAATCGTCATTCGATTATTCAGTTCCAGGCCAACTAATTCAATGACAGCATTAGGAACAATAGGGAGTTTCGCCGCAAGAAGTACCTCCGATAGTGTGTTTTTAAAAATTGATAAAGAAGTGAATGGTCCGTAACCATCATCAATTGCGTGGTCGCAAGAACGATTCGCCGTCGGAGTGTTAAATTATGAAGGATAAGGAAATTCTAGACGTTGTAGCTGTGAAAAAATGGCCGCAGCAGGGGGTCAAAATTGCATCCCTAAATCAGATAAAATCTCAGCAGGCCGGCCTGCAGTTTCCATCAGCAGCGAGCGAGCGACACGCGAGCGGTGGAAACGCGGCCGCGTCGTCATCGGTTGCTAGAAACAAGGCTGCCGGTGAAATTTTTCGTTCGGTTTCGCGACACTCGCCTCGATTAGCCTCCCACGCGGGTTTCCTACGCGCGAGGCCCACTTTTCATCCCGCGGTTACACAATTCCGCATAATTTGCGCGATCCCGTGGCCTGTCGCTGGTATATCCTTCTATCCGTCTCTCTCGCCCTTGTCCGTGTGGGCCGCACACGATTCGCGGAATACTGCTTGCGGACCACGTATGTATCTGCATAACGGGTGTGCGCCGCAAAAGGGTCGAAAAAAATGGCCGGAGCCGGCCGTGTGCTCCTCGTAGTCGTCGTCTCGTAGTCGTGGTCGTCTTCTCCCGGAGCCATGCGAGTTAACACCAGTTGCGAGACGACTCCCCTCTTTCTCTCTTTATCCATCTCTTTCTCTCTCGTTTCTCCCCTCGGTTACTGGCTGTTTCTCGGCTGCCTTCTCTACCTTCAACACACCGGCTCTCTCTCTCTCTCACTCCACTCCTCTCCTCTGCTCTTCTCTCGTTCGTTCCTCCGTGCTTCGACCAGAACCCCGACTGGAATCTGCATCGAAACACGAAGACAGGAGCAAGAGAGCGAATGAGAAAAAGAGAGAGAGAGGGGAGGGCTAGGTCCCCTTCGAAAGGTCAGGAGAGCTCCGTGAATCCTGGCCAGATCGGCGATCGTAACTCTTCGGAGGAGGAGGAATCCCTGGTTCGACTCGGTTCCACGAATGAACGATAGATAAATAAAGGAGATAGCGGCCGAAGGGAAAGAATTGTTCCTTTGTTGTCTACCCGTGGCTCCTGTGCGCCGGGGACACGCGATGGAAATTCTACCGAACGGGGTACCGATGCTCGCAACCAAACGCTCGAACATTGTTCGATATCTCGGCCGAACGCGGGCCTTGTAACTGGATCTTCCCGCTGAATGAGTCCCGACGACTGCACCTAGAAATTCCAGCTCCAGATCCATTCAGAAAATATTTTACTTTTGTCGCAATCTTATCTCAGTGGCTTCGTTTATTACAGGTTCGATCGAAATCGGGAACAGCGCGGCCTCGTAGAAATAACTTGTTGCCTTTCTGGTTTAAATTGTGAAACGATAAATACAGCGTTCCGCACCGACGGATGGAGCTGTGATCAATTCTGTCGAGCCAGTCAATGAACGTCGTACAATCGTGTCTGCTGCTCTCTATGGTTACCATTCCCGGTACCGAGCGCACACTTATAGGGAGGGAATGCCATTATTCCCGCCCAATGCGCGCAGTCTTCCATTTCATGTTTTCGCATTGACCACAGTGTCATATTGTGACGGAGCTATTCACGTTTTCACCACATCTGCTTTCCCAGCGGTTAGGTGGCACATACGCGTTTTATATAGGACCGTAGATTTTTGTACGAGTTTGTATTTTATTGGGAAATTCAGATTGAACGGGGACTTGCGTGTCGGTGGAACAACGTTGCATTAAAAGTTATTGTGCTGTAGTTTCTATTGTTCTATGTTTTTACGTGAGAATTAACCCGATATTCGAAACTTTTAGCAGTTCGCGCATTAGCTCAACCATGTCCGGCAAATTTGGGTTGGCTTTAACTGAAAGAGATTTTATTTTCCGGGTTAACGATATCAGTGGAACAATAGAGAATGCGAGGTTCTGAAGGTTCTGTAAATGTGCATAATTTCCGGGTCGTCCAATAATGTGTACACCCGTTTAAAGCTATGAATAAGACCTCGTTCACACACGATTTTCGATCGCGCGATTTTTGTTTTGGATTGTTGGTCCGCGCGGACAGATGTGAACGTATACGAAGATGATAATGTAAATAAGCTCCGCGCGGTTTCCGCTGTGTTTGAACGGGGTCTAAAGGTATGCACCGAAGTCCGATAATAACACGTTTTACACGTAAACAATAAAAAAATAGCGGAGTTACCCCAACTAAACTGAAAATAGAGAAGCCAGCTGATTTTCACCCCCGCACATGTTGGCACTAAAGCGGGGCCATAGACAGCAGAGAAGCGGTGTAGAACAAAAACGAATAATGCCCGCGCTATTCGTTTCGCAACGTTCGCGCGAGCTATTAAAAGGCAATTGGTAACGTGTCGAGTCTTTCCGTGGGTTCCGCAACGGAGCCGGCTCAATATTCAAATCACGCCGGCGAGGTCGTTAACCGATATATATTGTATAATAACGTAACCAATGGGACCAGTTACCGGGGTCGGCGTCGAACAAAACACGTCTTATTAAAACGGGATCGCCGGAAATTAACGTAACACGTCCCACACGCGAAGGATCGGGAGCCCGATGATCCGCGCGATCCGAACGAGCCCGTTCGAATGAAAGGAACAACGAACAACACAGAGGGTCTCTCTTTCTCGCACGCCCACGCCGTGGGCTGGCTCGTCGAACTCCGGCGTCGCAATCTCGTCTACACGATGCGTATTTATTGCGTTAATTACAACGCCCCGCTTTCCCTTGTTATAACGCCTGCCACGGCTATTGTGCGCGCGTCGCGGCGAGCGTGGGTGGGTTGGGTGTTGCTGCTGGGACAAAAAGGGACAGAGAGGCGATGGTTTGTGCGAACGCAAGGGATGGTTGGGTGGTGTATCGCCACGAGGGAGTTGAATCCGAGAGAAAGAGAGAGATGGCAGGCTCCCGCGGCTCTCGTCTAGCGTCAACGTTGCCGTTTTTTTCTCGCGCATCGTCGAAGCATTGTGGTTAAATGAATTATTTTTTAACGAGGCGGCATTATGCCCGCGCCGGCGTTGTTCCCCACCGTTGTTTCGCGGAAAAACTTGGCGAACATGTCTCGCAATACAGGACTTTTTCTCTCTTCGCCTTTCTCTCCTACCCCGAGCGCTGAACGCTTTTCATGTCGCGTCAACCTCGCCGAGCCTCGCACTCTCTCTCTCTCTCTCTCTCGCTCTTCTCTTCTCCTGCTGCCGCTCTTTTCCTTTCCTTTACCACCTCCTCCTCTCTTTTTCTCCCTTTCCGGCGAGCATAGTCGTTTGCCGGGCGCACACAGGGACGCGAGAAGAAGCGTACGCGACACCGTCCCTTTGACTCTTCTCTCTGGTGGGCAGGTGAAACCGTAATCGGCGTACGCCAGGCACAACTACCGCTCTGTTCCTGTTCTCTCTCTCTCTCTTTCTCTCTCTCTCTCTCTCCTCCACCTCCTCTCGTTCTCTCTCTGTTCACAGTCTCGCGATAGAAGCCTGCAGACGGTGGATTAACCTTTCCCCGACGAAGACGAGCCGCATCGCGCGCGCCGACGTCGCTGTTCCATCTCGCGTAATGAAATCACGCGTTTCAAGGACGAATGAAGACGCGCGTCAAGGAATTAATTGCACGACCGTGTGCCGGATACTAAACGCGAATAGAATTCGTGGGGCTACGGTGCTAATCGCGGTTCACTACCGTCAGCACCGTGACACTTGTATACACGCTTCGGAGATGGACCATTGTATTCTTAACGCTTTAATGACCGGTGCTGTTTGTTCCCATACGAACACGTCTGTGGTCGGCGATTTTTCATGGCCGTCAATATTGAAACATCTACGTGCGAATGCATAGCAATGCGTTCTCCGTTTACGAGGCAATTGTTTCGAACGGTCTGTTAATATTCTTTATTGAAAATACGGCATTGGACTGTGTTTGTCCAATGCAGTCCGATGTTTCTTTAGAATATATTATTGCGTAGCAGATACCTTTGTGCAATGGTGTTCAGGTAAAACAAGTAATTTTTCGACCTAGCGAAATTAATTAAACGTTCTTATTTTGAATAAAGATTTGTCTGGTTAGAAATGTACTAGTTGCAGAGGATTACGCAGTCGCGCCATCAACACGAGACAAAAGAGACATCATCCCACAGATTTCGCGGCAGAAAAATTGCGAAACCCGGTGTACGACGCCCATATAAGACTCCTCGATGCAGACGCACGACCACAAATTCATCGACGCAGACGATTATGCGCAATATCCAGAATCGTTAAAAAGCCGATACAGAGAAGATAATGAAGGGAATCCGGAGATGATGAGAAAGGCTCGTCCCAGCGCGAGGAGACGACTGAGGGATAAAAAGTGTCCGTCAAATTGTCTTCAATTAGAGCTTCATCGATGTTGAATAAATTTATAAGCACTAGGGGCCGGATCGATACGAGGCGAAGCCTCGGTTGAATGGAGGGCGATCCACGATTCAGATGATAATGGCGCGAATGCGCGGTGGCCCGCGTCCTTTTTCCCTTTCTTTATTTCCCTTTTCCATTTCTTCTTCTTACCGAGTTGCGTACACCGAGAAAAAGAAAAAGAGAGAGAGAGAGAGAGAGAGAGAGAGAGAGAGAGAGAGAGAGAGAGGAGAGTTGCGCGCACACTTTTCAAGAACAATCGAGTCGAAGGCACCGGTGTAACCATTGTCCGTCAGTTGAAAGCGTGTCATGGCCTCAAACGCGCCGTTCCGTTTCCGTTTCGCGCCCTTTCCAAACATTTTCCTTTCTTTCATTAAGCGGTCTTTTCACGCTGACTTCGGAGAGACGAGAGGGAACGAGAGAGAGAAAGAGAGACTATAGAGAGAGATCCCGACCGTTCACCTTCGCCTTTCATGGGGTTTCACGGGTCGGGGAGTCGCCGAGGGTGGACCAAAAAAGGCCATGGATTCTCCGGGAACCCGTTCGCATAATGGGAGCCACCTCCAGATGTAGGTTTACCGGATACTAAAGCGTGGAACGCGCTTTTTTGCTCGGGCCCAAGTGGGACGACGCGCGAAACCACGTCGATAATGACTCGGCCGTCTATTCGAGCGCCGCGTGCCCCGATCCTCCGATCCGATCATCGTCCGTAGGAGCCCGAGGGGCCCCGGGAGGAAAATGAGACAGCGAACAAGCCACGGGCAGAGCCGAGGGGGAAAAAGAAATTACAAATAAAAACTAGAAAGTTCAATCAAAGTAACAGGTTACGCGACGAACAACGCGCGCGAGCGCGAGCACGCTCGATGCCGATCTCACTCTCCGCTTTCTACCGAAGGTCGGGAAAAAATTTCTGACATCGTGTCCCGATCGATGCTAAAACATCCTTGGATTCAGAAGATCTTCAATACGGAACCTGCCTCCTCGCGGACTGCCCCGCAACGAATGCTACCAAAGAACAGACACAAAAAAGACGAGTCGGATGTTTCTTGAACTGAGAACTTAATCCCGGATGGCTCCGTGGCCTCGAAGGCGCTTGTCTCCCGAGATTTTGCCCCCCTCCTGCTCTAATAAATTCGTTTTGATCGTGATTTCACTTCACGTCGTTTGTTCCGTATGCGTGCGATGCGTCTATTGTTCTTTGAAACTAATTATCGCTCTACGGACCGTGGATTTTTGTACACCAACGTAATTGAATTACGCAGTAATTAAATTATTCTAGTTGTATTAAATAATTCAAACCATCAATTTATTTTCCAATTGCGCTAATCATGTCTGTATTTGAATTACACTGTAATTAAAAGTGAATGTACATATTTGGAGTGCAATGTAATAGAATTACTCAGAACCGAGGTTTGAAAATTGTTATAAAGTCGCGTTTACTGTCCGCGATTGGTTACGCGATCACTGTCCAGTGCCTACCCACTCCATTGTCATGCTGTCCTTCTCTACGTTCGGCTTTCATTTGAACTCTGGGCGCGGTAGACGCAGTCATAAAAAAATAATGTCGGTATGCGATCACTGCCCGTGCAGAACACAGGCTGTTGGACAGTAAACACGACTTTACTGTATTCGGTTTCGGTTCTAGAAGGAGAAACATTCATACAGGGCGTAAAAAAAGGTAAGGATACGTAAGAATTCGGATTCATCCGACGGCGGCTGCCACGAAATCGTCGAAAGCACTCGTAAGGTTTAAATCACACGTGCCCGGGCGATTCAATTTAATTTTACACACTTCCGGCCGAGGATTCATTTTGGAAGACGTCAAGCTGACAACCGTTATTGAAATCGTTTGTCCGAATAGCCGTGCGCTTCAATTTGTTCGGGGCGTTGTGGCACGTCGTAAATTAATCACTCCATTACCCGAACGGCATCATTACGAACAAGAAAAAATCAATTACTTCACACGTATGTGCGCGACAGAGGCGCGCTTCAATGAAGCCAAACGCATCATCCGACGTAATTGAATAAAAACCGGAAAGCTGCGGCGGGCATCCGCGTGTCTCGTGGTCTCGTTCTAATCTAGCCACTGGGAAGAAAACAGACGAAAACGACGGGAAAGAAAAAAAACGAACGAAGAATCCGTGCGTCGTTTATCTCCGGGGCCTTTTTACGACTATCGTTGCGGCTTCCTTCCTGCCCTGTGTCCCGACGCTCTCGTTAAATTTGCACCAGGCTGCGCGCGCGCGCTCGCTCGCGACTGCGATATTTGCGGCCGTATATTTTTTCTTCGCCGACTCGCGAGTAACCGTCGGACCCGCCGCCGCCGGTATTTATACCCGCCCGTCGTTCGAACGGAAACGCGGGACGATAAATCGCTCCGTTCGCTACGGAATCCGCTATCAGATATTCGAACGTCCCCGATAACGCTTCGTGGAACCTGAGATTCCAACCGTGAGGTTCGTCACAACAGACGCACTAACCTCTTCAAGGACGCTGACACTAGACTCATCTTTTAAATAAAAATCTGTCGATGGTCATTTTCGAAGATGTTAGCATAATGCACAAGTGGGCTCCTAACTTCTTGCTTAGTTTATCTTGTTTGAGAATTCAGTGCTGTTCCATATCTATTAGAAGAACCTTATCCCTCGTGTCTCTACATATTAGAGATTAAAACTTAGTTTCATACATAGTGTGCACTTACTACCGTGACATATGTTCGAACGAAGATTTCTTATCTCCAACGGGAAGCGACTGAAATTTGTTTTTTAAGTGGAGTGATTAGCTTCCTTTGCGGAAATTCGATAATGCGGAATACCTTAGGAAAGAAAATTCTTTGAAAAATAGTCTTCGCCGTTGAAGCGATGATTCGAACTGAATAAATGAAAAAGGAATCGAGTCGGAATTTAGTTCAGACTGTATCTGCCGTTCGTACGTCGTTTTATCGAATTTTTGTTTTCTCGTTAATCCTGTTTGATCGTTCGGAGCGGTCGCAAGCAGATTATCATCGCTCACACACGAGGATAGGGGATTCGATATATCGGGCAGGTCGCGAAAAAGGAGCGAGAATCGTGCGAGAAACCGGCCGGTTGTTTGCGTGAGAAATTACGGGCGGGAAAGCGTGCGCCACTGCAAAGGTAAACTAGACGGCACCGAACCGGGACAGCAATAATTAGTCATGTTGCTCGAGCCACGGTCCCCGTTGCCAACCCAATAAGAAGTCGATCCCGCCGCTCCTTTCGCGTGATATATCGTTGCCCAGGTGGGTGATGTCGAGACTCGGCGGAACTCCTCGCGATCTTTTTGGACGTTTCGCGTCGAGGGAGGAAACGCGCTGCACGAGATGAATACGTTATGCGTGACTACCTCATTCTTGACTGCGATATTTCCCTGTACCACGCCGTTCTCTTTCCCCTTGACATTTTTCTTCTCATTCCGACAATCCTACAAATTTTTTCGCACGTCGCCACTTCATTTATGATTACGAAACTACGCGGAGCTTCTCATAGTTGTGCATTTCATGTTATTTCTTCATCAATCACCGGTGTACACATTATTTATTAATGTACAAATCTGATGTAATGTACAAATGTACAAACAGAACGTTAATCCAAAAATATCGAGGTCTTCAAATTTCAAATCGGCTTTTCTTTTACAGTTATAGTGATTAGACCGTCTTTATGCACAAAAATGTCGTAGAAAGGAAAAGAAAATGTATATTTTTTGTATGGCTACATTTATTTTAATGCCTAAATATTGATTACAAACGAATCAAATTTCATTTCATCTAAAATAACATAAATAGCGTAACATTCATATTTGTTAGACTGTGTTAAAAATCTTCATCACGAGTCTGAGAATTATGGCAAGGGGTTAAGAAGTCCAAATATATAATTGACTATAAATATCAAGCTGACACGTTTTCTTTTTTGACAGAAAGATTAAATAAGAATGAATTTTCCTAGTAAGTATTCATGTAGCGTAATTTTAAAATAATACCAGACAGTGCTTTATTCAAAAAGGTTCCAACTAATCATCTTGATTCAGATAGAAACACAATTGACAAACTCGCGACAAGGTAGTCGATCACTGAAGTGACCCACTCGAACGATAAACAGATAATCCCAGATTAGTTTATGTACGAAACAGGGTAAAACGAACGTTCGAAATAATAAACAGCAGATAGCGTGAGATTAATCGAAACTATGTACCGAAACGAGAGAGAAATATGTATTTGAAATAATAAATAGTAGATAGTACAAGCTTGAACCATTGGGCAGAAGGTATCTCTCGAACAGTACTAGTAGATAACTATGTAGATAGCCAGATTAGGATGTGTACAAATCAGTCGTAATACAATGTCGAGAGATTATGAAGCTGGTTACACGTTACTCGAGATTCAGTGGGTAGGGCTGTTCCTTCCTAAAAGCGTTAAAACATACTGTACTACGGGAAATATAACAAAACCACTTCCTAGTAACCCGCATATGCAAAAACCACTTAACAAAAACTTGAGAAGAATTATTTACCATAGCATTACCTTAAACATAATCGCTTGATCTCGGTCGATACGTCAAACAACGCATAAACATTGTGAATAAAGTACGTGGTTCGCGGAACTATTTTACAACATTCTATTCATTAGCACAGCGTGTTATGCAAATTCTAGCATGGAAGCCAAACATTTACAACGTCCCGATACTTGAAGGTTCCTCGGTGGGTATCGAGCGATCATAGTCACGGCATCGTTAATTTCCGCTAAACGAATATATTATGCAAACGAGCCACTTTGCGAACTGGCTGGCAGAAGAATTGCTCAAATCGTCGATCCGGCATAAAACCTCGTAAAGCCGCGGGACAAATGCCGAATCAATCTCGCGGCGAGATCTCGGAACACGAAGCCAGCCCCGTGTGGTTCAACGTCGTCGTCCTCTCGAATCGAATCTCCTCGTTGTTATGTGATACAATGTCTCCGGCGTTTATTTGCATAAACGTACGCGAGAACCTGGGCCCGTTGTAAACGTCGAGGAGAACGGCCTTGATCGAAGTCCTTATTCGAAACGGAGCTCATCGCGTATGAATAGCAGGTACGCAATTACGAGACCGCGCAGATGTCATCGGCGAGCGAACTTGACAAGTCTCGTTGATAGTCCGTTTCGTAATTTCCCTCGGTTGCCACGTCACAACTAGATCACAGATTCAAATGAATTTTTGCGCGACCACCCGGACCCGATATCCCACATCGAAATCAAAAGTGCGTTAAACCTACCATCACCGGTCAAAATGACCGGTTCCAGACATTTCATTTTTACGATGATTGATATAATAAAAATAATTTCAGGAGAAATGATTGTATAGATATCTTTAGTGGAGCACATATCTGTGGTTGTCAGAAAGAACGCCGCATGTCACGTAATTTCATTTTCGAGATATTGCCGTTTAAAGTTTTGATCACTAATGCTTTGATATAGAACATCGGTTAAATTGCATTATTTTTTTCAGCCTTTTGAATTCATTTTCATGACTTTTTTTCTGGTAGATATATAAATTCTATACCATAGAGCTCAATTAATATATAAACTCAAATTTTTTGAAATTGTGACATGCGGCATTTTTCCTTGCAACCATAAAGATTACAATAGGAGCTGCACAAAGTCTAAATAAAATCAATCTTGTCATTTTTGTAAGGGAATGTACCACTTACTTTTAAGGCTCAGTAGGTTTAGTATTAAAATTCATCGAACGCCTTGAATTTGAAAGCGTGCATCCCCGCTAATTTATGCTTGTAATTCAATACTTGATTTAAAAGTTGTAACCAGACTGCTGATCCTTATGCAAAACGAACATTTTCTATATCAATTATGAGAAACAAGAATTAAATGAATTACGATTGAAGAAGATAGTTGTGTGAATGCTTCCATTGTTTCATGTTTCCCACGCATAAAATCGGCAGTCTAATAACGACTGTGTGCGAGACAAGTACGAATGTCTAGAATTATAATTTCACGAGGTTACATTGATCAATGCATACGTAATTAGTTCAATTGGAATAAGGGACGTAAAGCTGTTCCGAAGCTGTGAATATTCAAAAGTTTTTTCTTTGAAAATTCGGAATCGGCCGATTGTTGCAACAGACCACGGTCTCTTTTCTTTGCGGTGGTTTTGTTATTTTTACATCGTCAGCCGTGAAACGAGCCATGTAAACGTTGACCGAGAAAAATGGGGAAAGTCGTTAGACCGAAAAATATCGTGAAAGCAGCCGCCCCGCACAGGCACCAACAAAAGAATCTCCTTTTTTTTTATTCTTCGAGCTCGTTTCTCCGTGCACTAATTGCGCCTCGATTATCGGTGCACCGGTTTATTAATACGAGTCGTCTGAGCCTACTGCTATCAAATCGCCGTGAATAAATTGTGAAAACGCGGTTTGTACTTGATACTTGAGTCCGACTTCTAAATATAGCGGATAAAAAATCTCTCCCTCGCCGTAGAATTTTCATTTGGACAATTGAATCTCTCAAGAATTGTAGTTTCTAGTATACATTGTAGACAATATTCCACACATCGAACCGGATCGCGACCGATAATTGTTTTGGAAAAGACGATCGAGTAATGGCGAATGTAGTGAAAACAGATTACATTGTGTAAAAATTATTAGTCTGTAAATTTTACACATTTGGTATAAAAGTCTTGCAACAGGTGCAGACAATTTTCATTCATTAGACAGACTCGAGATTTAATTATTAATAACGCGATTGCAATCTGTAATTAAAGTAATATAGCCCACAATGTACAATTTTCCGAGCTAATTGTACGTCTTTGTATTTAACAAGTATGGAACGTAGTAGTGTATTAAAGAAATAATTGAAGAGCGTTTTCGATCCCATTCGAAATTGACTCGTCCGAGCGTAATTAATAACGCTTCCTCCCAGCCGGAAGTGTACCGAAGAAGAAAAGGTTTCCCGAGACGAGTTCACACATTCCCGCATCGTCAGAATAGCAAACTAATAGCTGGAATTGGATAGAAGACCCGTGAATGGCGTACTGAAAGGTATTACATTAGCGATTTTCTCACGCGACCGTGTAATCTGGTGTGAGATCTGTGTAACGCTAAACACTCATTGACAATCTCCCGACGTCCAATTACTTAATCGTTCTAAAATCTACTATGGTACGCTCGACGAGTCAAGACACGGCAGCTGCAAACAAATGCACGTGATACGATCGTATAGGTGGGACAAGGTCGGATTCACAGCCCTGAGATATTATAATATGTTTTGTTCATCTGCAACAACTCGCCTGGTTGGATGCACACGACATTACCGGAGAATCTCGACACACGACTGCACAGCAGCCTCGACTGCGATCGAACCTCGTCGAATACGTTCCGCCAACACGTGGCAGGCGTTGTTGCTCAATTATGAACAAATGAAACGTACGACGCAGATTAAGACACAACCGCGGATTTCTAAAAGGTCAATTGTAGGAAAGAATACGCGGTTTTCTATCAGTTCGTAATCAATGGATTACGGATTTTCAAGTAAAAATTGTCTGGATCAGTTGCGAAACACACAGGAGCCACACGCAGTTCTTATCGTAACTGTCTTAAGAAATTGATAGTAATTTTTTTATTAAGCATTTCAGATCTCAACAGAAATCCATTTCTGCTGCACTAAGGTAAATTACAGTAAATACATATTCATATATACCTAATCTACTTTAAATCAAATTAAATTCATAGTTTACAATTTTTCGGGAAATTAAAAATAAGAAAACAAGCTTTAATGTTGCGTCGGGCAACTAACATTTCCAAGCATAAGGGTAACTGAAGTTTAATTTTACGCTGTTGGTGAATTAACTTAGATCGCTGCAAATCGAAGAGGCTACATTGCCAAACAATGATTGATATCCTGACTGCTGTGTCCGCACTCACACATCGGGTCACTAATAATTCTTACACGAAAGAATTGATAGTAATGCAGAAGTGTTTAAGTTAAGTTTTTTCAATGTATTTACTGTTTTGCATTTGTCTAGTTATCAATATTTATATGCATACAGTGAACGTACATTTTCTGTTTCCTCTTTCTTATTAATAAAGGGTTACGAAATTAGATTTTGTGGGATTACTCCAGATGCAGGTGCAGCTGCAGGTTTAGGTCTGAACCCTTCAGGCAGATTAGTGAAGACTTCGAGCATAATGCAGAGAATATAATTACTATTGCATATTTAGACTAAATGTAGCTGTACAATAAACATAAATCTAAATCATGATACGAAAGGTTAAAATATTCTTAAATCTCGTGGGACTATTTGAGGTGCAGGTGCAGGTCTGAGCCCACAAAGCGCAAGTCGGCAGATTGACACAAGGGTTAATTGGAGTCACTCCCCCTTTCATCACCATTTGGTGTTGCCATCAAGTTCCTCCCTCGAACGGACGACTCCTACGCAACCATACTACCAAATTCCTTGTTCGAGGCATAAGAAAGTAGCGTCTAGTCGAGCCAGTCGGTGGGCCCGTGAGTAAGGTCGCAGTGGCCGGAGCTGGCCCAAGAAAGGGAAGAGCATTCGGTGGGCATCGTCCGGCTAGGAGGGGAATTGGAAGAAGCGAAGGTCCGTCGTTCGGCATTCAGAATGCATTCAGAATGCGGACGAAGCAACGTGGAGCCAAGGGAAAGGAACGAAACGAAACGAAACGAAACGAAACGAAACGAAAGAGAGCGTGTGCGCGCGGCGTCAGCGGGGTGGCTCGAGCCTTCGCGTGCATGTGTTTCTCGTTGGTCCCTATGCACGAGAGTCGGCCCGGAGTGGTCGGGGGTAGAGAGAGGATAGATCGAGCGCGAAACAGACGGGAACGAGGGAGAAAGGTAGAGAGAGGCAGATAGAGAGAGAGAGAAAAGGAGAGGCGAAAGAGCAAAAGGATGGAAAGGGAAGGAAGCGAGAGGCCGCAAAATATATGCTGCATGCTCTCGTGGATGCTCGTTTGCAGCGTTCCGTGTCGTAGAGGGACGAAGATAATCGCGGGCTGGGCCCGCGGCCCGACGAGGATGGAAGAAAAGGAGAACGCGGAGGAGAACGGTTTGGGTGAGGAAGAGGAAGAGTAGGAGTAAGAGGAGGAGGCTGGTCAATGGTAGGCCGGCTATCGGTACACCCTTCTCGAAAACAAAGCCGGATCTCACCTTGATTTATCGCAGAGTGCTGCCGCGTTCGTTGTAGCCGTTCGCTGCTCCGAGTTGCGACGAAGCCGCCGGGGTAAGCTCCCCGGCGAAAATTAATCCATTATCGGCTCGACGAGAAGAAATTCAGAACGAAAAACACCCGTCGCGGTTTATCGGCGAGAAGAGAGAAAGAACGAGTCGGAGTTTCTGATAGAGAAGAGGTGCTCCGGGATCCTGGACAACTGCTCCGTGTGTCGGTGCTGTTCCTCTCCCTTGTTCCCTCCTCTGTCTGCCCGTGCTTTGTCTCGCTTTTATTTTTCCTCGGTTCCGGAGCAGACAGCTCGGGTTCGTTGAGTCGTGTTTTATACACTGTCCGGGTCCCGCCACTAAATCAGCTCCGTAAAACGTACGCACGGCGAACGTGAGTCACCGTCAGGAGTCGAATGCTTGCACACGCCAGTGGATCACACAACCCGCTGCTGCTCGAACTCTCTCTTTTTCTCTCTCGTTCTTTCCCTTTATCTCTCCCTCCTGTTCTATGCCATCCGCTCCCGACGCACAGTAGAGACAGACAGACAGACACAACCGGACACGTTTCTCCAAATATTTTCCTTCGGTGCGCACGCTCCCGCTACCGACCAGCAGTCCCGTCTCGCGTACCCCTCTACACCCGCCACGAGATACTGGGGCGATATATCGCGCACGAATGTCGATATACACGTGCGAGTCACGCAACCGAGCTACGAACTACCCCCAACGCCGGTCGACTACGCACTGACGTGAACGCAACGCGAACGCCACGATCCGACCGAGACCGCACGAGGAACAAGAGTGGGGGATCCGACTCGGGCGCATTCGGGATAGCTCGACTCTACTCCTCTCCTTCCCGCTGGCCCCCCACCGTATCCGCCGACGGCAACACTGCCGATCGGTCGGTCGGTCTTCGGGGTATACGAGCGTAGGATCCTCTCGCGATCCCTCTCCGCTGCGCGCGAGAGTCAGACCTGATGCGTATCTCCTCCTTTCTCTTTTACTCGGCTCTATCCGTCTCTTTTTCCTTTCTTCGGCCCCTCTGCTCCCGCCAATGGTATTCCCTCTCGGCCCCAACATACACACCTGTTTAGAGGCGCGCGTGTGTGCACGTGACGCGCACCACCTCAGAGGCCCTCGCCATCGCGGCGCATCCCAGCGCAGCGCATCGCATCGCATCGCATCGTGCGCGGCAGCCTGTACACGCGCGATGACGTCACGCTGGGCGCCGTGGCGTGGATAACGAGATGGCCCGAGTCTTCCTCGGGACCACCGATCGCTAATTATCGTCCTAGAGGTTTCGCCTCGTTCCGTGACCGGCTTGTTCCTCTTTTTCTTTCTTTTTTTTCTTCTCTCGTGTTTCTCTTTTCGTCTCTGTCTCTCCCACTTTCTTTCTCTCCCGTGCCCTTTCTTCCTTTCTGTGTTTGGTTGTTGCTGCTGCAGTTGGTGCGCTGCTACTCCTGGCAGACGAAGAAATCGTGCGGGCCCAGAAGCCTGCTAGGGAGAGTAGGCATCCTTCCCGCGTGGATTTTCGTTCGACCGCTCGTTCCACGGTGGCATTAACGATGTCTCGTGTAGGTACAGTCACGACCGGTTCCGAGAGGCCTGCCTCCTATCAGGATCAAGTATCTAGCGACCCGGCCTGGACACACCGTGCCCGGACGACCCGAACGATGATTCCTGGCTTGGGTTTCACCTGGTCGTGCGTTTAATAAAATTCGAGAGGATCCATCCGATCGGTTCAGGAAGGCTCTGCCTGGATCCTGGCGTTGCGAGAAATCCTCAATTCCTGCTGCCTGAGGTGTCTGCTACATCTGAAGCAAGGCCATCGATTTTTGGGAGACGATAAGGGTGCTTGTGCTCGATATAGATATCCCAAATTGATTTCAAATATGAATATCCCAGCTTCCTGAACAATGCAAGGTCATCAAAGAATCGACAACCGTCGACTCATTGCGGCAGACATAGTCTGGAGACGATGGGCTCTCTCGATGCCGTTTTCGGTTCGGGCGACGAATTCCGAGCGTGGACCGGGCCCGCGCAAAAATCAGCGCCGACGTATAAATAACGAAACACCCCCTTACGAGAACAGGACGTGTACCCGTAGCTCCTGCAATAAATAACGTCGGCGCGGAGCACACCTGCAGCGACAAGGCGTGTCCGATGGACGATGAAGTTTAACGTTCCCCCTCCCCCCCTCCTTTTTCCTCGTTTATTTCTCTGCCCAAAGCTATTGCAAGACGCGACGCCAATAAAATGCTAATCGCCCGTTCCTCGTTACCGTCGCGTCCAGTCCGGTCGGAGTCGAGTCGCTGCTCCCCCGGACCTGTAACCTTTTATCGCGATTTGAGATACGAGCGCGCCGTGATCGTCAGCGAGAATTCATCCGACCGACCACTCGTGTTTTCAATGCGCCACGGGATCGCGGCCGAGAAAAACGAACAGGCGGAACGAAACTGTGCTTTGTTAAGTCCCTGGCCCCCCTTCTTGACCCGGCGACCGGATGCGCGGGCTGACTTAAGGGGTTAGACCACCTTGACTGGCTCCGGATGCATCGGTATGTGTGTTTTCGGAATTTGTTTCTCTCTCCGATCATCATTCTTTTAACCTAATTTGTCTGTTGGCGTCAAATTGGCACAGAATTAGAAAGTCATCGTGATAAAATGATGAATCGCTGGATTTATCAATCCTCGATGGTACTACTTTGAAACGTGTAATAAAATTTCATTGAAATTCCTAACATCCGGTCGCCAGTTTAGGTGAACGAGTGTTGTTGTTGGGTCTAGAAGAAACATGGTAGTTAGTTTTAGATTTTAGAGCACTTATGGGTGGTCTTTAGGAAGGCATAGGTGATCAATGGAGAGCTTTATCTGGGATCAGTGATTTGGGTGATTTATGATGTATAAAGTGGGATATTGAGAGTAAAAGTCAAACTCGAGGTAAACGTTCAGCTTTGTTTCGCCTTATCTCCGGATTACTTTCCGGATCCATCACGGGACATTTTCTATTTGTTTTTCCGAGTACCTTTCTTTAAATCGCCCCATATCTTTCGAAAAAATCTTCGGTATGCTTTGAATAGTTAAAGATCGCAGAACGTGATATCGTTAACGTAAATTGTCCAACTTTTTATCTGTGCTTGCCGTTCTTTCCTTTTTGTAAATCGTAGCATGGTTTGTTCGCGGTGCATTTGCCGTCAAATGAGGCTTGAATCACTGACTCGGAAAGCCTGGTTTTATAGACCACGTCAGGACAATAAAAATGGGGCCATTCGGTTGCCTCCCTGGCCGAGTCTTTGAATCGCTTTAAATGGCGGGGGTAAGTGTTTACAGTAAAAGATGCCGGAGTCTTCCAATAAAGTATGAAGTTTGCGACAAAGGTTTTTGTAACTGTTTTCGCCGATGCTCGTGGGTGACTCATTTCAAACACGGCCGAGCAGCCATTTCTGTTTGGATAAAACTTTCGAATGACGTACAAAAGATAAAGAAATGTTTGTCCTCCTCTCGAAGGATTCATCATGCCACGACTTATAATTCTGGACAGCTTTAGTACCGTAACGGTCCGTGGAGGACCACCCTTTTCCTACGCATTCATCAACTTTCATCATCGATCTTACTCTATGCTGCCACGACTAACGAACAATATTCACCCATTCTCAAAACATGTACATCAAAGTTTTCGATATAATAAAATTGTGAAAACAACATGAATGACCATGTTTCCTAATTTAGGTGGAGCGATATTGGTGAGTCTCTAAATTATTTCAGATCTCGTACAGCAAATATACAAATTGCGCAATAATAATTGAATGCAACAGCATTCAAGCAACGTGAAAAATCTCAAAATTACAAAACCGCAAGTACAACCTGTGATCAGCAGAATATGCAATTCTTTTTGTAAACGCGAAGTCCAGTGATATCTGCGAACTTCTACTCCCGCAGTTTTTGGATTACTTCTAATACGGGGGAAGTATAGAAATTCGTAATCACAGTGGGCGATTGGATGGCATAGGGAGGCGAACAGTTCCCATGCGAACGGGGAAAAATATTCAAAGCGAACGAGCGCGAAGGGAAGACAGAAACGAGCCATTCTGAAATAAAAACGTCGAATAATATCACGAAAACTCTCGTCTATCCGGTGTTCTCGGCTCGTCGAGGCTGTCCCCCCTAGTAAACCCGGTGTCCTCGGCGTCTCCTCGCACGAAGGGAGGTTCGAGCCCTTGGGGCCACGGACACTTTCCCTCGGCGCTCCCGCAATAGCCGAGAAAAGCGGAGGGTAGCTCTTTTCTCCCCGAGAAAGAGAGAGGCAGCCAGCCAGTCAGCCATCCCAGCCAAGCCAAGTCAGCTAGGCAACAGCGGTGCATAAGAATGACGAACGACGGAGGATTGGTTCTGATTACGATCTCGCGTCACCCCAACGTAAGGACCGCGAGAATGACGATGACTGTAATTCCATGTATGCACAAGGTGGTCCATTATAATCCTCCGACTGGAATACGCGTCGAACCGGGGACGAAGGGTATTGCTCGGAAATCGAGTCCGCCACGAAGTTAACGATGTTTATTAACCCCCCTGCTTAAGGAGACCTCAATCCAAGTTTAATGAAGGCGACCGTTTACTTCAGCCTGAGGAAATTGGAGTAAACCAATAATATTAAAATATTAATTTAGATTTTTGTAATCGCTATTTTTGTATGTTGGTGAGCATCGAGTAATCCTAAATTTTAATCGTCACTCCATGCAACAATTGGTAAAAGTTGCAGAGAATCTGACAATTAGACCTTATTATGAAAGGGCTTAAATGTCTTTTCTTTAAAATAATCTTCGATTGTGATTTTACAAAAAAACTGCACAAAATGTACGAATACTATTTTTATTTTGAAAATATAAAATACTTTAAAATAATGATATCAACTATCAACCACAACAATCTACCACCGTTTTAGCACGGCACGGCCCTGGGAATATTCTGTCCTAAAGAGAGTACTATTGAAAGTGGACGAAGATAAAAAGAATAAGAAAGAATAATACCATTTCACCGTGTGCCCGTAAAAAGCAATTTTCTAGTTCCCGTAAGACATCGTTCAGGGTTTCATAAATTAACTGAGAAAACTCAGATTACCATGAAGATCCTTAGTCTAATGAATGAAAATGGCCCGATTGAATAGGAAGCGTCTAATACCCTGAGAAAAATGATGAAAGGCAGTGAGGGCAAAGAGCGTCCTATAAAACAGCGAATTTGCATCTATGCAATAAATCCGCGCACAAGAACTACAATAATATTGTATCACGAGACTGTAAAAATGAAGACGGTGGTAATTCGGGAAAGCTTGAAATCCCAGGATATTCGACAGCTGTTATAGAATCCGAAGCGGCCGTCATTCGCACGACTACTCATAATGGCAGGAAGGAGGTCGTGGGCGCGTGGGAGTTTGATTAGAAGCACGATTCGCGGGATCGGTGAACCCCGACGAACGAACACACTCCGTGGAAACGAGCGTGTAATTCGCGACGATCGATCCCGAGGCTTGCTTGGCCGTAAGCTAATTTCACGTCGAATAAAAGCGCCTAATGCCACCGAAGGGAAAATCCGTTTAGCTCTCCTTCGGGCCCGGGCTTCTCAAGATAAATTGGTTTCGGGGGATTTCTAAAGCAGGTCCTACGGCGCAGGAAGTTCGAGGGTGCCAGCCAGATCCTTTTGTGACCGGGGGCTCTCCCTCGAGAATGTCCTGGCGACGACGGAGACAGTCGCTGGGACACCGTTCAATGTCAAACCGTGACCCAACAATGGCTACGGAAGACACTGGCTCGGTCTGTTCCGCAGGGGTGCCTTTAACTTCTTCCAGCCCGCTGACAAAAACCGATATTTCCGACCTGCTGCTGGTGGACAGCGCTTTTCTGAGGACTTCATCCCAGATGGACGTTCTGTCGTGAGTTTCAAAGAAACACGGGAAAATATTGTACCCCCTTCCGCTTCAACCTGCACCTTGTTGCGAATGGGCACAGTGGTTTCAGTGCAGAAACCACTCTACAGGCGAATTTTCCACACTTTACTCGGTACTCATCGTTTTCTGTGTTATCCTCCATCCCTTGAGCTAAGAGGCAACGCTATTTCCCTAATTTGATATCCCTACAGAAATGAAAGCTGGAAAGACAAAATTGATGATATCTTTGGCAACATTGTACACGATATCAAAACTTCCAAACGAATTTGATATAGTCTCCAGCAGTCTGCACATATGTGCTTGTCTATCCATGCTTCGGAAGCGACTTCCCTGATTGAATTTGCCTGTTGAAAGCAAGTCGGCAAGGTAGCAATTTCTTAAACAGTGGCGGAGGGTTAAACAAGGGCGGAGAAGTTGGCCTCGCGAAGTTGCATGAAAATTTGGTCGCCCTGTAACTCCTCTTTTTGCACGGCCGCGTCCGGGCGGTTCGTTTGCGTAACTTCTTGGGCTTCTGCCGGCACCGAGGACGAAAAGTATCGCCATAAAGGCGTTATTATGGAAACTTTCGCTTTGACGCTTACTCTCGGTCCGGCGTCACCCCTGCGTCCCGCCCGGTTCGATGAGAAAGAACGTAATTGAATCGGTCGGAACGACTGCGAGCCACAATGAACTCCGCGGGGAAAATCCGCTGGTAGACGCGATATCGTTGGCGAATCGATGGGAAACGAAGAAAAGTTCGAACTTTTCACGGGGATCGGTCTCCCCTTCACTTCCTTCGTCCTCTCCTTCTCTCTTGAATTATTCGCCGCGTGGAAAGCAAAGGCTCTCCTCTCCCGGTCCGCGGACCATTCGGTCGAAGGAAAAAATCGTTTTTTAGCGGTCGGTAAGTCCATTCGTGCCAGTGACTCTTAAAATTTAAGTTCGACGACGGATTCCGAGCGGCCATTGTTGCCGGAACAACGGCGAAATTCTTTGCCTTTCACCACCCCGGCCAACCCCCTTCGATCCGGCTGCTCGGTCTCGGCGCGAGAACTTGCCGCCATTGTGCGGAATCTTTCCCCCGTTAATTAATATCGCTCTCGATAAATCGTATCGAGAACGGCGCGAAGACGGGGCTCCGCATAGTTTTCCGAAATCCAGGGCTCCAGTTATAATAGTCTGGAGTTAATGAACCTTGTTGGATTTAACCTCCTAAGGGGACTTTATGCGAGACTGTTTATCGCCCTGTGTAATCGTCGAACTTATTGTGCGAATTCTCTGCTCGCGTTATTATACTATTTTCTTGCAATCAATCCAGGGCCGTGCCGTGTACATTATTTAACCCTCCGTGTGCTGTGCCGGAGTCATTTTTCACCGGAAACATCCAAATTGTCATTTAAGTGCTCAATTTGTGGCAATTAAACTAACTGAATAGCTGTTTCATTGAGATATCATCAAAAGAAAATTTTTAAAAATTATTCATTAGAGCTGTGAACGGTCCTAAGCATTGCCAATTATATAGCTATAAAAGTCGTCCGTTGTCCGAGGATTAATTCCATTGAGAATTAATTCCATTCTAGAGAAAACGTTTTTGTGCATTGATCTTTTGTTACGTACATTGTGAAATCATATGTTTGCAACTTCAGGGATCGCATTAAAATTCTGATGACCTCAATAGTCGACATTCGTCTCGAGATGTTTGAAAAGAAGAAATTAGGAGACAATGGGATCAAGAAATGCAAATAAAACAGGGCTAGGTAGAGCCATTGTTGAAACGTGAGAAAGACCACAAAGTCGTCACCAAAGTAATTATAATTTTCAATGCACCGACATGCGATGAATAAAAATGATAATTCCATTAACACCTCGGAAGCCCTCGCAACCCCGTACAATAGCCATAGGGTTCGAGCCCCCTCTACAATAAAACGAAGCCATTGTCAGGATCCCCGTGTCCCCTGTTCGTGGACCTGAAATTTATTCCATCTCACATTTTATCATACATATTAATACTCGGTGAAAGATGTGTCACTCATACACGAGGTGGTCAAGGCGTTCCGTCGGAAGAACAAACACGGAGGAATAATTCTCTGGCATCAGTCTTTTGTCTAAAAGAGCTTTGTACCTTTCAAGCTCGCCCCCACGCAGCCGCACGTGGTTCACCATCCTTCAAAATTCTCGAGATAAAAACGTAGAGATGTGGTGCGTTAGAATCCTGAAGCGGAGTAAGGCACGCAGAGCGTGTCAGTCGTGTTCCCGATAGATAATCCATCTGCGCCGGGTGACGATTTATTTTCATAATTTATTCCTGGGCCCGTGTAGCTGTCAATACACGAGCGGAGCAGATCCCACGGATAACCACCGTGCCCACGTATCCATTCGTTCGTCCGCTCGGACGCGGACGACGAGAACGATCCTCGTCCATCATCATTGTGCGGAGGAGAGCTGGTAGGTCGGTCGGCGCGGCGGCCATGGTGTTTGCAAATTTCTGTGAAACGCGTGCGTTTCCTCGCGTGGCAAACAATGGGGAGGAAGCTGCGCCCGGAACGCTCCGCAACGAAACAAGTCCATTCCGAGTGAAATACGCGCGTAACAGCGTCTTTTTTCGGCCGGCGAGCAGGAGAAATGGTGTCCAGAAACTGGTCGGGACCTGAACGGTACCCCGCAGCGCCAGTCTATCGGTCATTTAAGTCATTCTCTCTTCTCCTCTCCTCTTTCTCCGAACGGTGCGGTGTCGGGCTCCGAGGGAGACGAGGATGACTCGGCTGGGAGCTACTTGCTCGAGCCTTTCAGAGACGACGACGCAACGCGTTTCGAAACGGTAACTCTGTTGCGCGGACCCCGTGTATATCTGAAGAATTTTTCTTCTCCCCGCGCAATCACCTCCCAATGCTTTTCTTCATCGGTACAGAATAAAACGCGCGCCATCTCTGCGCCGATGAAACGCTTTCGTAACGTATCGCCAACCATAAGCAGATAACGAACGACGCCGCGGGAACGAGCGTTAAACCGTTACAATGGAAAGCTTAAAAACAGTGAGTCTCTCTCTTTCTTTCTCTCTCTCTCTCTTCTTCGTACATGGAAGGAGGTGGTGGAGAGAGTGTCCCGCTCGTTGTGTATGCACCTGGATCGCGTTCCGCTCCTCGTTGCACCGATATGACCGCGTTATCTGTTAGTCCCGACCACCCGGCTGCGCCGGATTCGGTCACCAACACGTACGCCAGTCGTGTTCACGATAGAATGCATACAACGGGAGGAGATAGGAAGTCGCAGGAAGTCGTAATCTGCCTCCGGGAGGATCTAGAATATACATAGAGCTTCCCCCCGGCCACTTGGCTATCCTTTCGCAGACACCACTGATGAATGCGGAACCGTGCGCGAAAGAAAAATTGTTCGGAGACGCAGAAACGAACGCAGAAAAATCTGAGCTGGTTCGACAAATTGGAAATAAGACATTTATAGTTTGCAACCGGATTAAACTTCCATATGTATATCCTTGTCCAAAAGGTTCTACCTTTATATAAATAATTTCAGTCGCATCTCAATACCAGCCGTAATGAATTCCCTCTTAATATTTCCTCTTTCCATTAAGCTCCCGCAATTTTCCTTCTCGCGTTTACACATTTCTAAGCGCTCCTATCCATAAATAAATAAGTTTATCCGCGGGATCGAAGATACAGAACAAAGTGGCCACAATTTACCATACTCCGCGTCGAAACGAGAAGATCCGCTATCTGGAATGGTAACAGGTGGCGAGCAAACGAGAATTACCTGAGAAAGAACGTTCATAATCGACGCTATCGCAACAAACAGGGATAATGAAATTTAGTTTCCCAGAAGGTATGCGTACCGACCGGTAGACTAATATTAAGAGGACGATAAGGGGACGCATGAGGGGCTCATTCCTGACACTGGTACGCTTAACAGGCTCTCGCGGTAATTCCCATCCGAGGAAACCCGTGCAATTTCATACGTTTTCCAGGCTCGTCTGGCTGCTAGTAATTCGTCGTTTCACGTAAATTATGACTAGTCCTCGGCGGATCCTGCATTCGGGGACTTTTCACGGGGGTGAACTTAATAACGCGATCCCCCTCGAAGATCTGCTTCTACGGGGGACTTCCTTCGAAAAGGCTGCCGAGCTTCCTCTTCTCCTCCGTATCGTCTCCCCCGTCTTTAATCGGAATATTGTTCGATCGGGAAGTAGCAGGTGGCGAACGAGAGGGAACGAACGCAGGGGGTTGAGAGCCCGTAAATCGCGCAACAAAAGACAGCAAAATCGAGCCCTGTGTCTAGAATGTGCCGTTGGGAACGGCGTGGATTCACGGCCGCGGTAACCCAAGACGGTGGCGAGGCAGAAGATGCCAGAATAAGATTTAATAAATGCCACAGGCCGCAGGTAGGCGACGTCTTAGCACCGGAAAGCCGCCTACAGGGAGTCGGATTTCTTCGACGCGTCTCCCCGATAATTCCGACGCCTTCCCCTGCGCTCTCTTAACGAGCCGCGAGTGGGACGCGCATCCATTTTCAGATCGAAATGACTTGATCTACGATACGTCTCCACCAGAAATGGAGGACTCGCTTGACTTCGTGTGAAAATTCCGCCCTCGATTCTGCCCAGCGATTGTCTTCATCGAACCTACTGACAGGAAGTTCGAAATGAAGTTTCATCTTTATTTAGCATCTGTATCTTAAAGTTGACTCGGGAAGTTTTTGTTTTGCGCACGCAGTTTAGCGACGATTATAGGAGTTTAGAGCGGGACCCTACTGTTTTAGGAGCTCGACGATGGCGCCGCGACGCGTTAGCGCGCGCCCGGCAGCTCCGAATTTCGTATTCGGAGACTTGAACGCGTGGTGGACGTGCGCGCGGTACAAACGACGCCTGAAATTATTCCAATCGCCATGAGGCGAGCCAACCCTCGCGGGACGTCGCTCAATGTCGCTATTCACGCACCGACGAAAGTTCGTGCCTGAAAAGAGCTTTAATTCGTACCCATTTTTATGCAAAGGAGGCAAGATCCCGTGGCCATTCGTCGCATCCGCTCGGAAAAAGCTGCTTTAATTCCACCCTCTTCCCGGTTTTCGACATCGCCCCCTCCCTGTTTTTATCCCTCTCTCTTTCTCTGTCGCATTCGTTTCGGCGCGACCGTATAAAAATGCGGATTTAAGCGGGTCCGGCGATCACTTTTGTTCGGACAGGACCGAGTGACGTGACCGCGATATTCGCGTCGAAACAACCGGGACTTTCGCATACCAATGAAATAGAGATCGTTCCCGGCGCTGTTCCGCGAGCGTTATTCCGTAACGGCGCCGCCCGTTTCACGGGGAACTGTAAAAATCGTGGGCGAGAGAGAGAGAGAGAGAGCTCAAGTGTGGTAAAATGTGGTCGCTTGTAAAACTTCTATCTGGAGGGTTTCGGATTTTTGCGAACCTCGGCAACGAGCAATTGGATCGCGCCGCTTAATAACGATCCTATCGCGCGAGATTTGTTACGCCTCGAATATTTTGTTTCTCACCGCGCGCGCGCGGGTAAAGCCAGTCCGGGAATGCACAGTTTCTTTGCATATAAGTCATTACTCGTTATCCGCGTTTCACGGCCGGCACGGGAAACAAATGGGGTTGTAAGTACTCGGTCGAACCGCGCGAACCAAATCCGCACAAAGAAGCTTGCCGATAAAGCGAGATACTTCGATTCGAAGATAACGATCGGCAACATATATGGACTACTGGCTGCGAGTATTTCGACGTTTACACCTTTCCTCGTAAAGTATGAAGTGTATGGCTGTTACCGTGAAGCGATCACTGTTTGCTCCTGTCCTGCGCCGATATTTACAGAGAATATCGTGTCGCGGAAATGGCATGGAACGCTGATTTCCGTAACTAAGGGGCTAATTAGAGGCGAATGGAAATATATGGTTTATGTACGGACCATTTCAAACTTTAACTATTTTCCTGACGTTCATTGAGCTCTCGTGCAGACTTCGAGAAGTTTTTGTGGTTGAACACTGTGAAGAAAAGTCGAAAGGAGAATAGTTAGATTGATCTAAACGGTGCATGAAGCTCAGAGCAACTAATCTAGTAAATAAATCCAGAAGTACTCGTGGAAAATTACAGGGTAACCGAATGAACAAACCATCAGGCAATTACAACAGCGTTAAAAATTGAAACCGGTCTGATGGGGTGCAAGGAAGAGTTCAAGATCGCAGCAGGGCGGACCCAGGCCTGTCCAGTTCCAGATTAATGAAAAATCAATAGGAGGAAGTTGAGAGAAAGAAGTTAGAGCAATTACAGTGGAGTCAGGGTGCGTTCTGACGAAGCCATCGGAGGCGAGACTGTGTGCAGGTAGCACTTACCTTTTCCCATAAGCGACGCTACACCCTGCAGTTGGCGACAAGTTAAACACGAGGTCCGTGGGTCGACGTCTAAATCATCCGTTCTGGAAAAACAAACGAGGGGGTGCTGAGGTTAGAAAAACCGTCACGAAAAACGAGAATGGGGTTGGAGGAAGGGGAACGGTTCGACCCCCCACGGAAGCGAATACACGGCCGCGCGTAATACGAGCGTATCGACGCGTTTCTCTTATAAATACGCGTCGATATACTGCGTGAACCGGACGGGACGAGGGTGTGCGGTTACGAAGAGATCTGACACGTCGATAAATATCCCCAGTGATCACCGGCCGCGACTTTACGGCGAACGAAGCAGGCCCGCCGCTGTGCACCGTAATATTCTGTCGAATTTACGGGGAGAAGTGCGTTACGACTTTATTATGGACGCGCGGGGTCCCGGTTTACCGTGGCACGCCACCAGCGCCCACCGTCCCAGCCCGATTTCCCTCTCTCCCTTTCATTCCCGTTCGTTCTCTCTTTCTCTCTCCTTTTCTAGCTCTCTTTTTCTCTCCTCTTTTTTCCAGCGCGTGTCTTTGTAAATTCCAGCTTTTTATAATGCTGCCACGGCGTCTAGCGATTATGGGAAAAATTCGCCCGCGGCTGCTGGAACCCTGGTAACACGGCAGAGAGGACTGTATAGAGTACCGGGACGCCGCAGCCACGCGCTTAAATCGACCGAGCGGAAACGGGGGTGACACCGGGACCTCTGGAAATTCTTCGCCCCGATATTTAGACCACTTAACCTGCCCACCGGCGCATACCGCACGCCCACGAGCTCCGCCAAATTGAAAACACTTGCTTTCTAACCGGTTACGTAGCTTTGGACGATTACAAAGTAAGGGGAGTTCCACAATTTCTTCTATACACAAAATTAATGAAATATAATATTTCAGTAATGTGCTGAAAAATTCAGCCAATTATCTTAACACTTTACCTACCGGATGCCTATTAATAGGATTTTCAATAATTCTGTTGTACCGAAAGAAAGCATAGAAATTTTATTTTACATTGCAATCTTCCGTGATGACGTTATTGAGGGTGACTTGTTAGTTCGCAATGAAAATTGCTGTTGCTGTTGTAGGTTCTATTAGAAAGTGTTTAGCTATGTACCATAGATTTTTCAAAATTATGCAATAATCACCGGTCGGTAATGTGTCAATCTAGAAGCATTTATAAAGACGTTCTAATAAATTATTGCAGCGACGATCAAAGTATACAGATCATCCCTTACACTAAATTTCGAACAGCAAACACGAAATTGCGGACCACAGCACTATCCTCGCTACCGGTGTTTATCGCGGATAGAAAGGTTATCCGATAGACGGAGATATCGGATAATCCTCTCCCGCTTTCGAGCTGCTCGGAGAGCGAAAAATCCTGTCGCGATGATCCGCCCACGTCGATCATTTCCCGCTCGACTCGGACGAGTTTGAGCCACGAGCGTTCACTTTGATAGCTCGTATAACTCCCGGCCATCGTCCTTGTCACGTTTGTCTCGGGGAACGATATCCACTGTTCCACGGAGACGAGAATTAATGAGGTTTTCGTTTCGCCGGAGGCACCATTACTTTATTGTCACGCTACTTTATCGAGCGCGCTGATAATAAGGATGTTTTTATAGTTATAAGGAGCAACGGCGTGGTTCTGTGTAGTGTCGCCAGATAAGGGGAGGGAGCACGAATTCAGGGGAAACAGTTACCCTCTCTCTGCTAGTACCGGACACGTGCACGACAGAGACGAAACGTTCCGCGTGACCGAGCCGCAACGGAAATGGCCAAAATCGGCACTTCTCTAAATGTGGTTACTAATGTACAGTGGCCGGAATTAATATTCGGATATTCTTAAAGGGGAAGGGTATTCGCGTGACATAACTAGAAAGGAACTAGAATCTAACTAGATTTTGGGTCGAAACATTCATTCTAAAGAGGAAAGCTAAATACAGCCCGCTCTGGTCATGATTTAACGAGATAAATCTTTTAGAAACAGAAAAATACATTGGAATGTTGATGTTTTGCGATGAATGCGGATGTTTTCTCAATTTTTTTGTCTACTTTGGACATTCATATTATTAGATATAAACATAATCTCGTTAAATCATGACCAGAGCGGATTTAATCTTCCTCTTTAGAATGAGCCCTCACCCAGCCCAAAATCTGCTCAAATAAGGACAAAAAGCCGAACCCCGCAAACCCATGTTTCAACCCAAAATCTAGTTAGATTCTAGTTATGTCATGTGAGTACCATTCCCCCTTAAAAAGGCGATAGCTTTTTTAATATTGTACTACACGATTTTAACTTTTCTGGGGAAGTTAGAGCAATTAGTTTGCTACAGGATGTGAAAAGAAATTTTTTCAAAAATTGCAGTAGATCGGAATTGTAGAAACAATACTAAAAGTTGTATTTCACAATTTTTTTATGTGGGCCTATATTGAAAATTTAAAAAATACGTTTTGTAGATCTGTGCCAATTATATGCACTGTGAAAGTTTCATCGAAATCGGTTGGTGCGGGAAAAACGACAGGCATTGAAAGATGTAAGAATCCTTAGATTTATTGCAGTTAAAGGCCGAAAATCGTGAAAATCTGCAATTTTTACCATCTTTAAGCGTTTGTAGCTCATTGCAACGTCGACCGATTTTAACGAAATTTTTAGGATATGTTTAATTCACGCAGATCTACAAAACGTATTGTATTTTTTAAATTTTCAATATAGGCCCACATAAAAAGGTTGTAAAATGCAACTTTTAGTATTTTTTCTACAATTCCAATCTATTACAATTTTTGAAAAAATTTCTTTTCAGATCCTATAGTAAACTAATTGCTCTAACTTCCCAAAAAAGTTCAAATCGTATAGTACAATATTGAAAAAGTTGTCTTTCTTAGAGCGTTCGAATATTAATTCCGGCCACTGTATATGCAATGGCAATTATTCACAAAAAATGAAATTGAACAATAAAATTCATAAATGAAGAAAAAATTGACAATATTAATGCATAAAAACGGTTGTCATAATAATAACAATTTCCTCTTAATATGCTGTTTTGACAAAAGAAATTGATAAAAGAAGCGTGGGGAATAGTGGAAGATAGAGTGGGGACACGAGTCTTAATCTGGCGACTCTGGTTCTGTGAACGGAATTTAACAGGCCATTATATCTCAACACCTTTTTGGTAATTCGTTTTTCTTTCCCTGTATTCTATACTGCTTGTGCATAGATTCCTCGATGCACACTATTGCATTTTCTTCGCATTTTCTAGGACGATTCGATGATCCAATGATTAGATCGTAGATATGTTTATGCAAATTCGCGGTTTTATATCGCGTTCTATAAAAAGAAAGATCGAAAGGAATTTTATTCGTTGCCGCGGGAATTTTATTGCAATTATAATGAAACAATAAAAACTTTATTTGCGCACGTCTCGCCTAGGGGACGCTATGAATGTACGAATATTCGCAGTCTATCGGTGAGCTACAGTTTTAATGAGAGATCTTGCTGGATTACTCAACGAATTCGTTTCTAGAGACTTGGAATATTAATATTTACGTCTCGTACGAATAAAACGTTTAACACCTTCTATAATGACCGATGAAAGCCTGTAATAAAATAACGGGATGGTAGTTAAGGATTCACCGATTTTTTTACGAATCCCAGCGCGCGACATGCAATTTGCAGTTTACGGCTCTTAAAATTAATCGTTCAATTATGCATTTTTGTTCTTCTATTCGTGATCGAATTTTATTACATGTGTTACGAAAGTGCATTTAATGAGGTTATGAAGGATTTTTATTGCGGTATGTGTATGAATTAATCAATGGAAAATACTTAGAGTTACTTAGAAACTTTGACTGCCGAGTACTATCTGAACATCGTACACCGTGTTGAACCACGACATTATTGGCAAACAGTTAGACAGCTGTTTCGGACATTAAAAAGATCAGCTCGTATTGATTCTGCGCTGAAAAATCTTGATCTGGGACCACTGCGCGGCGTGCGGATCGGTGGTTCGCAATGTCGAGCGAGTCGAACGTGCCGCGAACAGAAATCCCCGCATTATTGCAGGCAGCAGCGCGGATCGGAGCGGAATGGAGCGACGGGTCCCGTGTTTACAGGTACCCGGAGCGTGTACACATTGGGCCCGCAGTGAGTCAGACGAGATAAATAAAGATAAGAGCACCGCCGGTTACCGCGGAGAAAGTATTACTCGCGCAGATAATGTACAGTTGTAGGTTTAATGAGCAGCTACGTTTCGTATGATTTACAGGAATGCCCGCCGATGGTGAGGAACGTGAAGGAGGAGTGAAAACGCCGGTGTAGGAATCGAGGGAACCGGGCGAGGCGTATCGATGATTTACGCGGATAGAGATTAGGCACACGATAGCCGGGGACTACCGTGAAACTGCTTCGTAAATCGCGGGATCGGTCGCTTCGGGTTTTCTATTTTCTAGTAGAGACGTCAGTTAGAGATAATTTTGCTGTGACGAAACCAAAAATATTGCTCGTCATTGTTCGGGGATGATCGAAAGTTTTCAGAATTATATTGGTTAAGCGGCTATGATGTATTGTGACCACTGCTTTGTGGTGCCGCATGCCTTAAGGAGCTAGAACTGATGATTATTACTTCTTTAATGTCTTGTGAGATTATGAGAAATGATACCAATTCTTGGACATACCATACTTGGCCGCAACACGCAACAATTTCTTCGTACACCAGCGGCGTCTGTTCTTTTCCCCTCGGAAGCGTTTACGGAGGCAGTGTTTAGTTGTGGAGGCACGCGGTCGATGTTTACACTCTACACCCGCTGTCCTTTAGTACATTCGGCGCGGTCACGGTGAAAATAGTAGAACTGTACGATTTAAGAAGTTTTTCTTAATCTGTACATCTAATTTTCATTTAATTCCTCGTGCAATAAGTCAGATTCATAGTCGAGAAGAATGCAATTCGAATAGCTTGATGAACGCAGAAAAAGGACAAGCAGAGTGAAAGAGGATTTTGCACAGCGTTAGTGTGTCAACTAACGCAGTCTACGGCGTTATCAGCGGCCACAGGCTAACAGTATGCGGATTCCAGTTGGTTTATTTCTCGCATTAGTGAATCGTTTCGTCTCCGCTTTCCCCGTCACGTTGTCCAGGCGATTTCCATCGACGGATCGTATATTCGCGAACGGTTCTTGCGTTCGGAACAGCACCGGCCCGTTATTTATGGACCTGGCGATACACCGAGGTCGACGAAGCGCAAGGATTTCCGTGTAAACGGCGCCGCAGCCAATTAAATACACGTGTAACCGAGAGCCGCGCCTGTTGAATCCGCGCGTTTCGATGGCTCGTCCAACGCGCGATTCGCGATCCGCGATTCCGTCGAGCCCCGTTTCCACGCGGATTAAGAATCGCTCGCGTGCAGCCTAATTTGCAATGTAGCTTCCAACTGGTTCTCGCTCCTGACCTCACCGACCGCGTTTACCTCACGGTTAATTAACGATCGCGTTATTTAGCGACGAACGAGGGCCTCGCGTGCGAGACTCGCTCCGTGACGCCGCCGCGAGCGTTTTTCGGGGTGTTATGACGAATGGCCCGCGATACAGTTATCGATAGCCTTCGTTAATAATCAAGCCGAACGCTGTTTCACTTTCGATCTGATAAGTTTGTTGGGTTGATTAATTGACCGATCCTGCGCGCCGTTGCGCAAACGTGTTGCGATGCTTCGGAACATTTTGACAACGAACATGGCCGGCACGGTTTCGGCAATTGTCTTTTGACGTTTTTTTGGGGGAATTGACAGGTAGTAATCGTGTCGCTCGTACAGAATTTTTTGAAAATTCATAGCTCCTTTTTTATGGAATAGGGTAATTGTACCAATTACTGCGGTATCATGCTTCGATCGTACTTTACTTTCATATTATTCCTGATTTATCGTGAAATAATAATATGTGTAAGCATTTTATGGAGGAATGATGTGTTCTGAATACACAAAAATATTCTGGCTTTCAAAACCTAATACAACATAACAGATTACTAACACAACATAATAATACGACATACAACATACCTAATATTACCATTTGTGATTATAAAAATATGAGAATGATTGACAAGTTTGTTTGCCTCGCCAACGAGAATACATTCTCATTGAATTGTACAAAATTCAGGACAAAATATTTATTTTTATTCCATAAAGAGAAAAAATGCTATAAGAGGTACGTCTATAACAATAAACTGAAAATTGACTGATGCACGTCGCCTGATAAAAATCGAAAGATTGAATTCACTTGTTTACGGTTTTTAGAGTTAATTTCAATAATCGTTAAATAAAGATCGTGGTGGGTTTAGTGGTAAAATATTGGTTTCGCGGTTGGAATGGAGCACCCTGTATGCGAGGAGCTATGTCATCAAAGACGCGACCGACGCAAGAACGTGCAAATTGCGACGATAACTCGATTTTCTTACGCGTACCGGCTCGCTTCAGCGGCGACCGTCAGAATGCAGTTTCTCGTTCGAAAGGATACTTGACTTCCGGTAAGTCCGCGCTTATCTACGACCTCCATTCGGTGGATTAACACTCCCCAGCTTGCTCGGAGTAGTCTCGTTGCTCGCGAGTATACAAGCGCGAGTGTCAAATGGTTCTCCGGATTTTATTTACGTCGACGATAGTACAATTTACAGCATGCCGAGGCGAGAGTGGCTTGATAAGAGCGGAATGGCGACTTCTGATACCAAAGACCGGAAGCGGGCGAAACAGCCGCGAGAACAACGAACCCGATTCACTTCTTCTGCCGCGTGGAATCGATTACACTTTTCGAGAACTCGATAGAAGTTTTCGACGGAGGCTGCTCGAGTTTCGGGGCTCAATCTTATTGCTAAGAAAATAAAACCAAGATTCCGATACAATAAAACCTGTAAAGCTAGCAATTTTGTATGTCACTTTTGTCTTTTAATCTAATATTTGCTTACGGAATAAAGAAGGATCCGGAGCCTTCCGAACAATAAAACCTCGAATAGCAATAAGTCATTTCACAAATTCATTAACACCGCGAGTAGACCGATCGTTACGTATTTATAGCTCGTGAAAATCTTCGGGCGTAATGGAACAGTAATTTACATACTGGGGATACTAAAAAAGGAAACGAATTTCTAGTTTATGTCGGTAAATCACTGAATATAAAAGTGTGCATTTGCATAAACAGCCGCAGTCTAATTACAAGTTCGCGTTTCGCAATGCAACAACGGCTCTCGCGATTTTTACTGAATAGCGAACTTCGGAAACATTGATTCCCGGCCGGAGTACTATAGGTGAAATTAAAATCTTCTGCCGTGGTGTGCACCGAGTACGCCCCTGAATGACTGACTACTCAGTTTAATAAGGTGCTTAACAGCCGCCTATTTAAATCCGCCATTATCGCTTTTTCCAAGCAGCGCTATCCATCAAGAGTTGTCAAGTGCAAAAGGGATCTGGCGACAATGCGAACGGTTCCTCGCGAGCGTTGATGAGGATACATTGTTAAGCGCGAATGCGTGCACGGGCGAAGAACTGCTCGCATCCACCTGTTAACGCAATCTCATTAAATGTTGGAGGAACTCGTCGCGCGAGCTATTTATTATGCACTCCTGACTACGTATCTAATTATCGACCGGTAAAAATATATTATATGCGTCTACGTTAAATAAATGGCCCACCGGTGGCAATATTATTTAATCGCTTACGCTTTACTGATTAGACGCGGCGAGTTTTATTCTGATAATATATACTGATCATTTATTCCCGCACAAGCAGGCATTAAGCCTCGAGAGAATTATATTTACACGTTTTATGGCATATATAAATTTATGAAGTGATGGAAAATGTTGTCGTAATTTAAGTTAGCGGTATTAACGGCTTACGTCGTGTGTCATAAGGAATCTTTAATGTAGATAGAAGAATGAATTTTTCCCTGTGATGTCCATATCAATCAAAAGAATTGTTGAAATTCGAGGTCAAACTTTTTTGTGCGGCACTTTCAATCAATTTCCATCAAACCGAGGATGTAAAGAGATCCACCAGATCATTCTAAAATTGAATGACGCGCACACAGTTCACCATTTCGGTAAAAACAGTACGAGAAATCCAACATATACTGCTCGAATGGCCCAGATTCTCTTTGGAACGATCCAGATTCTCCATCGAAAATGACTTCAAGTCAAATCTACGCTATGATAACATCAGGAACGTCTTCCTCTTCGTTCCATTGATATTGTGTATGAACTGCTGTAAATTTGTGTTGTTGTCTCCCACCTCAATGTCAACATTAACCGTAGCCCTCTTTGCAAGCTACATGTAAGATATGTTATAATTAGACTGCGGATTTTATGCATTTATGACCCAAATGAGTAGGCGTAATTTAAAATAGCAAAAATATTAGAAAAATTTAAACATACTATTATATTATTCTCAACCTACCAAACATGGTAGGAATGAAAATAAATTTCTAATTCACTCCAGTTTTGTTGCAATTCAGGTAAGAAATTTTTATTTTCCATGAAGATCCGCAGTCTAGTAATAAAGCAGCTATAAATAAATAATATTAGATAGTAAGTCTAGTAATAGCAACTATAAATAAATAATAATAAATAGTAAGTCTAGTAATAGCAACTATAAATAAATAATAATAAATAGTAAGTCTAGTAATAGCAACTATACATAAATAATAATAAATAGTACGCGAAATGGCGGGGCGCGTAAATTCGCGAGAGCGCAATAAAGATTTTCAGGTTGGCGCATAATGCCGGGCAAGAATACGGCCGTAAACAGCGGGCAGCGAGATGAATCTCCGAATGCAGTCGATCCGTTTTCTATCAGGATCTCGAGTCTGCATTCTTGGCGGAGTGTGGAGCATAAATTCAGCGTCGGTCTCGCGCGGCGTTTCGAGGCGGGTTCCCGGTCTCGCTCTTTCCGGATTTCATTTTCTATGGTGCCAGGATCGATTAAATATTGCCGGGGAAACACGAGACACGGAATAAAGTGTTACACGACACCGTGGTCCGTGGCCCGGAGTCACGCGGGCCATTCATCCCTTGTCTACCGAAGAAGCCAGCGCCGGAGCCGGAGGAGAACGGGCCCGGGGAGCGAAAACGAAAACGGCCAGGCCTCGAAAAGCGGAAACTCGAGATCCTCCGGGCGCGTCCCCTCTGGGGCCCTTCTTCTTGGTCGTCCTTTTGCGTTTTACGAGGCCCTTAAATCTTCCTGCTGCTGTCCGGCGTGGCGCGTCCACCGGGAACGCCCCCTCCGATGCCGTTCAATCTTTTAACGAGCCGGTAAATGATTTTTATGCCGGCCAAGATGCATAATCCGCGGCCGTCGACGTGCACGCCGGATAATTGAATGACGGACTCACCTCTCTCTCTCTCTCTCGAATTCATTCGATCCGCCGATCGAATAATGGTCCCGTTAAAAAATATCGGTTACGATTATGCGAACGTTTATGGACTCCAGAGGAACTCTTGGCAAAGCAAATACTGCCGCGTCTAGAGCCTGGTAATTAGGGTACGCTTCTCCCTCGAAGTTTTATAGGTACGCCCTTCTACAGTGCGTTGCAGAAACGCTGGCGCAAATGCTTCAACTCGACTCGAACTTATCTTATTGATCGAAATAGTCTTTTGCAGTCTCTTTTGAATGGAAAATTTCTAACCTGACAGCTATCTGTTCCTTTATGATATAGGATACCTAGCCTTGTCGTTGCAAATCCTCCAGTTGTTTTAGTGAAAAAGTACCGTTTGCTGGAGGACAGAGTGTCATCTCAATACCGGATCCATTAAGCAATCCTTCCGTCCGAGAAAAAACGGTCGAGCTCGTTTAATTTGCGAAAGTTTTTTATTGTAACAAGAAGTTACAAGACACGCTCGATCGGCTGGAACACGTCTCTGTAAATCATTTCCTCGTGGAAGCGGAGAGAACGACGGTAGCCAGAGATTCTAGACGTTGGCCGCGGCAAAAACGTTCTCCTGGAAGGATGAAAATATCAAGCGGCGGATTAGAATTTACAAATACAGCCGTCGAGCCGGCGTGTACCGGCGATTCATCGTTAAACGACCCTCTGGACACATACCCTCTCTCCTCTCTCTCTCTCTCGAGCATGGCGTGCTCGAGAGTACCGTGCGCCTCGTTCCACGCGGATCCATCATTCGTGGCTCGATCGCATCGTCGAGCGTGATGTTTTACAATGCTGTTTGGCTATCCCATTCACGAGTAGCAGAACGTTCTCTTTGACACGATTGTTTTGACTGGCCGTGAATACGAAACCGTCCCCGGCCGGTAACCGCCCACGGTTTTTCCATTTCTCCTCGCTGTTTCCTCTTTTACTCGCCTCGTTTCTTCTCTCTTTTTCAGCTCTCTCTCTTTCACTTTTCCGTCTCTCCTTTTCCCGGAGGGTGGCCACCGACATTCCGTCCTTTTTCGTCTCCATTACCGTTCTTCGGCGAAGAGAGCCCGCTTCCGGTTGCCACTCGAAGTCAACGGGCCCGATCATCCGCGACCGCAGAACGAAGAGGAACAGAGACCGCACAATGTCTATTCATCGCCGATCGAAGATGGACGTTGCTGCCTCGTTGCGAGCCCTCGCCGTCATCCCAGCGCCCGACGGAATATGAAAATACCCCGGGAATTAAAATAACACTGGCGCACCATCGCGATCTTAAATAATTCATGGGCTTTTTCACTCCCCGCCCCGTGGAACGCCCCTCCAGCGAAGCATCAGCAGGAGACCGGGGTTCTTGGTGGAATATGAGCGCTATGAAGCTCGGATGTACACTGTGTCCGGTTGGACGGCGTGTCTTCGATTGTCTCTTGAACCATTCAGCATGTTACAAATCTCTGGACCGAGTTTCATTCGAATTTGATGGATCTAATCAATAATATTATGGAAAATTGTAATTCATCAATGTTGATCTTAGATATTCCGTAGAACACGTTTTTACGTCAAACGTAAATTTCCATAAACTCGTACTTTGTCTGTGTTTAACCCTTTGCACTCCGAGCAATTTTAATTAACAAAATTAGACATTTCTTCCGACCTAGAATATTTCCATTCCCCATGATTTTTAAAATTTTATAAATACGAAATTGGTATAGTACCTCATACATACTATTTTAAATTATATATGAATAATAGTACAGCAATTTTTAGTATTATTTTGGCGCCTCTCTCTCTTTCAGAGTCACCATTCGAGTGCTAACGAATTCTCATCGTGACAAATCTGACTACACAAAACAGCTTCGTCGCTTCTTCAACTGGTAGGTTATTAAGCGACCGGACCTGCAATTTATTTTTAAGGTGGATTCCGAACCATCTTGGGCACCACGGTTTTTTAAACATCAGAACTTACCTGTACCCAACAGACCAATCAACACGACAAATTTAAATTCAGAGGCGATATAAAATCCACGCAATCCACTTATTCCCCACACCCCATTAACGGCCATAAAATCAATTCCGCTGACCGAGGAAGGCAGAATCATCGTGTATCGCGTGGCACGCAGAAGAAGCGTGGAGCTAGTTAGCCTGGCGTCCGTTTTCCGGCTCGCTAAATGCAAAGCAAACGGCCGTGGATGGATTAAAGGGGGTCGTCGTCGGAAAATAATCCAAAAGAAAGTTCACCGGGAGCTATTGTAACTACACATCGTGGCCGGGGATACGGTCGGCTTAACTGGATCGGACACGGAGTGGCTCGAATTCTATTTGTTGGATTAACGGAGTCGGCCTGGGTGCGCTGGGTGTTCTCTCTCTCTCTCTCTATCGACCGGCCGTTTCACGCTCGATATACGGACCGGCAGAATCAATTACCTACCGGCGTCGGCGTCCGTTGCTTTTTTCTGCTTGGTGTGTCCGGGTGATAAGCGGTTCGCGAAATTAATTGGTGCGATAGCCCGAATCGGGAGGAACCCGCGAATTATGCGCTTGAGACTGGGCCCGGTCGGGCCCGACCGGTTATGACGCGATCGCCGCGCCGCGATCGTAATAATTACGAATACAGTCGGCGTTGGGAGAGTGGCCGGCAATTAACTGCCGGTAATTTATGCGGAGTCCAGTGAAAATACCACGGTCGTCACCCGAGACGTCTGAATTAGAGGAATCCGAGGCGTGCGTCCCGGTTCGTATTTGTTGAATCAACGGCTGGTTGTTGGTACTTGGTCTCGTGTATCCTGATCGTGGCTCGTTTCTATCCTTCTCTCGCCTTGTTCGTTGTCTCTGTTCCTCGTGGCTGGTATCTCGTAGTTTCTCTCCCGGGGTATATATACAACCGGTGGAATCAATTATCGGCGTTTTCCATCTTTGTTCGGACCAAACCGGAGGAGCTGAATTCGATGCCAGCGCCGGATTAAGGGTACCGGGGGATCAACGAGAAAGCGAGACCAGTACGAGAGGAACCACTTAGATCTGACGCGAGGCCCAGCGGGATACGACGCGATGTCCTGGACAGCCTGGGAGTGTCTAGAGAGTATGGCAGGATCGGATGAACGGGGAACCATCGCGTCGTGGGCTTCGAGGACCTGAGCGAGACCTCGCGAGCCGGTGTGGAAACGAGACGGAGAAATGGGAAAAGGGCTAAAAAAGATGATCCTCGCCCGGAGGGAGAGATCGAGGGAGAGAGACGGAGAACCAGGGCCCATGGGTACCCACGTATATACACGGACCCGTGTACCTTGTATGCCACACGCTGAGTGACTTATGACGACCGATACGCCAGCGGTTCTCATGACGACCCGGCCAACTCAACTCGGATGCGGTCGTCATCCACGGACGCGAAACCGGTTGTTGAGCAAACACACGGGCTGTCGTGCGTTCCTCGAAACCAATCTCGTTGCCGGCTGATTTTTATGCAGCCGGGATTCGAATAACGCGCTCTCCATTTCGCATACTTGCGGCCGCGGAATCCGCAGGACCCACCGATCGCCGCTGGAATTTCGGATAGGGAACCGTGCATGGCGGGCTCGATGACTCGCGGAATTTTCTGCGGTGGTGATTCGATGCTGGTAATGCTGTATTCTGGGTCGACGCGGTGGATATTGTTTGCCCGAGCTATGAATTTTATGAATTTTAACCCCCATATTCCGATTTCGCAGTCCTCGTGAAATGTGTATAATGTGGAAGGGGTTAGGAAAACATATTAAGTGTACGCAACAGTTTTGGTATTCGTTCGGTTGCTGATCTCGATGCACAATAACAATCATTCTGTATCAAGTACAAGAGACGAGCGTCGAATTTGATAAATTCGGAACAGTGCCCATCCACTTTTTAAATAAAGTTCAGCTACAGTCTAGTAATGATTTTCTGTAGTGGTAATCGGTGCAATATTTAACGACAATTGGGTAATCGTTTTCCAACATAGAAATTAGACGTTCCTCCATTCAATAATAATCGATTAACGATTTCCCATGCCACACCTCGGCGTATGTAATCGAGTCTCGAATAATTGGTGGATTTCTTACGTCAGCGATTAGAAGATAGCGCAATAGTAATCGCGAGGCGATTTCCCGGGAGATTGAAAGATTTCATAGCAGGAACAAGAGGAATTGTTAAGAGGCAGCTAAACACCGGTTTCATAGGTGAACGTGTTCTCCAAGGTGGAGAAACCTGAAGAGAGACAAGAACGGGGCTGGCGGCATGCGCGCCCAATGAAACCAGTTGATAGCCAAAAAAGGGTTGGGAATTGACTCGGCCCGTTTTTATCGGCGTTGCGTAAAGAGTTTGCGCTCCGGTATCGGTATTAGTCATTTTCCAATTACGTCCGATAGATTGCCGGCGACCGTTCACCTAACCCAGCCGTCGGCTCTCGACGATTCGCGGTGTTACGACACGATGCTGTTACAACGTAACGAGCCATGTCCTCCCGCGGTGTCCTTAAATTTCAACACGCTGCCGTATGCGGGTCCGGCCACTTGACGTTAACGAGGAATTACCAGCGTCGCACATCAGGGCGCAATATTGTCGCCTCGTTGATCGATAACGCCCCGTAATCATTAAATAATAGCCCGCGATACTTGTTTCGGGCTCCAATTGTCCGGAGCACTTCGCCGTTATTGACGAGTGCCTCTTCGGGGTCGTGCTGTTAACGGAATCAACACTAATCGGTTGTTCCCTTGCCACTACACAAATACTGCATGTTAATAAATTCATAGAGAAACTTAATATTGTTTGACACGTTCGTCAGTGACAAGTTCGTGATTAAATCATTCTTTAAGGGTAGCGTCTACTCCAGCAGACGACAGTCGCGCGTGAATGTGTGTGCGTGCACACAGCGCTAGACACGTATATGTATGCGAGGATTGCAAGGGTCCGGTATTTCTCCTCTGATATCTCAATAATGCAAAAACAGGATTTCTTAGTAGTCAAAATCGCTAGATGAAAGATCAATCTAGGGTGCTATTTGCCTCAAAAGTCCTATTTTTACGTTTATGCGGCGTAATTGTCATTATTCGGCTGCATATCGACAGCCACGATAGGCGGCAGCACTGTCGCCTGTCACATTGTTTCTCGCGGCTCCGCGACATGCAGCCGAATAATGACAATTACGCCGTGTAAACGTGAAAATAGGACTTTTGAGGCAAATAGCACCCTAGATTGATCTTTCATCTAGCAATTTTGACTACTAAGAAATCCCGTCTTTGCAGTATTGAGATATGAGAAGAGAAATCCCAGACCCTTGCAATCCTCGCGTACGTATACGTGGTCTAGCAGTGTGTGCACTCACACACAGTCACGCGCAACTGTCATTTCGTCAAGGTCACCCAAAGAGACGCTACCCTTAGTACTGTAACAACAAAATAAAAGCTGTAAAAATTACCACGTCTCTCCGTCAAGTTCGTCAGGGACAAAGACGCTGAAGTCCGAAGTGAGCCACACCCTGCTCGCAGGGAAAGAGATTTAGATCTCATCCCGCAATGATCCTAGACCCGAGGGAAAGAAAAATCGCAAGCCGAAAAACAGATCTCGATTTGTTCTCAGGCTGGTCGAACGGGTGACAACGGTGTCTAGTGTCGACACAGAAAGAGATAGAGGGAGAGAGAGAGAGAGACTCGACATTCCAAACGCATTACCATGCGGAGAGATCGGGGAATCTGGAAGTTCGCTTGTAGATGTTTATCCTCCGCCCACATGTTTCTGCCGCTCCCCTCCGAACAGCGTGTACCTGTGGTACCTTATCCCGAGGGAACGATCGGCTAACGAGATTAGATCTCCCGGAGCACGTCTGCGAGGGCAGAGAAGATCGGGTTGACGAAAAGCGACGAACGCGCGCGCGGGGATTATCGATCGTTCATCGGAGAACGGATCACGTCGCGCGTCGTCGTCGTCGCAGAAATTTCGCAAGGATCGGTCGCCTTGCGAGCACAGAGGCAGCTCGCAATTATCCGAGGTTTATTGCCGGGGCGCGCGGACTCGCGTTTATTATACCCGCGAACTCGGCATCCACCGGTGCCGAAGAGGATGACTGATGAACACGCGTTAAAAAGGTGTGTCTCGGGTTTCATAGCGCAATAAATCGAGCCTCGAATATCGTATGAGCCACCGAGCCACGCGGGCTGCTTCGCTGACCCTTAGGAATGCAAAATATTACCGAGAAAGAGGGCGCTGCCCTCTGTGCGAAACAAAAACCTGACGGCCGACAAGCGTTCTTCGACCCGATCGAGATATGCGCATATTGATTTTTACGTGAACTCGAAACCGGCGTTGCATTTTTAAGAGTGCAACCCTCAAATGCACAGTGTCCTCATTTCGTAAATATCGAATGAAAACTGAAGTTGAGAATCCAGTGATCAATTTTTAGTGCATGATTCAGAAATGAATGACGCAGTCTGAAGACAATACAGCCTTTAAGATGACGCACGTGACAGGTAGCTTAAAATATTATCACAGAATGCTCCGCCAAAAAAGCGTTAATGAGGAACAGCAGCAGCGTCAAGAATAAAACAAAAAGACCACGTGTAATGTCTATGATAATTTCAGGAGAGGCGCCTAAAGCTGGAAAATTACTGTTAAGTAAAAACTAATTAAGCTTAAGTTTTAAGTAGCCGCGAGGGGATATTTAAGGAAAACTTTTCCCCTCGGCAAGATCGACGCTCGCTGCGTGTAGAGGAGCTAATAAAAATGGTTGCACGTCGAAGATAAGACACGAATGTGACGCAACGCGCGCGAGAAAGAAAGAATGAAAGATAGAGTGGAGAAAAATAAATCGCGGAACACGAGTAACAGTGATTTAGTGGCGATAATTCCAGGGAAACGATCGGATTAACGCCGCCGATTCGGTGGATTTATCGGTTGACTGAGAGAATTTATTAGCCGCGGACCCGCCGCGCCGCCGTGATCCTTTTCTCTACGAGGACTCCGCGATACACGGTAGATACCGTTAATTAAAGAAGATTATATCCAGGTTTTCGATCATTGCGACGCCAAGCACCCCTTCCCCCGCCGGATATATCCGCGCAAATATAACAGACACGCCCTCCGAGACTCGACGCGTCGGCCATCACTGTGCCCGGGCTGAAAGGTCCGCAATTTATGCGTGTATCTACCTGCGTTAATACGAATGATGCTCGTTTATCGATTTTGTAGACGGAGCACACCGCTCGTCCGACCGTCCTACGACTTAATTGGACGACGAATGTAGACCGAGACAGGCACTCTCGCAACCCGATTATTGAACAAAACGTCCACTCGTATTTTATCTCTTATTACTCCCGGGATTTCACCGGGCCGCTTAATTGTATTCTTCGTTTTGCTCGTGTCGTAGGTATATAATGCTCGCGAGAACTTTCGATCGGGCGGATAACAACGCAGCCGCCCCGGATTCATTCGAAAATAATAACGCAGTATTTTTAAGAAAATTCCCGGTCGGATTCCAGGGGCCGACAATTCCATTAAAACGGCGCGCTGTTTTCTGAACCCGCGACTCTCCCAATATTAATTCTTCGCGTTCGAACGATTGATAATTCAAATCAATTTCTACATTATTTGATCGTTTGATGGCGAAACCATTTCAACTCCAGCTAGAAATTTGATTGGATCTAGAATTATAAAGACCTCTTTATAGAAAATAATGAAATAAATTCCTTGACCGAAGCATGTGTGCCCATAATTATGAAAGTGGTCTAAGTCATATATTTCTTGTTTCGAGAATTCCATATAATGTTGAAATAAAAAATTGAAGTAAAAATTACATTGAATTAATTTAGTTTAAAATAATGTGATATGAAATAACTCTGAAAAACTCGTTCTTTTTAAATTTCGACTTAGATCACTTTCATAATTATGGGCACATATATTCTAATTAAACTGCGGTACGCTATGCGAATTGAATAAAAATCTGACAGCGGGAAAAATATATTTCGTCGACTGGAAAGTGTCTTTTCGCGCGAATATTGCACTCGGGGCGCATCGAATCGAAGCGCATTCATTACAGCCGCATTTACTATCGCGGGCGTCATAAAAGACTCGGCTACCTAGCGATATCAGAGCCGTAAATCTCGCATCGTTTATTAGGCGTCCCATAAAGTTTATTAAACCTCATTTACCTACCATTACAGCGCGTGTTTCGCGTCTCTATCGCCCGACGAGACACCTGCGCGACAATAAAACGTTAGGCACCCCTGTAGAACGTACTAGCGGAAAGTGTGTCTATCCAAACACGACCGCCCCCTAATTTCGCGGAGACCCGAATAGCAACCCTCGGCCCGATTCTGTCCGATGAAACGATTCATCGCATTCTTCTCGGCAATTATTCCCGGCGATAATTCCCACCTGCGCGATTCCAGGGGCGGATGGTCGCACGTTAGGCCTCTGGCCGGGCGCCAGCAGCTCTCGCGGACTCGAAATCCTTGAAACGATTTCTTCGTAATGGAGGGGCGTCGTCGCGCGATCGCGGCCGTGGCTGATCGAACGTCGATCGGCGTGGTTCACGCGCGTATGTTCGAGCGGGTGCGAGAGAGCGCAAGAGAGTGCAAGAGAGGTTCTATCGACCGCGACGTGTGGGAGGAAAATGCGTGAACGTGTAAAAAGAAAGCTCGTCGGTAACGAGTGTCCCGGGTAGGGGGATCGGGTTACGGGAACGGGGGGCCGAGGGGGTCCGCCACTTTCCGGGGCACTTGTGGTTCTTCGTTCACACCTCGACCCTCCTCGGTTAGTCGAGAGAACGACTCTGCAAGACGCGCGAACGGCGCGCGCAAACAGCGAAAAAGAACGAGCTGCGGAGAACGAAGAAAGCCTCGTTGGCAGAGGGCAACGAGAAAGAGAGAGAGAGGGGCAGAAAGAGAGAACAGCGACGAGAAGGATGAAGAGAGAGGAAGAGAAGAATGAGAATTTATCGCGGCCAATGGCGTAGGCAGTGACACGACCGAGCCCGTGAAACGGCCGACCGGTTACAACGCGCGCGCTCGACGAGTCTATTAACGATTTTGGTAGCATATAAAGGACTTTCCCGGCCCCGTTTTATTCCCACGTCACGAGCCCGCGATGCCACGGCTACCGGTGGGACACGAGAGCGGGGGCGGAGGCCGAAGGATAAACAGAACGAATTTATCGCGCACAATGGTCGAGCGATCCTCGAAATTCAAACGGCGTCGCTCGTATTTTTGCCATAACGAGCCGCGGCATCGTCGCGTATAAACGATTCCGTCGACTCCGCGCCGGATTCGGGCAACATTGATCCACGGCTAGAAAACCGTAGCTGCCGGGTTTCGTGGTCCGCAATGTCGTTTTAGCAACAAAACATTCGGACACGTTTAATTGCTTTTAAACCTTTCGCGAAAGTTAGCGTATCGATTCCGAACAGCTAAATTCTGAATTCTGGACCACCCTGTAGGGGTTCATTGCTCTTCGCCGCCCGATCCTCGCGAACTCCGGTACAGCTATATTTTTCAGTTATTAACGAATTCCCGGGCTCTTTCCAATTGTTTTTCAATTTTCGGACCATACCACGGACTCGAGGGTGCTGTTCTCTCGCAACCGCAGTATGTCTTGGAACTTCACCAACTTTAATTGCTTGTTTACTTATTTTCTTATTTTTATTTCTTCTCTTCTCTCTCTCTCTCTCTCTCATCTTTCTGTTTTACGGTCTCGTATGTTAAGGGATTACGAAATCGAGAGTCTAGTCCGAAGTTGCCGGAAATTATAATTCCGGAATGCGCGAGTGGGCGCTCTCGCTGCCGGTAAGTTTATAAAATTTATTAGGGAACTTTCGTTACAGCCTCTTGGAACAATAGCGCATGTAACGCTGTGCACGAGCGCGGTAATTCCAGATAACAAAGTGCGGGCGGGTCGTAAGTTTTCGGCGCATGACAATAGTTTAATTGTTAATTATATGTAAGTAGTTGCTCTTTGCGGCGTTGTTCAACGGCGCTGGATAAGTTCGCCGAGCTATTAACGTTTAATTTCTTAATTGGTATTTACTGAACGACTTGGATGGTATTGTGTTAGCGAACGAGTGATAAACGGGGCACGACTCTACCGCTTAGCCAGAATAAATTAGTACACATTGGTGCATTGTGGAAATTATTATTCTCATTGTGCGTCAAGATGTGGCCGCAGATTTCCTACAGAACGACAGGGAGTGTCGCGTCCGGAGGAGGCGAGGCCGCAATCTAAGGCCGTCCGACCGCAGGAGTAGCGTTCGTCGCGTTTCCACCGCAAAAAAGTCCGCAAGATCAAGGGGCCGTGGATTGATCGCGTCGGAAGGCGGTCGCGTTGAGAATCGATGACCCCGGGCGACGGGTCAGCGAAAGACAGAGGTTAGAAGGCTGCACGGGGATGGCGACGCGTTGAGCAAGAAGAAGAAGAAGCGTGGCGGCGAAGGCGGCGGTCTGATGGAAAAGGAGCCGCCGTGGGCTAAGTGAAATGGCGCGTGCCTGGCGAATTTTACGGCGCGTTAGTTACGGGTCCTCCCTGTCCGCTACCTTGTGCACCCCTGCGTCTCCTTGCATCCTCTCTATCTCTTTTTCTCGTGTGCATACGGGGCTTCCAACTTTCCGCGTTCTTACCGGGCCGGTTTCGTGCTTGTTCCACGGGTCCGCATTATCCGTGGCCGAGCGGCGTGCAGGAATTATAATCTCGCTTCCGAGCACGCGCGCGAGCGAGCGCCCGCGAGTGCGAGCATGGTCGCGGGCGATAAATCTCCCGGAGGGCTCGGAAGAAGAAATCTTTTCGGTCTGTCTCGCGGAGGGCGTCTGCGACTGCGGAGCCCGGCCGGGGGAGAATTAATTTATCATTCAGGGAAAAATATAACCGAGTGCCGTGCCGTGCAAGCGCGAGAGCCGCGCTCGGGTTCCGGCCCGTGTACAATTTAAAAAGCCCTCACCATAAATCGCGCAGTCTCATTTATAGCGGTAACCAAGCCACGGGGATATTACGAATATAAGGAAAGAGGGAACGGGCAGACGGTGCTGCGGGAGCCGGACGACTGGCTCAATGCGCACAAAGAGGAAACGTTCTGAAATTTCTTCTGTGATACTGCTACGGCCGGCTCCCGGTAACGAGCTCAAAGTTGGTAACGACGCCTTGTTACCTTTGTATCAACTTGAAAATTAAATTCCCCGCCATGCGCAGCGGCCTCTATGAAACCGGCCGGAATTACGCCCTCGAGTTCTCGAGTGAGTGAACTAGACGCGGGATATCGCTCTTGCGTCTGCCACCTCTGAAAAGACTTGTGTTCGGGACTTGCGCGGAAGATAGTGTCGGGTCGAGAACGGGGAACACGGGAGAGCGTCTTTTCAGGGGATCTTCGCGATTTTTGGCAATGTTCGCAGTGGATACTTCGATGTTCGATTAGAAGTCTTACATTTCTTAACTTGAGAATTTCCTATAACATTGAATTCTAAAATCGATGGGAACTGGAGACTAGTATACAGCAATAATTTTCTATTCACGTTCCTAGATCAGCCCACTTTAAAAACTGGCCACGAAACGACGACAAAGAACCGAACAACCAACTGGTAGGTCACCAGTCCATCGGAACATGCAGACCAACCGGATCATTCCGAAAGTCCCGAACAATGTACAATTCCGTTTGACTTTTCCGTCGAGCATGAAAGGGCGTTTCGCAACGGCCGATATATTCGGTAGGAAACAAGAGGCAAGAAGAAAGGGCAACAGTTTGTGCTTGTTGTGACGCGAACATCGAAAGAAAGGAGGGAAAGAAGGCGCGGAGAAGGAAAGGGAAAGAGATGGACGTTTTATTATTTTATTGCGGCACCGCGAACGGGCCTGCTCGCCGAGCTACGAGACAATGAAGCGCGTGACGGGCATATAAATAATGCCAATTTATCCTCGGTTACGAGATACCTATCGCTTGCGTGGCAGCTACCAAGCACGACGGGGTACCGTCGCTGGACAGGACACGATCGGACCCGCGGAACAATCCTCTGGATCCCCGGCGCTGGATCCGGTATACGTATAAAATGGAAGTGGGCTGGAATATTCACTCACGGCTACACGCCGTACCCGGCTTATTTCCGACATCGTTTTGCTCCGCGCTCACGGTCGCGGCCGTTCCCTCTCTTATCCTCTTTTCGCTGGCAGATACATTAATTCAATCAGGGTTCTCGATGTCCGGCCCGACCCGGCCCGGTCTTTCGCGGACTCGTTAAAGAATGGAAATAATCGGTTTTTCAAGATTCTATCGTGTAACAATTTGCTACGGCCAGCGATGGCAATTGAACTATCGACGGGATTGCCGGTCGATACCTCGTACCCGGGGGTGTGGAGACTCCACCGAACGAGATACGCTCGAGGAGGATTAGAAAATCGTGGAGGGCTTGATTGGAGCTATGAATTATATACTAGTCTCACAAAGGGATTTTATGCTCCATAAAATAGATTAAACGATCACCGACGGCCACTCTAATGCCTGTAAATGGACGACAGAGCTGTCAGTGTGTCCGAAATCCCCCGGCGACAGCAGGCTTTCGTAAAAAGGGCCAATCATGTTTTGACAACGCTCGATTCGTCACCGACAGGATTTAGGCCTCTGTTATCCAAACATCGGTGACCGATTAATCTTTCTCGCCTTTCGTTTCTTAACGACACGGAACGATATTATAGTTTCTCGAGGAGATAACCGGCATCCTAAACCCGGACAGCGTTCCCCTAAATCGTGAACGGTCACACGGTTCCGTGGGGAGAATGCAAAGCGACAGCCTCGGAACAGAGGGCTAAAATCTTTAGGAAAACCCGTAATCCTCTTCCGACGGAACAAACGTGTCGCTCGGTGAATAGATTCAACGTGTCTGCTCCAATGTTCACGGGGAAAGATGAGAGAGCTGATTCGCCTTTACCCATCGAAAATCTGAATCTTTCAACGTTACCACCCCGTCAGCACGTTTATTTCCCCCGTTTCCTTCCGCGACAAGATAAATACTCCGGTTCGAGTCTCTCTCAATTTTTACGGGAATACAGTTTTCCGCGATTTCAGCCAGGTTTCTTTTTTGCGCAACGAGAACGAGGAGCAGCAGAAAATATTTGCCGAGGGAACGAGCGAATGGTAAACGCAGCGTTTCTTTGAAATATTACATCTGCTTCCCGTCTGCTTTTCTCTTTTGCGTTTGTAATAAATAATCCTGATTGAGGTTAATAATCACGCTCTGGTTTCATTTATTAATTTCGTCATTTACTAATTTATTCATTCGTGGTTTGCACTCATTCGCACTTTGATTGTAATTTTTACCGTGAGTTGCTTTTTGTTCAAAATTATTCATGTACGAATTGAATGAATTTCGATGTGACCAACGATACCATTTATTATTTAATTCATCATTCGTGTAAGCTTAACAATGATTATCTCGTCAAATAGAATTTGTTTCTTTATTAAATCTATATTAGATTGAAGAACTAAATCCTTAGTCCTGGGGATTGCAAATAGAAATAATATTGTTATCATTAGTATTGAGCAATAAAATATATAAACGAAAACTTTTCAAAAACCACGCTATATTAAAATGCACTAAAAAGGAGAAAATAATTTTTCTCCTGGTTCTCTATAAAATACCGAATCCAATTAAATGATTAATAATATTTTCCCCCAAAATTTTAAGCAATTAGTTCAAAATTTCTTCTGTTATAAAATTAGTGTCGGAATAGATAGAAAAGTTTAATATAAATTTAAATAAGACTATAAATAAAAGCGTGGACCGCTCACGAAGATTACGTCAATATAGTTTAGCACTCCACGCTTTGATTTATAGTCTAATTTAAATTTATATTAAATTTTCTATCTATTCCGACACTGATTTTGTAACAGAAGAAATTTTGAACTAATTGCTTAAAATTTTGAGGAAAAATATTATTAATCATTTAACTGGATTCGGTATTTTATGGAGAACCAGGAAAAAAATTATTTTCTCCTTTTTAGTGCATTTTAATATAAGCGTGGTTTTTAGAAAGTTTTCGTTTATATATTTTATTTTCTACTTTTTTAGTCTTTACATATCTTGTAATCGATTTTAATTACCAGTTCAACCAAGATCTTTTGTAAAAGGGAAAATATTGTGTCATGATTAGATAATTTATTATCCCGTTTTTTTATCTTGCCTTTTTCCAGTCGTCTTTTCCGTTGCATAGCAGTTTCAGTCTTCTTGTTTCGTCCGTCAGTAAGTTTGTTTGTTTGCTTTTTGTTTACTTTCATTTTTGATCCCACGAGTATGGCGGCAAATATGTATTGTCATCGGAAGCAAGTGTGTGTAAAAAATTTCAGCAAGATTGGACTATGGGAAGTGGTTTAAAATTCGATTATAAGATTTGACGCATACAACAACAACACGGCAAATTAATATAAGCGTGGTAAAGAAAATCAAATGCACCGATGGTTATTTTTACGTGGGGTAATCCAGGATTGACAGATTAGCTTTCCCTATTTCTCGTTTCGCGGAGCATGATAAATTTGGCACCTGGATGTCTCGTAAACCGAACGCGTCACGGTCGATCATTAATTTCCTCGAATAAGAGATGATTGGCCGACGCCAATCGACAGATTTGTGGATCCTCTCCAGGGCAATCAAGATCAGAGGAGGTGCTCGGGTCATCAAGCTCCGCGGTGATTGCCGCAAACAGTAATTCGCATTCAAGGGGCGTCGAGCCGGCGTCGTCCGAGATCGCAGCTCGTGGCCACGTCCCGCGTCGTCGTCGTCGCGTCGCCAGGCATCGAAAAACTCGGGGAAAATCGTGAGGAAACATTCCGTGCGGTACCGTGACCGTGGTATTTCGTGGACCCGAACTGGTCGCGCAGCATACGAAAAAGGGGGGCCGGGGACGTACGACGACTACTAATTATTCGGCCATGCAAACCGTAGAAAGAGAAATCGAGAGAAAGAAAGAAACACTCCAAGACTGCACGCGAGGACGCGGCGAAGAGTGGAGGAGGGTGGAAAGATAAACAGAAACAGCGTAAAGCAGCGCAGAAGACAGAGAACTTCGAGCGAAAGAAGGGGTATGTCGAAGCAGGATGAATAACGGCTCCGAGGAGAAAGCGGAGGAAAAACAGTGGACCAGAGAGAATTTACATGAAAACAGGCGGGGTTAGTTCGTGGGGAAGAAAGGAAAAGAAGAACGAGACGAATTCAGAGGGGAAAGAAAATCGGGAACGCTTCCCGAGACGGGACGAAGGGGACGCGTTGAAAGGAGGACAAATTCGGAGGTAATATTTGAGGGAGGGAAGAAGGAGATCGGGGTAAATTAAAGAACGAATTAGAGCCGAAAGAAGAGAGCTCGAGACGAAGGTGAAGTCGATGGGGGTGGGTCTCGCAGGAGAATGGACAGCGTGGTGGGGGCAGGAGGAACGAAGAGAGGGAAGAGAAACCGTGGGCGAGCGCGGGAGAGAATTTGCATGAAAATACAGAAAGTTTCGAAGAGCGTTTCCCTTAGACGAGTTCACTCGCGGCAGCACATAGCGACTTGTGTGTGGCGTGCATGTACAGAGCGTTTCACGCGAGCCGCGACTACGGATCCACAAAGGCGGCGTAGGAGCTTTTCTGTGAACTCCTGGCGCATTCCCGATATGTATATAAGGCGGGAGAGTTTTTTAACGAGCACGAACCAAGCGCAACTCCGCTCCGCTCAGCTCCGCTCGGCACGGCCGCAAGCTCCTACTCGCTTTATGTGCGCGCGTGTATACGCCAGCTACCCGCTTTGCCCGGTAATGACGCTACCGGTGATATTACTCGCCCTACCCTGCCGTTCCCGAGCCTCTGATCGCGCGAGCCCTACAAGCGATTTCACCGGAGACTATCAGTCGGCACGATTATTTCGTCACCAGGCACAATTACCGGCAAAATCGTTTGTGAAACCCAAAGCTATGTCCTCGCACCGCTCAACATCCCATGTGGCTTTTCTACGCGGCTCGAAATGCGTTTGCCGTCCAAGATATTCCCTTTCGAATGTAATTTTTATTGTGATCTATGCGAATTTATTTAACGAGAACTGTCAGCTCCGCATACACGCACTTTGGCATACACATTCTACGTTTGAAGCAGCATCATAAGTCTCATCGAGTACAATCATTGTGAAAATGTACAAAGTTGTTGATGTAAATCTGTTTCCGAGGCTCAAGATATTCTCTTTCCAATGCAACTTCGTCGCGGTCCTGGCTAATTTGTTTAACGAGAACGGTAAGCTTTACATGCATGCACTTTGGCATAATATTCTAATACGTTTGTGTAATAAAGTGAAGTAGAATTAAATTGTTTTTGTCGATGTAGCGCAAGTTTAGTAATAAATTCCTGAAATTTCCGAATGCCAGGAGCTGTATCCTAGAATTTTGCACCCTCTGTTCCCGCAACACCGAATACAATTAGTTTACAGTGCACCGTCAAAGCGCTGCACCCAAGGCGCAAAGAGCCGCATTGTAGCTCATTTCCGCAAAAGCGCCGTGCGGGATGAAACAGGGGGGTGCTGATGGTGGTGGTTCCATTTTAAAATTGACTTGCAGAATGATGCGCTTATCAGCCCATTATCAGTTGGTTCGCGACGTTTACAATAGCCGGCATACGGCGACCACCTCATTTACGTAGCGTGTTCCACCAAAAAGTATTCATGGTAATATCTCTTCGTCCGCGCCATTGTGCCACCCCGTGGCTCCCCGTTGCGCAACATTGTATTTGTAATGCTGCGGGTGCTCGGGTTTAATCATCCCTGCCGTACACAATTCCTATATTACCCCTCGACTAAATTTCTATTACATTTACTGCTCGGACGCTATATTATTCGTTTGCACGACCCGTTTAACAATTTCGCGCTCGGTGAATAAAACTTGGACGCTCTCCGAAAAGTTGCCGTTTCCTCCGCATAATTAATCGCATGAATTAACCTCGTGTCTCATCAGCATCGAGTTAATTAGCAACTGACAATGACGGTGCTCGTGAAAAAGCGCAAATGCGAGAGAAAGAGAGAGAGATCCCTTGTAATTCTTCTCGGGAACACAAAATTCTTTGACTTCTGCAAACATTTGAATGGCGCCAATTTTAAATTCTAAACGCGTGAAATCAACTGTGCGGTTTGAATAAAGCGAGGAATTGAAGTTTATATCAAATATCTCTCTTTATGGAAAAGTTTGCAAAAGATTCCGGAACGACTGGTATATTTATTTGTTTATCATCGATGTTCATGTAAAGCTATTTATGATGCAAATACAGCGGAATGAAATTTCGATATTTGCGAATGCCCAGGAGAGCATCTGCTAATAAACAAACAGGCCAGATATTATTATTTGTCGTCGATATATTCAAACAATTCTCTGGGATTTTTGATTCGGACTTGTTTTACTCAGAGATTTTTCTCGACTCTCCGAAAGCTCGAGACGCTCGCTCAAAACTAGACGCCGAATTAACACCGGGCATTTTATTTAAGTCCTACTTAACACCCGAGCCTGAAGAACCCGTGTCTCTCGAAGCACCGATAAATCGAACACCGGCTAAGTGTCCTAACCACAGTTTCTAGGTCAGCCTGTACACCTCCCGCATTCCAGATGCCGATCGTAATTAAAAGAAATCCCAGAAACGTAATGGGATACGGTGTTATCACGAACCGGACAGCATTCCGGTCTTTATCTATTAAACCGAAAACACTGGCAACACTTTGCTCCACGCGAGAGCCGTGTTCCCCGGCAATTAGAGTCCTCCGATCTAGCATTCCTGACCGCGGAAGGTCCGACTGTTCGGAAGAGATATTCGATTAACCTGATCCCGGTGGATCCCTGAGAACGATCCTAGTCGGAGGTTGGGTCTGCGGGGTCGTATACTTCGCAAGGCTTTTCCTTTCATTTCACTGAGCCGTGAGAGAAAATGCTCGCGGCGGATAGAGGCGGACCTGTGCTCCTTGGATTTAAGGAAAAACGATTGCACGCCGGATGGATGGATACGGGGTAAGCGATGCAAAGGCTGTAGCCAGCCGGTTTCCATGCACGCAACGAGGGTGAGCCTCGACGCAGCCGGAGTAATATACATTCATCTCTAGACAAGATGGATGTGGCGAGTACGGACAAAAGTACAGACAGCTTTATTCCCCTCCTCTGACGCCCCCGCGCACACCACCTGTCCCACTGCAGACGAGTGTTTATATCCTAGGATCGTTTCTCCAGTTTCCTTTCGCGATCCATAGCGGATCCTGTTCTTCAGCCGATCGCCGGATAAGGTGGCAATCACGAACGACCGCTAATCACACGCTCGCGGGTCCGCGGCCTTAGGACCCGCATCCGCGACGACACGTCCAGCGGGTTAGATATCTAGTTGAAAGTTTCTCTCGACTATACTTTCAAATTGTAGAGCGTGGCATCGAGAATTCGTTTTATTGCTTGACTGAAATATGTTAACCCTCATCCGTCCCTCGCGTCAATTTGATAGTTTTCCCGAAATAAGTGACACTGTTCTGTTACGTGTAGGTAAGTTTTCCCGAAACTTCGGGTCTTTTATTTTTTCAATGCGAACACGTAACCGAAAAACCTGAGATGGAAATGTTAACTCATCGATTTGAATAAAGAAACATCGAAAAATATCTGTTTAATTTTAACACTGTGTCAATTTGACACCGAGGGACAGATTCTGTTCGTGAAATGAGAGATGGATGAAGGTTAATGAAATATGTCGACTGAAAATATTAATGTAGAACATTTTCGCAGAGGAAAAAGTTACTTCGAATGCCAGTAGGTAGATTCATCTCTTTCAAGGAAGTGCAACATTTTTGGGACACTCGCCTATAGTATTACTCTGAAGTGGTCACTTCAGAAGGAACAACATGATCTGTCTTGAACAGTCGCCCTAGAATATTCGCAGAGGGAGTTTGCGATAGTTTCGCTGTGGAACGAACACCTCTAGAGGGATGAGAGGTTTCGCAAAAAGGTTGACTCGTGATTGAAAGAGCGTGGCGGGGGATAGTAGAGATCACGGTTCGCAGAATTTCCGCGGAGGGCGACGAGCTAGCGTCGCGTGCACCGCCACCGTAACTCAACGGGGTACGCTCGGCTCGTTTGTCCCGAAGGGTGGAGAACCGTGAAGAGGAGACATCGATTATCGCAAACGACCGGCCGTCCGGCCGCTGGAATTTTCAAGCGTCTGGCCTCCTGACTGTTTTCCGCTTCGGTTCAACTATTTCTCTCCGACTCTTGATACCATCCCATCGGAAAACTAGGCGGAGGGGACAGCTTGGAGCGACGGAGAGCGAAAGAAAAAGGGAGACAAAGAGACAGAGAGAGAAAAATGGTGGAAGATATCGTCGAAGAAAGAGTCGAGCGGATTCCGTGGCTGAGCGAACCGGCTCGAAACGGCCGATATTGCCCCCGGCGGTAATTCGTATCGAGTTTTCCGTGCCGGCCAGGCAACTCGATCGGAAATGCGATCAGGATGGCGAAAGTAATTTTCGGACGATCCAGGCGCGTCCGTGCCGCGGGCTGATCCACGCGATAAGGAATACCAGGCTGCGCGGGGTGTCGGCCGTAAAATTTATACCGAAACGCACGCCATTTCTGTGCTACGTGCATGTGCGTGTACTTGTGTGTCGTCTGCGTACACCCCACGCACCCTCGCCCGCATCCAACCCACAGGAACAGGGAAACGTTCCCGCTTTGATCGGAATTGCCAATTTACTCCCGATATTAATCGTTCCTGTCGACGATCGCTCTCCCTTTGTCTGGAGAAGGATGTAAGAACTTTTGATGAATCTGTTCGACATCTGTACGTCTTCATTCTTGGGTAATTGTGCACTCCTCGGAATTCCTGAAGGAATTCTCTTTTTACTTTCAGCCGTTTTAAGCACTTGAGCAATGTCTCTTTTACATAAAAAAGGGAGGAACAGGATCATTTTTGTACTGTGAGAAGGCGCAATAATTTGCAACATATATTTGTTCATACACTTTTCAATCTCTACGTTTTCATAGAAAATTAGGCAGACGATAATTATATACATTTCAGGATGAATAGTGTAGCTATATGACAACATTGGCACTTTAGAGGGTTTCCTTGTAGAAAAACGTTTATTCTAGTAATTTCTTCAGAGAACATAATTTTCCAGCGATCTCTCGCGAAGATATTCGTCGAGTCCGTGGACAATCATTTAGCAGTAAAAACAAATTAGTTTCTCCTCCAAAGACGGTAGTTTTTCGCGTCGGATAGCAGGCAGAATCTTCCTCGGAATTACAGTTGCAACGCCCAGCCGTTTCTATCACCCAGCGAGATCTACTATAAACTCCGAACCGAAGTTTAATGGAGAGATTCGGATCTACGCGTGTAGGTTCTACTGCGCCAACGACGATAGATATCGCGAACGTGTGAAGTTCCTGGTTGTAAATTGCGCGTGCTTTCGCCGTGGAGCGTGAACTTAATCTCTGAATCACGCGAATTTGTCCCGATTCAATTTATATCGCGTCTGGTATTACTTACGATCAAGAGAAGAAACGGAAAACTGCTTTTTCCCCGGAAACTTATCCGAGAGATTGTAATAATCAATACACGGGTTAACGAAGTCAAGTTAACCGTGCGTGAAGCTTTCGAGGGGTAGCGAGTCACGGAACACGTCCGCCTCGTTGCTCACCGGGTAGATTCTGAAATAATCGAAACTGCTGGCACGAATTCGCCGGCCATTTTTTTTCTGTGGCGCGTGTAGAATTTTACTTAGCGATTTTGCAGCGGAGCAACGCATTGGGCGATAGCCACCGCGCACTAATCAGAGGCATTCCCCGGCCGACAAATGGCAATTTAACGCTGTCGACCGTCTCGGTCGATATTCAAGCGACCCTTTGACCGTCGACGTTAATGCACGGCCGGCCCTTTATTTCCGGCTGTCACCCCGGCCCGACGATACGCTCGACGTCGTTCGGTCCGGAGCGGTCGGACGTGGGTGCCCACCAACCGGTGCATGAGCCGCGCTCTATACATCGCTGAAAAGGACCACGCCTCCTAGCCAAAGGATTTAATTACGAATTAATTGTGATTCACAGGCGGCCGGCTAATTCTAGCGGCAGGTAATTGCGCTGCGCTAGATGCCTCTCCTCCGCGTCTCGCCTCGCACAGTACACCTGTCACAGCCCTCTTTTCGCCCTTTGTAAACCGTGCCCCGCCGCCCTTTTATCTCGCCAATCGACCCCGAGCCACGCGCTCACAAAACCACCCCCGCGAACCACGGGGTTCGTGGGGCTGCTTACCATCAAGACCGTCGAGATAGTCGCGGCGAGGTATACTTTGGATCGCGGATTACGCGGCCAGACACGCTGTTCCACCCTCTTAGATCCGGATACGCGATCTGTTGTACATTTACTGCAACGGGGATAATTGCTGAATGCGCCGCCGTCACTTCAAATTGCCGTGCAAAACTCGCAGATGGCGCTAGAAACCTAGGCTTGGCGACAATTGCTCGCGCGATTCGTTTTTCTAACTCTTCATTCGTGTTCTATTTTCGTTTTGTACTCCAGCCCAATCAATTCTGTTTCAATTCGAATATAATCTAACCCAAGCAGATTTTTAACAAACCCTTTAACCTTCGCTCTGCGTATAAGGGTGTAAACGCACTCCAAACTTCCTCTTAGGAATGCTATCTGCGATATATTTTGCGAGAAAACTGTATTACATTAAATTTAATCTTTCCGTACCTACCGTCATGAGAATCAATAAAATTTTTCAAAAACTTACGCAGTCAAAGTTTCTTCTTTACATTTTGCAATGAAAACATGCGATTACACTCCAGTACAGGTTAAAGTGATCATCGAAGTGATTAAAATGGGTGAAAGTTAAAATGACATTTCCAAGAAGCACACGAGGATAAAAGGAATATTTCCAAGCGTTCCACAAATTCTTGAGTAAGACGACAGCCGTTCGTTATAGATTATAGCAGGCGCTGCCAAACAGTTGCAAAATGGCGTCCCAAGGGAATCACACTCCGCTGAGCGAGACTGCTCACTACGTAATGAACCAAAACACTTCCAGCCAATTACACGCGAAGCGTTCCCGATATTTGAAACAGTTTCCTCCCCGGTGGCGAACTATCGAGCATGCCAACAGACTGTCCGACACCGAAATCAGCCGACCTAACCTAGCGACTCCTGTTTCGAATATTAAGCCGACGCGTCGGTGTATGTATCGCGGTGTGCTCCCATCGGTGGACGTTCGATCCGACCGAGTCTGGTGACTGTTATAGGGGAAAGGGGTTGCGGAAGAGTTGCACCCTCGGAATCGGTGTTTGCGAGTCACCCGGCCGAGAGCATATGCGTTTTTCGGCGTTCAATGCGTCGGTAACGAGCCTATCGTTTGTGCTCTTCTTCTGGCCCGCCCCGCCTTTTAAGGGGCATTCTGGCTTGAATGCCAATTTTTTCAGCAATTTAAAAAAATCTTTTTCGAGAGCTATTAACACTTTGAGAAATAATCATATTATTACTCTGTAATAAACTGTAAATGTCAATAAAAATGCAAGTAAAAATTGATTTTCGAAAGTTTGAAACCAGAACGTTCCCTTAACCCTTTCACTACAATGGATGAGATATCTCGTGTATCTTTAGTATTAATATGAATTGTTTCGTTGGTGGAAGATGCTTAAAGATGATAAATATAAAATACACCATATTTTACACAATTAGAGTTTTTATTGTTTATTTTGTACAGAATGCAGAGGGACAATTGTAATCGATGTAGAAGATCATATATACAAAAATAGAACCCACAGAAAAAAATCTCATCGAACAATAGAGTAGTTTGCAAAAAAAATAGACGACGGAAGGAAACCAGATATTTCTGTAAAAATTGTTCCGTCACATTATGCAATTCAAGCATTCCATACAAAATAAACATTAAATCCCTAATTGTGTCAAATATGGAGTATTTAATATTTATCATTTTTAAGTACCTTTCACCAACGATGACATTTCTGTAGGGCTGTTTATGAAAGTAATTTATTATATGTGCGTGTTGCTCGGCTTACAGTCAGCGAGGTACTGTCTGATGTTCGTTAATAGTCACGTCATAGATTACAAACTATTACAGTTCGGTCATAGATTATAAACATGTCTTAAAAATCGATTACTTGTGTTAAACTTAAAAAGAAAACACTTCATATTAGTAATAAAGATACACGAGATATCTCATCCATAGTATCGTTTCTTCGACATCGTGGAAGCGAGATATCTCGTCCACGGAAGCGAAAGGGTTTGCTACGCGGATCGAGCACGCGAGAGAGAAAGAGAGAAAGTGGAAGAGAGTTCGCTGAAGCAAATTGCGAAATAATGTGCGGGTGGTTCGAGCACATTGTCGGGACACTGGGCCGGCCAGGTGTCCCTAGACTCAGCTGGCCCCGGGGACAATGAGGTCCGACGGATAACAGAATTTAATGAAGCGGGACCGCCACTTAGAAACGTCGCGTTTCGACGTGACAGTGTGTCCGATTCAAAGCGCTCGTTACGAGGGGGCGATCCATGACGAGCCGACGGGGATGGATTTGCTTCCCTCCGACAAAGAGGGACACACGCGCAAAGGGGATGGGGTGCGTTTCGATAAGACGGTTTCCTGTTCAACGCCGCCACTGGACCGGACGCTCCGTGTGTGTATACTAAACAGGAGAACGAGAAACTAGGCGCGTCGAATCGATCTGCTCACGGTATTTAGCTCTGCGACGCGCTCGCTTGATATTCGGACACACCTTCTGTGTAAACACGCGCACGAATTATTGGTCGCCTCGAGATGTTTATGCGTTTATGGCGGCCACGGTGGTGCGCGACACTACAAAGTGTGACAAATGCTTTAGCTGGGATTTATGCAGTGTTTACTGTCTCAAACGACAGTGTGTTACATACTACGAACTAGTAAGTTGTATCTTGCTACGCAGTTCGTTAGTGATTGTACTCTTGTTTTTATGTTCGCAGTGTCGAGTTCAAAATGATCTGTCTTTAAAACCGAGTTCTACAGCAGTTTATCTTTAGAGGTCCTTAATTTATCAACGTCAAGCTAGATTATGTTACAATCAGCAGAATTTAAACAGTGTCTTACCAGCAACAAATTAACGATGAAAGATACACTGAGCAAAGTGAATTATATTGGAAATCGGGTTTCAGAATAAATATCGGAGCATTAAGCGTTCCACTGAGTCCCCAACCAAAATTATCGCACGTATCAGTAATTTCCAATCTCGATCCTCCAATCCCTAACCTCAACACACCGACAATCTCCGAAATCACTGAACGTATCTTCCTCGGTAAAATCACCGTGGCCGATCGAAATGCCTCAACAGTTACGTCAATCGTTTCCCAACAGCTTCGATAACACCTCGGCTGCATGTTCTTATCTAATTTCTACATTTTGTGGACGTATATGCCTCTTACCTGATCGCCGGTCCCGATTAGATCGTGGTAAATCGGCACGCGCGTGTCTCCGTGCGATACCTGTCCGTTCGTGCGGGCCGTCAACGACAAGGGATTCCCAGCATGGCCACACCGGATTTATAGCATCGATAAAAGCTCCGATTCGCCGCGCGGAAACTCTCTGGTCTCGACGATCTAGCGATCATCCATCAACCGCGAGGATCTTTGTCGTTGAACTTCCCCGGGCAGAACGCTTAGTGCGCGAGGGAGCGAGATCGCGGAGATTTCCTTTCCATTTAACTTCACCGCGATTCTTCAAACGGTCGGCACTGACACTGGCGAACAACAGTAACGAGAGACGGCTCTCGCGAGAGAGACAGAGAGAGAGTCTCTCCACTCGGTTAACCCCGGGGACGGAAACTTTTGTATCCCTTGGAGGAGCCACGGGACCGTATACTGTTCTCTACGAGCACAGACAGAGCACACAGAGTTGGACAAGGTTCTCTTCGAGTCTCGAGATAGTCCGGCGCCGGTGTCTCTTCGGCGTTTGCAACCGGTGCGACGTCCGCTCGGCTCTCGAAGCGTTCCGTAGCGTTTTCCGCGCGTCGTCTCGCGTCAGCCGGGTTGCCGGGCTCGAAGGCGCGCGAGAAGTGCACGCTCCGCCCGGCGGCGCTCGCTTTTATCGACGCTCGCGAGCAACGCGCGTGCTCGCGCGCGCAAGCGTGCTCTTTTAGCCCCATCTCGCTCCCTCCAGCTGATCTCGTGATTCGCTCGGTCTCTCTCGGTTGTTTCGCGCCGATTTTTCCCTGTGTCGAGTGCTCCTCGTGTATCTACGTGCGCGCCGATCCAGAACGCACACTCCGCGTCTACGACGACGCCAACGTCGACCACGATAAAGACGCGTCGTATCGCCCGTACGCGACTGCCCCTTTCGCGTGGATGCTTTTCTTTCATCGCCTCGCACCATCGATCCTACGCTACACGACTTCCGACCTTTCCCAAGTCGCCGAGAAACCCACCGAGAACTCCCGGCACATCCGCACCCTCCTCCTGATGGATGAAACACCAGTCGCGAGAGAAGAACAACATTTACAACCAGTACACCCTGGAGACCAGTTCACCGCGTTGTTTCATTTCTTGTGTTTGAGCTCTCGCTGCGGTCGCGGCTCGATGGATTGTTTTCTGTTTCCGATCGCGGGGCTCGGTTCTTTAACCCTTCCGCTACCGTCGACGAGATATCCTCCGAGATAGCTTCCACGAGATCGAAGAAACGATGGACGAGATATCTCGTGTAGCAAAATTTTACACAAGTAATCGATTTTTAACCCTCATCCGTCCCTCATTTCGCGAAATAACAAGTCAAACAGTTACTTTTCGATGTTTTATTCATTCAAATTGAAGAGTTAACATTTATATCTTAGGTTTTTGCGGTTATATGTTTCGCATTAAAAAAATAAAAGTCACCAAGTTTCGGACAAATGTAAAAGTTACGTACAAATAACAGAGCAGTATAACTTATTTCGGAAAAACTGTGTCAAATTGACACGAGGGACGGATGAGGGTTAAGACATGTTATCGTTTATGGAAGGTGCTTAACCCTCGGACAACGGACGATTTTTATAGCTGTATAATTGGCAATGCTTAGAACCGTTCATTGCTATAATTAATAATTTTTTAAAATTTATTTTTGATGATAGCTCGATGTTATCTCTGATAACACATTGATCTTTCCGATATCCTCAATGAAACAGCCATTCAGTTAGTTTAATTGCCACAAATTGAGTACTTAAATGACAATTTGGATGTTCCCGGCCAAAATAGAATCCGGCACAGTATACGGAGGGTTGAAGATAATAAATATACAATACTCCATATTAGTGAAACTACTGATTCACATTCAAATTCAAACTCAAATTCAAATTCAAATTCAAATTCAAACTCAAACTCACATTCAAATTCAAATTCAAATTCAAATTCAAATTCAAATTCAAACTCAAACTCAAACTCACATTCAAATTCAAATTCAAATTCAAATTCAAACTCAAACTCAAACTCACATTCAAATTCAAATTCAAATAGTTAGGTTATTTTCCATATTAATTCATTGTACTGAAAGGGTTAAGGATAGCTTTCCAATTTCCTGGTATCTGTTTATATCTCTTTTTTTGTAAACCGTAAATGTGACTAGTAGTTGCGATATTGTGTTAAGGGTGGTTTTTAATTTGCTGATGTTTTCCTTAATCATCAATATTTTTGCTGTAAAAAATTCTGTGTGGTTGTTACATAAAAATCGTGATTTTTGTCTATGTCAGTGGTACAAAATGGAGTCTATTTAAGTTTAACGGTTTACTAAGATTTTCTAAATTGCACATTTCTCATCATGAACCATTCTCTACAATTGTTTGCTAAGAATATTGTTTACTTACGTGCGATTGCAGAAAGTATAGTGTTCGATACGATTGGGGATGGTTTTCTGATTTCCCGATTCCGTGTAGCTGTAAAACAGTAATTTTTATTTGCGAATGTCGGTGATCTAGAGTTCAGTTTAAAGGTGGTTTCCCGATTTACTAAAATTTTTACATTCAATCATATCGCATCATGAATCTGTGACTGCACAGATATAGGACTTTTTGTCACGCAGCATTCCGTGTAAATGTAGAATATTATTTTCAGGTCTGTGAATGTCACAAATTTCGAGTCGAGTTCGTTTAGGCGTAGTTAATTAACAGCTGAAATTTCGTTGGTTCACCGAGTTCTCTGTTGCGGAGCGTTCAACGTGACTGTAAAGTTAGAGTATTATTTTGTTGTCCGTCGAGCGCGACTGTCACAAACATTGAGTTGCATTCAGTCAGGGGTGACTAACTAATTAGCTGACGTTTCTCTGGTTGAAAAAGTCCTCCGTGTAAAACATTCAGCGTGGCTGTCGGGTGGAGGTATTGTTTTTTTATCTTTGAATGTCAGGCACAGGGTTGAATACGTTTAGTCGTAACTCGCCGACATTTTCCTGGATGAAAAATATTTTATTATGAAGCGTGCGATGTGGTTTCAAGGAAGGATTACGTTAATTTTTAACTCCCAGTGACGCAGACACAAGTACGTGTGAGCTCTTTCAGGTTTATCGTTTGTCACCCTGGTTAAAAAACTGTTTCGCATGAAACGCGTTGCAGTAACGTTATTTTTTTCATCGCGTTTAGTTAGAAAATATTTCTATAATTTCACAAATTGTTAATTGTCTCAATAGTTCTGATGTTAAAATAGCTCACAAAGTGCAGAGGATTGAACTTTCCCCAGTTTTCCAAGAATAAAATTAGCTGCCGACTTCAGCAACAAATGATCAGTTCAAGCAAACGTGCGGTTCGTTCTGTCTGAGGGATTGAGGAATCGCCCTTTGGAATCACGGTTTCACCAGCATCCAGGTTCATTGCTCGAGCCTCAATTTCCACCCACGACTATCCAGCTCCCGTTTTCGGTAGCAAGTGACCTGTCGGCACGAGCAAAGTGGTACCGACGCGTAAGAAGATGCCGACGGAAAACAGCCGCGGCCACGACAGAAGAGTACCCGCTGAACAAATGTTTGCGATTGCTCGATTAAAACCGGTGAGGCGTGTTTGCGGGGCATATTAAACTGACGAAAGAAGCCCTGTGCCGCTTACGTCGGGGCAATTAAAAAGATTTAAGCATGGCGCCGATCGAATCGCCGACTTAGAACCATGGCTCGATCCGATACAATAGACCCTCCTTTATACGAATCCATTAACCTTCTCTCTGTGTATGAGGTGCCAATGCACCCCAGGCTGACAAGAACGGAAATAAAATGTTAACGCATAGAAAATTTCCAAAACTTTTCTAGGAATGCTATCTGTAGTATGTTATCTTTTAAAAATCAATAAAATTTCACAAATACTTATGCAGACTTTTTTCTATCGTTTCGCTCCAAAAATGTATCGGGTCCAATCACACCCCTGTACACAGAGAGAATATTAATAGGGGAGACCGGGGCAAGCAGTTCTTTCAGTTTTTAATTTCTGTAATTTTTGGTGATATTATTGGGTCGTTCAGAAAGTCATTTCGTTTTCTTAAGAGAAAATTTTGTACCATTTAGAATAAGTTTTATGACATTTTGTTCTATGGTCTCTTGCGATTTTTCAGGCAACTTAAAGATCTCATGCTCGTAGAGTTTCTGTTTTTTATTAGCAAAATATTGAGTTATATGACTTTTCACGACTTTATTTGAAATGAAATTTGCAGCGCATAAAAAATGTTAAAAAAAGTGAAAAGTGAAAAGAATAGTAATCGATGGTACATCCTCTCTTTAAACAGCGCGCAACTTTTTCTTTCGTGCACTACATTTTTACCCTGGCGGTAATAAAAAAGCAAAAGGTGATGGAAATGCGTACTGTGATTTTGCATATTTGATGTGATGATAAAAACATACTTGAAAGATTAGAAAGCACTGCAAGGTAGGAAATAACGTCCGAAATGTCAGCTGTCAAGATATACCACGGTTTTGCGATTTAAAATAAGGTTAGTAATGACAAATGGAAGCAATGCCATCTCTACACGAAAAACGAAATGACTTTCGGAACGACCCAATACATAATTTAAAATAATAAAATGTTAATCTAATGTACTGTCGGTTAAACATACTTCGGGAGTAATACCGACCGCAAAATATGAATATCCTTATTGTCTAGAGATCATAATATGACGAGAATCTATTTTTTACGAAATTGAATGATGTGTTCGGATAGGTTCTACGGTATCATCATTTTTCCATGGTGGATCCTCTCGAATCCAGAAAATAAGCTAACGGCCACCGAGCGCCATTTCCGAGTCAATTCCCCCATTCGGGGCCTCTGTTGCCGTTGGTTGAAAAATTTACGGTTCGTTTTTCGAGCAATAATCGCGCGGCCACGTGACGCCGCAGCGCCGCTGCGAATTATCCCTTAACCCTTGATGAATTGATATTGGCTCGAGTGTTTTGCCGCGCTTTTTTTTTTCCCCCAGTCGTGTCGCCGTTGAATATGCAATTGATTACACGGCCGATCGGAGGGCCCGCGCGTTCCGCGTTTCAATGGCCGCGATTAATTCCGATTCCGCGGAGTATCGCGAGACCGCCGTGTGTTCGATTTAACATATTTGATCGATACTGGCCGCCCGCTCGATTATTCACCGGCACAACAGTCGCGGAATTATCATCCCGTTACCGTCGCGAATTTAATTGGTCCCCGGGCTACCGGAAACCTCCCCTCGTCTCCCTCGAAAGCCGGGGGATGAAAAAAAACAACATTTTACGTTCAGTCCAGGTGTGAACGCGCTGTTTGCCGCTGCAGAGAGAGCAGCCGGACGAATTTATGCGCTGTTTGCACGCTGCTGGCTACGATTTCGGTGTCGTGTCGCGGCGGAATATTGTACGCGTTCTTGATTGCACCGCTCGAGCTGTACAAGTCATGCTGCAATAATGTCTTTCAGTGATTCGTGCTGCTCGTAGATCACTCGATAACTCACTGATGCCTTTCTAATATGTTTCTGCTTGTCGCGATCGCAACAGCGAGATCGTATTGCTGTGAGTTATTTGTTAATCGTGTTCGATCAAGTGGAATTAACGATTCGGTTTCGGATTCGATTGTGATTGTGTAGGTATTGGAAAGTTGGATTTGGTAAAACGGATCATTGTACATGACTGATGTCGTCGATGTGTCGACATTCGTTCCCAAAGGGTTGAGACCCCGTTCTGACACGGCGGAAACCGCGCGTTTTCGATCGCGCGGATCTTATTTACATTAGCATCTTCGTATTCGTTCGCACGTGTCCGCGCGGTCGAACAATCGAACACAAAAATCTGCACGGGTTCTAATGTAAATAAGATCCGCGCGATCGAAAACGAGATCTAAATCTAATGGGGGCCATTTATTTTACTAAAACTCGAGCGATGGAAGAATTTGTTTCGTCATGTAAAAGTCGATCACGAAAAATGTCGACCAGCTACAACAGGAGCATAAAGACTAAATTATCACCGCGCAGAATGAAGCAATAAAGCATTCGAGAAAGTGCAGTGAGAAACTCGGATTTCACTATTTAATTTGCATGGGAGGATATAAAAAGGCGCGTCCGTCGGCCAATAATATTTTCCCATCGGTGGCTAATAGCGAAATGTTTTCGATTCTCGGATAGTGTTAATAATCACTTTTGGTCGAAACGACAGCTTAATTGCCGTCCGGTGGATGCGTGTACAGGCAGCTCGATCCCGGAAAAAAAGTCTGCTTTGAGACAGCGGCAGACTGGACTTTCTCAGTACCGCGAGATAGATTGAATATCGTACGCGCTCTTAATCGCGTGCTCGGACAAGTCCCGGGCGCACGTCACGCGAGGTCCCGGACTCGATTGTACACGTCGTGGGCTTAATCCCGCGAAATCTCGTCCTGTCTTGTAACACTGATTGACCAGACGTCCTCGCAAAAACGAGTCGGATGTAATTAAGATATTAATAACTCGTCGAGAGGCGGGCCCGCTGCCATAACCGAGCTCTCGGACCGGACGATCTCGCCCGTGTGTTTGATCGGATCTACGTGACCTTGAATCGAGAGCCAGCATTTTAAGTAGATCGAATCATCGCGTGTCGTCGATCATCGCCACCGAAATTCGCTAAATTGCTTCTGCTGGAATTAATCATCGGAAACGATACCTCGAGATTCTTTCCTGGCTTGTTCCCGGTTAGGGTAATTTTAGGGTGCAGTGTTTTTAATTCTACAATTAGCAGATGTGTGAAAATTACTTGTTTTACATTTATTCTTTTACAATCATGGAAATTATAAAATGAAATCTGAATACGCGTCCACTCCGGTTGTTATTACAAAGGAATGTATTATTTCAATCGCGTTTGGCGCTCGATAATTCCAGTATTAATTCGCATGAAATTTCATGGAACATTGGAGTTCGCTGTCGCGACCTTTTCGAATTGTGTGCATTGACACCTTTCGTGTAGGCTGAAAGCGGCGATTTCCGGTGACCGTTTAAATGTCGATGGCAACGTGTTATTACGGCGAAGTAGTAGCTGCGTGCTGCGGAGTTTTATTTTTTCGAAATCGTTGCCAACAGTGTAACAGGTGAGGTGTAAAGAAACTGTTGATCGTGGTGAATTCATGCGAGGAGGGCGCATTGCGAAACCGTCATTTGGTAATGTACCATTACCGAGTGGAACAGAGTAATTTTCTTTTTACCCTTAAGTGGGTTATTGCAGCCTCTGTGGCCCTACTGGCATTTATGGTAATAAGTGGTCGGTATGTATTGATGTATCTATTTAAAATTTGAGGAGTACCTTCGTCATGCTATATTCATTTGGAAAATTTATCAAAACATCGGAGAGCGTTTTCGGAGGTACCAAAACAGCGGGCGAAGTTCAACAAGTCGAAGTTAATAAACACTTTGGAGTTCCCGGAAGCCGGTGGGAAGCGCCGGGGCATTAAGGGGCTCCGTAATTTTTCAATTCGAGTGCAGTTGCACATATTTCAGCGCGATAACCGGTGAGCATTCGGCAGCAACATTCCTTTCAGCGACAGGCATCATCGCACTGGGGCGGTCCGCTGAAACTTAGGGCCCGGTATCTGCTTAGACGCGAGAGTGTAGCGGAGCGTCTACTATATTACCGCGACTAATGGTAATGACGCTCGTAATTCTCGGCGATAGTGGCGGAGAGCAGGGGTCGAAGGGAAACGTGTCTGTGGCCCGATACCAAATGAGTTATACCTTCGGTGCAGGTACTTAGCCCCCGATGTTCGGTATCGGCGCGCCGAGGAGCGCAGTGAATCACGCGAGGGGGTGGCTCGGGCGAGAATTGAAACGAAAAAAAATCAAGCACCCGGTGAAGGAAGGGTGCACACGCGCTCGTTCGTAGAACGATCGGACGTTTATTTATGCGGGCTCATCGGGCATTCCTACGACGAACGCGATTAAACGGCTGTAAATGCTTCCTCGTGGCCCCGCGTACGCTCGGCTTTCTCGCGTGCTGTATCAAGCGTGTTCCTGTTTGGTCGCGTGAGCACGCAGGAAGAGGAACGCCAGGTTCGCGAACCACTCGCACAATGCAACCCTGCACAATGTTCTGGGAGATAGCTGGACTGTAGTTTTATGGTTTTTGATAAATCCGAAGTGACTACAAAAGAACTGATAGGTTTATTTGTCGGTGTAGTCTGGATTTATTGAAACGGGAAATATAATTACAGTGGTGGACGGTTAAATTTACATTAGCCTCAATCAATACCTCCCGCAGAACACAGTCATCAGCATCGAAACGACTTTGGATCTCCGCGATCCCTCATCATCAACGAGCGCAGACTCCACCGCTCTCCTAAATAATTACAGAAACGTGCACATCTCGCGCACGGTAAAAAGTAGCAGACTCCGCGTCGGCCGGTTAAGAGCCGAAGACGGAGTATCATAGTCATCAAGTGGGACCGCAGAGGCGGCCATAAATAACGCGACTGAATAATAACCCTCGGACCGAAGTGCTCGATCGAACAAGCCCGGTGATTCACGATCGGTTGTCCATCGTCGGACGAGTTCATCTCAACGTCCGCAGTATTAACTGGCGATGGCTGCGAGCCACGGAATCCTCGAATAGAAGAAAGATAGGGGGATGATCCCGGCGCTACACATTTTACGCCGTACCATGCATTATTCATGCGGCTGTTTCAATTTCGTTGATAATCGTCGCACAGTGGTCTAGAAATTCGGTGACATTTTGCCTAAAATGAACTTTCTCGTATCGAGATCTAATCAATGAACCTCAATTCCGAAATGTCTATGGACCTCACAAATGAAGAAATTAGTACAATTTAATAAATATTATAGTCGTAATGAACATTGAAAGTTGGACATTTTAAGGAGAGTATTTTTAAACATAAATATAAAAAGCGCAATTGGAAAGTAAAAAATAGTATGTACAATTATATTTAGACAATTTTGTTTTGAATAAAAAATATCAATGAGAATTAAACAATATTGTTTAACAAATGCAAAAAATATTTAATCACCTATAGTTAAAAATGGCTGTTTTTGAAATATTTTTAATGAAAATTTCATTGCAATATCTCTAATGGTTCAAAAGTTATAACGAAATGTCACTGAATTTCTCGATCCGGACCATTGTGCGTGGGTGACTATTTCACCGGGCGGAGTAACGAGTTTTCAAAAACAAGATCCACCGGTTCCTCTTGCCGCTTCCGCCCGGCCGGTTCCTCCCACATCAGCGAAGGTTATTAATTTCATGCGCAGATTTTTGCGACAATACCGGTCGGAGCCGGCGCCAGCCGGCAAAGTCGATACAAGCATTCCGGTTCCCGGACAATGGTCACGTACGATTTCAATGCCGATTCACGAGCTATTCATCAGGATGGTTCGCGCGCGCGGCTTATCTCCCGCTTCCTTTTCTACCGGCAACCCCTCCGGCCGCGTTGCACCGGCGGTGGCGGTTGCATAGTGCATAGCACTCCGGGTCAAAGAATTTCGTGAAGTTCTGCTAAACGATTTTCTCATATTGATGACCAAGGAATTTTCATTGCCTCCTAAATGAAACGGGGCAAATCGACGAAATTTGGTAAAAATTCTATTCACGAACATAACGACGCTGCACCGAATATGCAAGACAGTAAAAACATTTAAAGAATTTAAAAGTACTGTCGCATTGATTTCATCCCAACAATATCATTAAAAAAAAAAATAAATGCCTATCCAGCTCCTGAGTTATGTAATTAATGCAGACAATTTTTATTTCACGTAAAAGTCCGCAGTCAATTCATCAAATTCGACAGATCGTTGAATATTATGAAAATTCATGGACAGTGTTTATTGTCACGAATGTATACCTGCAGGGAGTGGTCCTTTGAGAGTCAAATTACGTTTGGAATGTTGGGAATTGAAATTCCGTATTGTGTAACAAATTTGATATACGAATACATTGAAATATAATTGAGGCGATACATACTGGTATAGGAATTCCGTCAAAGTTTTATAAAAATTCTAGTTCCCCCTTGCAAATTGGTTCAATTTACAAAAATGGCGATTGTAAGAATCCTCGAGCCGATCGTATCGTAGGAACATTCTTGAGATAGAATGGGGGGGTTGAGCTGCCTCTATCTTGCAAAGTAGGGAGGCAAGGGGTGGACGGTCGCCCTGCGGGTTAAAAAGTATCCAAGCATCACTTTCCGGCGAGTAGATATCTCGGTGAGGAGACAATTTCCCGTGTTTTTCGTCATGTTTCAAGTTCACTGCATAAAAGGATCAAGAGTCAATAGTAGATTAATTATTAGAGGCGGTGCGGGCGGCCTCTTACTTTGTGGCATAATACACGGGTCAAACGAGAGCTCGTAAAACCAACGAACCTTTTCCACGGGCAGGCAACCTTTTCTCCGCGGAGCCATGGCTGGTGCCGTCGTGCGCACACATACGAGCGGTCCTTCTGGCTAGATGCATCATGTGGAGCATCTTGTTCTTCATCTCGGTGACGGTGCTCGTCCACCCTCCAGCCTTTTTTCTCTTTCTTTACCGTTCCCGCGTACCGGCACGAGAGGCTCGCCCTTTTCCACCCGTAGAACACCGCGGTAACTTTACGCGTCTCTCTTGGTCCCTCCTTCGCATTTCCTCCACCTCCTACCTCCACCCCCTTCGTAAAGTCCCTCACCGTCTTTCCCCCTCTCTCTCTTTCACTCGACTTTTTTTTCGAAGCTCGAAGAAGAAAAAAAGGAAGACCAAGAAGAGTGTACCGCCGAGGTAATCAAAGGGGTAGGTGTATATTCGTGGCTACTTTACCCCCTGCTCCCGCCCTCGAAACGCCCTGGTGGCTCTCGAGGTACACGAGGAACACGCGGGAGCGTTGCCGAACAATCGTTTCGGGGGCTTTGAAGTTTCCTCGGCTACACGCCCCCGCCTGGTCCCCTCGCCCCGTTCGTTCCATCAGCCACGTACTCGCGTAGGGCGTTAGGGGACCGAACGCGTACGTATATGGTGTGGGGCACGCCGGTGACACACACACGCGGGTGGCGGGGAGGGTGTGGAACGATCAAGGGGGAGGGAAATAGGTCCTGACTCTCCACCCACGTACAACGATAATGTCGTCGAACGTTCACTCTCTTTCGGCGGGAAGTCAGAAAGAGAGATCCGACCCGCAAACGGATAGCAAGTGGGGCACCCTGCTAAAGAGAGAGAGAGAGAGAGAGAGAGAGAGAGAGAGCGGGGGGTGGATGGGAAGGAGGAAGCAGGATGGATGCTTAAGGGGCTAATTACAGTATTTTTCCCTCGGAGTTTCGCACGATGGTCATCGTGTTTGGATGGTACCTGCTTTGATTTATCCCTTCATGGTGTCTTTACGAGAGCGCGGAGCTCGCCCGGTGGGCTTTGTGACGCGTCACGATCAGCACTCGGCTCCGGCTCGCTGTCTTCTGTGTCGCGGGGGCTAATCAACCAAAAAGAAGCTCTTCTTCCTCCTTTTGTCTTTGTCGCTCCTTTCGGTCCCGCCTCTCTCTCTCTCATACCAGCCACGCCGTTTTCGTTCGACGCTCCTGCCCCTTTTCCTACTCACCCCCTAGACGACTACCTACAACCCACCCCTTCCCCCTCCGGGTTTCTTTCGCGGCCGTGCCTTTCGCGAGAAGCCTTTGCTTCCGATGCCGCGTATGCAGAAAACATCGCGGAAGTGCCCACTCATTGTCCCGGAGTGGCAGTCGAGTGCAGCTTTGCCGACGACGGGGTAATTAGTTCGTATTATACTTTGTGACATCGCCGGGGTCGGCCAATGAAGCCGAAGAGGATCCTCCCTTCCGTTTTCTCTCTCACTCCCCCTTGCTCTCTCTCTATCAGCTTCTCTCTCTCTCTTCGCCTCTTACCGCGATTCGTTCTCCTCTTCGAATCCAATTACGATTTCGGTCCCCGAGCCTCCTCTTCCTGCATTGGACGATGGACGTTCCGCGTGCCTGCACGGATGACCCTCTCTCTCTATCGCTCTATCCGTGTATCCTCTGTTCCCCCGGTGCCCTCCCCGTCCCTTAACAGCTCTTCTCTCGTTCTCTCTCTGTCGATCTATATTTTAGCGAACCGGAGAGTGGAGATTGGAGAGGCAAGAAGGACGATCCAACGCGCTGGGTTGACCGAACCGAAGCCTCTTTGTAAACGAAAGATCGTCGAGCACGCCGGGGCACAACGTGCGCGCACTCGAGCATAAAGAGCCGCCCCCGAGGCTACAAACATCCTCGACGTAGCTTCACAAGCCCGGCTCCTATATCTTTTTGCGGCCGTTCAACGGGCGTATAGTATACTTTGTAACGAAATTCATCGAGCATCGAACGACGATGAGGAGGGCCTCGTTGCTCGTTGCAACCGGGGGATGACGATGGTCCATATCGTGTCCCGAGCCTATCTCTCCCTTTCTCTCTCTATTGGCTCTAGCTTGTGAAAGTAACCTCTCGTTAGCGACGAATCGGATCGGACACACGGCGGAACGCCTGCTCAAAGACATCCCGCGCGCGGCATAATTTTCCGTCAGAGAGAGCACACTCTCGCTTCGTTGGCCCCGGATTCGAAAATTTCCCGAGGGCCACACTTCTGTTCTCTTCCGTCCGCTCTGTTTGCCGTCGCGAGAGCGCCGCGCCGCCTCGTGGAACGAGTCACCGGGTCGTCGTCGTCGCCGATGCGGTGGAACAGCGCGAGAACCTGCAGAAACGAGGAGCTGAAGGAACGCTGAGAACGGAATAAAAAAATAAAAGAGAACTCAGACAAGCGCGGGCGAGCGATCGAAGCGAATCGGGGATGAAGAAACGCGACGTCTAAGAAACCCGAGGAAAAAGTGTATTCTCTTCGTGTTCCCTTGTTCACTCGCCTGTCAAGACCCGCGTCGCCCGCTTTTTGCGTTCCTTCGTTTTTCTTTTTCTTTTTTTGGAGAAGGAGCGCATCTCTCGCGACGCACCCCCGCGTTATGAGCCATCCAGCTGAAAATGGCGTCTCACGGTCGCGCGTGAGAAATATAGTCAGACACCGGCGAGATAGACGCGGGAAGCCGTGGGTCGAAGGGCGAGCATGAATCTCGGTGTCTGGCGCGCTTTTTTGTACGTCGATAGGACACGTAATACGAACGGAAGAGTCGGTGATGGCTAAAAATAGGGCTCGGCGGACCCTGACTTCTTGAGAAATTAATGATTGGTATCGAAGTGGTCGGGATGTTGCTAGTCGTTTCGAAATCGGATCCGGATCCACTGTACAGGTTGTCGTGGAGTTGTATTTAATATTAATTGCAATTTTCTCGTATATCGACTTTGAAGTGTAAATTGCGAATTCGTGTAGTCGGGAACGATGTGTATCAGGAGCAAGCTGGTAAGAAAAGGTAGCACACCGACAGCGCGATGGGAAATTCTATGAACGCGGGGAGCACTAAGCAAGTTTACGGGGCGCGGCGGAAAAGGACGCGTTGCTCCTTTGAAACGGATCCATTTGTAAATTCGTGAGCAAAGGGTAGTCGCGTTCAATTTTCGTCCGACATGTTAATTCGGTCGGAGCGACCTCGACAGCCGCCGCGGCCGGCACAGACGATTTTACGGGGATTCTGGAGGCTCTTCTTCCCCATTTGCACGCCGCGCTACATCTGTTTCGCGTACCACTAATACGCAAACTTAACCTACGGTTCGTCTACGTATCCAATTGCGAGCGAATGTGAAAATTGCTGAAGCAGCATCTGGAGCATTGGTTTCTCTCTCTTTCTCTCTTTCACTTGTAGACCGACTTCACTTGGCTCACGGAGCTCGCCGCACCGCGGTAAATGAGCTCGCGAGCCTACGCAGCAGAAACTAACCAACATTTTCACCGGTCGTCCTCCCCCGGCTCTCTTGAAACAATCGCGTGTGCACCTGAAGGGTCGTGTAAATTCCAATAGTCTGCAAGTCCGTCGTGCCGTGCGTCGACGGTTCGTGCCTCGTCGAAGTTACACGGTGACGCGAAGTCGCGACGGGAGCGAAACGAGAAAAAAAATTGTCTGCGTTTGTTTGGTTACTCGAATTGATTCCTCGATCGCTCGTACACTCCCCCCACCTCTCTCTCTCTCGTCGTGATTTTTGTTTTATTTTCTCTCCCGGTCCGAACTCGACGGGACAGACATCTGCGCGACTGAATAAATCATTCGAGCGATCGAGTATTCGTTTGCGAGTCTCCGTCAGCGCGCGCTCTCCGATTTCCTACGATCGAAATTTCAAACAAATTTCCGCGGTGCCGACACGCGCGCGCGCGCGCCCGCACCCCGCGGAAAAGTTGCGTCGTTAAAAGTAAATTCGGCGCCGTTCTATTCCGGAATTAATGAAAACACCGTGGCCGGCGTGCAGTTCTTGAAACACCGGTCCTGGGCACACTTGAATATTCAGCCGCACTCCCCGGATACAAAGCAATGCCATCACAAACAGTTCCGAGTTGTTACCGCGAAGAGGGTATTTATTACGCCGCGGGCCACAACGCGCGCGGCAATAGATTAGCTTATTCGGCAAATTGTTAAAGATAATTACACACCGGTACTTCCGTCGGAAATTAGTGGAAAAGGAGCGCGCACTAATATTTGCCGTCAAACAATCATATATCTCCGCCATCCGATTATCATTTATTATGCATGTGCATTAAATGTATGAAATCAAACCCGGATTGCCAACTGGGCTGCGCTTATTTGTTCTAGCCCGCTGCCGGGGTCTCGTGTGGCACAATAGGGGCGCTTATTGTTATAACGTGATACTTGTTCAAAAATGGAAAAAAGGAATCATTCGATTGGAGAATGTAAAGTTTAAGGTGTTGTTCGAGAATGTCGACGATATTATGTCTGGATTAATGTTAAATTATAGATGCTATATTGTATCTATACATATACATAATTGCCAGTTTCTCTGTCCTCTGTAACGGTACAAAAATTTCAAAACACAGAAGACATAAAAGCTGAAATTTGGTACACGGGTAACCGTTAGCCCAAAAGGATGCACGAATATGTTACGATTAGACTGCGGATTTTATGCATTTATGACGAAAATCGGTGGATGTAATTTAAAACAGTAAGAACGTTAAGTAATTTAACAACGCCCGTATGTTATTCTCGATTTATTAAAATTGTTGAAAATAGAAAGAAAGTTTCATATGGTTTCTGTGTCTTGCAATTGATAAAGACAATTTTTATTTTGCATAAAGATCCACAGTCTAGTTATGATCGTGTAAATCCTTCAGGATCAAGTGTTAAAATTAAATTAGTGGCATACCTCCAGAAATACGGCAGCCGTTGATTTTTCAACGGGAATTATGCTAGTATACAATATATTTTCGTAAATATCCAACAGGGTCGCGCACGGTGTGCCCGTCGGCTGTGCAGATACGCGACCACGTCTCTAAGACGGTAGTAATTTGAAGAGCAAATTTGAACGACTAAATGTAATCCCGGCTCGTTAGCATCTTTAATAAGACGTTCCCGAGTTTGCCGAAACAATTCACGGACACCCGGTACATATCCAAGAATGGAGACGCGTTGCATTCGCAACAGCAGCGAGCGTCGAGTGGCGTTCCGTTTATCCATCGTCGCTCTTCCCGCGGATGCATTAAATTCCCACACTGATACGCGTCTCGGTGGAAGCAATGCCGGTGGCAGGACGTGACGACACAGGGACGCACGTTGTCGTCGTGGTCGTCGTCGACGACGACGAAGAAGACGATGGCGGCGGTGCTTTGAGGGCGCGGAGTGCCGCACTCGACGTGTCATACGGCGCCCTCTAACACTGGCGTAGTGCTATCTCGAATTATTTTGACCGTACTTTGCCGGGTTCGATCCCCGAAGACACTCTCGCCTATTGATCCAACGATCGATCAATCCCTCGAGAACAATGCCGCGAGCGGAACGAGTGCACCTATTATTTCTTCCGCGTGCATTCCGATTCAGAAGTTCGAGGAGTCCGCATCTCTCCGAGATCGGGTGCATAAAAATTAGTAAATATTTCTAAGTATACGTTAAAGTAAATACACTAGTATTTACTCGGTGCTTATTTGCTCTGTTTCAATGGAGAAAAGATTTTGCTCCGTTGGTCCGAGTATATATTTCAACGTGCAGTGATCAGCAAAGCCATAAAAGTTTATGTTACACCCCCGCAAGGAAACTGACAGAGTCCGGTTTCTTTTTGATCACGCCTCGTATAAATCGACCTAAGCCCCTATCTTTCCATTATCTCGAGGGAGCGAGGAGGGAGGAAGGGTCGAGGGACGTAAGTGGAAGAAGGAGGAAGTCATCGGGAGCTACGCCAATGGGAACCTAGCCGGCAATAGCGCGAGTCGACGTCGACGACGGGGATGGTTTGAACCTCCTACTTCTCTGTTCGGCCTCCCTCTTTTTCGTTCCTTAGCTGCTGCCACCCTTGGTTGCTGCCCCCGGTGAGCCCGGCATAGGGCAGAGTCGTACTACTTTGATCGCCACTCAAACATTTTTGCTACCCCCAGCTCTAGCTTCTGCTGTTGCGGGGCCGCCGCCGGTTACGGGGAACGGGGCTGCCGCGCGCTGCTTGCCACCAACTAATTACAGTGTGGATCAAAGAATTCATCGACACGACCACGCCACTGTTTGCGAACGTGTGCGAGCGTGCACCAGCATCGTGCATGCGCTGATGCTGGAGGAAAAGAATGGCGCAAGAAGGGCGCGAAAGGGTGAGAGCCTGCCCGAAGAGAGCCGGTGGACCCTTCCGCGCTCTCTGTACGCACACCGCGCCGACAAGCGACGTTACCACTCGCGAATATTCCTGGACACGTTGCGTCTTTTCTGCAATCAATGCTTCTTTCTGATAATTCATTTCCGATCACTGTCCACGATAAACCATGTTTCTTGGGAAAATATGAAATTCTTCGATAAAACTTGGATTCCGACGTCTCAACAGAATAGTTCCCAGTCCACAGAGTTAATGCGTACGGTTAAATTGTAGCGTTTCATGAATATTAAATTGTTTACAGCAGCTATACGTTGAAATGATTTCTTCAAAGAATAACTTCGAAGTTAGCCGAGTCGGTGCTATTACAGAAACTTCCAGACATTCTCAACTTTCGCGTACTTTGTTAGTACTTGAAAGTTTCAAGCAGTTCCTTCGTGGACGACCGGTGCGGCGACTTAGAAGTTGCTCGAGTGTTTATACCGGGAATTAAAGAATCTTCGCTGCCCCGGTATTTCGGGGTGGAATATTCACATATTTGTGGGAGTGCGTGGTAACCCGAGTAGGATGGTCGTATACATGTTCAATAAACGCGTGGTGCGCCGGTTCGAATAGGAAATCTGTTTCAAGAAGTAAGGGATGAAGGAATGAGTACGCACGAATATTACATTGTTTACAGTAGGAATCGGCTGCAATAATTTTTCCAAAGGACAGCTCCGAAATTCACTTAGTACTTGACAGTTTCGGGTAGTTTCTTCGTGGATGACTTCGAAGTAGCTCAAGAATCTGTCTGGCGGTTGGCCTCGGAAAGGTCTCGTTGAAAGTGTCTTTTTGGGTGGAGTATTAAGATATTCGAGGGAATACGTGGTAACCGGACTAGAATCGTGGGAGACATGTTCAATAAACGCGCGGCGCGCCAGTCCGGGTATGAAATCCGTTTCAAGAAGTCAGGGATGAAGGAAGGAGGGCGGTGCGCGCAAGTAGGTGTATGCACGCGCGTGTACACCAGCGATTTTATGCTCGCCAACCCTCTTTCCGCGCGGCGTAAACCCTCAGACACGAAGAGGGAAGGGCGGGATGGGATTGCACTTTCAGACGTGAATTTTCACGAAGCGAATAAAGCGTGTTAAAGCCCGTGTTTTCGTGACGCTTGCTCGCCGCCACGCTCAAGTAATATCTTAATCCTCTTACACGAGAGAATGGTAACCCAAACTCGGAACCGGCCGGCGCAGAAAAATGGGGCGGAAGGACGAGTTAAGCCCCCCCGGGAGGGATCCGCGATCTCAGGATCCATGCGCGAACGCTCGCGCGCAATCTCCTTGCGATCTAGTAGTTGGCCGTGAGCTGCTTTCGCGAAACATTATCTCGTTTGCTTTTCATTTGTCCGAGGACTTCCCGCGCGAATTGCCAGAACGTTTACGTCCGCTAATCTAAATGTTAGCTTTTTCTGAAACTAATCCCGAAAGTAATCCCTCTCGCCTGCGATTTATGCTTCTCTTTTTCCCCCCAGCGTTGTTTCTCGCGCGTGTAAAGCTGAATAATTCCTGAATCGATAACTTCGCGATTTCTATATATACATCCTTTAACCGATCATCCAGGATACGCTAGCCTTACGAACAAGTCTATTATCAGCGTCGCGATGGTACGCTCATATACTCTGCAATTTTCCCAACGAGCACTTCAACCGCCTTTCCAGCTGCTTGGCTACGATCTCTATATGTGTAACATGTTTCTGCACGTGGCAAAGTTATTCAGTCGATCCAGACTTTCCGACACTCATTAATTATATTATTCGAACAAGGTTATTCAATTAAGTTAACAAAGTCATTAGCGGTAGAAGGAAATTTCTGCTTAGTCCCTGTTTCTTGCAATTGATTCAGATGATATTTATTTTACATATGTTCCAGTTTTGTTCTTTTTTTATCGTAGTCATTGACAATTCGATTTGCGCACACGAGACGCGAGCCGAACATTAGCGCCCGCAGCACGTGGCTTAAAAAATGTTCATTACCGAAGCCCGGAGTTTCATTCCCGGTTAAACGTAGCGGAACAGTGCACGAAGATCAAACACGGCGGCGTTATCAAGGCCCTCCGTGGAAGTAATCAGCAGCCAAGTTTCCCGCAGAAGACCCGCAGGATTAACACATAAAGAATGGAGCAGCTGGCTCTAACATTGATCAAAAAATGTAATCGAGTTCAATATTGAACTTTCCTGCAAGCTGCGGGAACTCGGGTTGCAAGAACCCGGAGTAATAACTCGCGGCATCGCAATTAAACTTTGTAATTCGGCCGCATTAAGGATTCATAATTAGCCTGTTCCGCGGCCGGGCGATTCGGGAACACGAACAACGGGCGAGTTCGATGATCTTTGGGTAAAAGGAGGCTTTTCGATTGAACACCGCGCGTCTATTCTTTTAACCCTCTGCGAACCAGGAGGGATTGAATCAACTTTAAAAGTGCTATTTTCAAATATAATAAGATGTTTGTGTATTTAAAAATAAATCGCTTATTTTTAAAAGATAGATCTTTATTATATTTGGATTATTACGAATTATGCATTTGCAGATGCATATAATTGTAAGGGTAAAACTCGCCTCTGGTACAGGATGTGACTTTTATTCAAACTCACAATCAGTAAAAATCGTATGTATATATACATATACAGGGTGGTCCACCGAGATGTAGCCACCTAAATATCTCCTTTATTTGTATATATATCTCAACTCATCTTGTATATATTTCCGCAAAGCATTGTATTGTTATTTCCGCAAAGAACGTTCAAGTATTCAATGGAAAACTGCTGGCCCTCAAAGGTTAGGGGATGAAGTACATTTCATTGAGCTCGAGTTTCGAACAATTTGATGCAGAAAGTTTGCACAAAAATCCGCAGCCTAATTAATAATGTACAATTAACGGGGACGTGAATGTCGTCCAGCTTTTTGCGATTCTGTTCGACGTGCACCGGTTGCAACGTTGCCAGCGCGAATCAGCATGACAAAGGAGCTGAGGAAGGAGCTGCAAGCACACGCGGGGTCCTCGGGTGTACGTTGCAGTTCGGGAGCAAAAAGGGTGTGTGGCCAGCGAAATCTGTCACCCGGATGTCAATCAATATTTCGAGGGGTTCCCGACCGCCCCCTAACCCCCTTTTCTGGCTTTCCCTTGTTCGGAACCCTCCCCGTGCCGTGTGTTTCGCGGCGGCACAGCGTCTAGTCGCGCGGATCAACGGACCGAATCGTTCGTTTCGCAAGCCCCCTCGCGGTGATTAATTTCCACTAGGAAATTAATCAGACGGAAAGAATTTGTTGTGCGTGGACGCACCGCGCAATGATCCGACCGGCAGATGGGAAGACAACACCGGATTAAAGCGTATGACGCCCGGGCCTCCTTAATTTACGACACCCACGGCCGCCATTACCAACGTTTCATAAATCACCACCGGACGCTCGTTCCCGTATCGAGTTTACGGTAGTTCATTTGTTTGTTACGATTGCTGCTTGAGCCCTGCGGCATGACACCGTACAGCTACCACTATAATTCATCGTCAAACCGACTTCCTGGCTACCGTTCGACCCGATTTCTACAAACACTTTCACGGTCTTCTACGTACCAGATTGCAACAAAATTGCATCAGTGCAATTGGATGGAGCATTGGATGGACAGATTTTTTAAAAATCGAAACGCGTAAAACAGCAACGACTGAGATAGGCACGATAATAAAACGCGTTTCTGATTTCCCGGGGGGGCATCTTAGTGGCACGGTGGGCTCATTAGAAGATTCCGTAATCGATCCAGAGCCCCTGCACCGGGTCGTCTCAATTTGTCCGAGCGAGAGATCGATTTCCCGTGGACCGAAGTTCGCCGGTAGCTCCGGACCGATCATCTTCTCGTAAACGTCCGGCCCCCTTGGCAGCGTCGAAAGCCTCTTTAAACGATCGACCAGCGGTCGCCGATCGATCACCGGGTCTCGAACACTTTCGAGAGCGTGCACGGAATAATTACGACACAGATGTTCCGGGCGTTTCGTGCGGAAGGAGAGAGAAATCGAGGCAGGCTGCGAACGAGGATGGTTGGCAGAGAAGGGGGTCGACGGGGGCAGAGCCTAGCAGTCGGTAATTCTCAAATTATATACATAGAGGAACCCTACGCTCCGGAGTCTATGTTGTCCCAGTCATCCTAGCTCAGCGACGTCGTCATAATCGTTAACGTTATCTGTGCCGCAGAATATTGCGAGAGAGGGTGGGTCTAGGGGGATGAACAGACGGATACAACGCTGCAGAGGGGACAAGGGGGCACACCGCCAACCCCCTCGTGCATGTCCCTCAAAATAGAGTTACAAACTGTAACTACGTTTCGGTGCATTAATGCCGCGTAGGAGCGTGGGTCGGCGCCGGTGCCGTCGTCGGAATTCGTGCGGTGCGCTCCACCGAATCGATCGCGGTTACAACGCCGTTTTCAGGGGGATGAAACTCGTGTCGAGAGAGCCCTCACTCTGCTAGATCGTCGCTACGTCGGCCACTTTACGTTTAAAATCGCTATCACGTCCCCGATCCCGCGTGTATCGTTTTCTTATCTGCGAACGCGTATCGGGTTCTAGGGGTGGCGCTGCAGTAGAAAATACACGAGGAATGTGGAGTAACATTTGCCAGCAGGTGGTTTTTTTTCGAAAATTCAGGTTCCTTTTAAAAGTTACACCTAGCATGATTTTGCCGAATTCTTGCTCGTTTCATTTTTCTACCCTCGTCGAATGTGTTGGGGACCGAGGCAGTAAGGCAGAACGTTGCCGAGGGTTGGCGCTGGCTGTGACTTGCTGATATTTATGAACATGTTTATGAACAGCGTTAAGGTGATTTTTAAAAATTCTTCTCGTGCGAATACGTCGTTAAAATATGAACGATCTTTTTCAAGCAAAGGGTGCCGAGTTTTTCCGGCGACCACTTTAGTGACTTTCTCGATGATATCTTTAGATTGGCATATAAATGAAGACTGCTAGAGTAGAGCGGCACGATAACAAGGCTGACCGTTATTTTTACATTAACTCCGAGCTTTTAATTGAGAATGAACCAACCCGGTGGATCAAAGAAAAACATGTAACGCGCGCAAGAGTGATTGAACAAACGCTTTGCATTTTCACTAAAAACTTCGTGTTTGATCTACTTGCTGATTAAATGGTACGGCAGCAAGGCTGACCGATATTTTCGCGGTACCGATACTTTCAACTCCGCGCTTTTCATTGGGAGAGAAAAAAAGAGGGTGGCTCGATATTGGCTCCGAGTGACGATGAAGCGCAAATATACCAAAGTCGCGTATCAGTATCAATATCCGCACATCTTACATTTTTTCCACTGGGTTCCCTTTCGGGCGTGTATTGCACTTACAAGCGAAGAGGGATGAGAATCGAGAGAATTGCGAAGCCGAGGAGAGCGAGAGAAGAGGAGGAGGAGGAGGAGAAGAACGGGAGAAAAAGAGAGAAAGCATGAGAAGGGGGTGAGACGGGAGCCAGAGAAAATTAACCCGTCGCGAGCGCACTCCAGTCGAGGCAAAAGAAAACACGCTAGTGAAATATAAAGGATACTCGAGACACTGTAATCGAGTTATATCTCGTAATCCCTTTTCTCGAGCGTCTCGTGGCTCGAGGTTGCGCATCAATGCGATTCCATATTTCACGAAATCGTTCCTAGGAATTCAGATTCGCTCGATGTTTCATGAGAAAAATGAATTGCAGTGTTATTTCACTATTGTCTGCCTCCGGCATCCTCAAACTATTTAAATTAATTCAAACTAATTTCACTGTGAAAAACTCTACCGAATATATATATATATATTCCAGTCTATCCTCCGTTCGATTATTTTTCTGGTACCCCTCCTTCCTTCGAGAACCGTGTTGAAAGTTTATCAACTTCAAGCAATTTTATATCCGTCTGCAAGAATCAAACTTTGATAATTCTTTCATCCACTCATCTACTCCAAGCAATTATTTATCCTTTTTCAAATATAATTAATTTTCTTTCACAGATGCATATATCTCGTAATTATTCATCAGAGGGTGTTATCAGAATGTTAACATTCAGGCTACAGCAATCATTGTACAATTAACAACAACAGTCGAGTCGGAGGGGTTATGTCCGTGTTACGCATAACCAGGGAGAAGTCACCATCCGAGCCAATATCCGATCAGTTGCAGTGTAATTTAATTTATCCCTGCTGAAAGTATAATTACAGCGTAAATCGTGCCGCGATTATGATTGTTAAAATCGAGAACGTTGCGCGTCCAGCCGACTGAATGGACAGCGACTCGAATCAATCAAAAAATCCAATAACACCGAGGCTTCTGCAAAAACAGATACGCGGGGGCCGCAATTATGCAGTACGTACCGTCTACGGGTGGAAAATCGAAACGCGCCGGGTCTCGAGCCAGAAATGTAATTTTCAGCGATGGTCGATGCCACTCGTTGTATTTTCAGCCTTCGGCCCCTTGATTCCGCACAGCTCGCGGAATATTTTCGATTTTACTCTAAACAAGCTTCCGCCGTGATATCGTGCAAAATCTGAACCGATGGCAACCTGACTTTCTTAAATCATTCGCCAGTTCTCGAGAATATTGTTTTCCTGGACTCGATCTTCAAAAAGCAAGGTGAATTTTGTTGTCAAATGTAGATGATTCAGAACTAAGCAGCCCTTCAAAATTATTCGTGAAAATCGAAGGAAGATACCTGGAGCGTATCGGGGGATGTTAACGAGATGGAACTTGGCGAATTCAAAATGGCGTTTCGAGGCCATCGACTCGGAAGCCGGGACACGTCCGCGAAACGTTCTAAATCTCGCGAAAGCAGTTGACGAGGTTGGTTCACCAGTTCAGCTTGATGTCTCGAGTTAGCACGTCGGCTGGACAGCTGGGCGCGGAGGAACGGGGGTTTGTTTGCTAGGCACTCCGGCGTCTAATAACGTGCAATTAGCGTCCGGTGTATAATTACAATTAATACTCCCGGCAAGAATCGCCGCTTCCAACTAAACGGTTTCGATAAACAGGTTCTGGAATGTCCTGGGAGAGCGTCTGACGGATCCGGCACACCGAATGCCATGCCCGCGCTGATAATTCACCTGATGGAACGAACCTCCCCGGCGAAACACGGCGCTCGTTATCGCGTAAGGTTTCTATTTACCATCGAGTTAGCCAGGTATAATCTGCTGCAAGGTGCACGATCCTCATACTGCCGTCGCAATATACCGTTATCAATACCTGGAACGGCGTAACGATTAACATAATCACTGTCCCGGCGGAAACTCTCTTTCTCCGGGGCCCCGCGTGTACGATTATCTTTTTAGCTTCTGGTATCTTGGCCTTGGATCCAAACGGAGGGGGCTACGAGCGGGCAACGTGTTATTAAGGGATCTCCGGGGCCGGCATTATGCCACAAAATATTCGCGGTTCATCCCCGGTTTTCGGCTTTACCGCCCGGCTCCTCCTGCTACGAACATTTCAATCTCGACGATCCCACCGAAAGACGTTCTCTGCAGTTTGCACCCGGCCACGGCAACGAGGAATTATTAATTCATCGCTAATAATTCGAACCCGCAATCTCCGGGTACGATCGCCAGGTTTCTCGCCACATTCTGAAACTATGTGCGCGAGCATTTTCGAAAGATGTCGGTGAAGATGTTGTACAAAAAGAATTCGAACCCTACCATTTTCGTCATTGAATTGGTATTGTCGATACACTCCTGGTTTCTTACTTGTTATTCAAGGAACAGTATCTGTACGATATACAGTAGAATCTCGCTCGTCGGAGCTCGTGGTGGGGATTGTTGTGGCTACACAGAAACAAACGAAGATCGACACTACGAATCACAATGATTGATGACATCTTCCGTCGCACAACCTCGATTTTCGCACGCATTTCCGGTCCTGTTTCGTGCGAGCATCTACTAAACGACATTTCGGATCCGAAGTTTTCGCATGTATCGAGGCGATGCTGTATTTTGCGAGCGTAAAACTGAAATGTCGAAGGGAGGGCGTCACCAGAAAGGGGGCCGACGACCCTGTTTGCATTCCGAGCTCGTCTGCTCGTGCTCCGAGGAAACACTATCTGGTCCTATCTGTTGAACTTCCGTTGCGAAAGCTGCAGCGGTATTTTCGCGCTCGCTCGTGTCGTCGAATCGCGTTACAGGCTGGCGCGACGCGGCGCGACGAGACCCAACAGATAAGAAAGGAAATCGCTGCCGGACGAAGACGTCACAGAAACACACAACCTTCGTTTCAGCTCGGCTCGACTCGTCGCGACGATTCTCTCGCGAGCCGGAGAGAGTAGTCGCAGGACGATGATTGCTCCGACGGAGGAGGCAATTGAAGATGTGACAACGGCTGGACGCTTCTGAATCATGTCACACGTCAAATGAATGCTCGGAAACTGTCAACCGGTCCAATTACGTCTTCATATACGGCAACGGCCTATCCACGACCGGCGACCCACCGTGTTACGGTTGTCCCACGCGTCTACCCCCGGACAAAGCCGAGGCAGCCAGCAGCGACTCGACAGGTTCGATCTAAGTGTTGAAAATTATCTGATCGGTCTATCGCGCGACCTATCAGACCGGCGCGGCGTGGCGCGGCGTTCACGTCATCCTTCTGTAAGCTCCGGACCCGACTCCTGGTCCAGTGACACATAGAAGCAATTTTATCACCCTCCGAAATGCTGATTGCGGTATCTACCGACCCACCGTTGCACCGTGAGATTGCGACCCGATCTCTCCTGCCCGCACCGATTTTCTCGCTCCTCCTTCTGTGTACCACACGATCCGATCATCCAATTAACAAGCGCTTCTGCGGGAGGAAGCACTCGCTAACCGGATGATTAATGCCGTGACACGTGATTCTGTTGTCGAGCGATTCGAGACCCGCTCTTCCGGACCCTTTCTTTGGCGAAATGTGCTCTTTCGTACGGATCACGGATTCCTCATCGGCAGACTGCGCTTCTTCTTGCAAAATAGATATACTTATTCTGTCATTTTATTTCATTCTCTTACTAGCCATTCTGTGGTCATATAAAATGAATTTGATTATCGGCGGTGGAGAACGTGTTAACCAGAAGCAGCGTCTCTCGTAAAGCTGCTGCTCCCCAGACATTTGGCTTTGATGCAATTTTATATAGCACATGTGTCGGAGAGCTCATAAATGTTAATAATATATAATCTACGGGTGTCTGCATCGGACAAATAGTTTGCACGACTTTCTCGTACCAGGAAGAAGCAGTTTTCGGTCCCGAGAGTCTCGGGACACGAAAATTGTCAAGAGGCGTGGTGGAAAGGCAGCGATACTTCGTTCCGAAGTGAAATTACCGCGGAATCGAGTGGTATCATTTTAGCTGGATGGTGTGCCACTGTGTTTGATGGATGTTTCATAAGGTTCCAATTTGCGTAGGCCATTACAAGAAATTGCCGGTAGATCCTTGACGGGTAACAGTTTTGTAACGACCGGGTTGGAACGCGTTACACCGTAACGGTAGGTGCCGTCCCGTGGGCCCCGAACACGGGCATGGTAAATAGTGCTCGGGAGACGTCCCGTTAGAATATTATAAAATTACCACTTAACACGACACTTTACGAACATGCGCTTACGACACCGCGTACATCTTAATTTACGCGTCCGCTGGCTTGCAGCCACCGGGACGACGACGGAATTCACGGAACTGCTCATTTTCTACGACGATCACGAACCCGCCGGGGGGACTACCGGTCGAAATTTATTCCAGCTCACGGATCTACCGATAATTGTTCGTTCCCGAGACCCGTAGCTACCGCTCCAAGTGTTTTCCTGCACGCAGCCGCCTCGTTCCAGCCGGAATCGCTCGAACGACCGTGTCGAAACCAGCCACATGGAATTCCAAATTCTCCGCAAACTTTAGCACGCCTGAACGGTCAACACTCGACGTGCTCGGTCTCGTCCGGTGACATTCGCTGTGTCAGACCTGTCTTAACCCGTGGCTACCTCGGTCACAGTACGTACACTCCGAGAAAACGGGGAAACTTCTATTGGTTTGCTAAACTGAGGAAGCCGACTCTGTATTCTACACTGTTAGTTTATTTATTAGACGGGGGTTTAACCCCTTTAGCGACCCGCGAAAATCAAGAAAGCGGTCCAAAAAGTTCGTATTTAGAAATGAAGTATCAAAATATATGAATGTCACATTTTTAGGTATTAAGAATTTCTGAAGAAATAAATCTTGCAAGGAAAACAGGAAGGAATTGAATATTTTACGGTTACCTAAAAATGAAAAATCAATATACGTTTATCCTAAAGAACTCGCGAGGGTTAAATGCCAAAGGTGTTGTGCATTAACAAAGAACTCGGTGTTTCCATTATTATGTTCGACCTCGATAAATATCTAGGACAAGAAAGATCGAGCACAAAGTGCCAAGAGTCCTCGAAAACCTCGCTACGTTCCTGAGCCGGAGGTTTTAGGAAGACACATTTTTTAATGGGCAGATAACGAGAGGAAATGCGGTCGGTTGGCCCGGTGACGCGGGAATAGAGATCAAGTGAATGTAGGAATCTAGAACGAAGTCTCGTTAATAAGTGATTCACGGTTTCTAATGGGCCATTGCGCCGCGCCGTCCGACCGAGCAATCGAATCGATGATGGATGATTCGACGTCACCGAACCAGCCTCGTTCATTGTCGTTCGCTCGTGTTCGCCAGTTCCCGTCTGAATAATCGAATTAAAATATTCATTACCAGGAATAAGTCGGTGGTCTCGGCAACGACGCCATTTGCATAGAACTTCGCTCTCTCCGTGTCCTATGAATATATTCCGCGCAAGATGTCTGGATGGCTTCCTGGTGAGCACGCAGAAGTTGTCTATTTGGTAAACTGTAGATAAATTTAAAACTTCGGGCATCTACCTGCTAATTCTTCGCCGGCGTCGAATAGAAACTTCGTTCTGAATGATTAACAGCGTCTTCTTAGCATTCGTCGAGTGTCCCGATAGAGTACCCACGGCCACAGTCAATCTTCCATGCAAATGCGGTTTGAGGACTCGACGTAAACGACCAACAACGCTTTCGACCAAGAAAATCTTGTTGGGCGAGCGAGAATCATTCACACGTTGCTTCGTACGCTGCGATCAAGACTTCGGTGTCCCCATGGGACGTTGATCCCGGAGGATCCCGACATCTTATCGGGACGATACATTATCTTCTTCCCATGAATACTCCGTTTTAGCGTCGATATATATTGCGGGTTGACCGGTTGTCTTGTCCTCAACCGCAATATCAACTTTTTTAAACCCTTTTAAACTTTCTACACGTGATTTCTGAAAGGCTGTAAGTGTCCAGAAGCAATTCATAAGCTCCAGGATGCATTCTGTTGCATATCAAAATAATGGACTGCGGCATTAATTAAAGCAAAATACTATCTACTAAACTATTATAAGTAGACAGCGGATCTTTATGCAGAATAAAAATCTTCTACCTGGACTGCAACAAACTCGAGTGAAATTGAAATTTATTTTCAATCTTAACATGTTTAATAAATTGAGAATAGCATGACAGTACTTTTACATTTTTCTAATGTTTTTACTGTTTCAAATTACATTAGTCGGCTGTCTAATTATAAAGTTTCTTTCTGGAGAGGACTAGGTACAACTGCTGGCAGCCTAGTTCCCTTGCTCGTGTGTTATTCAGTTTGTAGATACAACTTGCGATCTCTGTACAGTACACGTCGCGCGCATCGATTCCTTTGTTTGGTCACCGGCCAGACGCTTTTACGGGACATCTAACCCAGACCATGGGGATGACTAAGGGGGACAGGAATCCCAGGGAGTGGATGAAAGCAGACGGACGGATGTTGACCTCCCTCGCGAGAAGACGCGCGAGAGACAATACTCTTCGAGGCTCTTCGAGGAAGCGGACGCGGGCCGAATGAGCAACGCGGCCGCCACGAAAATCGGAAATTATAAATCGCCTGGCCGATCGAACCGTCTAGCCGGGTCACGTGGCCCGTCCTGTCCCGTCCCGTCTCGGGACAGGACAAGGAGATCCGTGCGACAGGTCGTGGTTTCGTTTCCCGCTTTCGGCGGGCGATAAATCGGCCCATTAAACGCTCGTAAAACTCGCACCCCGCCAGCCACTTGTCGTCACCGTCGGAACTGGGGCTGTTTTCGACGATGGCTCATCTTCGAGGCTCCTACCGGCCGGATAGGATGTGTACTAAATTAACGGCGCCACCCGTCGCGCGTTCACGAGGGACTCGTGAAAATGGCGGAACGGGACGTTGCCGAGACCGATACCTTTCGCCCGTTTATGGGAGGGCGGGCCGTCGTTCCATCGAGTTTACGATAATGGATAGTAAATCGCCTGATGAGCGTGGGGTGTGATTTCCGCACCAGCATCGTCCGATGTTTACCATTATATTGCGCCGGTCTTGTTCGCGCGGCTTCGCTTTTAATGCGATAGGGTAATCAGCCGGTTCCCGGGTTGGTTCGACGCAATTCTTCGTGGTTTGTAGTTTGTACACGTGGGGTGGTGTCATTAGGTTCGTGAGACAGGTCTTTTCCGAAACTAAGTTTGACTTAACTAACCCAAAGCACTCGAATGGTGACTCTGAGACGCCATTAAAAATTGCTCTACCATTATTAAAAATATTGTTTACATTATTAAATACATCGGTATCTAATATATCCAATTTCATATCCATCAAATTTAAAAAATCATAGGGAATGGAAATATTCTAGATCGAAGAATATAAGGAAGAAGTGTACAATTTTCGAGTTGAAATAGCTCCGAGTGCAAGGGGTTAAGCAACTAGATCTCTCCTGAATTCTAGAAGATAGATACGATGGACCGTTTATAGTTCGACCTGTGAATCTCCCTGTCGACAAATCGGCGCGGATGAATACAAATCGGCAGGTGCATTCGCAGCGTGACCTTAGTAGAATGCGCGTGGCTAAGAATAAAGGTTCAAGAAGGCCAGCAGCGTTGTGTACAGTTAAATGGTAAACGCTGTCAAGCTGGAAGAAGGAAAAGCAACGACGTCGACAGCGATGAATGGCGTGTCGTGACTCGTTTCTCGATGATCGTGCGAGCACCTTCGCGCGCCATTTCCTCACGAAGAAAAGTTCCCGGGCGTAACGAGCGCGTGCACGAGCGAACGATTTTCCGAGTCCTCTCCGCGGCACAGATCGACGATCCACATACAACCAACAGCTCGTAATCTCGGTGGTTGGATCGCTTCGAGAGATGATCGTTCGTGCGAGGGAGCGAGAACGATTTTCGATAGGCGTCGGTTGACGAACAGTCTCTCCATCGATACGTTTGTACAGGGCGCTAGGACAGACCTCTTCGCACATCCAGGCCGTGGCACTTGGTTATGACAGCCAGCGAGAACACACCGCTCTATGGATCCTCGAGCGCGTGAGACTGAACAGCCGGTGAATCGTGTTGCAAGACACTCTAGACGACTAAAGCACTCTACAACCGCCTACGGACGCAATGAATTGACATTTCGCCGCGTATCTGCTGACGACGCGTTTTTCTGGCCGACGGAACCTGCGTTCGGTCGAATTTCGCTGATGGCACGCGATCCTACGGTTCGCAGAATCGACCCAGAGGCTCGTCTGTTGTCAACGTGCGCGGTTTTTCGCAGCGAAACCCGTTGGCGAATCGCCTGGCGGAAGGATATTTATCCAGACTCCATTCTCGCAGACAATTTTCGAGAAAGGATAATTTCCTACAGTATCTACATTAATTAAATAATAAATTTCCTACTCGTTTAATTTCATCTTTAACATCGAATGTATGTTCCTGCAGATTTAATACTTTCTTGAATTTACTATTCGTAAATCGATATACTGAGGAAATGTTGATTTTGTAAATTTTGCTTTCCCCAAACTCTTTCCCCAGACGCAATCGATCTCGAAAATGTTTACCTCGACCTCGGCGAGCTCGCGAATTTATCTGTTGTCCCGTATCTAAGTTGGCAGCAAGTTGCAGAATTACTTTATTCCCACGATGAATCCACGTCTAACCGCGAATCTTGGCTTGAATGCAGCAAACCCGGACGCAATATCGTCGACGGTATTATTATATGAAAATGTAGCCGGGATTGTGATTCAGCCTGGTCTCTCCCTCTCTCTCTTTCTCTCTCTCTCTCTCTCTCTCTGTGCACATTGTGTACATTCGCCGGCTAGATTCTGGGAGTCCATTAAAAGATCAGACTGTTCCCGCGCCTCGCGCATTAAATTCCGATTCATTCTTGCGTTTATCGTTCTTTTCAATCATGGATTCTTTGAGGAATCTAAGCGTTACATGGACATCGAACTTTCTTCTCGGACATTTCTCCAGAAGACGCGTGGATAAATCACGTAAGATGATCGCTAAAATGAAAATTCTGTGCATTCACTGCAAGACACACGAGCCATTTAGGAGAATGTGCTTCTATCCTTAACACTAAACCTATCGAGCCTTAAAAGTAACTAGTACATGTTCCCTTATAAAAATGGCAAGAATGATTTTATTTAGACTTTGTGCAGCTTCTATTGTAATATGTTAGAACAGGACTAATCGCGACATCTCTTAAATAATATTATAACTCGTACGTAATCACGTGACTATTGTAACGCGTGATTCGTACAGTATAGGGAAACGTACTTCCTTCTCGATTCGACAGTCGAAGTGTTCACACGTGTTTAACCTATAAAGTTACAACCTACGCAATTATATATCTTTAATAAAAGAAGTTATCTTCTACATATTCCGCATTACTCAGCTATAAGTTCCATCATAATATGTGCTCCATTAAAGACATCTATACAATCATTTCTTATTAATCGCAACTAATTCTTAATCGGAACTTACTAATCCTTATTAATCGCAAAATAAAAGATCTGGAACCGGTCATTTTGACCGGTGATGATAGGTTTAGTGTTAATAACTTGAGTAGGTCGAAAGTGAATATTTTTGAACTGTCTGCTCTTTCAAATTACGGCTACCTATAGTTGTAGTTTTGAATAAAATAGGGGCATCGAGAACGCTGTAGTGTAATACACGAATGGTCCACGGAACGGCCACGTATCAGAAGCTCGTCGTCATAAATTCATCTGGGTGTTTGTACTGCAGGAAGCCGGAGGAAGGAAGTTCCTTATGAAACAGCTACTATCGCTGAACAAATTCGGCGCCGGCGTGTATTAGGTCTGCGTCGTAGAATTACGATTTGGCAAGCCGTGCAGTCGCAAGGGAGGCGCGCGCGTGAATCGCGGCAGCGTTCAATCGTACGTATCCAAATATTGGTCCATTACTGGATCATAATGCTCCCTCGCCTCCCATATCAAACTCTCGTTCCGACCTCCGGAGAGTTTGCCCACGGATGAATAAGGTAGATCGTGTGTACACCGTACTCCAAAGTGCATTCTGATCTAGGCCACGTTTCCTTTTGTGTCCTGTTATCGGGCCTTGCACCTCGCACAATGGAGCCCGGGGAACATTGTGCCTCGAACCAGTTCAATTTCTGCCGGACCGGGCCACCAGGTTATATTATTCGTTTCTTTATTCTTTTCTTTTTTGCGCCGTTCAATCGCCATTCGAACGGCGAAAAGTCGTAAAAATTTCTTACCCCGCCCGCGCGTGTCTCCCGCTTTACGACGCTCGACGGAAGCGAACAAGCCCTCTTCTTTCCATTTGCAATAATATACCGAGAGATATCCGTATCCTTTCAACGTATTGCCTCCACCCCTCTCTGCTACTCGGCCAGCAGCTTCCTTTCTCCTTCAGCGTGCAGAATCGAGAATCGAGACCCGCCAACAGTCGCTTTCCTGTCCCCTTTCGAGTGCTATCCGCTCTATATAGTTTCCATTTTCCTTCTTCTCCATAATATCGCGCCCCATATCGTCGGCGTTTTCAACGTTACGCAACTCTCATCTATTCCGAAAAGAATCTCGCTGATACGGAAGCCCCAATGAAGACCTCGACTTATTGTTTCGCGATACGCCATCGTGATCTCTCCGCGCGCCGGCTGAGCCGCTTAAGATTAGAACCTAAAGTGTCCCCTGTTGCTTTTTCATACACTGACACAGATACCGAGAAATTCGCCCGAACAAAAGGCTCGGGATCCGAGGGACAAACGCTGCGACGAGGAGCTGCTTCTTCCTCGAGGTGCCATTTTTCGAGATTTTACGCTGCACGGGTTTAGATAATAGGTTTCCAGTAATATCGAGGTATCGTCAATCTCTTTGATATACGAACAAGATAATTCTGTTGGCAGGTATACGTGGAACGTCATACACACAACGGATGCTGTAACTGGATGGAAAAATCTCACGGAGCATCGCAATCCTCTTACAGAAAGCTCTAGATTAGTCTGCTGTAGGGTCAACGACCACACAATCCAAAAATCAGACACCACAGCAAGATTAATCTTCATTTTGTGAACTGCGATTCTAACGTTAAGGGAGTAGACTCCTTTTTCCAGGATTGCAAGGCTGCGGGATTCGCATTCTCATTTCTAGATAATACAAAAATGGGGTTTTTCAGTAGTCAAAAACGCTAGATAAAAGATCGATCCAGAGCGCTACCACTCTCAAAGATCATATTTTTTCGTTTACGAGGCGTAATTTGCATTATTCGGAAGCTATTTTTATAGCTACATGCTGCTGTAAACGAAAAAATAGGATTTTTGAGGGCGATAGCGCCCTAGATCGATCTTTTATCTAGCGTTTCTGACTACTGAAAAACCCCATTTTTGTATTATCGAAAAATGAGAACGCGAATCCAGCACCCTTGCAATTCTGGAAACGAGTACAGATGCATTTGCACCCCATACACAGAGTGAAGGTTAAACAAGAGATGATAAGTGCTGAGAGATTACGTGTAAATAATTATATATGAGGACGGTGGAAGAAATATATTTAGTTTAAGAAGACGTTGTCGGAGGTGTCTACAAGACGGGCGCACGATTAGAATTAAACGCCTGAACGCAAAGGCGGCGGTACGTACCTTCATACCTGAAGGGAGGACAGTATGCTATAAAACGAAGGGGAACCAATTTCCCAATATACCTAGGATGTGGGGTTTTCCAGAAAGTACCATAAAAGGCCTGATGTTTTATCGTGACAATTAGAAATATTTGTGTACCGTTTCTAATTCTAACTTTCTAAAGAGGAAGTGTATATCGATTGAAACGATCAATATCGTTCAGCGAATCAGTGCCCCGTCACGGTCTCCGACGAATTGGCTCGAAAATGAATAAGGTGACACGTATACACGCAGCTCAGGTCGTATTCCAATTGAGGTCTCCCGTAGCCGTATTATTGATTTCCGCCCTTTGTGTCGCGTGATCAAGAAAATTGCCGTCGCGCTGGCGAGGAAGCACATCAATGCCGGGAAACGAGCTGGATAGAGGTGGGGGATGGTGGTACACCTACCCCTAGGCTGCTAATGTACCATCCTGTGCCGACAGAGTAACTGCGAGACCGGCAAGTCTCGGCCAGCCAGTTCAGCCTTTACGAACTCCTCGTTTTCATTACCTAATAATCGACTCGCTGCGAGACGCTTCAACTTCCTATTAAATCACTCTGGATCGTCGGAGTAGGCTGGTGAAACATTGCTGAAAAAGACTGTACTTCCTGAAGCACTTCGCTCCGGCAAGACCTTTCACGAACTTCCGAGAACTCGAGTGTTTTATTTCGATTTGATCAAACTAGCTACGAGACGCATATACTGCCAATTTCCTATTAAATTGCTCTACTCAGAACGGATTCATAAAACATTGCTGAAAATTCACAGCGAAGCGGGACTATGTTTCAAGGAAACGCTTTGGCAAGTTTCTAAGAACGTAAACGTATTACGTCGATTCGATCAGATTAGTTGTTAGGATCGAGCATACTAGGTAGGAACAGCAAGCATTACTATAACAGGCAATGAGATCGAAGAAAGTGACATGGAGTAGGTCGGGTTATAGGTCTCCAGGCGCTTAGCTTGGAAACTTCTTGCAGGAAAGTTGTCGAACTTTGCGTACAGACTGCTCCGTTTCAGTGCTGCAAATTGATTTACTAAGAAGAATTTGAATGTTGAATGTTCTTCAAACTTTGTTTACTTTTCCGATCCTATCTTCGTGTGTGAACAACAACACTTCGTGTATAATTTCTCGTTGCCCGACATCTAAATCTACAAAATGATTGATCTCAGAAACCCCGTTTGAGACGAGAGGATAGAACGGTTCTGTAGAGGATTGGGCGTGTTCAGTGAGAGTAATCGGGCATCGGTTGAGTTAAACAATCTCCGCCGGTTACAAGAAGCGACTCGTTAGAAGGATTGCGCGAATCTGGCGAAAAGTTCCGGTCGTTCGGATAATTGCGGGCTCGGGCATGTCCATCCTCCGGCTCGATAAGCGAAACCAGCAATTTAAATAAGATGACCGCGTAATAAGCCGTTCCGTATCGACAGGCCTGTCGTGCGTATCTCCCGAAGACTAACCATCGCATCGTGGCGGAGATGGTTGCCGCGTCAGAGGCAAATCGACAGCGGCAACAAGAGCGAGGCCGGGGGAACGGGCGAGGCATGACGAGGCGAGGTGAGGCGAGGCGAGGCGAGGCGAGACGAGGCGAGGCGAGGGGCGATGCACGACGGGAAAAGAGAAAGAGAAAACAGAACGCGCCGTCCCGTGGGATCTGTTGGGCATTGTTCAGGGGGTTGTTTGGTTCGTCGCCCGTCGTTCGAGGGCGCCACCGTTTTCCCTCTCTCTCGCATACCTCACCCCCTTAACGTCCCCATGCACCCTCGCCGCGCCACCTCTGTCCATTCCTCTTGCCGATAGGGTGCGGGGCACCTTTCCACGGGGGGGTTGGCACGGGTCTGTCACTTGGTGATGGATGATTCTACCCCAACGCGATCAATTCGCCCACAGCGTGTACAGGCCTCGGGGGGTGAAATTCACCCTACGTACCACGAGTCGCGGCGAGGAGCGTTTCCAAGCGATCTAGCGGAAAGACGAGTTTCTTCGGAGGAGCACGAAAAAATTCCGACCCCTGTATCTGGATCGAACACCCTGCTCTCGCCGAGCAGGTTTCACACACGAAGGGATGCGGAATTGCTACTTGCGCGGCTCAAGAATTCATTACGGTCTAGGAAAATTGTACGGATCTTGTATTTTTGCAAAAAGAGAAAGCGAAATATGTTTCATTCAGTATTCTTCAAATAAGTTTATTTCGAAATGTGTACACTGTAACTATCTTATTTTAGCTGTACGGTAAGTCCTCGACTTACGCGGATTCTTAGAAGCGAATCAGAAAACTAATTCCGAACTGTGAATTTTCGTTTTTTGATTGCCAGAACGGGAGCTTTGTCGGTAGATATGTGACAGAGATAAGTGTTTGTTTGTGTACAACGTAGGCATTCAGCTATTTGTGAGTGATAAATTTTCCAATGAACATAGTTGATTTGTTTTGTTGAAAGAAAACGGTTCTGGGAAGAACTCGAAATCCAAGAATTGTCGCGTTGTCGTATCTGCTGTTACAATGTAATTACAACCGTGCTCCGAGTTGATTCTTTTCAATAACAGAGGTAGACAAAATTCCGGAAGAAATTAGTTACTTTCCGTCACGCAGGAGGGTAGAAACTCGTTAGATTGTCCTCGGAGGTGGCTTCTCGTCCCGTTGGAGCGTGTCGCGACTGTCCGGGGCATTCTTCGAAAGCGAATTTCCGGCGTGTTTGCGGTTCAGGGATGCGAGAATCATAAGGCTGCGTGGCGCAGATAGGATACAGGAGGCTAGCAGAGGGTGGCAGCAGGGTATATCGACCGGCGTCGTCGGTGAAACGGTTCGGGAGAGAGATCCAATAGCCGGGCGGCGCGATAACAAAGCGACAGGGTCCCGTCAATGCTGAAAATGCTAATGATAACGATTCATCTTTTCAGAGGGGGGCGGGTGTGTTTCCCGTCTTCCGCCCACGCCTCCACCGACTCCTCCTCGCGGCCGTCGCTCCGAGGCGCAATCTAATTTGCATAGTAAATTTTAATCAATCTAACCGCGAGCGGTGCCATGTAGGTGCGTGTGTACACGCGCGTGTCCGCGCGCATCGGTGTGTATTCCCCGCGCGTGGTATGCGCACACGATCCGGCGAGGTCGGGAGCTTGCGCTCACCACCCCGTAATTACTTTCCTCTGCTGGTGCACGTCAATTCAAATTGCTTTCGAATTACCTAACGCTGCGCGGAGGGACAGAGCCGAAGCGATAGGTGCAGACAGAGAGACCGGTCTCTCGCGGAGCCCCGGAGAAACAGGAGAGAAACGGGAGAGAAACGCCAGAGGAAGAAGGAAGGAGAAAAACCGTGGACTCCGGGGGAAACTGTGGCGCAACCGAGAAAGAAGGGTTGCACGGAAAGCGAGAGAGAGAGAGAGGGGAAGATAGAGGAGTAGAGGGAAAGAAAACGACGAAGCTCTCTCTCTCTGTATCCATGATTCGCCTCCTTCTCCATCTCCCGCTCGTAACAAGCTCGAGAATTACTCAGGCGACGTTATGTTCCTGGTTACATAGCCACGGGCGTTTAGTTCATCGGAGAGCTGCCGCCCGAGCTCCAGCCGACCTGCCTAAAGAACTGAAACGACGGTTCTTTGGATTATCGTTGCGCGACAAAAGATAACGGCGCTTATCTCGCCAAAAGGGGGAGAAAAATTCTCTGGAAACCAACGCGGCCCGCATTGTTCACCCGCGACTCGCTCACGACACTATTCCGAGTGGCTCACGGCTAACTGGATTTATGTAGGCAAACGTTCCGCGTCGCCGATAACTCTTATTTGAGTTTGTCCCGGCGAGAGAGAGTATTCACCGATTTCTCTATTTTTCTCGCTCTATTTTTTCGCGTTACAGGCGCGTCCGCTTCAAGCTGCTCGATGACATTGCCGATTCTTATCGGCGAGGATTGCCCCGCAAATCCTACAACCTCGATTTCTCCTGGCGATTATCGAGCGATAACGCACCTTCTTTCTTTTACGGGACTTACGTAAGCCACCGCGTTGCTATCGGCGCGGTAATTGTTTCGACGTAATGGCCGCTGGAAACGATTTGGACTACTCTAAAGATCATCGTTCTACTTCCATGTCGAGCGATGAATTTCCGAGATGGATAATTGCGTCAGTCTTTCGAGGTATAGGCTTGTGAATATTTAGATACATCGACGATGGACTTATTCGTTGTGCTACATGTTTCGTAATAATTAGGATGCGGATTTTATGCATTTATGAGATAAATAGGAGGATAATATACGAAATAGTGAAAATGTTTTGACGATTTAAAAACACTGTTGTATTATTTTTCACCCATTAAAATGATTAAGAGTAGAAGTATACGTAATTCCTGTATCATGTAATGAATTTTACATAAAAGTTCGCAATAATATCTCGATACGCATCTGCTGGAAGCACAAACTGGAGTTATCAAAACTGCACAGTAAACATTGAAGATATGTCGTGTTAATCGTGCGTATCTACCAAATGGACAGGCAACTGTACTCAATGTTAAGTGTATAGATTTAAAGGTCTTTATGTTATCATCCTGCGAAATCACATTTTAATCGCGATCTTCCTTTCACGATTTCTTTAATATCGCTCCGAAAAATGATAGCAAACATGTTATGTATTAGAGCCGCGACCAGAAACGTCTGCGAGCCATTCCATTCCCAATCTTTATTTAATCATTCGCAACTCAAACAATAAAAAAAAACGCTTTCACTCACGAATAGACTCGGTCAACAAAAATGAGCAAACAGCGATAAAATACAAAGATTACAATTCTACGCAGTTCCGCCTAACTCCGCCAATTAAAAAATGGTAATCCCCACCAAAATCCGTAAAACAATTCAGCCGCTCCAAAAATCGTGCGCACCGTGCCGCTCGTGAAAATTTCGAACGAGCCGCGCGATTCTCGGAGTAATGCTCGGCGTTTCCGTATCATAATTGCGGGGGGTGTTATTGTGTGTTAGTAATGTCAACGAGTGAATAACGATTTCTTGGTGGTTGTCCCGGAGTTTCCATTTTCCGCGGCATAAATCGTGAACAAGGAAGTGGTCATTCCCCTCTGGTGCCGCGACTCGAGAATACCCGGCTATCAAAGCACGAGGGGTGGTTTTACGTTTGCGTGATATCGGCGGTATCGCAGATCGATTGTCCATTTACACGAAATTACGGTGCCGCCGGTGTGGAGCGGCCGTCCTTCGGGAAGAGGTTCTGTCGAAAGCCCGAAGAAAATCCGCGTCTCCGCGGTTCGGCTGATTAGCCGTCGCTTAATTATCGCGTCGTAGCTCGTTGCACCCCTATACAGACGCGGGTCTGCGATCATCGACGCTACTTATTCTGCCACCGTTACGGTCCTAACGACAGCTGTCGCTCGAGGAAAACAGTGCGGTTGCACGTTGCAATTTTAATAGACATCCGCTGAAATCATCCATCGCTGGGGACGCTTAACGGCCAATTGAAACTCGCGCAATCTATCCGAAATAATTTCGTGAAGAGAACGAGCAAAACGAAGAATAAGAAGAAGTAGAAGAATAAAAGACAAGAAAAGAGAAGAAGGAAGAAAAGGGGCATTGTCCTCGCGGAAATGAAAACGGACGCGCACAGTACAAAGGGACAGGTTGTTACTCACCGTCGAAAAAAAGCGAACGCAAGACTTTTCAGATCGTCCGAGTTCTCGTTTTTCAGCAATCTTCCAAGATCACCAGTCCAATTTCACCGGCTGATCGGAGCGCACACGCGAACCAAATACAAAAAAAGACACCGCGCGTCGGAGACGGGACACTTAAAACTCGACTGCCGGCACTTTCGGCGGTGGCGGTGCTCGTTATGTCTGTCTCTGTATGTATGTATACGTGAGCGTGTATGTATATACGTATGTATATATATATATATATATATATCTGTCTATCTATCTATACGTGTAGGTTAACCTTGAAAAGGCAACCCGGTTGCGACGATACGCGAGGCTGTTTTGGGTGGCGTGTTGGTGCAGCGGGAGCGCGGCTCTGGGTACGCCTCCTCGTGACTGCCACGCGAACCAGAGAAATCGATAGAATGACCCTGGCACATGCGTGCATCGTGTCCCCTTGCTCGGAGACCACGTAGCAGACCCTAGGAGGAAGCGGAGGAAACCGAAAGGAGGCGAGGAAGACGACGACGACGACGTTGACGGCGCGGCGCGACGACGACGAAAGATGAAGAAGAAGGGTACTAGACGTCTCTCCCCCAAAGTAATGGGAATTTCTTTTCCATTTTCCGTCCCTCTTCTTTCCGCGAGTTTTCGCTTCTGTTTCCATCCTCTGGAACCCCTGTTCCGCGACCACCCCCGCATTCGGGACGCCCTCGCGAGTTGTCTCTTGCTCGGCTGCGATCGCCGCGCGCCGCCTAACAAAGGCTAAGGAGGTCTAGGAAAAGCCGAGTTTATCTTGCCGATGAAAATGGCCGGCGCCACCTAATCGTCAAAGTGGTCCGAACCGATGAGCACGGCTATCACCGGCACAACAGACGGCCCCGGCCCTTTGAAATTTCCAATTTTCTTCCCTCCCCTCTCCTTTCCGGTCCAGATCGCTTCGACTGTTTTCGCCCGAAGATCCGTCTTCTTCCTTCCCTCTGAATTATGGTTATGGTCGAGCGGACGATTCTAACGAGCTTGTTTTATTTTCTGTTTGTCGTGGCAACGTTCCCGGGATCCTACGAGTTTTGTAGAAGTGTGCCGGTTCACGCTTCCTCCTTCCTCCTCGTCCGCAGACGACCGGTTATCTTCCGCCGAGAGGATCGGTGATCTAGGCGAGCATAATTCCCAAACTTATTCCCGGCTAATTAAATGCGACACGGACAAATGTCCTCCGGAAAAGAAGAGGAATTCCGAGCGGACTCCGGTCGGATGCTGGTCGGAGAGAGCGGGAGAAGTTTAAATGTAAGACAAACACGGATAAACCGAGCTGGATAAAGTCCAAGAAATTTATCGTTCGGAAAGGCTAGCTGGCCGCCTCGCTGGAGCTTGTAAATTCAACCCCCGATAAATCCAGCCGTACACAACGGTAAATTTTCATAAGGGTTGCAGAACTCCGCGGGACCGGAGTTCTTTCAGTATCAATCACCGCAGCAGACCTCTCGCTCTTCTGTGTGTGTGTGCTCCGCCTCCTCTCTCTCTCTCTCTCCTTCTCTTCCACTCAGGTTTCTCTTGCCGCATATTTTAATGGCTCCCTTATCTGCGGCCACTTAACGCGTCGCGGATACACGATCGTTATTGTTGATACATACTTGCCGACGAGCAGTCGCGCGAACGAGCGATCTTCGAGCCGATGGAGTTTTAATCGCCGCGTGCCGCAAGCTCTCTCCTTGCCAGTAGCAATTAAATTCTCGATTTGAAAGAATGAAGTGTCCTTTTAATTTTGGTACGTGTTTCTGTGGTCCACGAGATACTTTCGAGATTCGCATGGTTGCTGCAGAAATATACAACATGTTCCCTGATGGTGTTCCACTTATTTTCACGTTACACTTTGGTTCTGTACATTTTGTATTTCGTATTTACAATTTTATATTTTGGGCGAATACATTTAATTCACTCATTGGGAAGTTTATGAACACTAAACTCGCCGGCGCGGCGCCGCGCCGGTCATAATGACTGGTCTGAAATTTTTTATTTTACAACTATTGAGATTACAAAGATGCCTCAAGAAAATGAAGACACAGAACAAGAAGAGAGATAAGAAATGAGACGATTGTACCGATTGAAAGGCGAGCAGTTTTTTATCCTAGCCTCTAAAACGCGCGGCGAAGGCAACGTGATCTATTCAAAGATCGAGTCTGGAGTATAATCCTTGTATATCGGTTAGTCGCATTAAATGATAACAGCGGAGAGCGAGGGGTGTGGGGGTGGAATAAGGAGAAATATGCAGGGACCTCTTCACTGCGGGAAAGTTTTTCAAGAGGAGGGACGAGTAACCGTGAAATGTACAGAAAGGTAGGATGTACGACATCGGAAGACGCGGCGTCAAAAAGGAAAGGACTAAAGGAGAAAGAGCAGGACGCTTGGAGCGGAGCCAGCCTGCATTTTGGAATAGCCGGGGATGATGCGCCGCGAGTCCTTGCCAGAAAGAGATTTTGCATCGTGGCTTTAAGCTCTGCAAGCGTAATGGCGCGGAATCGGGTACGCTAGTAAAATTCTCGATGGGAACCGCTCGTATAATATCCAGCTCGTTTTTTCCGTTGAAAGAACGGCTCTGGAGACTGAGTTACGCCGCGAAAGTCCTTTCTCTAGACGCTCCTCCGGGAAACAAGCTTCCTTACGATTAAATACGACGTTAGTTATTAATGGAGATCCGCTTTTTACCAGCTTTACTCCGAGCGTAGTTAATTGGCAGGCCGGACCATCGGATCCTAATTAGCGACTTTCCACCCTTAACTATCACTTTCCTTTTTCATTCTATTTACATCTTAGTTCGTCGCCAGGAATTGCTGATTCGTTTCATAGCTGCCTTAATGCTTTACCTTTTAGTATCTGTGAACGTCCAAAAGGAGCTTGATAGTTTTAAACAGTAATGTCAAAAGAAATGACTGAAGGTAATTTGTCGGTTTAAGCAGAAAGCTGTTGTCTTGTTGAACAGTTCATTAACAAATCCTGAATTATTTAGTTTGAATTTCTAAACGACTCCATTAAATTCCTATAAATTAAATACTTCATTTGAAATATTATCTCGAGTATTTAATTCTGCAATGTCGTGGCTGTCTATTACTAAATTATTCGACAAAAAGATTAAGCATCTCCAGCGAGAATGGAATATTTAAACAGCCCAGGTTGTAAAGAACAGTCTCCGGAAAAAATCTCTCAGGCAACACCGTTTTAAAAAATTGAATGTGCCCGTTCTCGCGTTGATATCTATTCCCACGGAAAGTTCGTCGTTGGGAAGACGGTGGAGCGGCGTTGCTCCTCTGTTAAAGAATTTTTCTCGACGAACTGCATTACGAATTTACATCCTCCTGGATAAAACGGAGAGACTTAGCGCGACAAGTCCGCCGTCGTGTTTACTGCACGGTATTAAAAGTTTGAACGGGAACAGGCCAAGTTTCCCCGTCTTTTACCCGCGATGAAACGTCCTACGCGAAGCAATCCAGTTTAAGGAATAACGCGCGCACGATGGTATCTGGGTTACAATCCACAGTAAAAGTGGTACGTAAATATTTTCGCAGACAGGGGACGACTGACGTCTTTCACCCGGAGTATAGAGAAATTCTTAGTATTCTTTCGCGACGCGGCCCACTGTGGAAAAAAGTGCTTCCGAATCAATGGATTCTGTCTCCTTTTGAAAGCTCACAATGATAGATTCGCTTTCGCTCGTACAAAGTCCCGTTACCCCCTTTAAACTCTTACGAATCCGTTTATTGGATTTTTGGTGCATTGCTGCCCGTCCCTATTGTACTTTTACGCTTACATGTCTGTCGTACAAATGCAGTCGTATTATTGTGTATCTCGATATCGTCACGTTATCTCTATTATGCAATCCACGATTTTTATGTGTTAAGTTTCTTGGAAAGTTTTTCGCCTGTTTCTCGATAATATCAATCGTGTAATCTCTGTCAGCTTTTATTGCTCTGTCTTGTGCGTGAAGTCATGATAGCGCGAAAACTTTACGTTCCAACTACATACAGTTTTAAGTGCTTCGAAGTTTTTAGCTTAAAACGGAGTGTAAAATGAAGATTTTAACTGATTAAATGGTTGGTTCAGTAAACATACTGAAGCTAACTTTAGGTGCTAGTAATTGATCGATTTTGTCTGTTTTGAACAGCTTACCAGAGTCTATCAATAGCCACATTATCTCGATCTCGAATAACGATTCGCGAATGATAATTTCAACAGGCATGCAGCTTAAGCGCTCGTTCGCTGGACAGGTGTGCGCAGAGCTCGGATCGGATCGGCTCGATCGGAAAACTCCGGGCACGATGAACCGCGCTCAATCGAAGCTTAAAAGATCGACGCGGCGCACGCCGAGAGCCGGTGCAATAAATACACACCGGGACGTATGCATCGGGTAGGTAGGGGGTGGCGTGCATCGCGCGGAGCCACGGTGTTTTACGAGTGATTCCGGCAAATTTGAAGCAAGAAATTGTAGTTGCCCACGGGTGTGTATACAAGGGAGGAGGGACGGGAGAGAGGGAAAGATTTAGAAGCGGGGTGGAGGTTCCATGGTGTCATGGCAACACCCGTCGCGATAGAGAACGCCTTTGGCCCCTTTTTGCACTGGCAGCACACCGACGCGCCGCTCCCGCTGCCGGGCACACGGAGCACACAACCTCTAGAATAGGAGCGTATCGCAGCGCTCGAGGAGAGCCCGTACGAGGTTAACGCCGGCTCCTTCAAAAGCAGAATCGGCCACGCGATCGATCCCCCATACCACCGGCGAGAGCACGGCACTCGAGCACGGTCATCTTATCAGAGGAACGGTAGCATCTGCCGGCCGGGCATATTGGAAAAGCGATAAGGAGCGCAGAAAGAAATTATACCGGTCACAGGACACACGGTCTCCTCTTAGAAGGTACGCGCCACGTCCTAGCTTCCACAGTGGTCCTTTTCTTTGATTTAGCTGGCCAAAAGTCGATTAAAATTTTACCTAAAGTGTACAATTTTTATTGCTTGCTATAATTTAATATATGGGGGACAATGTACTAATATTTCTTTTCTTAGGCATTCATCAAGTGCTGTACTTTATCGAAAGTTAGATTTTCGTAGCATGTGTCTTGCTAAAATTCGGTGAGACAGTTCTGGTACGTTTCAAGTAAGTTGTACACATTTCTTTAAATGAAAGTTTAAAAAATGTTTTTAATATACTTAAACAAATAAAAAATGATATTATATGTGATTTGAAAAGACCGTTCCGAGACCGTTAAATATTACAAATAATTTTGGCCAGCTAAATCAACGAGAAGGATCACTGTGCGTCCCAGACGATTCCTTTCGCTAGACTTTCCTCATACATTTATTCTTACATAGCGAATTCTATTACCAATCTGAAACACGATCCGCCTCCCCCATCTGTCGCGGTTTTGCGCACCTGCTATGGCTCGATCCTCTGAAAGGCAAAGATTAACAATTTATTGTATTACTTTGGATGTTTCAAAAGATTGCGTTTATACAACAGGATGTTTCATTACGTTATCAAACGTAATGATGTTTTTAGAATTATCAAATAGAATTATGTTCGTTCTCTGAACCTTCCTACATCGCGACCGATAGAACATCCGCCCCGACGAGTATCGCCGCGCCTTATGGATCTTTCTTTCTCTCCGGAGCGTCGAGGATTGTATTTATACACCCGGTGATTTAGGGTACTCCCATCTCCGACACGAAGCGTTTCGCGTATTTTTATAGACACCAGAGACTATCGAGCGCTGCCCCAGTTCCCATGACTGACACGCTCGCTCTATTAAATTTGGAAAAGCTAGCCGAGTCGAGCTCTCCGTCCTGCAGTTGCCCGATCGATCGGCGGACTCATGAAATATACATCGACCCGCGAATCCGGCTCCGGAGAAATTCTCTAGCATGGCGAAACGAATGTAAGTGGACGGCGTAATTAAATACGGTCTATTTTCATTTAAGGGAAGCGTGGAGCAACCTGGAAACTCGCCGAGGCGAACGGTTTCTTTCTTCCCGCGGCGGAGAGGAGACGATTCGAGAGGGCGAAATCAACCCCCGAAGTTTTCGCGTTTCTTCGATGTAACTTCGTAACGGGGCAGGTCGAGGAGGAAACGCGGAAAGTTCGCGGGTCGATGTCATCCCCCTCGAAGTGATTTTCTCTAGCAAAAAATATTGTTTCTTTTATACTACGGCGAGCTCGTGGACGTGGAGTTTCGCGAACTTTGCGGGCAGCGGAGCTCGATATTTGCAGTGTCTCTACGAAAGTACATTCGCTGAGGCTTTCATTGTAATGTACCTACCGATAAATTGATTTAACGAATTGTATGGTTTAGGAGTTGAGAACTATTTGACATAGATATTTATTATAAATTCTATCGTGTAGTCTAATAATTGTGTTTTTATGAATAAATTGGGCTACTTTTAGTTTTCTCTATGCTGGTGAAGCATGTGTTATGGGTTTGATTTATGCTTCAGGAAATTGATTTATTTTCTGTTTCCTCTATATCACTGAGACACGTGTTACCAAGCCGATTCATGTTTCAGAATTCTTGTTAATTATAAAAGCATTCTCTCGTGACGTATAATTATTAGACTGCAGATTTTGATGAATTCATTAGAAAAATGAGTAGGAGAATTATTTTCACCCGAAAATTTACGAGTTCTGTAGATTTGGCACTTGTCCGCCCTTCTGGCTGTACGACACTTTTCCACTGATCGCGAAACTGCGTTGTCGCAGGAAACTTGCGAGCAGACAACTCCGCGCGCAATAATTGCATCAATTCGACTTCGGCATCGCTTTCGAAGGGGCGGACGTTCCGAAGCGGAGTTTTCGTGCGTCGAGACGACCGACGTGATCCCCTGCGGCTGGCCGCGCGAAGGGTATTTTGTCTTCCGTCAGCACTCGAGCGAATTTCGAATTTGGGATATATGCAGGAGTCAGACGCCGGCTTGCGCCTAGGAAATCTGAATTGCAAATCTGGACGCAATTAAAAGTGTATCGCGCGAGCGCGGGGGAGTCGCAGAGGCCAGCCAGCCGGCGTACGGACCGTCAGGGGTCGAATCCGCAATTAAGGCGAAACATTATATAACGATCGTTGTCGAGGGGTTGAGGACACCAGCCTCCTGCGACTCTTGTCCGCAGAAATTAGCGCTCGCTTAAAAATCGCGACACAGGCAATTAATCGCGGCTCCGCGCCTCGCCGCGAGGTACCAAAGTTCGCGTCTCGCCTTCTACCCAACCGACTAGATTCCATGGAAGATCCTCTTACCCCTTAAAGCCACTCGTCTTATACTTACTTTCACGCTGCGACGGCTCCCCGCTCTATTTGATTTCTCCTTTCACCTTTTCCGTCCGTGGAAAAATCCAAGCAGTCGCATCTCCATCGATTTTTCCGAGTACCTTCTACAGATTAGCTCTTCTGTAGACACTTGCACCGTATAAATATCTCCGACGCTTCTACGTTTAAAATATCTTGCACGCGGTAGACTTTCTCTTGAGCAGTTGCAAAACGGGTTACCACACCGACACGATCTCGTCAACACCGAATTTCGCCGAGGGTATCCAATCATCGACACCTTCAGATCACCGACCATTTTTTCGTCGACGGTAGGATAAATGTACTCTCCGTGCCTCACAAGTTGTCCCTCGGGACGACACAGGGGCAAATAGGGTCCTCGCGCTTGCAGCCAATGATTGACTCAAATATTTCTTAAAAGAATGTATTTAGTTATTTATGTGATATTATTAGTGAAAGATTTATGCATTTAAAATATAATAAATAAAAAAGTTACTTGTTACTATGCTCAGGAATTATATAAATTAATGCCTAGATACATACGCAGTTTGTTTCCGTACGCTCGTATATTTCGAAATCTATTCCGCAGTAATAGGTACGTAGTAATTAGTACATGGCTCTTTTTCGCCCGCAGTAATACGTACAAAATGTTATCGATTTTATGTTTTAATATTTTCTTATGTTGTATTAGGTTTTGCGGGCCACCAATTTTTGTTGTATTCAGAAAACATTATTCTTCCGTCAAATGTTCACATATATTATTATTTTATGATAAATTAGGGATAATATTAAAATAAAGTACGATCGAAGCATGATATGCCAGTAATCGATACAGTTACTCTATTTTCATTATACTCAGTAGAAATCGACCACCTCAATGTTGACGTTGTCGACGAAACTTGATCGATAAAAACATTACCGGTGAAACGTTTGTCGACGGAATTAATTGTCGGTGAGATCAGGGTACCCCGAAGCTCCTGTTATTTTTCCATGCTTGCAATTCTACGTTAATTGTAATCTGCAGCACGTCAGCACTTGACCAAACATTCAAAATTGCGAAGTTTTACTTTTCAATTAAGAAAATTATTTGAACAAGAGACATCGATGCATCTCTCAGTAAGGAAATGCGACTAATGCAGCATTCAAGTGAAAGAACCAGGACAATACGAAGAAAACTGCAAACACGCCGATCGATCCATCGCATGCAGAACGTAGCGCAATATTTATAAATTTCATTAAACTTGTAGATCGCGTCGACGGAATCGTCGTCGCCTTTAAAAGGCCGGCTTTACGTAACTAAATAACCCTCCTGTGACGTAATTCCGCCGCGCAGCTCAAAGATGCCAACTATAAACTGCAATTTACTTTAGCACCGTTAATTGCGTCCAACACAGAGCGACGCGAAACAAACTCTCCCGGAGGATTTATGGCGCTATAAATATGAGGCTTATGATGTGATTCAACCGAGCGATGAATTTCATTAGCGCGGAAAATTTTCGGTAAGCCGACGTTAATCTAGGCTACCTGTCGGTTTAGCTTTAACTGGATATTGGGACGGTAGCGATCGATACGCGCAAAATGCAAAGCCGGTCGTGGCCGATTAATGTTCCGGAAACGAAAGGAATTTTTTATTCGACGGGCGAAGTCATCGATTGCAACGTGAGAGTCATTGATCTCTAATTCGAGAGAATTCTGCACATTTGCTCATCGCATTTCTAAATTTATATTAATTGTTCCTATTAGATACACGTAAAAATTCTCGTGAGTGACATTGCGACAATGTATGAAAGAGACGAATCGCGTTCCGTGACTGGGATATGGTGAAAGGAGGGTTTGGGAAAAGAAATTTTCTCTTAATTTATGCATGAAAGAGGAGTAAACATATAAAAACATGATCGCATTTGTCAGTTCTGGACGGAGGGAAATTGTGCCAACTTTTCGGGGTTCCCGGCACGATCGAAGGGTAAATTCGAGTTAGGCAGCCAATTAAGATCGATCGCAAGTGTGCGCAGACACGGGAGCGACGGTTAGGGGCGAAATAATTGAGGAAAACTCGATTCCGGTGCACGTTGACGGTGGTTTTCGGTTCCGCGGGGCCTCGACATCGGCCACTGTGTCCCGCTAGCCTGATTCACATTTCGCCCTCCGTCACGCCTTAATGGGTCCCTTTTAATTAAACTTTCGCTGGTGCTCGCGCGAGTGCGTTGTTCGTTTGTTCCGCGGAAAGTGGCCGCGTTCGCTAAAAGGGTGGGGAGGAGGGGGGCAAATTGTATACTATTAAATTGTTCGAATCGCGCCTGACGCTCGCGACAAAAATCCTTTTATTCCGTTTTTTCTTGCGGTCGTTTCTGCCGCTCCGCCGCCGCGCTGTCCCGCATTTCCAATAATTATTGGAATTTTTCCCGCGGAACCAGGACTCTCTACGGGAGTAGCGCAATCAATTCGACACCCACATCGACGACCGCCGGTTCTTTGTGTGCCCGTGTACGTGTATGTGTAACGTAATGATTTTCGAAAAAGCGGGGGCCAGGGAAGAGGAACGGGGCTGCTGCCGTTGCTGCCCGATGAGAGGGAATCATCGTGATGGGGAAAAATGCGTGCCCTTTCCAGCTCAGCGCATCATATACCGGCCGCTCTATCGAATGTACATCGTTGTTGAAAGGCCGGCCCGGAAGCATCGCGACTCGTATTTTCGGGCCGGGGCCGATTTTTCAACGATGCGTAATTTTCGAATAAAATTCTGCCACCGATTGAATTCGCTGCAAAAATGCGCAATGAATTTCGCCGATCCCGATTTATCGTCCGACGCTCCGGTTTTTAAACGACCAACGGGGGAATAAAGGGATTGAAAAACGGTAGACGAATTATTCTTTTTTCCTTGTCCGTAGTAAATAAAATGGACTCTGTGATTTAGATACCGCGGATTACTGCGCCCGCTACGACCCCAGCGCTCGGGTGTCAATAATAAACGATCCGACGCCAGCGGAAATCCTTCGAATCGCTTTTTTTCGCAAATACATGCTTTTTGCGCGGATTCATACGGTACATGCAAGTATTGGGTCGTTCGGAAAGTCATTTCGTTTTTCGTGTAGGGATGGCATTGCTTCCATTTGTTATTACTAACCTTATTTTAAATCGTAAATTCGTGGTATATCTTAACAGCTGACATTTCGGACGTAATTTCCTACCTTGTAGTGCTTTCTAATCTTTCAAGTATGTTTTTATCATCACATCAAATATGCAAAATCAAAGTTCGCATTTCGCAAGAAAAAGTTGTGCGCTGTTTAAAGAGAGGATGTACCATCGATTACTATTTTTTTCGCTTTTTGCAACATTTTTTATGCGGTGCAAATTTCATTTCAAATAAAGTTGTGAAAAGTCATATAACTCAATATTTTGCTAATGAAAAACAGAAATTCTACGAGCATTTAAGTTGCCTAAAAAATCGCAAGAGACCATAGAACAAAATATCATGAAACTTATTCTAAATGGTAAAAAATTGGCTTTTTCTCTTAAGAAAACGAAATGACTTTCCGAACGACCCAATATTTTGTTCAAAATTTTGTACGATATGTGGAATTAGGGGAAGTTCATATTCACTGCTAAATATTAACATTGAATTTCCAAGATATTGAGAGGAGAAAATGATGCGGGAACTAAATCCTGAATATTTTCAACTTTCATCACGTACTTATGCAATATCCAGGGAGTGTTTACTGCAAGCTAAATAATTAAGAGTCTTTCTAATCGATCGCTAATTCTTCTTCATTGATCGTTGGGGATCAAATAAACGCGAACGACCGCCGCGATAAACTTGTTTTTCCCAATTCTCTCACGTTCCGAATGAGACTCGTACGACTGCGCGAACGTATGTCACGGTCTTTGTTTACGGCTCATTTCCGCAAAGTTTATACGAGTGGAATAAAGTGTGACGTATACGCTCACGTGTTTATGGGTGCAGGTGACGATCGCTAGACGATGTTCCCGACAGGTTTATGACGAGCCGCGGGGGAAATAATTCGCGTTCGCGGATCGACTTCATCGAGCCGTTTATTATTCCAGCCGAGTTTCAGTGACAGACCTGCGAATAAAGCCGATCTCTGAATACGTTTTTAGACTGCGAATGGAACTCAAAGCGGACCCGTGTTCTTTCGCAACTGCGATCTTGGTGGCAAATTAAATCACTATTCAATCTGCTCCCGACTTAATTAAAATATCGTTGAAAAAAACGCGAGGAAACTCCGGGCGCTTTCTTGTGCAATCGGACGATGAATATAAAACCGGCGACGTCACGGCACTACAGTAATTATTACAATAACTATTACATTGTACATTTTATGCACCATTATGCCGATGTTTTCATTTAGTCTTAAAATATAATAAAATCCTTAACAAAGAAAAGAAAGTTTTGTTTGTAAAAATGTAGATCTGCATAAAAATCCACAGTTTCGTGATTTAATTCATACAGAAAAATTGTGCAGAGTATTTTGTTAGTAAATACCGCGTTGATACGCAATTGCTTTTTCGAATTTGTATGTCCGACACGTACAGCGTTTTTCACGTCCAGTCTTGATTTATGAGGCGAGCGACTGCACCTGTTCCAGGCCAGCAGCGTCAGTCACCATATTGAGCTTAGAGAGACGACCAGCACGTAATTTGTAGTGGATGAAGGGTTAGACCGTCAAGTTTTTTCCCGTGTGTTTTAAGTGGTCCTTGGGACGGAGGTTTGAAAATCGAATCCCAAAAAAGGGACAGCGATTAACGCGAAACCTAAGACGAAGGGTGGTAACCGAAAACCGTGAAACACGTGTTCGATTCTCATCGGTCTGGTTTTTCAGCGCTGATAGCGCTGCGACAGGGAGCGAGTGCAGCGTGTGTCAGAAGCGCATGGTGGCAGCGGATGTTTGCCGGCAAACAAAATCCGTATGGCAGAGGATACGCCGGTATTAATTTCCACGGCGTCTGCAGGCGGGAGTGTAGCAGCCGGGAGTTGGGAAGTTGCAGTTACGGTAGTGTACCAAAATTAAATTACCTTAACACTTAAACTACTTCATCCCGGTAATAACGCGGACAGGTTACGAGGCTCGTAACGGCGTTGTAGAACGCGCACGATATTCTCGTGTTCAGCGTTCGAATTTTCAGGTTCTAATCTAATTGTAAGCGAGGCTGCAAGCCCGGCCCGCAACTAATTAAGTAATAATACGCCCTGCGATACTATTCGCGATTCGAATTTCGCGCGGCTCTCGACCGCACAATGCCGCGCGGCGCAATCAAAATGAATTCGAGCGATAATCCTATTCGACGACGAAAGCCTCCGGAGCGGATACGCGAATTCATTGTCGACAGGGGTGGGAAGAGTCGTTGATAATTCACTCAGAAGAGAATCACTCCTACTTAGGCGAGTGATTCGGGGGAGACATTATCGCGGACGCGATTTCCGCATCGGCGGTCGTTCCGCTCCGCGCCGCCGGCAAAGAAATTGGAATTCCTGGCGGAAAATCAGGGAAGATTATCGTCGCGGAGGCTGTTCCCCTGACGGAGAAAGGAACGAAAGAAAGGAGAGAGAAAGAGAGAGTGCGAAAGGGGGTAGGGAGTTGGGTGGAGGTCGACGGCGGAGGACGGGGAGGAAATAGGCACTAACTTTGTCGCGTCTTTTTGCAAAGGCAAAGGCACGGGGCTGAATATATTAACGAAGCCGCGTGCTTTGACGCACACGGGCCGACCGCGGGCGCGTAATTTTTAATTACTAAAAAGAACCATGCCTCCGCTCAACGGTCTTCTTCCTCCGGGCCGCATTCACGGATACCATTGGCTGACTGTGCCCACGTATTTATCGCACTCCGCACGGTCTCGCCTTTAAATATATGCGACGGCAAACGCGAATACGGCTCGATTTTTTTCTGCGATTTGCTGCCGAACATACAGGAACAGAACTCGCGCCCGCGCTCCGAGTTCCGACTGTCTGAGCGCGCGATAATCAAACGGGACCGGCTAGCCTCCCGAACACAAAATTGATGCAGCTAATTCATCATGTCGCGCTGCTGGCCCAAGCCAACGCCGACCAGAGCCACGCTCAAATTTCCAACTATGGAAATAAACCGTTCGCCCGTGCGGCTTTTTTCTTCTACATATATGTACGCTGTACGCGTCGCGTCGGTCGGCCCGAATACCGGAAACCATCCGCGTTAATGAACCGTGACGCACGACGAGATTGTGGCAGATTCGATTTCGGCATTATTCCCGCTCCTGTTTTTGTTTTCGCGGTCGTAAAACGCTTTTGTAATCCGTGGCGAAAGCGGAATCGATTATGCCCCACGCAATTTCTGCGATTTTTTAGTTACTTTTTTGTCGCGCGCAAACAATTTCAATTCCCGTCCATCCCTCGCGTTAATTTGACATGTCGTTCGCCGCTTCTGCAAAAGTAATACCACCTGTACGTCGTTCTATTATTCGGGGATGAGGCCAGACTGAAAAAAATCGTACATTTTCGTATGGTTGATTAAGCTGTGTCATCATATAATGAGAGTTCCACATTGAAATTGCCCCGTTTTTTATAAATTGACATAGCAGAAAGTTTATAAACAGACTTCGATCCGGAACAGGATCCATTCTCCGCGTCAAAACTTTCATAAGCCTGTCCAATTCACTTTTTCCAATAATTCGCTTAGCTGTTCGTCAGAGCCCGAAAATTGTTTCCCCGTCTCCGTTTGTATACTCTCGAGCGAAAGTTTCCCTTCCTTAAAATTCAACATAAAAGCCGGTATCCATCGATCCGTCACAGTCTCTTCCCCGATTGTCCCTTTTTTATTCCTCTTTTCGGCGTGCAACCCTCGACGCGAAATCGATTATGAAAATACGGGGTGCTCGAAGGAGAGAAGTTGCCGCGTCGAACGTCAGCTTAGAAATGAATGGCTTGCGAGTCATTCTGCTTTTAAACTCCTCCCCACGCTGTTTCCTTCGAAACTAGCTTTCACAACACCGATGTTTCGTCATCGAAACAACCCACCGGATCGGAGAATGAGACATAAGGACATCCGGCCATAAGATGGAAAATACAGGGTGGAACATTTAAAGCAGATCACATTTTTATAGGTGGAGGCGTCAAGGAAATATGAAGGTCATCTCTGTTCTTCAAATGAAACGGTACGGTTGTTTATTTACATTCTGCTGATATGTTTCAAGCCGAATACAATAACCTATTATGAAGATGATTCAAGGTCACGCAAGGTCAATAAAAAATAAATTGTTTGAAAGTATATCGTAACGATTTCTGGATAGGGATGTGAACGCACACCAGACTAATAAAAGCATACATATATGAAAAGAGTTGCCGAATGGAAATTTTCAAAATTATCTTGGGAATGCTATCTGGGACATACAGTGGCCGGAATTAATATTCGGACACTCTAAAAGACACGATAACTTTTTTAATATTGTACTATACGATTCGAGCTTTTTTTGGAAGCTAGAGCAATTAGTTTGCTACAGGATGTGAAAAGAAATTTTTTAAAAAATTGCAATAGATCGGAATTGTAGAAAAAATACTAAAAGTTGCATTTTACAATTTTTTTATGTGGACCTATATTGAAAATTTAAAAAATACGTTTTATAGATCTGTGTCAATTAAACATATTCTGAAAATGTCGTCAAAATCGGTCGACGTTGCAAAGAGCTACAGACGTTTAAAGATGGTAAAAATTGCAGATTTTCACGATTTTCGGTCTATAACTGCAGTAAATCTAAGGATTCTTACATCTTTCAATGCCTGTCGTTTTTTTCCGCATCAACCGATTTCGATGAAACTTTCACAGTGCATATAATTGACACGGATCCACAAAACGTATTTTTTAAATTTTCAATATAGACTCACATAAAAAAGTTGTAAAATGCAACTTTTAGTATTTTCTCTGCAATTCCGACAACTTGCAATTTTTTTCAAAAATTTTAGTCACGTTGTGCAGCAAACCAATTGTTCTAACTTTCCAAAAAATTTCAAATCGTATGGTCTAGTATTAAAAATGTTATTGCCTTTTTAAAAGTGTCCGAATATTAGTGGGAGTCACTGTATGTACGGAGAGTGAAGGTTAAGGAAGTGTCCACATGCTTTTGAGCGGCAGTGTAGGTTGAAGGACAGGCCCGGTTCACCTATATTGGTTGAGAGCCCCGATCGCTCCGATTCATATGTGCCGTGTAACATAATACAGCGCGTAGCTTTATTTGTAGAGTGTGTCAGAAAAGCCCTCGGAGATTTCGTCTTTCATATCGCGGTCCCTGTACTGGCCCGCGAATGCAATATACTCGGGAAAAGGAGGAAACGCGGGTGGGGAATGTGTCGACCGAGGGGCGGAAACTGTAATTCAAAGTGTGCTGGGGGGACGTTGGGCGGGGTTAGGAACAAATAAGGAAAAGGTATTAAATTCGTTTCATTCTTCGGAGGTAAAGACGCCGATAGGAGAGCGCGCGCCGCACGGAAAAATTTACATCCTCGTGGAATATCTTGAGAAACCTTTTGCGCCGCGTTCTGTATTCTTCAGTGAGGCTCACGGCGGCAGGTGTGTGTGTAGGTGAACGTACACGAGGGCGCTCTGTACAACCCTTTGCCCTGGCGCCCTTGCTTTAATTTCAAACAGCGTGACGGTAATTCCCGCATCACGGGCCTGAAAAGTCTGAACCGTGAAACGTCTCTCTCTCTCTCTTTTTTTCTCTCCTTCTCCCGCACGTCCTATCCGCCGATCCTTTCATCTCTTTCCGTTTTTCATAGCCGGTCTCCCGGCCACCCCCGCGTTTCTCTCTGTTACCTCGACGCCCGTTGCACCGGCAGATCTTGAAAATTCACAGTTCCGGTGTCGAAGAGAGAATTCTCGCAAGGCAACGGTGGATTAAGGGATTAAAGGATGCGTGCTAGGCTTTGACGTTCTCTCGTTTCTCACTTCTCTCAGTGTTTTACGACAGGAGTATCGCTTTCCAAATACCCTTTTTCTTTCTCCTCCGCCTATCCCCGAGCTCTCCCTCTCTCTCTCTCATTTCCCGTGACCGTGGATCCTCCCCCCCACCGACATCCTTTGCCTTCGTAACACGCGACACCCCTTTCCCGCCCCCAGTATTTTCCCTTTGAAGCGCTTTCTCTCGAATTGACATCGCTCATTTCGCGTTAATGTTCGCGTTATGGCGTGGCTCGCGAGCCCAGAGCCGCGGTGCACTCCCTTGCTCGCGATAACCAAATGCTTCTTTGCTAAATTAATACAGCTCGTAACTAAATTGCTGGAAACCCCAGGTTATACCTGCGTCACTATATTTGCGAGAAAATTTGTATTGGTCTATGCGACGTTCATAAATCTTACTTTGAAACAGTTTCCAACCATGTTTGAGGGGTAGAAGAATTGTGTGTACCGTTTCCGAACTCCCAGACATCAGTTACGTAGTAATAACCATGTACAAGTTTGTACGTGACGCTGAACAAGCCCGGCTGATGATCGTGTCGGAGGCCGTGCACACGGGTTAGGATTTTGGTCGATAAAGAGATCGAGGATCGAACAGAGACGTTCCGTTTGAAGCGGAAGGGACACGGAACGGCAAAGGGAAAACGGTTGCTAATCACACCAGTCGGACGCGAAAGGAATTGCAGATTCACAAACACGCGGATCGCCGTCTCTCCTTTCGACGCGACGTCTGCCGGTCGCGCCCAATAAGCCAGCATTGTGCAAGGCGCCGCTTGTAAAACGGATCCTGCCGCGTCGTCGGGACCATTTCAATGGGATTAATCAATTCTCGGTCGAGTGCCGGTGATTTGCAAGGTTTTTGATACCGAAGTGTCTTCGCTGTGACGATTCTTACGCAGAATACTTTAGCTAACAACCGGCTCTTTCTACTTCGATAATTACCTCTGTTAACTACCCCGGCCACCGGCCTCTGAGCGATCCAATCAACGGGTTCGGCTCACTGAGACATTATTATGAATACGTCTATACAGAAGAACACGTCTTCCGATCAAAGAACGGGACACCGGACCAAAGGAAGACGCGCCTTTACCAATCAATGAACGCTTAGTCGAACGTTTAATAGCGACCGACCGAGTATGAATTCGTAGGAATCTCTCCGATATTTCATACTTATTCAAACGGTTTCACCTTTACCCTTTGCCGGACACGCCCGCGCACTGATATTCGTAGATGCTAAATAAATAAATGTGAGTTTATAAATTGATCAGAAACATTATTTACAAAAGACTATTCAGCGTCGTATGTGTCGGTAGATATATAGATTTCGAATTTCGTTCTTTCCTTCTATCTAAATATTTAAAACACGAGAAATATATTTCTTGAAAATATTCTATGATACGTTCAAAATTTCCGCGCGGATCTGCAAGGGAGTCGTGAATTTTCAACCCTTTCGGAGTTTCGAGACAGCGGCTAGAAAAAGAAATATTCCATCAGAGTTTCCTGGCGGGTTCGCTTCTTCGCCGGCTGAGGGTGCAAAGGTGAGAAAGTTAACCGAGAGATAATTACCGAACTGATCCAGTCAGCCAGCGACGCGAACTCGTATTAACGGTCGGTTGGCTAAATACCTGGCATTGTCGAGTGTGCTCGCGGGCGTGTGGGTCTGTACGTGCACGAGTCGTATTACAATCTGCGGTCGACGGATAGTGGTAGATGTGGGATCCAATCGGGACATTGCCTTGGGGCAACACGAGATCCCCTCGATCGAGGAGGCGTCAGTCGTGAACCGTTTCATTGGTTCCTGGCACACGTGCACCGCCGCCACCATCCCTGTACATACACACGATACACATGGATCGATGCCCGATTCCGTGCGAAAAGCCGTCGAGTCCCGCGGAGGCGTAGTATCGGCTCTGCGCGTTTTAATCAGTTTATTAAATGCGCTGGTTCCATGAGACCGATCAGATCCGATCCGATCCGATCCGATCCGCTTTGATGTGGTCCTCTTGGCCCGACTAGAGCTGCCTTATCCAGTAGGCATGTCAAGCACAGGACCTATGAAAATTTTAAGTGCCGAGCGAGCACACATAAAATAAAAATACAACGATCACAGCTTTGTCAGGGAGAAAATATATGTATTTTACGATCAGTCGCATTCGGCTAGAAATCTCTTCGTAGATCCTAGATTAGGGTCCCTCATTCTTCATCCTTCCCCTAGATCTCCTTATTTCCCTTTGCTCGAAGAAGTTGTTGAAATTGAGTTGTGTGTGAATGCGAAACGGAAGAAACACGGATAGAAATGAAAGATATTTTTCACGTTAACACTAAACCTACCACGGACAAATAACCGGCTTTATATATTTTCCAATTATCGAAATTATAAAATCCATTTATGGAAAATAATGGAATAAATTTCTTTGTCCAAGCACCTGTTATATCGCAAAATTACAGACGATCTCTATGAATTTAGCGTTACCATTTTTATAAGGCAATATTTACCAGATACTGTTAATGCTTGGTAGGTTTAGTGTTAAGCGTGTAATGTACAGACTGAGTAATTTACATTACATTGTATTTCGATTACACTCATGATTCGCGTAATTAGCAATTAAATTAAGTGAGAGGTTCGAATTATGTAATGCAATTACAATGTAATTCAAAAACTGTGTATATGAAATACAATGTAATTGAATTACGTAATTCAACCACAATCTATTTAAATGAACACACTGACCAGAGGGTATCTCCACTGTTAATCTAAGATATTATGGTAATTGCACCGTTGGACAAACATGTGGCCATAATTATGAAAATGGTCAAAATTGAAAAAAATGGGTTTATCAGTTATTTCATATCACATTATGTTAAACTAAATTAATAGTTAGATAATACTTGTTATTTCAACATTATATGGAATTCATTTAGTGTTAGAATCCTTTTCCTTTAAATATCTCGTAGCAAGAAATATATGACTTAGACCACTTTCACAATTATGGGCACATTTCTTTAGAACCACTGAACACCACGCCTATCTGCCCCCGTATCAGGCAAGATAAACGCGGGTGATCGACGAGCGTGGAAAAGATGATCGCCAGGCGAACCCTGTCCGAGCGTAAATACGCGCGACAGCCGCGGCCAACTTTGACGCAATGAATATGAATGAGCGTAACCCGCGCTCGCGGCCCGATGTGCACGCGCGGTCTTGAAATTGCGCCCGGTGAAATTTGAGCGGTGTTCGGTGTGGCGTCCGTCTCTGCGAGTGCCCCCCCTATGGCTGCGGCCCATTGGGAGAGGGTGCTTGTCGAACGGCGAATACCTCTGCGGATATGCCAAATCGAATGTGACATTATAATGGAAGCGGCATTAGTGGTTTTACCGGTCGCTTCGATCGAGACGATGCGTTGCGGTACGGCCTGTGCGGGCGCGCCCCGGTGAAAATGTCGGTGGAAATTGCGATCGCGAACCCGAAACGAGGCACGGGATCCGGAAAGAAAAAGGGCGATCTTGATCGTTCCGCAAGCGACCGGTCGCGGATTTTATCGTGGTATCTCGGGGCTCGTAACCTCTCCTTATCTGGCTTCAAATGAGCGGGATATCTTGTTTCCACGACGCGGGCTTGCCCCTTGAATTATGCATTTTAAACTTTCACAACCCGCGCTCTGTATTTGGGAAGGAAAGCAGGAAATGAAGATTAACGGAATGCGGTCGAGATAATATCCTCGTCCCGTTGCGCAATTTCCGCGGGAGCCAACTTTCCTGCGCAGAAATAGTTTCGAAATCCTGGGGACCTCAGCCGAGCGATGAAAATAGCTCTGGAAAATAGGATGTAAAATATCCTCGCGGTGTCTATTAAGGTTCAATCTTAGCTTCGAGAATGTCAATCGATCTTGTACATCGGCGGGGAAGCTGCGGGAAACCACCGGAAGTGCGAAATCGATAACGAGCGACGATTCGGTTATGGGAAAAATACGAAACACCCGGTGGAATATTGAAGTATTAAGAAGAGAATAAACGTTCCCATTACCCCCGCCGCGCAGTGGGGATCGTAATTGTACTGGTATTCAACAGCAGTCGCGGCGGTACGCACGAAATCGACAAGAAATAACGATCTTGTAGACACAATGCGTCGAACGAGAGCCCCCTGAAAATTCTTCGGTCTCCCCTCGGGTAATTGGTCGCCGCGGGTGGTGAACTTGCTCTTCGTTACCGTCCCGAATGGTCGTTACACGTTTCGACGGCTCGAGGACCGATTCCGAGAGGACGACGAACCGATTCGGTCGCAGTTCGGAGAGCAGTTGCCGATGATCGGGAACACCGACGGACCCGATTTCCCTTCCCGGCTGATGACATTAGCCGACAATCGAATCGGACGCGAGACACGGAGTTTGTCGCGGACTGTGACAGCGAAGGGGAGGATCCCGGCGCACGTGTGAACAGTCACAAATTAAAAGAAAGCAATAAGAGTCACTTTAGCCCGAGCGCGATTGAAGCTTCCACCCGGAGTTAGGGGCCAACTTGACGAAAATCCAATTGCCACTGCTGGAACCAAATGACTCATTTGTCGCTCGATTCGCTACGATGCGATACGACGATCTAATCTCATCGCGACCGATAAATTCTTTCGCACGAGCTGGAACCGATTCGGCTTACGCTGAATTGACCCGGACTGCCAATCTTTGCCGGCTCTAATCCTCGTTGAGCATGAAATAGACGGGGTAGGATATCCTCCTCTTTCGTAGCTTTATTAGCTGCTGGAAGTGTTCATCTTCGAATAGGGTCAAAGAAGTTATGACACATGTTTTTTTATCCGTCATCGCAGGGGATGCATTTTTATCCACATTGCAGGGGTGAAAACAGCCCTCGAAGTTGGGGTTCGAAAACCGATTTTATCGAATATCTTGGTGTTTGACTATTAGAATGTATTCTTTTATAAGAATTAGATCTGCAAGAACAAATTTTGTCGATAAATTGATATCGTCGGCCACGCAACCTAGGAAGATCCATGGTTGGCGCGTCGGTCGGAGGAAAATTCGATCCTCGCAACATCCGGTGGTAAGTTGCGCGTTTCAGCGCTCGACAGTTAATAAAGGATTTATCGGAGACGCGAACGGGAAATTCAGCGGCGGGAACGGTGGCGTGTATCAACGTCGGGTTTCCGTTTTTGCGAGCGTGCACGTCGCGCCGTCGTCGTCGGTGGACGTAGCAGTTCGCTCTCCCGTGTCTGCAGGACCTATCCCGTTCGCAGTGGCAAAAGCTCTCGCACTGTCACGGCGCGTACACACACGAACGCGTGTGCGTGGTCCCTCCATTCTCCTCCGTAGCCCATTATGCTTCCATGAATGGAGTCCGCGTTTGAGTACGAGATTCGAATCGGCGCCCCGACCATCGTCGACACTTCGCCTCTGTTCGAACTGTCAATGGAGGGAACGAGAGGTGGTGCGAGACCTTCGAAACAGAGAAAGAGAGAAGAAGAAGAAGAGAGAGAGAGATAGCGAAAGAAAGAGGGACGGAGAACCGAGGAGAGACACCGCCGGGAACGGACGTTTCACGACAATGGAAACTCGCGCGAACGTAGACGAGCCACCACCGGCTCGGACGTTTTTTCTCTCCTCGTCACCGGCCGGTTGTCAGTCTTCCGGGTGACACGCACTCGATGAAAAAAGGATATTGATGGCCGCAATGAAATAACGGCCGCGACCGAGCAGCCACTCGAAAGCCATCGAACAGAGAAAGAGAGAGATGGAACTTTGACCCGACGACGTTTTCGCGCGACGCGGCGCGCGTTTATCCCGTAATCCTCGGTACATCGCTTCCGCACCGCAGAGGAAATTATGCAGGTTGTTTCATAAATTTCGTTACGAGATTATCCATTATACTTTTTCGCCGCGCGCATAAACCCCATAGCCAGAGCGGAAACGGTCCCTGGAAACAGTTACGCGTTTCATTATTCATAATGGCGGCTGGATGCTACCACGCGGTTCTGAAATAATGCAATCGCATGTATCGAGCCGCTAAACACGGGGACCTATTCTAACATTGTGCTCGCGGGAACAAAGGACATCGCCAGGAAGATTTTATGCGAGTTACCCGCCACTTGCGCATTACGGTAAAGAATAACGAGCAAGGTGTTTTTGTACTCCCGAGGCTCGCCAAGGCTAATGCATCCGACGGGAACATTAGGTTTTGTTACTGTCCATTATTCCAATGCTATAATTTCGGTTTCTTCCGTACGACAATTGTGTGGCCCGGTGTCCCTCGAACTGGTTTCGCGTGATTCATGGTCTAACATGTCAAATGGCAAACCAGAAGCCTCGTCGAGCAACATGATTTTGCTTTAATGTGGAATTGCAAGAATTGCATAAAAACTCGTTCTACACCGCACACTCTTTACAGAAAGAATTCGCATTCGTTTCGAAATCTTTCCTGCAACTTCCCGTTCTTAGCGTACAGGCGAAGCACCGGCTCTCACTTTACAGGCCGTTACCTGCTGATTAGACGCAATTAAACGCGACGACACGATTTTGTGTAAAACTCAATCTCCCGTGCGTGATATTTTTGTTTACGTTGTCCCCGATTGCTCCCGGTCGGGGAGGGGCCGTTCGATCGAGAATTTAATGCGGCGGAACACAGTTAAATCAAGCAAACGGTCCGTTGACGGGTAAAAAAATCGCCTGGTCGACGAGTAAATTCTTATTCGTCGTTTCTGCCCGTTACACAGCCTGCCGAGCCAATATATATTATTCCCGGTGCTCGTAGCCCGATATAATGAAATAAAATTGCCGCATCGCTCCGGTGAAATTAATATGAATTTTTTCCGTCTTCGACGACGAACGGCCGTGGAAATGAATTCATAACCGAGCCAGTTTATAACGAATTCACGCCTGATCGGTTTATTTCGCTGGACGGTCACCGAATCGGCGCGCATTCGATCGTCCGAATATAAATTCTCCGTCCGGATGCCGAGGCATAAATCCGCGGGGGCGATTTAAACGGTCGCGTTACACCCGCTGATTTACGGCCGCTGATAAATTTTCGACGGCGGTGTTCGCCACGTCAACTTCCACCGAATATCCTAACTCGTCCCGCAGTCGCAATGAAACGAATCGCCGATCTCGACCGAAAAAAGAGGTCACTATAAATTGCCCGATTCCCCGTCAACGGGAAAAAGATCGCCAGTTAAACTTCATTCGATGCGATTCCCTTCTCTTCTAGGGAATCGTCGAAAATTAATCACTCACAGTTCCTGCGCTTTTAACTCTAAACCTATCACAGAGTTGTGCTAATTTAAATACATTCAATCGAATTACGTAATTAAATTAAATTATATTTTATATACACAGTATTTGAATTATATTGTAATTGCATTACATAATTCGAACCTCTCACTTAAATTACGCGAATCATCAGTGTAATCGAATGAGACTGAACGGGAAGACCAGAATTGCAAATTAATGAACGAAGCGACTGAATTTCGAATTACAAAATAATTGAACACAATGTGATTGAATTACTTTGTCATTATAATCGACACTATAATTCCACCGACATTATAATTCCACGCAACTCTGACCTATCACCAGTCAAAATGACCGGTTTCAAATATTTTATTCCACAATTATTGAAATTATGAAGATATGATTGACTAAACATAAGAACCGCACACACACACAAGGTCTGGAGTCTCTACTTTTAAGGTTCGGTAAGCTCAGCATTAAAATGAGTTGGTTTCGACACAACGTAAATGTAGAGCTTGAAATACGTCATTCGAATGACTGTTTTAATCCATTTTCCATGGCAGAGAGGTAAAGATCCCGGATGATACGAGTGTAGTCGATAAATTGATCAGCAGATAACTTTTAACAAAACACAGGCAAACAGAAAGCACGAACAGAACAATCGTATAAATGGTATCGATATGTATACGCGTATGTATCTTTGCAGATACCAATATCAAAGAGCCAGCGCGGAATAGCACAGCGTCGATTAAACATTTTCAACAAATCCAATAAATGTCCTAATACTCGTACACTGAGCGTGTACATTTGTTAACAGTGAAGGACGATGGAAAAGAGAGAGAGAGAATCGTTTGGTAGAGTGTGAGGGGGGATGGGGGCTGGGAAGGGGTGAGTTAAGCTACTTTTCTGATGGCGGACGATGCACGACACACGGTCCGCCCGTGGAAACGGCACAAAGTGGACGGTTTCTGAAAAGATAATGGAGCGGACGGGATACGTGAATGTAAGTGGAGTTGCAGGAAAGCGTGTCGAGCATTGTTCCGCATATTACACATTCCCTGTGTCGCGTCTTTAGAAAAAAAAAACCCCTCCGCCGCCTGCATAGTTTCTCCGTAAGGCAGATAGGTTGTGTACACGACGGAAGGTCCGCAATACACGCCTCTCTTTCCCTATCTCTCCTCCTCGTGACGCGAGTTTTGTGTTTACACCAGGCAAAAACTGCTGGGGGAATGATGCTGCCGGGTGCCGGGCTGCCGCGGCACAAGGTGAATAGGACGCGACGAGGTTTCCTCCCGGTTCGACTGCCGTGTAACTGCTCCAAGGAAAAACTGCCCTGAGCAGCCATCGCGCGCGGATCCAATTCATCGCGAAAAATCGAGATAGCGAATCTACGCTGCCCCTGTCCGAGCGCCGACAGCTTTTAGCGTGCACCGCGCCGGTGTCACGCCAACAACCGGACAGGAGAGCAGACCTGACAATGTACCGTGTCGCTTGTACCAATATGTCGGGGAACAAGGCAGTTTGGATAGCCGACAAGTTCCAACGATAGAGATTCGCCGGGCAAATTGATATTTATCAAACAAGTTCACCTCAAATGTACAGGATAACAGAGGCTCAGTTTTGCTCTGAAAGTACCCCTCCTTCAATCTCCAGCATCTAGTGTTCCAATGTCTTCTCGCATCGATGATTAAACCCCTTTTCACTTACAGTAAGTCTTCAACTTACGCTTCTCTCACGTATGTATCGAGAAAGCTCCAGTTCTGGCAATCAAAAAACGAATTTCACAGTTCGGAATTGGTTTTCTGATTCGCTTTTAGTTTACTAGTTTACTGTACTTTCTATTAATATTCCCTCACTAATAAGTTCTATAAGGTAACAAAAAGAAGAGGCTACAATCAATACTGATTGTCTAGCTCGGTGAGGTAACGCACATGATCTATTTTTATACCTCGTCTACGAGAACACGTGCTCGAAGGTAAATGAATTAGAGATCGACGCGGAAGAGGAAAGTTTCTCTGCAATTTATCTAGCTCGAGATATTCTTTTTAAACGGCTTACTTCAGCCAGAGCGAAGCCGAGTTGGTAAATCGAAGACTGTATCCTCTACCTTCGATAAACCGCTTCAGGAAGTAGGTGTTTCCTCTGTCGAGCCAAAGTGAAGGTGCAAGACTGACTAAAAAAAGATACACTCCCCTTTAAATTCTAGATTGCTTCTGATATTGCGAAAGAAAACAGTTTCTCAACGGCGTTAGGTCTCGGGGGAACGGGATACTGAGTTATGGACTTCCTGCAATACCAATTCAATATATTGTAGAAGTGGCCGGGACGCGAGAGAAATCTATCAGAAGCTGTTTATCAGAATTGAAATGGTGCGGCTAATCCAACCTTAGAATATAGTATAATAAATGCGAGCCTGCAATATCGCACTAGGAAAAATATTGAGATGGGGTTAAAATAATTGCGGTTTTCATTGGCTTAAACTTCGAGACTGAACTTTAAAATTCGAGAATGCAAGTCGCAAATATTTTTGCATCGGCCCAATAATTGCTCTCGGCTGGGCAATCGACTGGATCCAACCCCTTCAGCGTTATTAAAAGATCGGGTGATAAATTTCGCGGCGCGTTGGTCTCCGGAGTGTTAAGTAGCGCGGTTTAACGGGACACAGTTGGTCAATGCGGCACTCGAGGAATTTAAGCGATCCCAGTAATTAAGGAAGCTCGATCGCCACCGTATTCTGCGAGCCACGGAATGATTTGCTGGCGTCGCGCGATTTCTTCAGCCGTGGGAAACCACGACTGGCCGATTATTAAGCCCGCCTCTAGTCAACGACAAAGCCGTCACTGATAATTACTGTTCACAATTGATATTGAGCCGCGCGTCAATGTGCCCGCGCGGACCGTGCAGTTTTCCATAGATCCGCGCGGGCTCCTTTCAGCGGGAGCCATGGCGAACGGTGCACAAAAGGGACGGAATGAAAGTAGTTTACAGAAATGCTGGCTTCCTCAGGGTCAATTTACGCGAAACAGCGACGGAACGGTGTAGTCGGTGCCTTCGTCGCTCTCGTCACCCCCGGCAACCGGGCTCTTTATTCATAGTCGACGAAATGAGATTCGCTCGAAGGAAATTCTTACGTCTGTGACACCGTTGTGCGAACAAGAACCCCCGATTCAGTCGTCCGCGTTAATTAAATGCTCATTTTATCCGACGATAATTAATTCGTGTCTCCTCGCGATTTCGTACCTGTATTGTACACGCGACGCCATTATCCGTCGGGCTCGCGAGATCGCGTAGGCGGACTGCGAAAATACACTCCGGTTTCCATGAACTAACATATTGACAGCAGAATCGACGGACAAAGGAATAATATTTTTGCACAGTCGCTGTGCTAATAAGCGTGATATATTTTTAGCGTAGCTGCTGTGCTCTAAGACCATGGAAACTTATAGACATGGCTCAGATAATTTTCCTTGAAACAAAGATAAAGTAACACGTGACGTCACAGGTTCCAAAGGAACGCTTGGCTTATGGCAGGAAAGGGGGAGGGGGTCGATGGCGGGGAAGAAGTTACCCGGCTCTGGTCTAAGACTGTGCTAATATTTTTCCGACTGAATTACAGTAACGTTAGGTTAACCTCGTACGAGATGCAAGGTTCGCGAGTGAATCCTCGTAAAAATGGCACTTCAAAACACCGGCAAAAGGGAAAGGAATAATTTCCGCGTTGCGAGGCGACATGTTACAAAAACTTGTCAATGTTCCCCCAGTTTACGGCAGTTTTCCGTCCGTCGATCCGAGAAAACTCATCGGAGCGACACGGTGTCCGCGATTTCCCAGTGCGGGCGGCCAGACAGGGTCTGTTTTTGACATGCCGTTGGCGCGTCCGGACTTTTCGTTCCTGGAAATACGATTTCGCGCGGTGAAACGCGTCGCGTCGAATTATACCGCGCGACGGTGCGCACCGTGCGCATCGACGTCGCTACCGATCATCCCCTGGTGGTCCTGGTATACCTGGCGCAGCAGCACCGTGACGATCGATGTTTTTTTCCATCGGCGACAATTTGTAAGATCGCCTGTTCCGGCGCGCGACGGCGGTACAACATTTTGCGAGTGAGCCGATTGAAAATTCGCGAAGGCAATTTCGACGTGTTTGGTCCGGACAGAGGTGAGGACCGTGGCGGGGTTTGGGAGGGGATGTTTGCAGTGGTCGACTGCGAAATTTCAATTACGCGTGTACCCGGGCTGATTCGATTATCGGGACCGGCTTGATTACCGATTCAATTGTTGCAACGAGTGCACCGAGGAATTTGTTCCTGTTTGCACTAAAGCGCGGCCGGCTGCATCTATTATGCAGCGCGATCCTCGGCCCTGCTTGTTCGCACTCGCTGACACCTTTCCCCGTATTATAGCGCCGCGTCACACCGCTCTATCACACGGACATCCCGTGTAATTTTCTCTTCCCCATCCCTTTACACCCTCTCTCCACCGCCTCTCTCTCTCTCTCTCTCTCTCTCTCTCTCTCTCTCTCTCTGTCTATCCAACATCCTATCCCCCCGCTGCCCACCGACACACCAAGCTAGCCAGAGCCGTTCTCCTCCTCCTACCAACTTTTATTCTCTCCCGTTCACGATGCGTCGTATTTCCGAGGGCGTTAAACGACATAATGCGGCAATTTTGTTAGGCGCTGCCAGCGGATTCGCGGAGGTGCGAATGGCGGCGGTGGGCTCTTATCCTAAAGGGCCATTAAGTGATCTTTCCCCGATTATTACTGCCGGCCGGGAGATTCCATTTCAGCCGACGACGGTGAAAAACTGGCTGGGATAATGACGCCCAGGAAATTCGCGACTCACCGCCCGGAAGAGACACTTCACCATGCTAATGTGTGCAATATTATATGGGATTGTGTACAATACGGAGTAACAGCAAATTTTCCGCGGCACCGAGCCGCCGCGCCGCAGGATCGTTCCAGTGGGAGGAGTAAGCGGAGGAAATTTCTCCGACCGCTCTAGGCGAATGAGATGGAATCTTGCCTTAATAATGGACTAGCGGCGGATGAAAACTCCGGATAACTCGCAACAATTAATTGACTCGCTTGTTACGAGGATATTCTTAACGCGTTACCCATTAGCGGTCGTTTCGCAGTCTTTAAAAATCTCTGATCCGCAGTTAAGAATTTCCTGGGACATTTCGCGATACGCACACCAATTTAATCATTTCTTGCGGAATTATCCTTTTTCACACGGCGATTGAAAATCTTGTTGACAGGCATCCAGTACATAAAATATTACTACCGGAACCACTGGCAATTTGCAAGGTTTTATAAAAATGCCAACATCACATTCATTCCGATTTTCTACAATTTTCGTTGTGTTATTTCTTAGTCCTTGTTGAAAGAGTTTATTTTTGCTTCCAAAATGTCACCGAGTTTTCTTATTTTGTACGCTGATGAAGATTCATAAATCACCATTCTAGATTTTTAAAGATCAATGAAATGATTTTATCGACGTACATATTTATCGTTCGATCGATACGACGATCGTTCCACCAACGATCGATACTACAGCAGGGGAGCTTGATGCGTCTGCCTTACCATCAACCGAGTGTTCAGGAAGTTTTACCATGGATCAATAAATCTTGAACTCGCTCCCGACGCGCGTCCGTAATTTATCATTTCCGCCGCGTAACGCAGCAATACCGAGGAACAAGTTAAATGAGAAACATAGAAAGTTAAAGCACATCCCAGGCGGAATGGCAGCGGCATTACAAATTCCACGCAGACCCCGGCCAGATTCCAAGATAATTATGCCCGAACATCGCCGTGGCACCGGCAGAAATATAATTACAAAGAAATTTCGGTCATTTACAACCAAGTCTGTGCCACTCAACGCAATCTGCGATCCACGGGCTTTACCATACTATTTTCCAAAAGCATGCAAAAATAAAAATTTGCGATGACCATCTTACCTTATAAGCTAGACATTTATTTGGGAATAAAATGCGGGACCCGCGGGACTAAGAAGTTAGTTCTTCGATCTAATATACATTTAATAAAGAAACAAATTTTAATTAATGAGATAATGAGCGGGAAGAAGATAGTATCAATACAACATCGAAATAAGTTCATCTTGCGCGTCGTCATTCGCACAATTTTCATTATACAACGTCAAAAAATGACGTGGGATCCTGGGGGATTGCAAGTCCTAAACCCGTCCGAATTCAGAAAAAAATTCTCGACCCTCAACACCTAGCTATAGATGCTCTCGACTTGGACGGCGGATGAGCTTTATTGGGTGTGTTGTTTCGACTAGAATGCGCCGCAGTCATGAAATTGAACCGAAAATACAATCTGCCAGCAGCAGCAGCAGCAGCAGTAACGGAAACCGAGTTCAAGCGTCTAAATCGCGACGTGATCCGACGGAAGCCGTCGGAGAAATCACGTCGGATCCATTCGCGGGAAGAAGCTGAGCGTGCACAGCGACGCAAATAAAAGGACGATCTCGTTTTACCGGGGAAAACCTCCGGTAAAACTTACCGGGGAGAACTGCATTGCGGCAATATCGCGCAACCGAAAGCGAAACCACGTTGACTCGAAAACAGAAAGGTACGGGGTAACAGTGGTCAGGCCGATGGTAGACGATACGTGGGGGGAGCTCTAGGAAGTGGGTCTTTCCTTCGGTGCAATTTAAGAAGAACAAAGGGTGTAATGTGGATAAACAGAGGAGGCTGGTCGACGCGAGAAGGGGCTGGAAAAGAGTCCGTAGAATCTCATCGATAGCGAGCCAAGTAGATGAGGGCCAAGAGAGAGGATCCGTTGCTAGCTGGAACGAGGCAGCAGCGGCTGTGTGTATCCTTTTTGATCGTGCGATCGGTGCTCCAGAGAGGATCTGGCAACAACGGCTGGAGGAGGAGTGATCTTGCAGGAGCATTGGCCACGCGAGAACGCGAAGAAAGGATGGAATCGACGTAGGTGAAACGAGGCCCGAGAATACCTGAACGCACGGGAGAGAACGAGAGAGGAGGGAAAGGGTCGGCATGGTGTGGTGTGGCGTGGCGCGGTGCGGAGCGGCGACGGGACAGGAGGCAGGCCTGGGTCCAGCTCTCGTAAAACTCGTCTCGTACTCGAGAAATAGCTCGCGGTGAACTTGGAAACTTCCGGGCCGAAACCGAACATCCCGGCTTTTCCTCCGGTTTCGGTGCTTTTGTTTTTTTTCTCTCTCTCCACTCTCTCCCTCTCTCTTCCCTGTCCGCTCTGGCTCAGTCTCTCCTCCGATGTGTGCTCGCGGTGGATCTCGCGGGAGTACGTTTGTGTTGTAGAACAACGACGAGGGACGCCGCGCCGGAGCGAGCGTGCGACCAGGGAACTTTGAGGAAACAATGTCTCGCCCCGTGGGAGCACAGGACTCGGTGTGGATCGACTGAAAATGCAGTGTGTCGCCCGCGAAAATAATACTCGTCCACGTGTGCTTAGGAGACAAGCCAGCACAACGTTTCGGCTCGCTTAGTCATCTTCCACCGAGCTTCGTGCAGGTGAGAATCCAGCGAGGACGCTGAACGACTATTCTCGCGCTCCTCGGAGCCTTACCTTCTCACCTTCACCGACCGGTAAACACGGTCCTAGCTTGACGGTCGACGTTCATTACGGAAATTCGCATGTACGTCGTGTTTATTTATTCGCAGGACGATATTGAACGCGGCGTGCGCCAATCGACCACGCAAATCCAAAACAAACATTCGGAGCATCCGTAGTCGTGATCGAGGTGCTTGCGCGAGCTCCAACGCAATCATTTTTCGAAGCCTAGCGCGCGGTATTAACATTTCCGTTGGCGAGTTCGGCCACGGTGGCCAGTGGTGTAACGCGAGCCCGACCGAGTGAAATTATAATATTTACGCCACGTGCAACCCGAGTGAGAAACGTCCGATCCTGCAGAAAACCGTAGCCGCATCGCCGTCCCTGGAACGGATTTTTTGTGTCTCTACTTGCTCAACCATAGGACAAACGAAAGGGTGGATGGCTTTTTAATCGAATCACTGCGTCGGAATGCGAGATGCGATGATGCGGGGACAAATGACCGGCGATCGCGATCTCTCCCCCCGCGATACGTGCGTCGCAATCGGCGCGTGACACGTTCGAAAACTACAAAACCCGAACTAATTAAAACGGAATCAGCCAGCCGCCGTGACACAAAATCTACGGCATCGATCGACCGACCGCGGCAACGGGGAGAGCGAGAGAGAGAGAGAACGAGAGAGAAAGAGAGGTCGTGTCGCGACGCGGTGCAAATCAAATATTAATCGCGCAATTAGCGCCGATTGTACGTTAATCGGTTTTGCTTTTTTTCCTCGCTCTCGCGCGCTCGCGCCTCGCCTCGCTTCGTCTATCCTGCACAACCCGCCCTCCGGAAAATGTTCGAGACGATGACACGCGGCCGCCATTCACCGGCGCTGTCATCAGTCACGGGCTTGCTTCTGTTTGCGGCCTCGTTAATATCGGATTAACGCCCATTGCTTCGGCTACCAACTAGCCGAGTGTCGTTCGATGGCGGTCTGCCTGGTAGAAAATGAAACGAGTCTTCGTGCGTGGGATTGTCAACGGCACAATTGCTGTTTGATATGTCGCCGATTGTGATTTATGAAGTACTTGCCAGGCACAAATTGTTTCTCGGCCATTATGCTACTAATTGGACATTTCCTTAGTCATTTTTATAGGATGTTTAGAGTTTAACAGCTAGCTTTGAAAACTGATCGACCTTAAACGAAGGTCTTTCGGTGTGTAAGGCCCTCACCGAATTTGATGAAAAGCCGGTCGCCACGATCATGCAAAGGAAAAAGTTCTTCAAAATATTGAGTTCTATAACATATCAAAAAATCATTAAAATCGGTGGGAGCATCACACATCAAAGGGTTCACCTAAAGAAATATATGTGTACAGTGTTTGATCCTACCGTGAATTAATTAGTTGTTTTCCTCTGGCGCAGCTGGAGGTTTTCAAGGGAACCTACGATGGGGACTAGAGTCGCAGTAGGAGCGACGCCAGGTGCAGCGGGGCTGTCTGGCGAGGCTGGTTTGGCCGGTGTGCCCAGACTCCTGGAGGACCTGGCTCGACTTTCGGAGGACAAAGATACAGCTGACATCATCTTTCTGCTAGGTCGGGACGAGACGCCAGTCTACGCTCACAGAATTATACTGCAAGCGAGGTCAGTATTCGCTGGTTCGAAATTGTCGTGTCTCGTGCCAGCTCGAATTAATTATATTTACACGTGAACGTTTCCTCGGCGAGAGAAGCGGAACAATTCGCGCTATTCTTTTTCCCAACTGATATCGTAGCGACCGTGGAAATTTATTTAAGCGAGCCCTTTCGAGATCGTCGTGGGCCCGGATTAATTGTTAATCGTAATTTCTATTAAAACAGCTCGCATCGTTCGCTCTCGGTTTTCCTCGGAGACGCGAGTCGATCCGAAAACGCGCAAGAAATCACGCTTGGAAGATTAATCCCCGGTAACTCTCGTATTTCCGGGCGGTGAGGCCGAGATAGCGCGCGCTGGCGAAAAATAAACTCATCGCGGAGACAATAGGTGTGTCGACACTTCCGGAAAATGGAGAATTAACGCAGGCACGTGGAATATTACGCGGTCTTATCGCGATTATTTTTTTTTCCGCCTCGGCGGCGCGACGAGACCGGAGGAAACGCGGGATGAAGCTCGCGGACGTGTAACGAAGCGGTACGCCCGAAAATATCTTTCGACCGGCAAAAAACCGCGGTTCGCTTAAAAATCCCGGCGAGTTTGCCCCGGCGTAACTGCGTTACAAACTTTTCGCTCGGAGCTGCCAGCGGAAAGGTTAACTTTCTCCGGGAATTGCGGGCCGGGAGCTCGTCGGAAGAGAGGAAATGATAACTTCGTTAAAATCTTGAAGTCACCGGGGCATCTATACATTATTCACCTGCCCCCGGCGGTGGTGAGACACCAGAAGGTCGTTACTAGAAGAAAGAGGAGCGGACGAAACAATGTTCAAAACCGAGCGAGTCGAATAGGAAAATCGTTGCTCGAGCTGGCCGCAAAGATCGGCCGGAGTGATCGAAGTTTCTTGGGCGGAAAAGGCGAAGCTCGCGGTACCGATGAATTTTAATTAAGAGGCTCCGGGGATTGTTACGGCGAAATGATTCGATCGAACCTCCTAATTAGTTGGACAATAAGGGAGAGAGGAGAGTCGTCGATCCACCATCACCGGGGCCGAGACCGTGTCCCGGCAGCAATTTTCGCCGGGTGAATTCTAATTGTTGTAAGAAGGGAGGCCTAGTGGATCGCATTAGAGGGGGCCAGCAGCGCCGGGGCAACGACATTCCGACGGGACGACAGGCCCGATGCTAATTGTAAAGTCAATTACGATATTCCCGTGAAACCCTTTTGATATCGGCGCAGGAGGGAACACGCCCGGTCCTTTTGTCGTCCGGTCGCTCTCTTTTCCTTCTCCGTCGCGTTCACCGTCGACACCGGCCTCGGAAAATTAAGTTACGCATGCTCGTGACAGGCGTCCGCAGGAGAAACGAATGGACAATACGCGACCGCACTCAAAACTCTACGCGGCGCTCTCCAGTCCAGTGAAAATCCTGACAAAGAGTCGCGAGCACCCCCGACCCGCTCTATATCTCTTATCCCCTTGTAATCCTTGTCATTTCGAAACGCCGCGGAAACGAGAACGATGCCGCTCAACGACAGAAAGAAATTGAAAAACAAGCCCGAGATTCGACCATTCGATGGCACTCGGAACGCAATCCCCGCGTTGCTCGTTGTCCTCGCGCTGAATTCGCCGAGGCTTCCTGCTCGGAACCCTCTACACGTCTTTGTGGAACTCACATAAAATTTTTTTCCTCCAATTTCGACCGTGGAAGGCGCAAGAATGCTGTTCTCGCTATTCTAAAATCTTTTAAAAGCTTCATCCTCTTTCCGCAGTTTTTCCCCTATAATACCTGCAGCTTTATCTGCTCTATCTATAGTCTGCCTACAATAAGTGGGGTGTAAACCCTTTTATCGATCAGTCCATTATGAATTTTATTACTGTATATCGTCATCCAGTTATAATTAGTAATAACAGGCCAAAAGAAGTCTTAATTGTCTAAATATATAAAAAACAATTACGAGATTTAACCAGTCGGTATGTTAACTTGTTTGCTGTTTTCAGCTGCAAATCTCGCGACGAATTCAAAGTACTTCTTGCACCTCCAACCCCTTGCTCATCAAGCAGCCTTTATACAATTCGCATAAACTGTTCTATCTTTCTTTTCGTTATAAAAACTACCATACCCTCCATTAGCCTCCATCTCCAATCCCTCGCTCATCAAGCAGCCTTCATACAACTCGTATAAATTGTTCTACCATTTCTTGATTATTCAAGTTATAGCATGATGGATGTTTTAGTGATTGTAAATTGCTTCAGACGATTTTTGCGATTATTTTCGGTGGATGCAGGTTCGGTTTCCCCTTATCCGGGAGCCGATAATGGAGCCCGGTGAGAGGCAGGCGTTTCACAGTCACGAGGAACAAGGAGGCGTGACGCAAATTTGAGTCTCGTGCACCGGAAGCGGAGGCGGTTTTTGCGCGGAAATCGACGAAGCCGCTATATAATCGCACGCTTGGTCGTTAGTAGCGGAGCCTGCGGCGACATTCAACCCTTGCCGCCGTGAAACCAAGCAGCCACGACCCTCGTTTCCCTGCGCCACTAGCCGCCTACCCCTAACATCCTCTTTCCGCGTCGAGCTCGTGAACCTACGTTACCACCCCCGTGACACCTCGTCGTCACACCAGACAAGCTCGCGCGCCGCCGTGCTCTATTCTTTTCCCAGCGTCGCTCGCTGATATTTGGTTTTCTTTGATTCCGTAGCAGGCGTTCGCCTGTGATTAGGGAAAAGCTTCTCTCTACGCGCCTTCGGTTTTCCTCTGTTTCCCCCTCGCAAGCCCTGCCCATTGCCGATCCTTTTCCATCCGTCGACTTCTTGTTCGCCTCGTTCCACGCCACCACTTATCACGACGAGGCAACCTTTATCTTTCTAGTACTTAAAATTTGTTCCGCAGGCAGCGGCGTTTCCTTTCCTCCGCGGTCGAGCCTCCGTATCTCGAAAAGCAACCCGCGCTCGCAGTTTTTTCTCTCCTCGTAAGTTCAAAGATAAATTTTCGCGAGAACCGTTTGAAGTTCACCTTGGAGATTACGTTTCGCGGTACTCGAACGTTTCCCGCCTCTAATTTGTAGAAATAAACGCGGTGAACTATAGCTTTGATATTATGCGCAGCCCGCATCCGTTACCAAACTGCACGCGAAACCGTAAAAGTCGAGCTGTTTCGGTCTGTTAAAGGTTGAACCCGCGCCACCGCATCTGTGTACACGCCCTGTGCCGTGTTTCTGTGTGTGCGTGCTCGCGCGTGTACGGTTTTAATTTTTTTGAGCACTAGTTTTGCCTCTGTCGACTCGGCAACCATGTTTCGGTAGCTCGGGCCACGATTTTCCGACTTTCCCGCACACACACCTCTCTCTCTCTCTCTCTTTCTCTCTCTTTTCCTCTTTCTCTATTTCTCTCTCAGTCGACGAAGCCGAGCGTTTGTTAACGCGTCGGTTATAATATCAAAGCAGCGCAGGGTGCATGCCTTTTCCATTTGCGCTCGCTCTTTGACGGATTTTCTTTTGATTCGATACGAAACCCCGGCCGGTATGCTTTCGACTTTCCTGCGACTCTCCGTTTTCAACATCGCGGAATCTTTTCGCCCCGCGTCGTCGTGGTTAGTGGTATTAGAAACCATTGTCGTTTTATGCGGACGGCCTCTGTGAACGAAAAAGGATCCGTTTAAGGGCTTGTCCGCGTTTTCCCGACCCTCGGTCCTGCTTCTTCAGCCACCCCTTTTTCTTTCCGCTCATGAATCGCAACAGCGTTTCTTTCCTCTTGCGCGCGAGCTTGATATTTCACCGAGAATTCGATTCTACGCTGTTTCTCTTCTTTTCAGCTGTAGTTTCGCTCGTGTTCCGCGGCGAGTTTCAATGCCGAATAGCAATGGATATATGGGATATTTTTAAGTAATTTCCGTGGGACGGATGAGAAAGAGTATTCCGAAGAGTGCATCGACGTCGCACAGGTGCGGCGAAAGAGCGCGTTTCAGAGGGAAAGAAAGAGACTTGTCGATGTTAAAAGCCTCTTCTTTATATATCTAGTCGCGTAAGGTAGAGAATGGCATAGGGCAGGCAGAAGAGGCGAGATCGAATGTTCTCCCAATGGGTCATGGGGGATCCGTTTCCAGCTCGGGGTGCCAGAAAAGATTCGCTCTGCCGAGTATGTGCCGCCACCGACTCGCCGCAGGGAGAAGAGAGAGGGCTCCAAGTGACTCTTTTTTTCGAAGGTCGCCATTAAGTTTCTAGAGGAGAACGAAAACCAAAGCCCCGGCCGCGCACGCAGCGAGTACGCTCTCGGTGGCAACGGAGCTTCCTGACGAAGTCAATTAAGCCCTTTTGTAACAAGAAACACTGGCAGAAGTGGGAGCGCCGGTGACGGAAGCCGAAGTGGTGGGTGTTCGTTAGAAGAGCCACGCAGCCACGCCACATCCACGCCTATAGCATGCTGTTACACGCGACGTTCCTCCTTCTCTCTGTCGTTTGTTCCTCGCCGTGCTCCCTTATCCTGGCAATTAATGCTTTTCTCAAAGCCGACATCTTTCGATTGATTTTCCCAGGTGCAAGAATTTCAACCCCGCCAAGATGATCGGCACGCCCGTAAACCCCGCGCCCGTGCGCATGTCGCACGCCCATCCAGAAACCTTCCGACAGTTCATTCATTACATTTACACCGGCAAGGTAAATTATTTATCTAGAAAGGGTCGATTCCATTGCTATCGTTTGTATCCTTGAGACCGAGAAAAACCAGGGTAAATGTACCAGTTACCGGATATTTAGTGACGACTTGGAAGTTTTTTATTAATTTGAAGGCATTCTGTAATTTATTTTGCATTATTTGTGATAAACAATCAATTATCAATCTTTTAAAAAAAAAAAAATATTAACGAAGTTTTGGTCCTATTTACCGGACACAAGAAATTCGTGACGACAAATTAATTAATTAATTCTTTTTTATGCCGTAGCACAATAAAATCATTATTTTATTATCCTCTGGTGTATCACAGTTTCTTAGCATTTTCTATAACCAGAAACGAAAAATATCTTAAACAAAAATTATTATAATACTTTTGATTTATATACGAAGGGGAAACATCAATTATATTTTTAATTTTATTTTTATTAATTTCTAAAAAGTTTGTTTTTTGCGTAACTGGTACCTTTACCCTACTGCGTCGCGTTTCGTTCCAGGTTGTATCCTTTCTTTCAAGATTATTTTCGCTCTTTCAATTAATAAAGTATTCTCGCTTGATTCCATTAAGTATGGCAAAATTCATGGAGTCTTCCTCGTAGCTTCCATCGAATAAATTTTTCCCCCCCACTCCGGTTTCAAAGATATTAAATGCGGTTATGGTTATCGCCCCGTCATGAATAAGAGATCGCCAAAGTTCCGCGCGGGTCTAAAGACACGGCCGAGATTCAACCGGTAACTTTTCTATAGATCATGCTACAGGACAGTGGCATCTTCGAGATGCTGGGACTCGCCCAAGAACTCGGAGTCGAGGAACTTTGGAGAAGTTGCGAGGAACACGTCTCCGCCACTCTCAGCCCCGGAAACGCGTGTGCTCTTTTGACTGCAGCTCTGGATGCTCAAGACCGAGTCCCTGGTAAGTTATTCATGGCATCCTGTTAAAAGTTCAAGTATCAAACAATTCCCATTGTCGAAGTTGCCGATTCGGCGCTCTTTCGAGGACGTGACGCGTGAAACTTGAACTATTTCCCGCAAAATGTGAAACGCAAACGGCTCCTCGAGCTCCTTCATTCACGTTTTGTTTCTACATCACGATTGTTTCTAAATGCATTGAAATTTTGGACGATTGCGTGGTACTGTGCACACTACCATCCATAAATCACCGAACGCTTACTTATTTTCAACAAAATGGTAATTAAAGAATGCATACTCCCAGCTTGATTCTATTGTTTTATTTTGATTGGATGTAGCTATTATACAATAATATTTGAATGCAAAATTAAATATATATATACATACTATTTGAATTAATGTTAGAAAAAGGAGATTGAGAAATTGTGGGCAGCTCTAGATGCCAAATTGGAGAACAATTGCCTCTTGAATTTTAAAAATTAGGAAATATAAGAATAATATTTAGAATTTAGAAAATATACGATATTTTGGTCAGATTTGAAATACATGTCTACATCAGAAAAAATTAGAGTAAGTACCATTTTTATTTCATAATATAGGTCCAAATTTGAATAAGTATCCAGTGACTTATGGACGGGAGTGTATGTGGACATTTCTTTGCTGTTTCTTCTGAATGTTTGTGGTACTGGCTAGGCAAGCATCTTGGTTTGTTCTTATTTTTCTCGATAAGCATCGAACAATTTAAGAAATTTATTATTTTATTCTTTTGCAAAGTTTCTCTCTGCACATACGGTAAGTTATCGACTATGTACTGTACTCGTGGTTGGCAAGTTCACCACAATGGCAGCACTCTATAGAGAATCGTGGCAGTTGCAAAATTGCTCACATCATTTTTTGATTAAATTTTTTAAAAGTTTGCAGTCTGTTTCATTAAATTTTACTATTGATAATTCACATATAAAGTTAATATATGTAATTACCGACTATGAATTTTCTACTTGATCCATCAAATTACAGCGACTGATACAAAATGCGCACATAGAGGGCGCTGTTTGGTAATAAAACTGAATCCACTAGGAAGATTTTACGGCAATAGCAAAAGATTTTTCATAGATTTTTATTAAATTCTACAATGTCGTATCACGAACCCACCTTTAATTCTCCTATTCCTAATAAACGATTTAAAAATATTCTTTATTATCGAGAAAAGTCTCTATAAAACTAGTGACTAGTAACAGCTGGTGGCAGCAGTTGGTAGGACGGCGACGCCACATTTTCCGGCGTCCGGCATTTACAAAGCACGCGTTGACGAAACGTTGCCTGATAATTTTTGAAAAACCATAACAAAAATGTCGTACAAGGGACCGCAGAAAGTCCAGAAGGTGATGGTGCAGCCCATCAACCTTATATTCCGATATTTGCAAAACCGTTCGCGTGTGCAAGTTTGGCTGTTCGAGAACGTAAACCTCCGTATCGAGGGTCACATCGTCGGTTTCGACGAGTACATGAATTTGGTACTGGACGACGCGGAGGAGTATCATATGAAAACGAAGAACAGAAAACCGCTGGGACGCATCATGCTGAAGGGCGACAACATAACATTGATACAAAACACGAATCCAGGAGCGAACTAATCACCGAAGGATTACCTAACCTCGAAGGACAGTTTAGGAGAAACAACAAACGTATTATTTTGATCCACGCCGGGATCTCGTGTGTGGTTTCTACACATGGATGGAAGTGATATGATAAACACTATGCGAGAACATTGTTGACATCTTAAACGCTAAATGTGGCGCGTAAATGAAGATAGAATAGACAATGAGAAATTGACTAGTACAAATTGTCACTGGATATTGCTGTCACCTCAAAGTGACAATATCGTTCTCAATTAGAAAACTACTTTGTTGTTGACGATTTTATACTTGTCGAGGAATCTGGAACATTTGTTTGTTAGGAACTGCACTCACAGGGTCTGTTTCTTCCGATAAAAAATCTACAATGTGTGTTCCACCTATATGGAACTGTCCTCCGTTTTATACTATTGCTTGTCCGTAACAACAATTATAGATGTAAATACTACACGATGAGACAGTTATTGTAACAGATGCGGAATTAATAAATATTTTTGAATCAGAGTGTTATCGTTACTAATTTCATATAATTCCTAATAATAAGTAACTTCTCTAATTATGTGTAAGTACTTTAGCAACTCTCAGCGAATATATCGTCCAAAATAAATATTCATTTCTCTGTAATAACAATGAAATATTTTCTTTATCACAGGAGGTAAAGGAGCATGTTTGTCCTTCATCGAGAGATGCTTCGTTTTTATTGGGGAAAATGCAGTAGACACGGTGAAGACAACAGCGTTCTGCAATCTCCCGAAGGATGCACTGGTCAAGCTAATATCTTCGGACTACTTGAGCCTGGAGGAAGAGGAAGTATGGAGAGCGGTTCTGAATTGGGCCAAATATCAGGTTCTTTCTCCTTCACTGTTCTATTTCATGTCCGAGTACTTTGAATCCCTCCAATTCCAAGAAGACTTATCGCTCTGAGCATGTGTATGTTATGCAAGGTCTCAGACCTTATGTCGCATACGATTACCGGGTCCTTGGGTCCTCCTGAGGTTCCTGGATCAGAATTTAGAATTACGAGTTAAGGGAACGTTTAACCGTACAGACCACGCTTCTAGGCAGGGGTGACGCAGCCTACTCAACACTGGACGGAGGAAGAGCGCGTGAGGGTTTGCCAGCATTTGTCAGGGGTGATAAATCACGTTCGACTGCTGCTGATCGACAGCCAGGTGTTCGCCGAGGAAGTAGAGCCAACCGGAGCAGTGCCAATAGAGCTGTCCTTGGAGAGGTACGAATTTTTCAATCCCGATCGCTCAAGTGGCTCGAAATTCCTAAGGTACGGTTTGCCGGGAAATCTTGTCGTCCTTGGAGACTTTCGACTTTTACGTTCTGTTTTAGGTACCGGTATGCAGCACTGCCGAACAAGTACGCAGAAATCTGTTCAGACAAGCGGCTACAGCCAAGATTGAGTCCGTTTCTCTTCCCTGGATCGCAAATTCTCTCCAGGGATAAAATGGGGTTCCAACGTCTTCTGAACCAGTGGTATGGGTCACCGAAACAGAGTTGGCGTTTAGTGTACCGGTACGTTTATCTTGCACAAGACAGAATAAGTATACATCAGCAAATCATTGTGAACGTTGATCTATTTCAGAGCATCTAGTCATGGTTACTCGGCAACATCGTTTCACCGACACTGCGATGGCGTTTGTCCAACATACGTGGTTGCGCTGGTACGTCGTCCTAATTTTTGAGTATTTTTTTTCTCGGTATTTGATTTGTGCAATACACTGAAATTTTTCTTGACGTTGTAGGGAACTGGAGGAGAAATTTGTGGAGGCTTCAGTGATGCACCTTGGGGCAAAACTAACGCTAAAGGACGTTTCATTTTTTCTGAGAACGCCTACCTCTTCACTTTAACAAACAACCAACAAGATGTACCTCCCACGAAATATGATATTGTGAAGAAACCATTCGCCATTTGCTATCATCCAGAGTAAGAATTATTACTTCAATGATCAGTTTAAGTAGAATTAGTGTCTAACAGATTTTTAAGATTTTCTTAATGTATTTATTTTCTTTCAGTATTGGGCCAATCTTTGGAGCAGGAGCCGACCTACTCATTTCCGGCAACTGCAATGTGAACAAGGAGAGTTATAGTAATCTTCCCCACAGTTATGATGGAGAACATGCTTCCAATACTGTCCTGATGGGAGACTACCATTTCTATGTAGTAGATTACGAAGTTTTTACTCCCAATCACCCGGTTCCCAAATCCACACATTAATAATGATATATCCTTCTTTTCATAGATTTGTACATATATATTTGCATGAGTACAACGTGAGATGGAAATGTTCTGTTAGAGAACATGCAAAAGTGCAATTTCTCGTTCAGTTCAAGATTTAACATGAACTTAAATGTACACAAAGCATGATTATGGATATATCCCTAGTTATTAATTTTACTTGTTTATGCAATGAAATTTTATTGAATTGGTGGGAAATAAATAATAAATGATCCTGAAATTATATATGTATTGTGATCATTATCATGTATTTTATACGGTTATGTAGTCATGCGAGATTCGGTTGATACCTAAATTAATAGCAATCGAGTTTTCTATGCAGAAAATGCATAAACGATTGCGAATTTGTGTCCGTAGCGATCGTTAGGCTGGTTATGTATACGTTAACGAGCGAACGATCGAAATCGACCGATATTGGCTCGCAATTAAGGATTTGGCTCTGAACGGGATTAAAGTATGCCAAACAATCGTTCGTGTTCCGCATAGCAAGCGGACGAGATGCTTGGGTACACAGACCGGTTCCCAAGGGGCTTGTTAAATCACGCGTTAAATTGTGAACAGATGTCTTGGAAATCTAATCTGTATTACAACGGCGCGCTCGAAAGTAAACGTGAAATGTGAAAATCTACGGAAAAATGCGAACTGCTGAATACGCATTAGCGGCCATCAAAGGCGCCGATGACACGGATGTGCGTTCGATAAGTAAGATCGTGCCTATTCCACTTACCGTTAGCCAAAATTTCAACCTCTCTCGCCAGAAAACCGTGCAACAACGCGCCGTGCGTACACTAATTAAGTATTTCGAACAGAAGACCAGGAAAATCGAGAGGAACGGTCGTCTCGGCGCTTTCTTTTAAATCGTTCCGGTAAAATTCTCTCTTACCTCCTCTCCGCCATGTTCTCCTGGTACGAGCAGATACTTATCCACCGGTGTAAACCAAGAATTATCCAAGAATGCATTCCTCGAAGTAGTTCACGCGATTATCATAATCACAATTACTCTGCATTTTGCACATTTCTTCACCACAAATACTTTGAATAAAGGTTGTCGCACACTAGACCGCACGCCGCCTGACCAGCACCGTACCGCCATCGCCGTTTTGACTTTCTTCTATGTACATACATAGTTCATAGTTCTATGTTCTACATCGGGCAAATTTTTGCTCGATCGGCGGCGTGCGATCTAATGTGCGACAACTTTAAATGAGAATTTTAATATTATTTTCCAGATTTTATGCCTACCTCTCTCTTTAAAATGATGTGAATATTGTATTTCTCGGAAATGTATGAAATGGTTGAAAAAATGTATCCGAGACTTCGTATCAAAATTAATATCTTTATTTCACTTTTCTTTTCCAATTGTTATTAATCATCTACTTAAATTACATTAAATACTGCAAGTACTTGAAACAACGGATTTGAAACTATCATTTTTAAATGATCGAATTTCGTGTAAATCGTGTATTACGAATATTTGAAAATGTATCCGAGGCTTCGTATCAAAATTAACATCTTTATTTCACTTTTCTTTTCCAATTGTTATTAATCATCTACTTAAATTACATTAAGTACTGCAAGCACTTGAAACAACGGAATCGAAACTGTCATTTTTAAAAGATCGAATTTCGTATAAACCGTGTATTACAAACAATTTTTTCAATCGGTTTTGAAATTTGAAACAACGGAATAGAATCTATCATTTTTAAATGATCGAATTTCGTATGAACTATGTATTACAAACAATTTTTTCAATCGGTTTTCGTTGTTTGTACAAAAATTACGACAGCATGATCGCTCGGCCTAGTTTCGCTTGTTAACTAGTTCAACGTGGCAGTGTGTGGCTTCCGTATCTCTAATGAATCGCTAATTCTACGATTTAATGGTCGACGCGTTACAGGTGCGCATTTCAACTTGCAAAGTTGCTTTCTTGGCAGACCTGAACGTCGCAAACAACGAATACAGTTTTGTCTCGGGAAATGGTAGTGGTTCGGTTCTGCTGACGGCTTCTGCTGTTTCTCGAATCGGGCTACCAATGCGGCTTGACTTTGATCTCGACTGGGTCGAGGGTGAATAGTAGAGGTGGGTGAGTATCCGGAAATTCGGGTCGGGTCGGATCGGGTATTTCCCCGGGTTCGAGTCCAGACGCGGAAATTTCGGGAACCCGAAGTCGAGGCTCGGGTACCCGTCATTTTCGTTTGTCGGTTGTCAGCGATATCTTTTATTGGAAAAGGATTGAATAGGATATACCCTCTCGTTCTGTCGAGCGGACAACTCGAAAAAAGAAGAGAGGCTAGATACATTTCTTATTCTTGAAACAATAATTGGTGCTATTTCTCGAGACAGAACTGTACACCGAAGCACTAGTTTCTGGTTAATTTTCCAAGCAGATTTTTCTTCAGAAGTGTAGGGCCCAGGGATTGGTGGATTTGTACTTTACTTGTAAAACAGCATGGCTCCGTAATTGGCCTATCAGTCTAGAGATTAGTTGCAGTAACGTGTGCGCCGAGATTTATATTAAACATATGATATATTTCTATTTTTAATCCGCAAGAGTGCCGCGACGCGGTTTACAAAATTATTTAAATCAACGAAGTATACTGTTCAGTATAATTCGAAGATTCTTCGCTTTGAGCATGGTAACCAATGTTTGACAAATTTAGCTACTAATGTACAACATCTTTCTCTTCGTTCGATGATCTTTCAATTACGCTGAACAGTGTAATTCATTCGTCTATGTACAAGTAAGTACTGGCCCGGGTCCCGTTCGCGGAGCTGCCTAATTACTATGTACACTTTCACGCTTTTCTTAAATCGCTAATTGAGAGATACTTCGGGGTACGAAAAAAAAATCAAGGGTCCTAATTAATTAAATATCATATACATCTACGATTGCACGTGTCCGACGTCGGTGTCTAGATGCGATCAACAATATTCAACCAAAACATAAAATACTGGCCATTTATTGACTACCTCGATAATCCTCGATAACAAGTAGCTAACAAAGCATATATGTATAGAAAACCATTATAACAATAATCATCGTTGCGGTGTCGGCCGTTGTCAATGAAGAAACATGTTCAACGCCGTCAATGAATAAAATATTTTCGAGGGGGCACATTAACTGCTACATATGTACAAAGTACAAACTATATATACAAGACCGCATTGCACAACAATGCTCCACGATTGTTAATCACGCTCGCTGTACACGCTGTATCATGGAAAAGGGAAACCAGAAAGGAAGACTCCTGTATAAATTTCAAGTTATAAAATAATTACAAAGCAGAAAGAAGAACATAGTCACATACAATTTTCTATCACCTCGGAGTCTCGTCACATCCCCTGGTTCTTTCCCACGTCTGAAATCGTTGGGTATATTCTTCGTTGTATGGGGTTGTCATGGGACACACTCTTCTGAAGTCTCCCGCCTCGTCGCCGACGATCGGCGCTAACATTTTAGGGTCGGAGAGGCGTCATCGGGTTGGCGCGAACCGCGGCAGGTCCTGAGGCCGTGCTAAAAGCAAATCTGTGTTCGACGAGAGTCTAGGCTCGGCGGCGGGAAAAGTATAGTCCTCGGCGGCCGGCAAGGCGGATTGTCGGGGCGGTTAGCCGGCGAGTACAGGAATTTCACCGAAATTCCCGGTTGCTCCTGGTATTTCACTGGCCTCTGGTGATGGACGGGCCCTCTGAAGACGATCCGGGGGTGTTCCCTCGCGTGATCCTCATATCGGCGGAGATTCTTCGCGGCGAGTGTAAATAGGCTTGGGACAAAAGCAGAGAAGAGGCGGCTTGGCTCGACGGAGGCGTTTACATTGGCAGGCGTCGAACGCTTGTAAGATAAAGCGGTTGGCAACGTTCTACACGTGTACGCCGGTTTGTAACGCACGTTCCGAACACGTGCACCCCGCAGTTTGACGTGTTTATCAACCGATGCACCGGCTTTGTCGCTCTCCCGCTTCTGCGAACGCGTCACCGTCGAGCCGCGCGCCACCATCTCGCTCCATCTCACGATTACCGCGAGCCGGGGAACGAGCGCGCGCTCGTTAATTAAACCGGAGGACTCTCGTTAAAGTCGATTGGCTTTTGCGCAACCAGCCATCGATCGGCGACTCGCGATCCTCGCCGTGATTACCCGGAATTGAGACGTTAATCCTTCATTCTTCCCTCCAGCTGCGCCGCACCGCGCCGCAAGTAGTTGCCAGGCATTTACGCGCGCGAATTACGTTCAACGATTCGGGCGCGAATGATTTGTCTCCGAGATCAAGCGCGATTCCTCGCGGCTCCCCTACTACCTTCTCTCGGATCAGGCCAATTCCACGGCTCCGGGGAATGCAATTAACGATACTTCTTCTGGGACGGCTCTCTTCTGGGAATCCCGGTCGGCTATCGGGAGACTTCTAATTGACGATCGATGATCGGGGCAAAAACGGGAACGCAATTGATTGTAATATCACGTATCCATTTCTCACGCGCCGTATTTGGGAACGAGGGTTCGCGGGCAACTGCTTTCCACTTTCGACGGCGATCGGTTTCCGTCTTTGTGTAAGCAAACGTCCTCGCTCTCCGGCTCTCAGCCCATTATACAGCGGCCTAACGGGTCGCAGGCCGATCGGAAAGTCTTTTCTCTAGCATCTAGTTGTGAGGTCTATCGGCGCTGGTTTCCTTTTCAGCAGCGGACTATCCCGATCGCTCACGCTCTCCATGTCGATTTCATCCTCATCCTCGGTCTCGTCCTTCGCGGGAGTGGCCGCGGGCTTCATGGACAGGTCCATCGGGTTATCTTGGGGCGGCGGGCGGTCCGCTTCCGGTTCCGGACTGCAGATCGGGGAACCGTCCTCCGAACGTTTGATGGACACCGGAGATCTTTCCGCGTGCGTTCGTTGACTCTTCAGCACCGCGTCCAAGTAGAATCGCTTCGTGTACGATTCACCGGTTTCCATGTTCGGAGAGGAACTTTGTCTGGGTGTTTGCACGTTGTGATTGTGCGCGTATCTGTCATTGTTGTTGTTGTTATTGTTCTCGCAAGTGTCCTTGTTGTCGACGCTGATCGTCGTGGTGGTGGTGGTGGTTGTTGTTGCGGTGGAAACGGCGCTCGTAGTGTCCTCGATCACAGGTGAGTGTCGAAGGAGGTTTGGCGGATGGTTGGACACCAGAGGATGAGAAGCTCCGTGAGAAGCGTAGAGATGGTATGGGGAGAACATGGTGAGACTTGGCGGCGGCAGGAACGCTGGCGGTATCAGAGACATTCCACCTAGGTGGAATCCGAGTGGCAAGCTCATCATTTCCTTGCTGAGCGCCGATAGATCGGCTACGGAGGGTTGCAGGTGCGAATGCAACGGCCGGAAGCCGGGGTGTCCCGAGTACGCGGCTCGTCTCTCGGATATCTCCACGGAACTGTCACTGTTGTGCGACTCCGGAGAGCTTATGCTCGGCGAAGTCGAGTTCTTGTAGTCGTCTAAACCAAGCATCAGCACGTCATCCTTCCGCTGCGCTCCATGGATGCCGATAGGTGGGCTCATGGGTTTTCGTTGTTGCTGAGGCTGGGGTACATTTGGCAGTGTCTGCTGGAAGTGGTGTTGCTGTTGCTGCTGCTGTTGTTGTTGCTCTTGCAGCAAGCAATGGATCTTGAACCAGTTCGACCTACGACCGTACCTCGAACCGGACTTCGACATGCCTACGAACAGGCACTTTCTCAGACGACACGCCTTGCAGGCAGTCCGATTCTTCTTGTTGATCACGCACTCGCCGCCATTCTTGCACTCGGAGATGCTGCTCAGGTTGTTGTACGATCTCCCGAAGAAGGACTGTAACAAATCGAGAACACGGTTCGTTACTGCTAATGCGGTAATTAAGGTGACATCGTTTTATACCGCGAGACGGAGTAGTACGGCGCACGCGATTTACATGCAAATTGAGAGCTCAAACATTTAGCGAAAGATGAGCAGCCGCACGGTCGCGTCGCCGCCGCGCCGCAGTGAAACGCGTAATGAGCACAGGGGAGTCGTCGTGTCGGTTGGCAATAGCGTGCTCTCGTTGTCTCATTCATGCTGTATACTACGGGGAACGGACCCCGGTGTAGGCGCGTGCGGCCTACTATGCTCGTGCTAATTGCCCAAATGGTGCAATTCCGTGATTCCGACACCGACGCGGCGGCTTTCGTGTTTCCAGCTAGAGAGTCCCCTTTCATTCGCATAAATTCCCACGTCATTTCTTTCTGATTTGCCTAAGCGCACGCGTTCCTCTCTGCCTCCCCCTCTGCCCCGTTGCCCCGTAAACGCGTTCCACAACGAATCGATTATATTCCACAGAAAAATGCTTCTCATTCCGTCGGAGGGTATTGCGATCGGCGCGCGTTATCCTAAATAGACGAAGCGAGAAATCCCGACGGACGCGGCACGCGGCGCGGTGTTACGAAACCCGCGCGATTTAAGACCTCGTTCTTTATAACAGGCATCGAGAGAACCGGCTTCGTGGCCCGTGGCACACCATGCATTTAAGCCAGAGCGGCGGGGCCGGTGCTCCGAAACACCTACAGCTTCCTATGCAACCCGCTAGAAAATTCTGCCCTTCGCGTGGCTAATCATCGGCCTTTAAAGGAGAGACGCGAGGTGACGCGGCGCGGTGTGCGACATCCATCGACTTTCGCTTTTTCTGCCCGTACGCACGGCTATATTATTAATCGTTTCTGGTTCGTTTGTCCTGAAAACGAGCTCTTCCTGCGGCCCAGTGGTCCCCATGCGCGCGGGCTGCGTGTTCCACTTGTCTCCAGCGTCGTCGTCGTCTTCGTCGTTCAGTCATGTCTGAGCGCGTCTCTCAGCGTCGTCGACCAGGTCGAAGAGGAGGCGAGGGGACCCGAGCCACCTGCAAGAGGAATACGCGCGCGACGCTTCAGGAGCGATGACACAATCGCGAAAATGCTACCGTTATTACGTGCCTCGGATGGTCCCTCCTCTCCTTCCTCTCTGGTCGCGGCACACGCTCCGGGATTATGCAAACGGCACGGCACTTTGAAACCTCGGCCGCAGCGCGCCACGCCGGTTGCCTTTTCATCGTCGAACCTTCCAGCGCGATTGTTACGGTTTCCTTTCGAAAACTCTGACCCCCCCGATAAATAGACCGGCTAATTACGCCACGGTGAACTTTCTTGACGCAAAAGAAACGTATCTCTCTGTGAGTCACCGCGGGCGCGAGCGCGCGCGTTCGCGTCGGAATAAAAAAATAAAAACGCGGGCAACAACACTGAAATTCCCCTGTCTCAATGAACGGATAATGAACCATTGTACCGTTTCCCATTGGTTCGCCGGTGGTTTTTACGGCGAGCGCGGATAACGCGGTTCGATAAACCGCGGAATCGGTCGCCCGTGTTCGGGTGTCGGGCCTCGCCAAGGACCCGTCGCGCGTTGCGATTCGCGTTCCGACGAGTTTCACCTTTAAGAACACACCGAGAGAGCCTAATCGTGGGAGAGATCAACGGGAAGACATTGCGCCGGGCCGTGCTTGAGCAGCACGTGTGCGCGTTTCGTCAATTCGCCCGTGCTCGGGAAGCCTTGCTTCGAGGCGGTGCTTCCGGCGCTTCGCACTTGTCTGCCACAATTGTTTCCGCCCTAGTTCACCATTACGTCACCTCGACATTGTTTCGTTTCGTTATTTTCGTTTTCAGGCCCATCGTAGCATGTCAGCTCCCCACCGACCGACTACGCGTTCCCCTTTACGCTCGAATCGCGGCCCGTACGAGAGATACAGAACACGCTGCTACTGCTACTACTACTACTACACCAATTCGACCACGAATGGAACTGTAGGTATTAATTGTTCAACCTAGATACCTGTCCTATTCGATGCCACAATCGTATCTGTCCGCTTTGCTGCGTTCTGTAACGTTTTACGCGACACGATTACGATTCACGGAAACCGTACGCGTTGTTGAGCTCGGAATCGCGGTACAATTTGCTTTGCGGGTTCGTGCTGTTATCTGTATGCAACGTGCACTTTACAACGATTTTCGATTCTGGAATTACCGGATTGAAATCTCAATAAATACGTCTGTACAATTTGTATAACAAAATCGATACAGCTACTTTGATAATTTGGCGTCTCTAGTGTTGAAATGGTACCTATGACAAGAAGATGACCAGATTTCCAACGTCAGTTCTTTTTCGAGTCGACTCCACGAATTTTCTTTGTTGTGTTAGTAATTCAACAAGCTAATAGACGAGCACACTAATTTTCAAATAATTATAACACCTCTTGAAATCATGATTATTTTGGAAACTGCTTGGGTCTCGAGCCCGGCTTCCTTCCCGCAATTGTCCGCCGTTCCAACTAGACACGATTACTTTCGGAAGTTCGGTTGACACGCATGCCTAGTCAAACGTTTAACCTCGGCCACGAAGCATTTCGTGAAAGCGTTCAGTGTTTCGACTCAGCTTTACGAAACTGCGGAAAAGACCGCCCCACTCGCAACCCGCGGAACACGAAAAAAAGACACGCAAAGAAGACATTCGATCGAAGCATTCCGCTCTCAAGATTGCTTTATCAGAACACTTTTCCCAAATCACGCCGACGGCTTTCGTTCGAAGTCTACGTAATCATCGGAAGGATTTTTTATGGATCCGCTGGTAAGCTTGTGAGCAACGAACGGAGAAGGGAACTCACCTTGCAGCCCTCGCAGGTGAATGCGCCAAAGTGGAAGCCGGCCGCGGGCTCGCCGCACACCTTGCACTGTTGGTTCATCTGCAACAAAAGATAATGGCTTTGTCTGAATTCGTGGTGTGGCGGTGTTAGGCGTTGCGGCGCGTTATCTGGGATCGTGTTGGCGGGGCCAAACGCACCGTGTTTTCCATGGATTCGTCACTCGCCGGAATATTATGAGCTTCCGTTCCGGTGAATGACGAAACCGAGGAAAGAGAAAAGTCGACGATGTGCGCCCGAGGGCGCGACGTCGCGTAACGTCCAGGCATATTTCTACGGTTCGACAGAATCACAATGCAGGCGTTATCGTGCGGCCAGAACACCGATCGCGTGATTGGGTAAGAGAAGAGGCTCGTTGCGCAATGTCGGCGGTATACGCGCGAATCGCTGGATCGTGGCAAAGCGGTGCGTGTTACGTTCAACGAGCGGAAAACCCTCGGTGCACTTGCTTCTTCCCTCTCTGTTCGACCGAGCGACTCCTTTCGCCTTCTTCGGTCGCTCGTCCGGAAAACGGTTCGCGGTCTCGTTTTCACACCTTGCCGATTTCATTGCGCCCGCCTTTCTTACGTGTAACAGAGATTTTAAAAATCAACGACTAGGGCGCAGCACCGGTCTCAAAACGGAGGTCCGATCGGTCGTGAAACTACTCGAGGATACAGTTTTTACGACTGCCTCTGCACCGAGAATTCTAATGAAGTCCGGGAATATGGGACAATAGTACTGACCCACATACGTAGCCCGAGGGTACGCCGTGTCACCTGCGGCGACTTTCATACATGACAGACTGTCGCTAAATGGGAAAGTAAATCTCAGCTAATGGAAGAGACATCGATTGTTTGATCAACGGAGTCTCTCTTTCCTGACCTACACCCCACAGTCGTTGACTCTTCTCATTCGCGGACGCTCCGTGACTCGGCGTGCCTACGCATACTTTTAATTCCACGTTCGATTCTTTTTTTTTCCTTCTACGTTCCCTTTTCCCTCCTCTACGCCGCTAGGTCGAAAACCGCTTATGGCGGTACCTCACCCTACACATTGGCAATGTAATTCTTGCTCCCACTTTACATCCTCCAAGTTACACAGGAAGAACACATATCTACTCGATGCAGTACCGTTTTATCTTCAGATCGTGCGATCCGATGCTACACACCGTCACCACAAACCATCCCAAAAATAGAATTCCAGATCCTAACTGTTGACGCGAATCTTAGAGGTATATCAACTTAAGAAATTCTACATGAATCATTTTCTTATCTTAAAAAAAAGATGACTCGAATCTTCGAACAGAATTTTGCTCCGGAATAGACTCTACCTGAAATTGATTATCCGATCGCGTAAGGGGACTTGTCTACGCGCGTGGAAGTCAATGAGCAGGTAACACTTCCTCGTCATCGACTTCCTGTCGATGACTTTCATGTCCGCGCCGCCTTAGAATCGTAAACAGACTGGACAACGGTTTGAAATTTCGTTGGTTGGTTCGGGGCCGAAGATGAAGAAAGCCGCGAGATTATGCCAACGCGATTGCTTCAACGTTATTTTCGAATCCAGCGGAAAAACTGGCGTATCCGTGCGATGTGGCAATCGTCGCGGTTTGCTTGGTGGACCTCGACGATTGCTCCGACACGGCGCGAAATCGAGCGAGCGAGCGAGCGAGCTAGCTAGCAAGCAAATCGTCGGGGAGGAAAGAGAGAGCGTCGGTTAATTGAATTTAAATGACGATGTATTCTCGTTAAATACTGCCTGCGGGCCCGGTTGATATTTGAAGTGGGGGAGAGAGGGACGACGCCGCATCTCTTCCCTCGGCTCGTCTGGTTTGGGCTCGGCCCCAGAGGGATTGTTCTGCGCTATTAATTACCGATAGATGCTGGCGGATCGATAGTCACGGTTAACGCTCGATGGCGGCGGCGGCGACCAGGACGATGAGGACGACGACGGTGCGCGCCCGAGGTATCGCAACCTGCACTGATTGCAGGTGTGCATCCGGTGAGCCATTCAGGGGGTGCCTGCATACTCGAGCGTTTCACGTCGATGCGGTTGCAACGTGCTTTAAGCCATATTGTTACGGTTGCGTGTCGCAACCGGGCCTCGCGCGACCGCTGATACCGGCGAGTTTACCGGCTTAATAGAATCGACGACGCGCAAAAGAATGATAGATGATTCAATGTTCCCCGCTAATAAATGACTTTTAATTATGGCCTCTCCGCGGGCACAATAAAACGGTTGATTAATTAACTCTGCGGCGCGTTCGCGCCGACGGACCGTGTTTAGGAGTTACTTAACGGAGTCCCTTGCCTCCGCGTCGCTAATGATCGTAAAATATTGGGATGATAATTATTTCTAATAAATCCCGCGGTTCCTGCGACTATTCCGCCGATCGATCATCGAGGAAGAAAAGTGAATACCCCGTAGAGAAAGTTCGCGGATCCTCCGCGCGACTCCGTCTCGATTCATCCGCCGGGAGGAAAGTCGAACGATAATGGCCGAGGACCCGATACATTTGTCGAGGGATTTCCGCTCAGACCGGACCGGCGCGGGTTGTAATCATCGTCGCCAAGACCGATCGCGGAGACCAGATATCGATAGACGCGATTGTTGCGCTAGTCGATCGAACCGTGTGAATCGTAACGACTCCCTGCTAACGGCTCGTTACTTTCGAGCGCGATCGATCGGCTGGCTCTCCCCCGCGCCCGACACTCTTTGATCATCGACGATTCCATGGAAAGACACTCGACGGGATGCGAAGGTGCAACCGCGAGCACGTTTCAGCGTTCAAAGGGATCAATCCGAGTTCCTACGTTCCCGCTCCGGCGATTGTCCTCCTTTCTAGAGCTGACCTTCTCGATAAAGACACTTACCCGCTCCTGATCTTCCGCTTTCAGAAAAGAATGGCATCGATCCGCAATCATCTCAAGCGCTAAACTGTTCTTCTCGTCCCGACACCCTAACATCAGAGGAGAGAGAGACTCCTGTCGAATTAGCGGATTCTTTCTTCGTTTGCATGCGCGTGAAAGTCGCACGTTTGGTCTAGCAGCGGAACTATTTTAAATGACCGACGCCTCGTTACTTTCGTCGTGCGACACCGGGAAAACAAGACGCCTCTAGAATTCCCAGCTCGGTTTTTCGCCTCACGATTCACACCCGCGGAAATCGTCTCGGTTCCCTGTTTTTCGAATGCTATCCGAGAAGATCGGAACGGTTTACGACCGGCACCAACCACCTATGTCGTTCTCTCCGGACAGTTAAAACATCCCGATGTTTTTCGCCATTCAACGATCTCCTCGATTTTTAACCTACACGGCCGAAACCCAGGATTGTAAAAAAAAGGTCCACTAAGCCGCTTTTTCGCCAAGGCCTAGTGACCGTTAACGCGCCTTTTTATTGGTGAAAAATGGTTCGGGTTCTATTTCTTCCTAGCAGTAAAGCGCTCAAAGAGGCCGGCTGTACAGGCAGGTCAGTTTTTTACTGCTCACTGCCAGCTGCAATTATCGGGGACGATTTGCAATAAAAAGGAGCGGTCGTCTGAGCGACACTTCCAGCCTGTGGCCCTACGTTATCGTTCGTTTTCTCTTTTCTCTCTTCCTAAGCTTCCCTGTGCGAACGCCGTTAGCGTTTCGAACGACCTCGATTTTACTGTGTCCCGACTAGTAAAATACAGCAACGATTTTTTTTTTACGATTGTATTTTTAAACGACCGCCGGAGCTGGAACGAGGTTGCATCCGACACCCTTCGTGAGCTCATCTTCGCAAAGCAACGCGATCCAGTTAGCAAAGAACAGCTTCCGGTCTTTCGAAACGAAACGCCGTTCCGCAACGCGCGCTCCGGCGATCGGCCTTCGCGCGATGCAACGTGGACCGTTTGTTTCCGATGCTATTATTCCATCGCTCCTCGATAACCCGATTCAGATTCGTATCTAACAATCGCGCAACGCGTCGAACACGCTCGAAATGGGAACGCGACGCCTGCATTTCCCGCGAGCCGATCCATTTGCACATACATTAACGTTAAAAATTACAGATACACTCGTGTCGACGAGTTACGCGATTCATTTTTTACTGAAAAATATTTTCTAAACCTTAGTCTACACTGAACCAACATCGTGCACCCTTCCCTTTTTTCTTTACACCACTAATAAAAAAAGATGGCAACATCAAGAATTTTGCTTCAATGTGGACACAGCTTAACGCATTGTTTATCGATCGAAATATTGTGTATTAATTATCCGCGGTCGTAAACCGTCGGAATCAATTTTGTAATCGACTCTCGCCGTGGTTTCTTTTTGATGTCTCGCTGAGAATATTCAGTCAGCTATCATCGCGATCGGGCCAGATACGATCTGTTAGTCGGTATTAAATATATTAAATAATTAAGCTTAATCACGACGCCCGAAGGTACGCGAGCGGCACGGCCTTATCGCGGATTCCCAGACGGTATCGTCGGAATCTTGTCTGACAGCGACGATTTCGCTCCGTGACACGACCAACGACAAAGAAATCGGTCGGCCAGACGCGCTCAAATTACGAAACGCACGCGTCCTTCGCCGCTTCTGCTCGCTCGTAGGTGTATGCGATTCAACTCGATTTCTTCGACGAAACGAACGCGTTCACGATGCGGAGGCTGATGGTAATTGATTATTATCAGTCGCCGGTTCCGATCCACTTAACGCCGAGCATCGCAATATGTTCCCGACCAACGTCAATTTTATTAAAACGCGTTAACATTCTACGAATTCGGAAGGGAATCGACCGATCGCGGTTAGAATAAAGAATTCATGCGTACCGTGACAGTTAAACCGTCTAGTGTTGTCCAAGTGTCATCCACGGCGGTGTAAATCGTGTGGCCGGTATATCTCAAGAGAGCGGCACACTATCCAAAACACTTTGTCTCCATATCGTATTATGGAACTGTCGCAAACAGATTCGTGACACTGATCGATCGGCCGCGGCCACTGGAGCGTCGGCTGTCGACAATTCCTGGGAAGTCCGGCGTGAGAGATCGAGCGATCACTGACAAACTCACTTCGTCTCCTCGAACAACACAAAATCTCCGTCGAGCGTTCTCACTGTTCAATCACGAAAACAGTTCGCCACTGTCGATGCGCGGGAAAATCGGCGAGACAGTATCTGGACCGCCTGACGAAAACGTCACTTCTGGGTTACGAACGGAACTGAAATCCAATGTCCTTTTTGTATCCTTGGCAGAGGGACGAGTAGGTCCCGAGCGTTTTTCACTGATGGTCGGATGACACTAACCGGGAAATGTCACCTGAAGTTTCAGTTGGACCGGGTAACGGAAGAAGAAACGATAGCAGATAAAAATAGGAGAAACATGAAGAAGATTCTTGACGCGGCGATGACCGTTAGGTGAATGACTTTGGAAGGCGAGGGTGTCCACGTCGATTCTTGAATCAGCCCCCACCTCCGATTATTTTATACGGTCCCACTTCGTTCGCTCGATCGGTCGACCGCTCGTTCGTTCGTTTGTTCGTTCGTTCGTTCGCCAGCTAGGCTCGTGCGCTCTCGTAAGTATACTTCGAATGGGCCTTATGGGCACACTGTGCGTCGGATCAGCGGAGAAGCGTGCAGGGTCCATCCGTGGCACAGGTGGGCTGCGGGTCCTAACGTACCTTTGGTGGGGGGTCTTGCTGGACGGCCAGAGGGATCCTCTCGGACTCCGGGGTGGGGGAACAAGGGAGGGGCCTCACCATCTTACCCTCTCTTCGCCTCTCTTCCTCCTCCTTTGCCCGGACCTCCTACCCTCGGCGATCTCGTGGACCTACGAGACACGGGTTTGCACGCTGACGGTATCGATAAGGATCCTGCGGTTTCGAGGACCTTTTCTCTACCCCCTCCCTCTTCCTCCTTCTCCCCCTTCTTCTCTTCCCATCGAGCCTCTGCCAACTCGAATCGACGGTAGGATCTGCGCGGTAGCAACTATCCAATACTTTTTTACGATCGTGCCGGATTTGAGAATCGCTTACGTAAGATTCTTTTTGACAGGACCATCCGGAAGATGAAAGACTCGAGATCAATCCGATGGCTCTCCTCGCATGAGCAACAGCTAATCAGTTTTTGTTGCTTGTTCGAGGACTCGTTCGAGGATTTCAACTGTGGAGAGGATACCTGGAGGTGTAGATCGCATAACTTTTCCGTTGAGTGTGCTTGAAAAAGATGCAGTTCAAAGTACAATGTAATGAACGACAAAAACACGAAGTCTGAATCATTTTTAATAAAAAGACAAATTTTTTAGCCACATTTCTGGTCGCTTTATAATTTAGTCAACATTGCCAAGATGGTTCAACGAAAACTAAGAAATAGAAATTTTTCACCTAGAAAAATTATATTCTGAAGGTAAAAGACGAATTAAAACCAACAACAGATAATCCTCATGTGTTCACATCAGGCACGGTCAGTTTTTGTTCAAGTACAGTACTTACAGATTGTTTAGTATTACTCACTGCACAGATCAGTGCTAAAATTAGTTCAAAGAATTGTACCCCATACTTGTGCAGAGTAACACAATTCTCGCTGCAATGTCCTTGAAGATCCAACCACGGTTGCTCGTAGATCATAGAGATCTTAATGATCGATAACAGCTTTGGGGATTGTGTTGGTGATATATGAAAGCATGCTTAGGCATTCCTCGTCGCCTTTCATTTATTCTATTTTACTTAGACGAAATGCTGCTTGCGTTCTACGAAGAATGGAAACTTACGTATTTCGAAAATCGAAGTTATCGATGAATGCATCAGGACCCGAGGACACTTCCGCTTTTGGGTAGTTCGACCCTCGGCAGTGTTGAGACTAACACAATGAAACGGTAATAAGAGCACGGATCAGTTTTTTTCATGATTGTCATCAACATTGCCATTTGTCAATTTTATGGAACCTCTTTACAAGTTATTGTTACATTTACAGCGTTATAAATCACTTTTTACAGCACTCAGGTTTGAAGCATGTTGTTGTTGAACTATAAATTTAAATGCAAGTTGGAAAGAAAACTGAATATTTAACAGAGAGTCGTAAATTCATTCTCATTTCTCCATAATGGGGAGTTTCAGTAGTCAAAAGTGCTAGATAAAAGATCAATCTAGGCCGCGATTACCCTTAAAAATCCTATTTTTACGTTTACGAGGCGTGATTTGCATTATTCGGAAGCATAAAGCTGCGCACGTAGCTATGTATTTTCATAAAGCTGCGACAGCTACATGCTACCGAATAATGCAAATTACGTCTTGTATACGTAAAAATAGGACTTTTGGGGGCGATTGCAACCTAGATTGATATTTTATCTACCGCTTTTGAGTATTGAAAAACCCCATTTTTGCAACATCGAGAAATGAGAAGGCGCGTCCCGCATCCTTGCAATTCTAGAAACGAGTTAAAATAGCTGCGAGTGCAAAGAGTTAACAATTTTTATTATACTTTAGAATTTTTCCTCGAGACGAGTTTTTGTTCTTTCCATTGAACTAAACCTCTATTATGAGGCTGAAAGAAAGGAGAAAAATTAAAATATGTAATTGAAGAATAACGATCAACGTAAAATGTGTATCTGGCTACCATCTTTGACAATTGATGCAGACAATTTTTTTATTTTGCATAAAGATCCGCCGTGTAATTATTATGTTTCGTATTTACGAGTGCCTGACATCAATAGGCAACATTGTTTTTATATGTAGATATATGCGCATTTCGAGCATACATAAATATAATTTATGGCCGGCGCGTTATTGCCGAGGAAAACAATTTAAGCGCAACGTTTTGCCAAGATTAATGTTTCTTATTGCAAACGGTTCATAACGGTTTATAAAACACTCGTAAAACTTTTCTTTTCATAAAAAGTACTATGTAGCTAAGCTTTAGTGTCGGAACGGTTCGCCCTAGGTATATAATTCTAATCGTTTCCGAAGCCTTGGCTTTATTTCCAGGAATATTGAGGGGATTTCTAGAAAATATGCGTAGCTATACCTATGAATGGGGATGCGGTACGGTCTCTGGTAGAGGGGAGACCTTGCTGGCGCAGGCGGTAATGGCCATGGGTAACAATAGGCTTTACTACGCTGTGAAAAAGAAAGGCCGAAAATGTAGTGATGATGGTGGTCAACGAATCGGTTAATCGGCCCATCGGCTGCTTTTACGATGCGATCCTCATTTTAATTGGAATGTACCCGCACCGCTTGCCTATCTAACCGGGATACCAAAAAAAGAACACCCCGTTATAAAAACTGTCTCAGAAATTTCTAGGATTATTTTTATGCTACACTTCGCATTTTTACGACCACGCCATTGTGCTAATCCTTATGGGCGCAAAGTGCCGACTAAACGGTCGGATAGCATGTCTTCGTGAATCCGGAGGTAAATAAAGGAAAAAATAAACGGAAAGGATGCAACGATGCAACAATAAACTCGGCGTGCTATTTTTTGCTCGTTTCCTATTGTCGTGTGGTGAAGTCGCGGCGGTCAGGAAATTTCCGTTCGAGTTTCATGCGACCCGCACCCCGACAGCCCCCGGGAAACATTCCCGTTGGCTGCGAGCGTGTCGTGTAGCGTTTTATCATGAATAACAATGTCCATTAACGTTAACACGGCACCGATCCCGCTTGAAAAATCGGGGATCACGCTTTCATTTCACCGGGCAGATACATCTTCCAGTAGGAAAGAGGTCTTTTAGCCTCGAGGGGGGTAATTAGCCTCTACCCTAATTCGTTTGGATCTCCGAGGGTCGTCTAAACGGCGATGCACGCGAGAAGCTATCCGAGACCTCGCCGTGTCGAGGCGGCCGTAATCACGCCGTTGCGATGAAAAGTAATTGCGATCTCGCCGACCTCTACTGCAACTATGTACCGGGGGGGATTCCTCATGGATCCTAACCCGGAGGAAGATCCATCCTGCTGGCAGGGCAGATACGCGGGAGAGCGCCGCGCTAATCATGAATGCAACGTTTGTACCACAGGTGGCGCCACATGCACCAACTCTGAGCTGATCGCGATCGCCGGCCCCCATTCAAACGAGCTAATTAACGCTTTTTCTTTCTGTTAGGTTGATCGAGTTGCTTCCCAGGCTCCCGGGGAATTCTCAATGACGAGACAAAAACCGTGACGTCAATACGCTAAGAGCCGATCAATTAGGTAAACAAGCCTCCCTGATCGCTTGCGTATTCACGCTTTTTCACCATTATCGAGCGTGCTCTTTCGCGCCCAGGATTAATAAATTAATCGATCTCACAATGTTCGCTCGGTCAGATTAATTTCGTTTATTGATCGGAGGATTTATTTCGCGAGCGATACGCTTATCGAACAGATAATGCGTCAGCAAACATTGCAATTAGCGAATGGTAATAAGCTATCGCGGATTACGCGCTTCACGGATTTCTGCGATCTTAAGGAAGACACCAGCAAGTTGGCTCGTTGGTCTAGGGGTATGATTCTCGCTTCGGGTGCGAGAGGTCCCGGGTTCAAATCCCGGACGAGCCCGTGGAATTTCTTTACTTTTACTTTTTACGAACGCATACTTTCACGCGGCCACAGTCGAAATTTCGACGACTGGATGGAACCTTGAAGTAACCTTCGAGACTTCTTTATGTATACTATTCCTAACGGTACACCTTTTTTTTGACACGCTGATTCCTGCTCATCCTCATCAACCACTTTTTTACTTTCGTTAGGACAATTACGTCCTCCTCTTTCTTTTTCTGAATAGTCTCGCTCGATAAAGCAGCCTGAAACTCGTGCGTTAGTGTGTCGGTCGGTGTTAATGTTACTCGGATGATTAATCTGAGGATAATAGCGTTTTCGTTGTGTTGGACACGTTGTTCTCCCGATTGTAACAGTTCATTCGTTGACCTCTCGCGGTACAATCTTCCTCGTAGCTAGAATAGATTGAAAGTTGTTTGTGTTTCATGGTTTACTAAAAATTAAAAGAATTTTTATTTTGCATAAAGATGCTAGCGATTATGACAGAATAGAATTTTAATTCGACCTGAAAGAAAAATATAACATTTATATTTGCAGTTTCTAATAGTTGGTGGTCTTAGAAATGTGTTCCTCAAATAGTTCGGTAATAAAATCGCCAAACCTAGAAAAGGATAAAGAGACGGCAGTAATTAATAAACGAATAAATCATTAAGTCTGTTTAGTCAACAAACATTGGGCAATAACTTCGCGGGGCTCGCGGATCCGGCGAGACGCAGGACAATGGTAGGACAGTGCTGAAAGTGTAGGCCACACGTAGAGAAAAATAAATTAACGACCTGGCCCTAATTGCACGTTCAAAATTTTATGGCCGAGCCTGTCGCACACTCGAAGTGTACACGACTACGAATGCGCTGCGAGCGGGGCAGACTCGAGGAGTCTAGAGGGGGGCAGTAATTACTTCGGACGTGTTCTCGTCCTCGATAAAAAATCATACCGAAATGGTGCGTTTATTAATTACGTATTACTTAATCACCCAGTCGAAAAAGAGGCGTAAAGAATGAAAGCGCATCATGGTTTCTTTGGTCGACGAAAGAACGGACGAGCCCGTAGGAGCATCGTTCCAAAACGCCGAAAAGCTGGTCATAGGACCATTTTTCGAAGTAAAGAATTTTGATCATGTGAGTAGTAATATCGTTAGGTAATAGTTCAAACTAACGCACTTAAAGTGCGTTCAAATACTTTCGTGGTTCACTGTACAAGGAACTATAAAATTTTCTATGCAAGACAGCAAAATACCATTACGATTGTGTGCTTGCAGTCGGATCTAATTCATGAATATATTGTATATAAATAATATATAATGATAATTTTAGAGAGATATAATAATTTTAGAAAGGTTTTTAGTGTTCCTCTAGTGTCTTTAATGCTTGACCAGCTTTCCGGGATTTTGGAACACTGTACGTCGTCTCCGCCCGCCAGTAGAATGATCTGTCCGCGATTGTGTCGTACATTTTTGGCCAAACGTTCACTTTCAGAAGCAATGATGGCCTCTTTTACCGCGCGCTTTATACGTCTGCGTTGTGTAACGCGGGACGTTTTTTCTTCTCGCGCGTCTGCCTGTCAAATGTCGAAACGTTTTCGCCCCGAATTAACTACGATTGTGCGGATTCACGAGGCCCTACGGTGCACAATAGCGACAGTTTCGAGGTTGTTCTCCGCGAGACAGGATTGTTTATACAGTAAATAAAACTAGGGAACCGTGGATCGTTACAAAACGACAGGTTGCAAAATGTGGACGAACTCTCCATTATGTTGCCATCGATGGCCGTGCTCCCTTATCTCACGCAACGCGCGCGTTTATCGCCGCCGTTGAAAGAGTTGAACGGGAAATAGATTTTTAGATGGCCGTGTTTCTCGTAAAATGCCGATCCCGCCGATTTTATCGCCGCGCGATATTTTACCGGCCAACGAATCGACGGTCATAATGGACCGGCCTTCGTAAAAGTCCTTCGATCTCTGCGACAGCCGCGGCAATAAAACGAGTTTCGGGGACGTCGTACGTTTATTTCCGTCACTACGTCAGAGAAAGGATTGCCCCGATGAACACACACCAATGAATTCGGGCGCACTTTTTGGCGCTAACTTCTGGTCGACAGTCAAAGGATAGAGTGATACTATTATAGGTATGGTCACCGCTGAATCAATCTACTGTTCAATGAAGTTCCATTTCTCAATTTCCTATCTAATAATCCTCTGAAACATTTGGTCTTACAGGCCAACAATAGAGGAAGTAAGGCAATTTTTATAAATATAGAAATATTAGGCAGTACTTAATAAATACAAATATTGGTAAACTTGTCGAAACGCCACTTCCTCACGGATTTTGATGAAATTGAAAACAACTTTTTCCTATACAGATAATAGGCGGTCCATTTTAGTTTTTTAGATATTTACAAAAAACTGTTAGTTCGATTATAGCGAATTCGGAGTTACGGAAGTAACGAGGGACAATTTTACCTAAATATTATTCAATTTACAAAATACAAATACTTTGCATGATTCTCCGATTTATTTCGAAAGCACATGATCGATACAGAAAATTTGAAGGTAGCTGGTTAAGGAAATCAACATTTGACAAGCGAAACAACGATTTATAGTTGTTGTGCAACAATGATCAGATTTAATAAATTAAGATTGTAGTTTGAAATTCACATTTGCGTTCGTCTTTCAATTAAGGGAGAGATTCCAACATCGATGATTGATCGTCGCTGTTAGGAAGACGCACAGTGTCATTTCTCACTTCATTGTGTCCAGTGATTCCTAGAGCTATCTGCACAGGGCTTCTAGGATTCTACAGAAAAATCAATGCACGACCGCATGCTCATTATTACATGTACACGGGGAACTACAGGTGCAGGTGCACCTACGTGCGAGGGAGCCGCTTGTGGTCACTCAGTCTCTTCGCGGCCACCTCTTTCAATTACCCGGGTCAGCTCGAGGTCGATGTCGTTTATGCGCTTTTGAAGGCCCGGCAACTGGCGAGCAGATTATGCAGCGATAAAATATTGACGCGTTTACGTTAAACGGTTTTTTTTTACCGACGTGAAATCCTCCCTTTATCATCCTGCTGGAAACTGTGGCTTGCAGATTAACGTTCGGCCGCGAACCTCTCTGAAAAGTCTGAAACCAGAAATTGGCAAACAGTTAACGAGGTCTACTTCGTACAATAATGTGGACCAATCCTGAACCATTTTTAATCACATTTTTAATTTTTCCAAGGACCAATCTTGCCATACTGTTGATATTTAAACTAACGCAGAAAAACCAATCATCAAACGCACTTACCACGGAAAGATATTTTTCACATTAAGCAAGTAATGTACACATTAAGTAATTTACATTATATTGTACTTCAATTACATTTTATTTTAATTACATTGTATTTCGATTGCACTGATGATTCGCGTAATTAGAAATTAAATTAAGCGAAAGGTTCGAATTATGTAATGCAATTACAATGTAATTTAATTACATAATTCAATTACAAATGTATTTAAATTAGCACAACTCTGACGCAGAGTTGTGCTAATTCAAATGCATTGTAATTGAATTACGCAATTGAATTACATTATATTTCAATTATATAATAATTCAACTACCGTAACTAGTCGTAACCGAATTACATAATTCAAAACTTTCAATTAATTCAATTACTAATTATTTTAATCAGATATGTAATTTAAATACAATATAGTTAAAATACAGCTCTCCAAATTATAGCCCAGAACTTTGAAGAAGTGCGATATATTTTTATGTTTTTCTTTCATATACTTGTTTGCTGTCTATGCGGCGTATTTTCTATTCCTCGTCCTCGTAATTCGTAATCAATTTAATTACAAAGTATTTCATAATTGTACTCCAATTGCAATTACGAATTACATTGTAATTTAATTGAATGAAGATCTGAATTGTAAATTACAATATGACTGAATTCAATTACTTTGTAATTATAATTCCTGGAGTAATTCAATTGTAATTCTGCATAACTCTGCCCTGCGTGCAGGTAAGTTTGCCGCTTTTAGGAAGCCGCGCGTTCCTTTCATTATTTAGAGAGACGTCCGCGCTAATCAGTACAGTCAACGTAGCACTCTAGTTTGGGATTCTTCAGCGTATCCCGGCAGGTAGACAAACAGGAAGCGTAGGTTGAAAGACGCCGGCTGGGATGTGAGAATCCTCGAAAAAGAACGTCGTAACAGGACGAGGATCGTTTCCTCGCGTTACTTTCACCCCAGGTCCTCCGACGAAACATTCCTCCGAGCAATATTGTGTCAGGAGTTTAATTAAAGATGGTCCAGGGAAAAGGATTCCTCGTGGAAGTATCCGCGAGACGTAGGATCGTAGGATAAAGGTCCATTTGCACGTAAGACGAGCCAGCTGCGAGATCTTCGGAATCGCTTGAAAACGTGCGTACAACCAGGAATTGAATTTTTCTCGGCGAGTCCTCCGAGCCGATCCTGCGTCTCGCTACGAACTCGTTACGTCCGCTACGTAAACGGACATTAAAGCACGCGTGTAATCACGCTCGCGAAAATTTCTCCGCTCGCTGTCGGCCGGTCAAAGGGGCACCGACACGGAGCGAGATGGTTCGTTCGTTAAGCGAGATGTCTACGGGCGATCGACGGGAAACAAACACAAGCGAGAGCTAATTTGGCGGGATGGCGATGTCTCGGGGGTAATCCGGTCGATATCCTCGCTGGAAACAGCGAGAGGTTTCTCCCGTGGACCATTACTGTTATATTTCAGAGGTTCGCTCGGAGATAATCACTGGACTCGCATTTTTTCGAGGTGTACAAACCGGTAATGTTCCAATTTGCTTTACGTCAAAATGTTGCAAAATAGCGAAGTTATACGCTGGCTTCAAAACTCACTTCGTGGACACATCGATTACGAAGCTCGAAGACCTCTGTATTGATCGACAGGAAATGATTCTCTAAAACAGGCATGTCAAACACGCGGCCCGTCGACAAGTACTCTGCGGCCCGACCAAAAACTTTGAAACTGTTAATGACAATTTACAACTGGAGTTAATCCAAATTCAATGTGATTCCGTATTGGAACAAAAATATACGGATGTTGGGATTCGACATTTCTACAATTATTTATTTGTCAACAGATCTTCCAATATGTTATTTGCAATTAGGCGTATTTCAGCTATGTTCGGTTCTAGTGATAGCACATATGTAGACTGTGGATCTTTATGCATTTATAGCAAAATTGAGTAGATGAAATTCAAAATTGTTGGAAAATTTTAAACATTGAAGATGTCAATATATCATTTCTCCTTTTTCTTGCAATCGATGCAGTCGATTTTTATTTTGCATGAAGATCCGCAGTCTACACATATGTATATGTGCGAACCACTATTTTCAACATTAAAAAATAATAAAACTGCGGAAATGTCAAGATTAACAGACCTGCGTGTACAATCAATTTCAAAAATAATTACAGCCCAACAAATTCAAGCAAATTTTGAAAATTTCGTTACTGAAAAACGTTGCCAAGTTTCTTCGAGACAAAAATGAAATAGTTTTATAAAACAACTTCTATACTTCATATGTATTTTTGTAATGTTGCGTTTTGCACGTATGTTGTTTTGTATGTGTAACTGCAATGTTAATAAAAAGAATGTGTTTCTTCTTTATTTCGAGTCTGCTTTTTTTATTGCGAATTAATTGATGATATTTAATGAGGCCCTTGGGAGTAAAAGAGTTTGACATGCCTGCTCTAAAATGTAGCATACGAATCGTTGAAATTTTTAATTTTTATAGAAATAGAAATAACTCATGATTTTTTCCATGAACGTTTTCGGTATGATTGTTGATGTTGGTAGGTGGTTTCTGGTTATCCTAGCATGCTCGAAGTGCGTGGACGAGGTAATGTGGGAGAGGTCGTGGCAGGTCGGCTGGGGTCGCGCGCGAGCCACGCATGCCGGAATACAGGGTGCTCGTAAAGTCCCGATTAGAGGAGGAGGCTGGCTGTTTCGTTCCTCGGTTTGCTCGCGAGCTTCTCGCTCGGTGTGTATGCGCATTGCCACCAACAGTCGAAAGGATTCTCGGAGTTCCAGGTAATATCGAAGCGAGCGTCCGTCTTGGTACGCAGCGGACCAAGAGAGGATCGATATGGCCGGGGTTTCCAGCGTGGCGGGGACCCTGGGGTTAAACGTCGAACGTATCTCAACACCGGCCAGCCGAGTCGACGAACGCGCGTGTAATAAGTGTACGGGGCTCTCTGGACTCTGGACGACCGGCCAGTTTCGTGATTTACGCAAAGTAATCCCATTACGGGTCGCGTCGCTCGTTAACGTCACTCGACCGTCCCTACGAGGTTGAACGCGTCGTTCGCGGGGTGAACGCACGTTATCCGAACGAAATCTTGACGAATCGGACGGAGAACGATGCTACTCATGATCGAGGGATATGTTAGACGCGAATCGCTTCGCAATCTGATTCTAAGCCGAGGTTTTAACGAATCGGACGTTTATGATTGAGTAGATAAGTGTGCTCGGTGACACTTGGCCTCTTGAGAGGGTGGGCTGTAGGCTGCAATCAATTTTAGGACTATTCAGATATTTTCTTTTTATATTTAAGGAGATGTACGTGAATTTGATATACTTCTCCTTCATATAACACCTGATTTTCAACGAATCATACCTCTTGTTTACTACGAATAAACTTTTCAGTTGCTTGATCTGCTTCGTTCTACAAAAAATGTCGAAATGGTGTTACGTAAAGAAAGTTATTAATCAGAAGCCACCCGACCAATTAAGGGTTGACTGACTTCTCTACGTTGAAGAGTAGCACTGTGCCAAGTCTGTAGCTAGAAAAAGCGAGCGATTACGGAGAAATGGTACACACTTTAAGGAGCAATAAATCTCAATCCTCACCGACACAGCGCTCTCCGCTGATATTGGCGAAAGCGTTCGAAAAAGAGCGGACTAGGTGGTCGAGGAATGACAGCGCGATATTAATAGCCTATTTTTGCTTTCTTTTCCATAACTGTCGACGATTCAAAGGAGTTCAACAGCATCAAGTAGTCAGAATTAGCTGCTCGAAAGAAAACGACGATTTTTCTTCCTACAACTGCAGCGTTCAACGTTTCGTTTTCGCAAAAATGATGTAGAACTGTGTTCGATCCGGGTGGTCTGAAGAACGAGGTCGTAGAATACTTCCTGATAATTCGAGCGATGATTGAATAACGTTAATAACAGCTTCGGCTGCTGTAACTTGACTGGTTGGCCCGCGTACACCTCGTAACTTAGAACGCAAAGAATCGACCGGACGTGAAGTCAACGCACACGACCGTTTTTACACCTTCGTACCGCGACGTGGCATCCATTCGAGCACCGAGAGCGCTGGGAACAGGTGGCACTCCCTCTAAACGCGATAAAAATATACACGTCGTAACGACTTAAACGGGAAAAACGCCGCCGAGATACGGCCGAGCGTCGTGTCAACGTTGGGAGGTTTAACAGCAGTATCTCTCCGTTTAATTTGCCGTATGCGCGGATACGCGTTACAATGTTACACTCGGGGTTCAGCAGTTTACGGGAGAGAACCATCTACAGGGTGGCCGTGAAAACGCAGCTACGCCTCTGCAATCGCGGAATATTAAAAAATTGAATAGTCTCGTTTCTAATATTCTTCTTGTGTAGATACCTTCTTGTTTTTTAAAGAATTAAAGACGGTCAATTCGATAGAATACCGTAAGGGTCTGGATGCATACCTGAAGGATTATATTCTTCATAGAATTCCATTGTTGTAATGTAAAGAATTTTTGTAGATTTTGTTTCAGACACGCTTATTCCCTAGCTGGTGATAATCCATTTTTATGAGCACGACCATTGGATCCTCTGCTTAAAATAAATGGGTGTAGAAATGTGTGAGCTTTGTCCATATTTTTCAGGGTAAGAAGGTAAAAGTTTCCATAAAAAAAGCCTGTTTCCATAAAATTCTGAGTAATCGAGTTTCGAAGTGTTATTTATCTCTGTATTGTGATCTTATCGAAATGAAGGATTATGGCGAATTGATGCATGATGCATATTGGCGAATGATGAAATCGCGAGCACCCTGTAGGTCGAATGGGAAAGCGGTCGCCGCCGCCTGAATTTTCAGGCGGCGCACCGTAACGTTTGGTAATGGTCATGAGACGCGACAGCCGGGAAAAGCGTCTCTGTCACATAGGTTAATATTTAGCCAGGCATCTGGGAAAACAAAGTGAAAGGAGTACGCACCATCATCATCATCCTTCGGCGATCTTATACGACGAAGCTAGGAGCCTGTGCACACAGTTATATGGCCTATGAATCACGACAGCCGCGCGAGTGCCCACGGTTCAGCCTGTGAGAGTTAATTGAAACTTTTATTCGTAATTACGCTTCTCCCGACGGTTTTTTTCTTAACACGCTCCACGGCTTATCCTCGCGCTAATCCCCGCCCGGCCGCTGTGTATTTCATCGGTTTGCAAAATACCGAGATCGTTCGCCTTAAAATAACGCCTGACACGTCCGCCGGTATCTACACTCTGGAATTACTTCGTACACTTTACTGGTACTTCTGCCAGCGAATAATGAGTATTCGCTCACGCATCGGCCGCTTCGCCTCGGTGCGATACCCGATTTTACAGCTTCGAACGCCGAAAGCTAGGATTAGATCGGACGCGATTAGCCTGGCGATTTTCCACCGGCGGCGAACAGTTTTCCTGACCGCGTCCCATAATACACCCGGCTGCTATCGGCGAAGATTGCGCGATTCACCGATGTTTGAGTAACTGTTTACAACCGCGTCGATTTTAAATCAATTTCACGCGCGTCTTCGCCGGCCACCGTTGATAAAAAGCCCGTGCGCGATTAATCGAGTGATTAATTAATACACCGTGGAGCGCCGGAGTCATCCGGTTAATCGACGCGTCGAATGTCAATCTCGGTTGCCCGCCGATCGGTGAGATCCTTGGCCGATCGATTCCGTCTGAGCAGCCGTGAAATAATGAGAGTGAGAAGAATGGGAGATGTAATTGGAACGAGACGAGGTAGCGATAGTGCTCACTGTTCAGTTTACTGTACATTTCATTTAGACACTGGCCAATTTGCAGTGAAGCTATTGGAACGTGAATCGCTAGATCTAGCCACTGGACAAATGTATTTCGGAAAACATTTTATTTATTCGTCTACACATTATTTTCCGCAATAAAAATTGCGCAGAATCCGGGAAGTTCTAGGGCTAATAAAAAGATGATCCTCGCTACCTCCTCGACCATATTAGCTGTGTTTTCGCGCTGAGAGGGTACCTTCAGCAGCGTCCACGATGGAGATATACATCAAGCGCCGCGCTGGCGGTCAAGGCTCCCCGTGCTACCCTCGTGAGATCTTCATCGGCTACCGCGACATTGAGGAATACTCGCCTCTGCACCTATCCGGTAGACCAGTTGAGGGATGGCCAGGCCGTAAAGCGAATCAGAGCCGATGCTAATCACTCGGCGTGCTCTCGCGCGTTGCGGCGCGGCGGCCAGCCAAAGTTACATTATCCACGTGAAAAATAAAAGGAGCCTATGCTCGCGCGAGCACTCGCTACTCACCGGAGCTTCATTAGCATATGCGCTCGCCTGGCGCGGACCTCCTGTTCACGTGCGTATGCTCGTCATTAGCCCGAGACGCGATTAATAATTGCCCGGGACGGTTAAGAGTCGATGCTTACTTCTTCATCGTGCGTGTACGCGCCGCCACCCCCCGTTTCCCGCCGCGAAACACGTCTGTGTTGGCCGTGGGGGCCTCGGCGTTAGTTAGGCCCGCGAATAATCGCCGGTAATTAGACCGTGGAATCCAGGCATCTTTATCACCCACGACGAGATTATATCCCGGTCGTTTAGCGTCTCGCCGGTCTTTTTGTTCCGGCCGACATTTTCATTACGGCTGACATTATATTTCACTCGTGGGGAACCGGCCGCGTAATACCAATTGAGATGGATCGGCCGCGCTAGCAGCCTGTAAACGCTTTTGTAACGTGATTGATGCGTTTCGAGCGTTTCTCGGAAAGCCGTTCCGTGTTATTAGACGGGACCGATACATATAGTACAATGAGAGGGGAGTCATCGCATCGGCGAGAAACAACGTCGACGCGGCCGATCGACGAATGACGCCGCATCGCCACGAGCTTACGTCCGGGATAATTAATAAATTTGCTGCGGACGAAAAACACCTCGGTGCTCTCCTCGCGGGATTACATCAGGCTTCGGGGGTTATCGAGAATCGCGAGGAGCGGGACAAGAGGACGCGATCGATCCCGGCGCGTCGGGAATTACGTCGCCGTCGAGCGTACACGCGTTTGATCATCGCCGGAACCATATTATTATTATTAAGCTCCTCCGATACGATACGCCGCCGCACCGCGCCGTGTCGACGAGGCAGCGCTTTGTAAAGGCGTCTGGTTTCTCAATTACCCGGTTGCGCAACTCTTAATTACGATGCCGCTCGGCCCGCGATAATTCGTTACAATGTGTGCTCGTTGCTTGATGCAACTGCCACTTACGTACACGCCGACACGTGTAACCCGGTCGACGAATTTCGTCGAGGACCTTTATGTGCCATCCTTGGCACGTCACAAGGACGGGCGAGTCTAGACGGCTTTATTCGGGTCAACTTATTCGTCGAATTAAATACCGACAAAAAGATCTTCCTACGATGCGGTGAGCACTGAGTCACTGTTATTGTAATTTCGCCGATGATCTAGGTTGGCACAGGCACCGCGGAGTACCATAGCTGTCAATCTGCTCCAAAAATAACAAGGATACTGTTATTAGTCCACTCTGACGTTGCTGGCCGCAGAAATACGCATGGATTGATCATTAGAGGATCAAATTAGATTTTATTGGCTTTAGACTAACCTTTACAATTTTTACAAGGGATTCAATTGAATTTTCAATTGATTAAGAGTCGGAGCATGTCAGCTTCGAATTTAAAAGATTTGATTTATTCTCAAGCCTCTGTATTCTACGCGAAAAATAATTCTCAGCCTTCGATCATACGGTTCCCCAACTACATAAACAACGTCTCGATCCTTAAGGAAGCCTAGTTGTTCAAGGACCTTTCGATGATCCTGCGAGCGTAGCGTCCGTCACGATTACCGTGAGATGCAGCTTTCGCAGGCTCGGCGGGCTCGAGAATTCATAAATTGCTCGAGTGTACGTTTATTAAATTCCCGGCGAGCATATATTATCTGTATCATCGTCGCTGACGCGGTTCCCCATGGGACAGGTACGCAATGATATAATATCATCGTCCACGAAAAGGTTCATCTGCTGAACCGTTAGCAGATAGGCGCGGCAGCGGCTTTATAAACGCGACTCGTCTCGCCTTTCTCCTCTGCGAAACGGCGTTTTAATTATTACCCGGCGCATTAACCCTCACGAACCCGTGGCCACGCACCTGCATCGAAGCGCGTGCCCCCTTTGCGTGGGCGTGCGCGAATCTCCGCCGCGGCGGGAAGATGGTTCTCGGGAGATTTCACTCGACACGATTTCCGTAACGAGATTTTATCGGCGCGCATGCTATCAGCAAAAGTGGACGGTGCTTCAACTGTTCCGGACGTTTGCTTGCGTCTAGTTTCTTAATTACCGTCGCAGAAAATAATGTTTATCCTTCCGCGTGCATTATAATCTCGCTGATAAATTATAGAAACTTGATTTCACCTGGTTCCGGTACAATTTCTATAAGCAGACTTAATCGGCAACGGGTTTTAAAGAATTTAGGAACATAGATATACAAAATATCTCGTGAAGTATTGACATTTCAATGACCTTGGATTAGTACTTTTATACGTAGGGTAATAAAAGGGATCGATTGGTTTAACATAAAAATTGGATTGCTCATAGGAAGTTAGGACATATTATGACACATATGATTCTTTCCTCTATCCTTTTTTCCTGATATAACTTAAAAAAGAGCAGTAGCTTGTCCCAGTTCCCCGAATCACCATATATTATCTTAAAGTTGTTAAAATGATCAACACGATGACTGCCGTGTCACCCATGTTTGGGTGACAGGATTACCTCTCAAGATTTAAAAATTCATTTCTGCGGTGACAGATAGAGTGTGCTAAATTTGCTATGAAATACAAGAGGATTGCAAAAGAAATGAACATAATAAATCTTAACTTTGTTTCTGATTCGTGAAATAAATTGCTGTGATATTACCCAATTTTTGTGATCGCTGAATGGTCGATCAACGTGTTATGTAAGCGAAGAGATTTCCTTCTGGTTTTCGTATGTAGCAATATATACAGAAAATTGTTGTTTTGTATAAATATCTATCTGACGATCTAAAATCGTTGTTCCCCAATGGAAGGGGTTAACGACCGTCGCAGTGCTTAGCGTCCGTCCTTTGACGCGCGTTATAATTTCAAGGATAAACTATAAACTCTCGATGCAGACGACTAAAGGATCACAAAAGCAGCCATTTCAGTTTTATACATGCTTCATTACGAGGATAATTGTCAATTAGAAGTGCCGCGCTCCGTCTTCCGGAAACGAATCTTCGCGAAGGCACGTCGGGCATCCGACGGTGGAACGGCAATAAAGTTACAATTTAAACCGCTCTCGAATTACAGCGCGATTCTTATCCTCCTCGAAGGAATAAAGGATCTCCGAGGCGCGTTTCTAAACTCCCGTCTTACGTCGTAACGGCGGTGGAGCTCGAGGAAGGCGAGTTTCATGTAACGTGACGAGGCAACCGTCCGGTTTCCTGCCGGCAATTACACGATCATTGAATCCACTAACCGTCGACTATGTTAAACAGGTCTCGAATAAACGCCCACGCGGTTGCGAATCGTAGCTTGCGTATACGATCGACGACACCTTCCGAATCGCGTCGTTACGAGCCTAGAAGCCGAGCCTAAGAGAAATTGGAAAGAGGCGGATTCAGCGGTAGTGAGTAGACGAGTAGCGGATTTCGATTGGTCGGTGTCATTTGTTACGGGGGATCCCTTTTTTCCAGGAGGATAATCGTCCTCTCGGAAAGATACCGGTCTCGTACCCGGGCCCCGACCCGGCCCAAAATGCGCAGCTTGCGGCTGAAGCGGCTGAATGGAGGCCCTCTCCGGACATGAGCTTGTTCGTTCCCGAAAGAAGTCCGCGGCCGCAGAACACGGTGGTCCGTGCCGATGCAAATGCAAATGAGCCACGTCGGCCCATATAGCGGGCGTGCATAGTGGGTCACATTAATCACCCCGGGGCTCGCCGGCCAAATCACTCGCTTTTTAGGCCCCCCTCCTCCCCGTCGCTCCTCTTTAACCTATCCGCTTTTGCGAGAGCCGGCCTCCACCGGAGTGTCGCAAATATTATCGCGAACCCGGGATTCTGCACGACCGGTTTTCCTGCCATCCCTTTTTCGAGATAATGGCAACGAGCTTAAAACGACGGGCCCCGGGGACGAACAGAGCACGCGGTGGGTTCGTCTCCGAGGAAATACTTTGTCTTCCGTCCCCCGGCTGTTTTGTAACTATTTGTTTCGGCCCCGTTCCCGAATTCCTGCTACCTCCCCGCCAGGATTCCGCTGGAAATACTTCACCAGCGATCTGCCTGGTTCTTGTCAACCCTAGAATGCCCCGGGATCTTTATGCCTCTGCGGTGTCCCTTAACCAGCGGAACTCTTACCTTTCGTTATTCGCAGGATCGCGATTTGAAACCATCAGGATATCAACAGAAATAGACATCGTAATTCTGATTATGTGCTTCATATATTATTTGCATTGTTCTTTCTGCTTTGCAACTCCTCCACTAATTCGCCCGACGATTTCACGTCCCCGGAAGTTTACGACATAGCATCGCGTATCAGCGATTCGATCTAGCGATAAGACAGCTGCGCGATATTTAGCGAAGATACAGAAGAAACAGCCGTTGCAGACGTGCAACATCAGTATCAGCCTGCTTTAGTTATCATCGGGAATTCCCCGCAGATTTGCGCTGGCAAATTGTATCGAACAATTGAACCGCTCTCTAATGTTCGTACAAATTTACATTTTTCTTGGCCTTTATTCACTTCCACAGCTGCGAGAATAAAAATCTGCGAGGCCGCCAATTAATAAAATTGTTTTTTCAAAGATGGAGCAGAGCGGAGAAGCATCGCGTGTTATATCCACTTCACTAACTAGAGTAAAAGATTTAAAGTTCGCTGCCATTAGCTCGGCATTGTCTCGGGATATTCTACAATGGTTCATGAGCTGATTGTCATCGCGTGAGAAGAGCACGCTATAATCAGTCTTGAGTTTCTAGGTCGGTGAGTCGACTCGGACTACGAAAGGTGTTCTATTCTTGAACCTCGTCCGTGGTTGCACCTACAAGACCGTATTCGGCGCCACTTAAGAGCCGACAAACTTATCCGTAACTACAACCGCGGCAGGCAGGCAGCGGCGATCGGCTCTCTCTTTAACTTCTCCGGGATATACTGGCCGAACGGGGAGCAACGTATCGAGAGCAAACGGCTCTTCCGCAACGCTTATATGGCAGAGAGTTAAGTACGGACTCGAACAGTCGGGAATAACTCTCGGGAATGGGCCCTCGGGTCGGCTACGTATCGTGGATGCGACTCTGCCCAGTGGAAATCAAGAGAGAGGAAAATGACGCTTTAACGAAGCAATAACGTAAGTAAAGAAAGGGTTATAGACTCGTAAGTGGCCACTTAAGACGGCAAATGAGAGCTTCTCCGGATAACGGTCCGTTTCAAGTTCACAATTGCTGAATCGGAAAATCATTCTGCGCCGATCGCGTCTCGAGCCTCTTACCATCTGAATAGTTCCTTGGACAGTTTTATTTAGATTTACGAAGCCATCGATCGGAAATGTTTAGTTAGTCCTCTTGGAAGAATTAATATTGGGCTGGCAAGAAAGTAATTTCGGTATTTTAAGGTTAAATAAAGCCCAATTTTTTATTCAAGTAATGAACTTTAATGAATAAGATATTTTCCCTTTTGTTCGATGATCTTTTGCCGAAAAGAATAAATAAGAAAATATTTTATCGATTAAAAGTTCATCGCTTGAATAAAAAAATTTGATTTTACTTCACCTTGAAATACCGAAATTACTTTCTTGCCAGTAGAACGTCATTAGAAACTGGTGTTGGGCAAAACGATATGTAGAGAAACTTATTTTTACAGCACTACAAAACGTGTTGGAAGATTAACAATTTTGGAAAAGTACCATCTCGAAAGGCTGATTACATTGTCACTTCGTCACTGTCAAAATGGCTTCTTAGATATGGTCAGGGTACGCGCAATTTCACGGTTGCCAATCTTATAAGCACAGTGTACGATTTACAAGTGTTGTTTCCATCATCTTCATGCCATGCGGAAGACCCAATACAATTTTTCGCGGGTCTTACAACAATATCGAAGTCAAGGTCGCCCAAGGTCACGGGAGATTGCGCGCGGAGGACTTAAGGTCTTGAAAAAACCCGCTAATGTTCCCACTTACCGGGGATCCGAGGAGATTATAGTAGACACGGATTTTTCCGTGGGAGCATTAAAGGTACAGGCGACGTTGATGATGGTCCGATCAGTGGGGTGCCAGGCGATCATCCCGCGGCGTTTGAACCCGTGCGGTGCACATTGTCCGCGGTCGTGGCTGTCGATTACAACATCCCATCTTTCATTAGTCGAATAGGATATTGTGAAACCGTGATTGAAACGGTGCCGGCGCTCAAAACGGATGAACAAATATGATTAAGATAACATTCGTCGGCGCAGCTCAGGTTTATTAGATTTTCCCCCCAATCGAATAAAGTAAACAGACGTAATGCTTCTGTACGTTGAATTACGATTACGCGCAAGCGGAGTTTCCCAAGAGGATGATTACGGGAGAGGAAGAAGGCAGCGCGCGTGATTGAATTTGTCCGTCGGTAACATTGATACACGCCGCGGAGGAGAGCTAGAAAGGCTTAATTTTCGAGCCGCGTCCTTGAAGGAACGACCGTAATCCGTCAGGCGCATGGTTTACCGAGAAAACAGACGAAACAGGTGACCGTCACGGCCGAAAGTGTTTTAGCACGGATAAAAAGTCACGCGTTTTGCAGCCACTTCCTATAGAGAACGCCCACGCCGATTAAACCGGACCGTGCGCGCATATCTAACACCCGGATGCCACGTAATGCTAATTACATTACGCAACCTTGACTCTTTCGCCCTGGAAAGGAATCTGCTGCTCACCGAACCACTTCTCCTTGAGAAAACATTCGAGATTTTAGTTCATCGAAATAAATAGCAATTTGTAAATCTATAAAATCCACGTTTCATTAATAAATTTCACCTCTCTCTCTCTGTAGCTTCAATTTCAAACTTAACCCTCTATTGCACGAATTTTTATGACGAGTTGAAAAAAATATATATGGCTGTTAGTCTACTTAAGAATGAGTGTGGTCATGAAATATAAATAATAAAATTTTATTAGAAAATGTTATTTATTGCATTTTATGACTGTTCCTGTATGGGAACTTTATACATATGCGGTTTTATTCATAAGCGCAATGTTCCCACTTCAGTATGTATTATCTACTTAATTTACTATAGAATATTTGAAATTTAAGTCCCCAATTGGGAACAGAATGCAATAGAGGGTTAAAACTAAAGTTACTGGACGCATCAAAATGACGGGACAGTATCATAAAAATATTTTCTTGAAAACCTTTCCCTTGATATCGGGCAGATATAATAAAAATTATACGAAATCTGAATAAATTTAAATATTGTTATGAAGTAGTATTTCGTGGAATTCTTAAGGGTGTCGGTCTCGGCAGTATGGTAATTAATGTAAAGCAATATCGATAACTAAATCCTCCAAATTAATTTGGACCTAACTCACGAGGAAGTTCATTCCGGGAATACGAAACGAGTATTTTTCAACGGCGATTTCGTCCGATCCCGAATCCTTGGGCTTCGAGTTAAACGTAATATATTAGCTCGGATAACAGCCACGGTGATAAATGTTACGGTATGTCGTCTTCATCGCGGCGGAGGATGGTTTAATAATTTAAAGACTAGTCACGGACATCGGCGTCGCAATAACGATTGCGTAAGACACCGTTGCGTCGTCGTTCGACTCTCTGTATTTATTGACGAAGCTGTGGCAGCAGTGTCATTACGAGGAGGAATCAGGTTCATGGAGGTAACAAGTGAACCTGCTTGTTCAGGGATGTTTATTGCTCGTATAATAAACTACTATTTTGAATTAGTTTGTAGGAACGATTCCGAGGAATTCTGCTCGGGCGCATAGTGCATAGGAAGTATTACGTTATCAATCTGCACTTCCTCCAACAATTTTATGTTTTTAGATTACAATCGGTTGTTAATAAGGATTAAGCTTCATTTTTCAAATATTTTCTCCAAGATTTAAGTGCATGAAAAGACTGTGTGAGAAAAATATTAAGGAAATTGCCGACATCAATAAAAATTGTATTCATTGAAGACATTAAACAATATGTTTCTCGTACTGTGGCCCCAGTGATCACCCAGTGAATATTAGGTTCAAAACAAGTTCGAATTTGTTCGAAACAGACACAGTCAAGCTAATAATTATCGTATGTTGGAAGAAGCTGGGATCGGAACCGATGGATGAAAAATGCGTGCGTGAAAGGGCGAAAGGGTGCAAGTCGACCGAAGTTTTTACCGAATGCGGATCCATTACCATCGGTAATGGGCGGCCATAACTCGGACAATAACAGCAGCGTGGTACAGATTCTTTCGAAGCGGAAAAAAGCGAAACGTCCCGGGGGAATATAGACCAGGACGAGGCCCCGAATGGGGAAAAGAAATCGGGCATCCCGTGAGAGAGGATCTGTTCTAGCGTGGCGGACAGAGAGGACGAAGAAGGTGGAGCATAAGGGAAACGGAGTAGAGGAAGAAAACGAAGAAGAAGAAGAAGAGGGAGGCAGAAGCGCGCGGTCGCGGTAGCAATCGACAGACCCGTCATTAAAAATCAGTTAACCTCGCAATTACCGTGCGAGTCCGAGCCTATTAAGTGCGCGTAATCGGAAGAGACTTTTTTGGAATAATCGTTAGCAGCGAGCGAGGAAAAGAGAGAGAGGGAGAGAGAGAGCGCTCGCGCTCGGTGGAACGAGCTCGCAGGACTCGCAATCAGATCTGCGACTATTAAGGGGGAAAGGAGCGCTTTGTTTCGCTGCGAGGCGAATGGGAATAATGGGGACGATGCTACGGATTCTTTAGGGAAAGGACACCGAAGAAATATGTGCGATACCGCGTCTTGAATGGGAAGCAGTGAACTTCGGCGACGCGGCGACTACGGAGACGCGTATCAACGGGTAACGTAACGCAGCCGCGCCAAGCCGGCACGTTTATGGAGCTAAAAGATGGGAATGGAAACTAATAGCGGCCGGAGCAATCGATTTTGTACTCTTTTATTGCCGTTTTATGGTAATCTTTTTTTCTATAAAAGGCACGACGAAATTATATAATCGGTTCTGTTTCACAAGACCGGAGTAAAACGAATGGCGATCGCGCCGCTAGCCGTGGTCCAAAATTGTTTGATACTCATTCCCCCGCGTTGCAATAAAGATCCCAGCTCGTGACGAGAATTTAATCTTCCCGAGCCTCCGCCGTTCCGTGTATCCCGCATCGAAATTCAAGGTCCACGATGATTACCTTTCTAGAAAACTGGGAAGCCTTCTGTTTCAGAAGAAATTACAAAATTCGATCAGTTGAAAAGAAGAAAGGATTTTCGTGTAATTTAGCATCGCAACGCAACCGTCTATCCTCTTTACCTAAACAGGACGCCGTCATAAATGTCCGTGGCTTGAAACGCGGCCTAAGAATTGTCCACCAAAAATGGCCACGCCGTACGTAACGCGGCGCGTCGCAGATAACCAAAAGAGGTATCCGGGATCGACATACATCTTCGCCCTGTGATAAATAAGATTGCGAAGTGTTTAAATGATTTTCCGTCGTACGAAAAGGCTGTCGGGCTGCTCCTCGCGAAAATGGTATCTTGGCGCAGAGCGCTCTTTATCGGCACGCGATCTATCTGATATTCGCGGTCGCGCTTCATGCGTGGGTACGACAATCGCGCCGGAAATGATTCTCGATTTTTTCGCGAGCGTCATCGCGCGCTGAAACTTTTGCGCGGCCGTTTTATCCGCGAATGGTCCCGCTCGCGCCAGATCCGCGCGCAGAAGAAAGACGGGCAACAATGCAACGGAAATCGCTCCTAATACGTTGACACCCATGCACGTTATTACCTTAATGTTCGTCGTTGGCCCCGGCGAGGGTCCGCTCTCTGTTCCAATGGCCCATTCATGGCCCCGAAGGAGAAGTCCGAAATCCGGTCGCCGGAATGAGCCATTGTGTCGCCACGGAACGCTCGCGTCTACTCACAAAAGAGTCGGTCGCTGCTACCGTGCGAATGTTGCAACATGACAATCGTTGCAACGATGCAGCGGATGCACCGTGACGCAAAGTAGAGACGAAAAATGGTGCGCGAGGGAAACAACCCTTGTTTCGGTCGTCGACTGGTATGCAAAGCGGCCGAACCGAAACTTCACCCCTCCGATGGAGTACCTGTTTAGTACGAGATTGTTTGGACGGGTCAGAGTAGAAACAATCGAACGATTTGCGCGTATTGTCGCGCCACAAAGTTGAAAAGGGACGACTTCGAAAGGGCGACTGAACGGGTTGTTAAGTAGCTCGACATATTGTGTTGGCTGCATTTCGTCTTGTAGATGGGGTCGCAGAGTTTCGATGTTGTGCAGTCACTGTATCGCATTGATCGAATTTAACCCTTGGCATTCGAGCGACGACTCTGAGGCGCCACTAAAAGATTATTAGTACGGTTATTCAAAATATTCTTTACATTTGTGGAATTCAGTGAGGTTATGAAATAAAGTAATGCCAAGAATTTTCGTAGTGAGTGAATATAAGACCAAGATATAGACAGTTTATTCAGTGGGAAGCGAGAATACAGAAGCTTCTCGCTCAAGCGCTTCAGTTCAACTGAATTCGTGTTCTAAGTCTATCTTCGAACAGGCCGTTCTTATTGATGATCGAAGGGTAGGAGAAAAAAGGGAATAAGGGACAGCGGCAGAGGAGACTCTTTTCACATACGGGGTAAATTATAAATACCTAATTGTATTTAATAAATTAGTACACATATTCCTTCCATTACTGCTTGAATCTTGCATCTTGCAGAAGGGCGCACCAAAACGCGATAACAGAGCGACCGCAGCAGCCTTAATGCAGAACGGTGCCTTGCCGCCAATAAGAATCCAGAATGACGTGCCCAAGTGCGATTAATAAGCGCGTGACAACGAAGATCCAGTAAAAATCGGGATTTTACGAGAGGTCCCGCGGGTGTGCCCGCGCAGAGTGCGCCTCGTGAATGCATCAAAGTTGCACGGTCTGTTTGCGAGGAAACGCGAAAGTGCAGGGAGGGCTGTGCGCGTTATTAACGTCAGTACACGGGGCTGGTAATAAAACGAATTTCGTACACACGTACGTCAGAGTCAGCCGGCGGTATGCAAATGCCGGATGGGAGGTATAAAGTCGGCAAACGATAAAATAAATCGTTCGAGGCGCACGCGATTCGGTGCAACGCGTTGCAGAGCGGTGCAGAGCGGTGCAGAGCGGTGCAGCGAGCCATGCCAAGCTTGGACGAGCGGATTGGAGCGGAGCGGAGCGTAGCCGCGGCGTTCGATATACATTTAAACGACATAGTAGTCGCACGATGAAACTTTATGGACGCTATTAAGCGGCGGGTAGCGGCCGGAGGGAAGAGGCAGAGAGATCGGGGCCGATAAAGACGTTGTCAGGAGGCAGCCAGCCAGCGGGCTACCCTCTCCTTGTTTGTGATCGGTTTTCGAGGGTCGACCTCGAGGACTTAAGCCCTGGACCATCCGCGTCCTAGCGCCTTGGCCTCTGGAAAGACAGAGGGAGACGGAGAGAGAGCGCATCGTGCACGTTAGTCAGGATTAGAAGGGCTTCAGGGGCCTCCGACACGAAATTCGTTAGCGCGAGGATGTATTCACCACCCGGAGGGAGAAAAGGAAAGGGAACGGCGGGGAATAGAATGGTGGGAGAGAGAGACCCGAGGTCGGCTCTCTCGTCTCCTCTCGTGAAAAGACCAACGAAAGGACGCGGCGCATTCCGAGAGATCGAAAGGAAGCCACGAGGAGAAATATTTAGGGCTCGTCAGTATAATCACGCCGTTGGAAGATATATTTTATTGCCTACTCCCGGAGTACCGTACGGCCGCCGAGAACTAGCTGCCGGCAGGTGCGACCGGTGCTCTCTGAACCTGCAACCATCGGTCGGGATAAAAACGTGTGATTCTCTCGATGATCCGCCGTGGTAAACACCCGAACCGGCAGCTTTTACACGCGCAGATAGAGAGAGAGAAAGAGCGGATTATTGACACGTCGTCGTCCGACTTGTCGGTGAGTCAAACGAATACGCGGCTGACAGAATCGGGAATGTAATTAAGACGACCGGTCCAGGCAAGATTAATGAGCAAGAAAGTATCTCTTCGAGCTGTTCTTTTTTTTGAGTCGTTGACTGTGTTGTGTCATCTACATAAGAAAATCATTCTGTCGATGTCGAGTAAAGCTGGAAATGATCAGAATTTTATTTTATTTATTATTTTGTCAGAAGATCCGCCGAGGTTTTTGTCAAGCAAGTTCATCCGGTCCCTCGGTGTAGAATTAATGTCCTCCGAAGGATTTGCGGTTAGCCGTGTATTCTTTATTTTGACAGAGAAATATTTATAACTATATCTCCGGCCTGGCCGTATAATCCCTCACGTGAAATCCGATTCAGGTCACTTTATGCAAAGCAGGTTTTGCATAGCATTTGACGCGACGACATGCACGAGGACGATGGGACATGAGACGGTAATTCGTACGTGACGACTCGCTCGAATACCGATTTTTATCGTCAACTAGCAGTTACACATTATTCTTTCTCGCATACTGATGCTGCGTCACCTTGGACCCATGCGACTGGGAAAGGTTGGGCATACGAATCTACACGTTCGATGCGATTCGATAATTCGATTGACTTTATTTACATTTTTATCAGGTTCTGTTCGTCTTACACTTGCCAAACTATAAGACACTATTAAAATCGTGACGCATTTTTTCGCGCATCCGCGAATAGCCTCGGAAAGCCACTGTTGCTCGGCGCGCTAAAGAGCAAGATGATTGATGTCGTGCTTTTTCCAATAATATTATAATAACAGTATTACCTGCTATTGAATGGCCACCGGACACGGATTAATGGCGCTATTCGATTACACATCGCGAAACGTTGTAATTACTGCGTGGCGGTGTACGCAGCGTGGGGAATCGGTTGTTCATCAATCTATCGGTGAGAATCTATTAGCTCGCGGACGTCGTATTTGCATGGGGAATAAGCAAGGGTCGCGCGTGGTCGCGTCTCGGGCTGTAGAAGGCGCTCGAGAAAGTCGAAAAACGAGGGTCCGGTAAATCCGCGACAGGCGGATAGCACGGCGCGGCGGTTTCCCGGCGAAGGAGGATCGCAGACAAGTGCGACGGAATCCTGGCACTGCTAGATGACCGGTTAAAGGTCCAGATATCCGCGGCGGCAGAGAAAGATGAACGGAGAAGGAGACCGGAGAAACTAGTTTCCGTCCGCTTTGTCCCTTTCGTTTCACGGCCACCCTCCATGAGAGATACCGCGGCTCCGTTTGGCTTCGCTTGGCTCTGCTTGGCTCTGCTTGGCTCGGCTCGGCTCCAGGTCTCACAGGCGTTAGGCACCGGAGCTCCGTTCGACCGCAAAACTCGTCCCGGACTTTGCCGCCGCTAATCGACTTAGCTCGGTAAGTATATCCCGTGAGTAATATCATCACATTAACCCCTGGGCCCGTCGGTTGCACGCATAAATAGAATCGTCTTTGGCCGGCGAGCGGGGATCGCGCGCTCGCAAAACGGGCCTCATATAAATGCGTGTGCGCGAGAAGGGTCAAGTCCCTAACGCTAGATTGATACTTTACGCGATCGTGCCTAGGCACCGTGAACACGGACAACGAGGCTCCCTCGGCCGGCGCGTGTGGTCCAAGGAAACACGGGGGGATCGTTAGGGGCCCGTCCGCGGCGGGGAACGCGTTACCCATACGCCGCTGCTGATGAGTAATTGATTTTAAACCGCGCGACACTTTATGCTTGATTCGCGAATTACACGCTATTCACGCGGCCCGGCCGACGCGCGCACGCGAGGCCCGAGATTTATCGGAGAACGTCGTGCCCGATGTTCAACCCCTGGAACACGGGGAGCCGAGAATTTCTGCTCACCTTTCTTTTTCGATACGTTTCCTTGTCGATTCTCACCGGAAAATATCTGTAATGAACACCGGACCTCTTAAGCAGGATTGTTCTTAGTATGGTAGTCCACAGTTTGTACATATATCCACATCCCACACCAGTTAAGAACTAAATATTTTTCAGAATCGCATGTCGCCTGTGATCCAATTTAATTCACAGAAGGGTTTAAAAAGGCAGATGGAAGAGCAAGGATTTGACGAAGGCAATGTTCAGAAGGATCGAGCGGATCGGTCTGTGGCTTCGCTCGAAACGAGCATCGTTATTATTTAAGCATACCATTAGAAAGTCCAGAACGTCTCGGAGCGGCGCATTCGTTCGGACGCATTCAAATAATTCGCCGCCGCATGGGGCACGTCTCAATTACAGGTACCGTGGGCCCCGTCGGGCTTCCAACGGGGCAGGGACCACCTCGAAGACGTCATTAGGAAATGTCACAAATTGGTCTAATTAGCGGTGTCATTTGTCCGGTGACAAGCGCGGTTCGCGCGCAATTAGCTGTTCAGTGAAAGTAAGAGTAGTGAGAATGAAGAAGATGAAAAAAAGAAGAGAACGACAGCAATTAGTGACGTAAAGAGAGTCGCTGGTCAACGCAGAACACGTCGATCGGCGGAAAAAACGTCGACGAATTAGCCCGTTAGAAAGGCGAGGAGGTCCGTGAGCTAAATGGCAACTTGATCACTTTCGTCGGAAAGTTCGTTAGCGGAATTTGACGATTTGAGGCACGTAGTTGACGCGACGCGACGTTTGCACCTATTTACCAGCGTGTTTCCTTGAGGTCGGCCTTTTACGTAATCCTCCCACGCGAGGAACTGGCGCGAATCGGCGCAAACGAGTCTCGGACTGGACTACGAAGGGATCGCTCGGTAGGCAGATGTGTCCGAGGATTGTTCGCCTCATGTGTATCACTGTTGCGGATGATTCATAGATTTCTTGCGGCGGGGCTGGCTCGCTTGTTGGCTTGGTTACCTGCTTGCTTTCCTGCCGGCCGTCCCACATCCGTATCCACCACGCACGGATGTAAAATTGCGCGCGGTGGAAACAGTGTGGCAATCGTTTCGCGGGCGCCTTCGCCTGGATTACCTCGCGCGACTGACTACCCTGCAATACGCTGCACCTCGACACCGAATATCGTGTTCACTCTCAAGAAATGACAAGATTGAAATTATTAACCCTTTGTAGTCGGAGCTATTTTCTCTTGAAAATTAAACAATTCTCCCGACCTAAAATAATTCCATCGTATATGATCTTTTTCACTTTATGGATATGAAATCGACATAATACCTCGTACAATACTTAAATGTGTTGTACTTGATTAGATACCAACATACGAGTATTTAATAATGTAAACAATATTCTGGATAATGGTACAGCAATTTATAGTGGTGACTCTGAGTCATCCCTCGACTGCTAAGGGTTAATCCTATTGAAGTTCCAAGCATGAATTGGCAATTAGGCAACTAGAAATTCATTAAAACCACAGAGCCATTATCTATTCATGATAAGAAAAATCTTCCTGCACGCAGCATTGAAACCTGAGAACACCCACTTCTGTTCCAAGAAAGAAAGTGAATGAGCGTCTATGAGTAATCCTCGAAGACAATCTAATCTCCTATTCATCAGTTCGTGTTCCGCAACTGGTGTTCTCGATCGATTAATGCGAAGAAGGTCTCGCGACCGTGTCACCGGCGCGGTGGTGGTAGCCGGAGAGATAGAAGTTTACGTGGAACGACGCAATTGAAAGTGGAAGGAGGCCGGGACGACCAAAAGGATGTCCAAACGGAATCAGGATCGGCATGGGCATAGAACCGTGCCCCAGGCAGCCTCGTCGACATCCTGCCTTTGCCAGGATTGCGACACTCTCCGTGGCTCGTGCACGAGGAGAACACACAGTGCCCCGGCAGCGGAAGGAGATCTTGCGCAATCGGCCGCCCATTGTCTCAGGATCCTCCGCGTCGGGGTCGACTTCGACGTCGTCTTCGTCGTACCGCAGCAATCTTATGGTGCCTACGAAACTCGGTAACCATCGAATCCGATCAGACGCGCGAGCTCGAAATTGTGATAGCACCCTTCGTGGATAGAAATCGTTAACCCTTGATTTCACATTTTAATTTCACCATCGTACGGACGTTGTAAAAGCAAAATATTTTTCCTTGATGAATTTATGATGAAGCAGTAATAATAATACAGCTTGTAGTACCCTCTTAGCTGTCCCAACTTGTTCTCGTTCTCATTTCATCCCATTTCTTGTGTTAAAACGGCTGCTCAATCAGCTCGCAAATGGCTTGAACGATTTCTTGCGTCAGCTCGTCTTGATGCGTTGTGTTTTGATCGTATTGGCGTCCATTAACAAACGATTCATGCCGAGCAACCACTTCTGCCCTCGATAAACTATTTCATCCTCAAGTTTCACCTTCAATAGTTAAAAACGCGATAATAATACCTTGTGCAACGGAAGTTGGTACTATTCGCTTATTCATCGTGTCAGGTATCGAGAAACGGGTAAGTAGAATAGCTCACGATGCGGATTGAGTGCAAGACATATCTACTTGAACTTCCACTTGGTCTCATCTAGATAAGAACAGCTGTGCTGTTGTACAACAGAAAATCCGGTTAACACTGGATTGCTGAAATTCTGAATAAATGTCATTTTTACAATATACGATGAAATCGTCTGGGTGCTCCGTGTATCTGGTGTTAATATTTAACTGGCCCTCCTGTATTGGGACAGCGATCGATATCCTGGTCAATGGTGAATATTCGACGAGAGGGGTGTTGGAAATGTAGTTGTAGGTATAGTCTTCGTCCTAGATACGGTTCTAGTCACGGCATTGTGAGCGCGTTCCTCTTACCTGGACCAATCGGCGGTGGCTTCCACGTCTGGCCGGTTACCGGAAGCAAAGAGCGGCAGGGAGGGCAGGCGGGGTGTGTAAAGAGGCTGCGTTTCCGGCGGCGGAATCGACAAGGACGAGCCGGGACCTCGCGCCAGATGCATCCTTCGCTGCACAAGCTAGCGGTTTCTTTCACGAGCGCGACCGGCACGCTGGAAAACGGAACTTCGCGGCTCGTGCACACGGGTACCCGTGCGACCTGTCGTGACGATGCGCTCCTAACAATACGGATAATGCGGATTTTCGTAACGCTCCGAAACGGGGTCGCGAAGATAAATTGACTGACGAATACCGGCGAGTCGCCTCCTCCTTCCAACAGCGCGCACGTTTACCAACGGAAATGCTCGTAAAAGACAAAGATGGTACCCTATTGCGCGATCCCGCGCCACCAGGCACCCGTAATTCATCAATTATACCTTCCACACGACGATAACATCCGAACGATCCTGCCTGATTACGGCCCCGCTGATTAGAGCCGTGCCGATTACGCTCGACTCGGTGGCTACCGAATCAACGACAGCGGAAAGTCTGAAATTCATTGCTTCAGGAACGATGTCTCTGTGCGTTGGACACATTCTATAGAATAAAAATTGATTACTAGACTTTTATGGAAATGGAAGATTGTCTGCATCAATTGCTAGGGACAGCAGTCACTCTAATAATTTGATCATCTTCTCTAATTCGATCTACAGTGTATTCAAGACAGAACCAAGTTGGAAGATCGTAGATATCGGGATTTGGACGACCCCTCGGGCAGACGAAATATTGTTTCAGCGGAGACAGGGATCATTGTAGAGGTGGGTCCGCTAACTCATGTATGTAAAGACCTGGCACATATGCTGGTTCAGCCCGCGCTAATGAAGTAGACCAGACACGGGCAAGAAGCGGGTCCGGTACTGCACTACCGGGGCGTGGCCGCATACATGAATACGAAAAACGTGGTCTCGGAACGAGTGCACGGCTCGTTCCAGGTCTGTCAAAAACGCCGAGCATAAGAGATTCCCTTGTGCCACCTCTGAGCGATCGGCCAAAGAAAAGCCCCGGACGTCTCCTACACGAGTCGAAGAAAAAGAGAATGCGGGCTGCGTTTACGAGCGGTCATCCGGTGTCCCTCCTAACGAGCCTAAAACGCGCGATGAATAATTTGTGGATACCTGCTACGGAGTCACTGTGTTTTTACACGGTGCTAAGCAGCCGGATGGATATTCGGGCCTGCCGCTCGTTTATTTTATTTCTCCGAGGTGAAACAAATATGGACGAGCTTCGATTGAGTATGAGTTACACCTTCGTTCGGTTGCGATTAGAATATTTTCGGGTTCGATGGATACTTGATATGCAAAGCTAAATGTTTTCCTGGGAATGGTTCTTTCAGGTACAGTGACTCACACACTTCTTCACATATTTTCAGGAAAGTCTAAATGGGTTAACCCTTTGCACTCTCAGAACTATTTTAACACGAAAAGTAAACATTTCTTTTAACGTAAAATATTTCCATTCTATACGATTTTTTTCAATTTGCTCATACAATACTCAAATATGTTTAGTAGTAATTTATTTCATATGAAATAATTTAATAACGTAACAATTATTTTACATTACTGATATAGCAATGCTAATTAATAAAAAAGAAGATTTCCTGTTCGATAGCAAAAGGAACGAAACCCGGCCCTTTCGCCTGACAGTCTTTGGGAAGACATTCCTGCGACCGGAAGTGTGAATCGATCTCGCCGTGAAAAAACGCGTGATCCCCGACAGATCGTAATTTTTACGAGTGATGTAGCCCGGCGTGTATCGCGCGTGCCACTCGTGATCGAGAATGAAGGGATCGAGGACCGAAGCGCGTGTATTCGTTTCTTCTCGATGGACCAGTGGACGAATGGACGAAGGGGGAGAGGGCTCGGATCGGGACATGGCATGCCGAGCATGCCATCGTGTCGACCCGGAGATTAATGGTGCTTTAATAACGTTAATTGAAGCCCTTAGAAGAATCGATACGGCGCCGATCGGACCGGTATCGTTTCGAGATACCGATCGATCTTATGATAAATAGTCAGCGGCACTGCGGGCGACCGCTCCGACGCCTTCGCCCTCGAATGAGCACCGATCGAGAACCCTTGCCCTTCCATTTCAACTCTTTCTTTTATTCACCGATGCAGACTCGAGAGAGAGAGAGAGAGACCTCGCCGATCCTCTTTTCAGCCTAAGTATCCACCTACAAAGAAATCGTACGCATCGTTGGTCTCTTTTGTACTCGCGCTCGACCGTTTCCACGGGACGCGTTCCAAAATTAACCCCTTTAAGACTAAATTACGGGGGTTGTTCCCCGTGAATGGAGAGTTGCCAGCTCATTTCCGAGGATTGAAATAGATCTGACTGACAGCGACGTTCGATGCACAATTGGCTGGAGGAAGACCCGTGTTTTGACAGGCTTAGACTGCTTTCCTAAGGCAGAAACGTAGACCTCATCATTCCAGAATGATGACTAGGCTGCGGATTTTATGCATTTGTGACAGAAATGAACACAAAACAGTAGAAGCATAATTAAGGAATCCAAAAATACCGTGTCATCTTTAACTTGTTAAAATGATTGAGAGAAGAAGCTAATGTCCATGCAGCGCCTGTATTGTGCAATTAAAACGCTTCGAGGCCATGCGCAGTTTGTCGAATTGAATCTCTGCAGCAACAAGTTTCTGAAGAAATCGCAGCCCGATCGTCCCGAGAGCCAAACAGTCCGTTTCGCGTGAGAATCCAAAAGCCGCGGAGCCCTGACGTCGACCCGGCATTTGCGTGACAGACCGAAAAGCGTGTTGCATAAATAAATGATCGCCGGTTGTGGTAGGATAGAACGCGAGTCGGATCGTCTTGGCGATTCAGGATGAGTGCAGTTAGCCGCGATACGAAAGACCGGCGGCTCGGCGAGTCACGGAACGCGTAATCCTTTCTATCTAGATAAAGGAGACGAACTCCGCGGGTAAGGGAGCGCGCGATTCGGATTGGCGAAGTGTCAGCCCGCGACCATGACCCGTCGGCAATAAAGCAGCCAACAATAGACAATGGCGGTCCCATGCTCCACATACGCAAAGGAGGGTAGGCACGCGCAAACCCTGTCCGTGTGTGTACAGAGCATAGACGCGTGTAGACAGTGGTGCGTGCACGCGCGCGTGCTCGTCTCGCTCGCGATGTTCCCCGCTCGGCAAAAGTGTTGTCGCTAATTGTCGTGGCGCAACCGCGCATTGTCCGCGGATTAATCGTCATGAGAAACGTCAGGGATCGCGTTGCCATTGTTGGCCGACAGGCGAACAAGCCCGCGGCCGGAGAGGACAGGCGGGTGAACAGTCAGCCCAGTCAGCCTGCCTAGCCGGCATAGCCGGAGCCATATAGCTTGGTTTTCGTTGCAAGTGTTACACGGCCTTTTACAATTCGGTGTGCGAAAGCAACACTGCTCGATAGACGGACGGATAGGTGGGTAGGTGGTGGGTAGGCAGATAGATGGACGCACGGATAGATAGATAGGTGTGCACGTAGGCTGGTCGCTGCTCCTCCCTGTGTCGTGCCGTGTCGTCGTGCTCTTTCCCCTGCTGTCTGTCGCACGTGCGTGTTGCGCGCCCGGCTCTCGAGACTGTGCGCTTGCTCTCTCGCGTTTGAAATCAATTCCAGCACCGGGATATGGCGGCGCGGATCGGGGGGAAAACTATTCGGCCCGAGTTTCCACCGTCGATTGTCTTTTGTTCCGAGAATTACTCGGTCGATTCGCTCTCGCGCTCGCGCTCGCGATTGAGGCGGCCGCGCTTCGAGATTGTTGTCGGCGTGAAAATTACAGCACGCCGCGTCGCTGACAGATTGACAGTAGGCGCGATAGGTAACGCCGTGTCCCTCTGTCGCCGCGTCGGGCCTGGGACACTCGCTACGTCTATATCGAGACAACCAGTCGATTGCAAAAGTCGCGGGATACCGTTTTCTTTTTTCAATCATCGATCGATACGATTGCTGGCAGCTCGATTCAATTGGGCGCTGAATTTTAATGAGCGCCGACGGAGAATCGTGTGGGCTGCTATATTCCTACCGTGGCATTGCGATGAGTAACTATGCACGGAGAAGTTCACCAACAAATGTCCGAGTGTAGCTTCACCGATCCTATTTAAAATTACGGTCTCGAGCCTCAAACGCTTTCGTCGTCTAAGAAGTTAACGACATTATCACGGATTCACAAAGAAGTGAAGGAAGAAGAAATGAAAGAAGACGTAAAAGAGTATTGCCATATAAAAATTTCAATGGATCTAGTTATAGCTGCTATGAAATCCTCAAAATTGACTGCCGGGGGTTAATGATCGGTTTGGAAAATGCCGGTCGGACAAACGTCACCGATTGGAGATATTCAAAGGCGCGGAGCAATTAACCAATTAATGAGGGTCGCGAGGCGGACTCATTCAAAGAAACAGTCAGTCATTGGATTTCGGTGGGTAATAAAAGGAACGGGCGGGTATATGGGGCTGCCTCGTGCCACCCACGCGAGGGCTTTTCACGCCTCTGACACGACTAGTTTCTTTGCCGAGGCACCGAAAGCCGTCGCCGGTGTTGGCCCTTCGGATATCTCGGTCATGACAGATAACACAATGGCTCTAATACGGCGCACTGTGAAAAGGGTAAAGAGGTACCCACGATGACGGCGCCGATGAATGGTTGCCCCTGCGAGAGAGAGAGAGAGGGAAAAAGAGAGAACGGTGGGGAGGGGGGGCTGCACCTATCTTATCGGATCTCCTTCGAGTTGCGGCGCAGCGAGCAACTCTTTGACAGTGGTGCCCATTGTTCCACATGATCTCCTCGACCTGCTCGTTTTCAGTCCCGTGATCCGAACCTCTTGCGTGCGATTTCCTCCTCGATTCCTCTCGAACGATCGAATTTTTTCGGGGCGACTTCGTAATGAAAGGTCGCCGACAGGATGACTCCTTGACGGACCGTTAGGAATCCTCCTCGTTCCTTTTCATAGACCTTTTCGAAATCGAAGCGGCTTTTCATGAACCGAACGATGCAATAGCTTTGACGGACTTTGTCTTCCCGCTTGACAGCCTGTCGATTTCTTTGATCCTCCGGCGCGTGGATCCTTCAAGTAAATTGCTAGGCTTTTGTTCCCGTTTTATGCCCTTCCTATTGTTTAGTAATTATCGTCAACCGCGATCTCGAACTATTCTTAGCAAAAAGAGACCAAATTTTTCTAGGAACGTGCGGATAATAAAGCTGATCACTTTATGTGCCGACGAGTGCCGGTAATTTGGGTTCATTCTCATGAGGCAGGTCTAAACAATGGAGTAAATGTTCCATCTTATTATAATATCTAATCTAATCATAATCATCTAATTATAATCATATTATGATAGCTTAGTTTACGAGATTATCCTTAAATTAGGCGAATGATCATTGGAGGATGAAAGTCAAAGAACAGGTAAAATTGGGTTGATTTTGGGTCGGCGAACCGCTGCACTTGACAGAAGAGGAGCATTGTCTCGCCCGTTGTCTCGGGAAGAATGGACGGTATACACGCCCACGTGCTCGTCTTTTTCCCTTGCCGGGGGGTTCTCTCTGTGGAAAAAAAAGAGCGCGACCAAATACGTGCCGGTTGCTCAACACATTGAATACAAACACCGCGGCACCGTAACGGACTAGAGGCTCGTCCGATTGTGGCTCTCAGGTTAATGCCTCGACGGTGATCGTTTCCATAAATACCCACCGACGCGACCCGTCGGTCGCGATATTCTCTCGCGGCCGGTATACATCGGTCCCGATATCGAAAGCGAACGCGGCCGCCTTCGATCGCGGGCATATAATGGAACGCCTCCGCCGCGCGGCTGTGCATCATCGCCGCAGAATGACTTAATAAAAGAATCCCCCGATTACGCCAGTCCGGGATTCCAAGCGTCCCGGGCGAGCGAACAAAGCGTCGCCGCTCCACCAAGTCCCGGGTTCGTTTATTGAGTCTTCTCTTGACAAAGAGAGATGAAGAGAAGAAGAGAGAAGCGTGGTGCGAGAAAAGGCCTTTCCTGGCCAGCTAATGGCACGGATTTATGTGGGTTAGGGCGTCGACTCTCCGCATGCAAGAAAATCTCACTTGCTTCAGCGCGAGCACCGTGACTCATACGCGTCTGCCCACCTAATCCGGTGCCCGCTTGCTCGGCTAACCGTCGAGATGGTGCGGAATGAGGGGAATCAACAGAGGAGGAAGAGGCACAATGAAACGGGCGAGAGAACGACAAGTTGGACGCGAAATACAATGCGGGCGTGGGTCCTGGCATCAGGCAACGCGGCCAACGAGGCGAATCTCGCGGACTTTTTTTCCCCTCTTCTGACTCTCCGTAGTCGTCTCTATCTCTCCTTCTCTTTCTAAGCTAGCTAGCCACCTTCCTCGGGATCTCCTACACTTTTCCTTTCGTCCGGACGTGCCGACGGCGTGTCGTGTCGTGTCGTGTACAACGAGGATGTCTTGTGCAACTACCCCGACCTAGCCTAGCGTCGCGGAGACGCGCTTCGCGCCCTCGTTACTTCGAGCGCGGAAAGCTCGGGCCCGGACCTTGAAACCGTTTTCCAACCATCGAGATCGACCTGCCGCGGTGCACCGCTCTCTCGCTGCTCGCCAGAGCGAGGCGAAAACCCAAGCTATTCTTGGGGAACGAGCCTCGCAGACACGCAGCCGTTTCGAGCGTGCTCGCGACGCCGTGAAATTTATTGTAAACGACCCGGTAAGGTGCGCGGCCCGCTCCGTACCTCGGAGACGATCCGGCCTTAATTAGCGAACACCGGCTGGCATAACAGGGCGAGTCTGATCCCGATGATAGCCCGCTGATCGTTCGTAAACTAGAATCGCTAATGGATCATCTGTGTTGCTTCATTAATCGTTTACGCGATTTTATGCACGATACCGTGCGCTTCTACGCGGTACTTGTGCGTTGAGGTCACCGGGCGAAACAGAACTCCATTTTATGCGTGTTTCATCTATTTCTGTTGTACGCAAATTTTGATTCACTTTGTATTTATAATTTAATATAACATTGTTTAGTCAGCGCTGATTACAGCGCCGCTCTGGAAACTTCAACGCGCGCACCAGGCTGGAGACTTCAACGCGTGGTTAGGCGAGCACGTTGGACCCTAAGCGTTAGAACTGCTGAACCAACTACAATGATTATTTTAACAACGTTCATTTTACAATCGTTGAAACTGAAAAATAAGGCTTTTATAGGAAAGTAATAACAATACAAGTACAATTATATTTTTAAAGGAATATTCCATACATTTAATTTCAAAATAGTATGGACAGAACTTTGTACGGGAGTCTAGTGTATAAACGAAGTTGATATCACTTTGAGACAATTCATTAAGAAATTCTCAGTTGATCATCGATTTCATAGGAGCTGTTGGAAAATTGCCGGCGGATAACGTGTTAACTTCTCAATCAGCGTTTATAACTTAATAATTTCGCGAGGGGGCACGCAGCAGCGGTATAATTAACAAGAAGCGTCACGCGAGCGACAGATTTAATCGCGCGAGCCCCGTCCGATCTGTCGATCGGTATTTATTAATATCGATGTCACGTTTATCGTTCTTATCGTATCGGCCATGTGCACCGTATAATACGGCCGCTGTTATACGCCGATCGTCGGTGTTACAGCGTGTACACTCAAGAATGCAGGTATATACAACTTGAGTATCGTCGGTGGTGATTTACGATTAGGTAGTCCAGAAATCGACAGTACATAGCCAATAAGAAGAAAATAAATGTTTGCAACAAGGCCTGGCGGGCACGATCTACGACTAAGTAAGCTGATACGCTCCCGTGAGCGAGTTCGATCCGGCAGGTTCTCTCGAAACACGACGACGACGTGACCTTCGTGGTGAGATGCATCTAGGGGGGAGGGTCGAGAGGGGTAACAGAAACTTATCCGATCGGGAGTGACGAGAAATTTAACCGGCTCGGTACGAATCGAATGCCATCGGCGGCGGATCGTCGATGTAAATTCAACGGTCTTCGTCGATTAACGATAACATTAAGTCAAACATCGTAAAGTACGAGCCCGAGTCGGTCCGGCAAGAGCGGAGAAGGGAAAAGGGACGAGAAAAAGGTGGGGAAGGACTGCTCGAGTAAACGTGACCGAGAACGAAACAAAAAAAATCAAGAAATAGAGAGAAAGAGAAAAGAGAGAGAGAACGAGATAAGAACATAAAAAATAAAAGCGCTTAGTTCGTTGGCCATGGCCCGGCCTTTCCCATCGTACGGTCGCAATAAAACCTGAAAATGAAAGCTCGAAGTGATTCGTTCGTAGGGCAAACACGAAAGTGCCCTAAGCTTCTATCTTATCCGGTCCTACCTGTCTCGGAGCATTCTAATTTTATGACCGAGAAATGGAGGGAGTGAGAGAAGGGCACCTGTTTCGGCACAAATGCTACGTTTATACGGGGGAAAGGTGATCATCGTCCATTGTCGGACAGTGTGCTTAGGATAGGTTTTTAGCGATCACAAGAGCCGACCGTGGAAATCGGTCTTTAACAGTATTAGACGTATTTGCCGACCTCAGGGCCCTATACATAGATCGGCCGGTTGCGACGCGACGGTATCGGCTTCTGCATTCCTGCAATCGGCTTTAAGTGGCGCGTATGCGCTCCGACACTAATGATACTTTATTGGTTGCGTGCCCGATGTTGCGCGCCGACTCGCTAAAATTTTATCCTCGACAAACAACGGCTCAGAACCGTTCGCAGCCGTCTTTTATTGCCGATCTCGAAGCAGATCGGAAACGTTCGGAAACAGGAGTTCCCCACGAGACGACACCGCTCGAAAACACCGTGTTCACGTTCCTCGCCCGTGAGAAATCACGGAGGCGACACCTCTGAACAATGGCCGCTCGCACCCACGTGTTATTCGAGGTGATATCGTCGGCGTCGCCCGTAACTGTCCCGGAAGGTTCGTCATAAACTGTAACGAGCTACCGTGCACGGAGATATTTATGGCCGCGTAAAACGGAAATTTTACATCGTTCCCCATCTTTTCAATCGCGCCAGCTTATTAGTCGGATAGGCCCTTCGCGCCTAGACGCTCGATGATATACACTGGTATCCGAATGCACGGGACCACGTGAGTTATTGCCGGGTTTCAGTAGTGTTTCTTGTAAAGCTGCACTAAATCAACCACTATTACCTCACATTGCGTTTAATGTAACTGTTTAGTAATTGTCTTGAAACTTATTATCATACTCGCCGCCCGTGATTTGTGCGCAGCTGCGTCCTCTGCTGTCCGGTCTTGCATTGTTTATGCCTCTCGCCATTGAGCCCATCAAATTTTCATATAAACGATGATTTAGTCAGTCGAACGAACTTTTCCCGGGTTTATAGGGTGTACCAACTCTTTTCACGAATGTCACTTGCCTGTTGCACTATCGTTCAGGAGTATATCGACACTTTCACTAATATAATGTGGGACGTGTAACTGACCTCTCATTTGAAACAGTGTTTATACTTTTCGAGTTCTACTAATACTTTACTGTATGAACAATTGTATACGTAACATGGACAATAATTCGAGTATATCATGCTTGTATACGCAGCATGAAGAAGAAAAGCACCGGAAAGTCATCGAGGTGACCCCAGGAGACTGTTTACCTTTCCGTGGAGAGCACCGATCCTCACTCCGGATTCCGGCTCGCAAGCGTCGACACGCGCGTTAAATCGGTTATCATACGGTAGTATTCGCGATGGAATTCCGCGTCGCGTACGCATGAAGTGGTCGGTGGTGTGCGTGTTTCGATCGTGCATCAGCAGATGACACTTGCCGCCCCGGTCACGCACAAACTATATTCGTCTGAGCGACGGACACACGGACTGTAGTGACCGGCGGCCGGTTTCACGGTGTAGCTGACGCACACCAGCCAGCCCGGACGAGGGTGAAGACACTTCAGGGTCAGACATCTGCGCATCGATATGAGGACCTCGTATAACGCTCGCACCGGCTCATACTTATGTTACTACGCTCGCCCCGTGTGCGCCTCTCGCCGCTCGAGTGTGTCCGTGATATTTTTTCCGATATACACGCCCGCCCGTATTAATTGGTAATTGCGGAAGCTGTTACGCGGCTAACGATCCGACGTCGTTTCTTAAGCGCTGTGCCTTTACTCGCGTGCTTCGCGTTGCTTGACCTCTCGACGCGCGAATCTGATTGGCTGACGCCAGAGGAAAGCTCTTGGAAAATTGTTCCTCGCTTCGGTACCCTGCCATTTTCAGCCCGATTTACTCGGGGCCGTTCTATTCGACATGACTTCGGCAATGTTTATATCGACACTGTTTCCCCGAAAACAGAATACCGTCTTTCCTCGCATAGTGTTATTGCCTCGGTGGTATAGAGGCTCGGAAAGCGTAGAGGTACTATGTTCTTTGACCTTTGCCGAACATATAGGACAGCGTAGAGACGAAAGTTACACTTTGCGAGGGGAGACTGTATTGGGGAAATAGTGTCGGTGTAAACATTGTCGAGAATGTAACTGGCGGTCAAGTAGAACGGACCCGATTCACTCTGCTATTCAGGGATATGAGGAACTGTTTTTAGTTGACCGGGTTCGTTTGTGTAAATACTCCTTGCACGCTACAATCGCAAGAGGTTTTAGGTGATCAGTAGGACGATGCAAAACGAAACGAGGCAAATGAAGCCATAAACAAGGGGCTTTGGATGATTTTGTAGATCGTGACTTCGAGAGACAAATTAAGAGCAGAATGGCCAGTCGATTTTCCCGAGGAAAATTGAGAGTTCATGCTCGAGCAGGCTCGATACTGGTCGATCGCGTGAAAATGCGATTACCCAACCGTGTTTCCAATTGAGCGAAACTGGTCTAGGTAAGAATAACGGCTGCGAGAGTCCGATAAGGGAAGGAGACCTCGATGCAGGGGATCATTTGCGAAAGATACGGCCGCGTAAAGATAAGGAAAATAGTGTACTGATCCTTAATCCTGTGTAAAGAGAAACATTGTAGGCAAAGTACCCCTATCCGTGCGGGCATTATCGTTAATAGGATTATCGGGCACTCGGTTCGGTATCCAATCGTGGTCCATTAGGTGTTGAAACCGGTCCTGGGAAACGCGAGGGAAGGATAAACAACGTCGAAAGAATTCGATTTTTTACGAGGTTCTTTCTTTTTTCTCTGTGTGGTTGAGTCGCGGGAGCAAGTCGACCGCGGGAGGAAATCGTGGAGGCAGCAAATCGCATTGTCATGTGCGGCTGGCACTGTACGAGCGCGATATGCAGACTCGCATCACGTCTAGAACCCATAGTTAAGAGTTAGAAGCCCACACGGTAGCGAACATTGTTATTCAAATCAGGCATTGTCTCCTGGCCGGCAGATGCTAATTTTTCGGTCCCCGGTTATTACACGCTCGGCCGTTTCTAATGCGTTTGGATGTAGAGCGGGCTCCCCGCGCGCACCTTTATGAACCGTAAACACCGGGGCCCTCTCCGACGATCGAGTTCCTTTCGTCCCCGTTAAATGCGCGTCGACGCCTCTCGCGGATTTCACCGCGCGGACCGCTCCGTTGTAGCCGGGTGATTGATACCACACGCTGCACCCCGCCCTCCTACATAATTATGACGTTCCGATTTTAACCAGAAACAAAGGAATCGTTCGTTACGCGTTATCCGACTTTCTCCTGCCGTTGTTGGGCGCGAGCTTCGGGCCCCGCTCTAACGAAAGTCGGCTAACGCTCCGGCGAACGAGATTCGAAGAAATCGTTCGGGAATCTTGTACTGCTTACAGGACAGAAGACTGGAACAACAATTGCAACAAATACAAAATTTCTTGTCAATGTACAGTCGTACATTTACGTTATAATAGTTTCGATCGATTTCGCAAAAACGGAAGTGTCGTAGATGTTTAAACGTATCTTGTACTGATTCGCAAGGGTATCTTTGTTCCTGCGGTTGCGTCACACGAACAGCAACCCGAAATTACTACACGCGCATTAAAGAAGGCGTTTTGTACTCTATAATTAAGTGAAACGAGGTCAGTTACTGTTGTGCGAGAACTCGTTTCAGAAAATTTGTAACAACTGGATGGCTGTGTGTGTGTGTGTATGTAGCTGCCGCGTCATGGGAAATAACGTGATTTCGGTGAACAAATACAGACTTCGACATTCGATTGTGTACTAAACTGTAATTATATTCATTTAATACCATTGGAGTATATGTTGTGTTACAACTAAAAGAAATTGAAATGTGTATTTTATTTTAACTTTTTGTCTATCGTTTCTACCATTATAATAAAATTTGTAATAAAATTAATAAAATCCCAGCCATGAGAAACATTAATTAGCAGGTTCGGTTAGCAACGTTCGAAAAATAGAAGCTGTTAATTGGTGTCCCTAGTCAACGATCTGTTCAAGTTGAAGGTTTCTTTCAGAACTGATGGTTCAACAATTTCTGCCAACCTAACAAACGGCACTCACCTCCAGTTTCGCAACGATCATGTCCAAACAATTTCGACCACGCCGAAAAATGTAGAATCTGCCAATACCACGTTTTCGAGATCGACAGCCGACGATCCGAAAAAAGAAGAATTCGCGGCGGTTGCATCGGATCGTTCGGATTCGCGGCGCAGTAGAACGGTGGCGCCGATCGAGCTGGTACGTGTCAAGCGTAACACGCTGCGGCGCTGTGGGATATTTTCGAAGGCGAACGATAGAGACATAAAGAAGGGACGTGCGACATCCTGCCCCGCGGGCGGCCATTGGCGAGGTATAAATCATCCGCGCGAGGGATTGCATTTCAATGCCCCGGGCTGGATAAGTACCGGAGCTGGCCGCTAAGACAGCGCGAGACCGTCGCGTCGATACGGCTGTCCTGAGCTGCGCGCTTTTATGCGCTGTGCGCTCTACCAACGGCGCTGCGCTGAGTTTGCACCGCGCAACCCTCGTTACAGATGCAGGGAGCGCGTATCCGGCAAGCCTTCGGGACAACGAGGAGGGCCAGCTCTCGGAAACCCGAGGAACCCCGCCTTGTCCTCTGTCCTCCTATCCGCGTCCTCTTCGATCAAGCTGACTCATGACTGTCGTCGATTCGCGAGGAAATCGTCGCGCCGCGCCGCTTCGTGTCCCAGCGAGCGACACGAAACGGAGCGACACGGAGTGTAGCGGAGCAGAGAGGAACAAAGAGGAAGAGAGAGGAAGAGAGAGGCGCAAAGAGGAGCGGAGCAGTCCACAGCAATGAGGAGAGAAGAGGAGCAAAGCGGAGCCGTTCATCGCGCGACCCGCTCCGCATTCTGAAGACCCTCACTTGGGCGCATCTGCCGCGCGCTTCGTCCACGTTCACCGATTTTTCCGCTGAGTGGAAACGGAGCGACGGGCCAGTCCGATGCACACCGGATAAGCGGCTCCAGCACCTGTTCTTCTTGACTTTTCTCGCGAGAGATAATGGTCGGATGCGTTTAACCGAGAGGAAAAGACAGATCGTCCGCGCGATTAGGATAATTGATACACGCGGGATGGAGAATGGTGCTTCTTTGTTCGGGGAATAGCGTTTCCGATGCTGAGAGACTTTATCGGGGTTTGGGATTGAAAGCTTTTATGTCTGGGGATCTGGAGCGGGGAGGAAATGCTCTTTCTGAAGGACTCTTTGTCGGAGGATAAAACAAAACGGAATATTAATGAAAATAAAAACGCGGCGATAAAAGGGACCATAGTTCCTAGGTCTCTAGAACAATTTCCGAAATCTGTTTGCGTCGAGGCATTTCCAAGCAAGAAGATCAGAGAAAAAATGAGAATGAGAAAAATCGAAAGTTACCCGATCGGTTTCGCCGGGTCGTGAATCTTCGGATCATCGAACGATTGTGACGTCCCATACCGTCTCCCTCTCTCTCTCTCTCTCTTCGGAGATCACCTGGGCCGGTGTATCGTTCCGAGGTGCGGTTACCTGGTTCGTTCCTCTGATCCGCGCGTGTGGAACGGCCGATAAACGAGCGGTGTGGTTCGCGGCCAATGGCATAAATCTCGGTTCGCGCGGCACGTATGTGCGTGCGGTACGAGCCACGCACTGGGCGTGTCGCACGCAACGCCTGGCACGTGGATAGCTGGATACGCATCGACGGCTTCTCTCGCGCGCACTTGCCCGGCGATATGCACATCGCTGCGCTGCGAGCATTTACACGTATTTCGCCGACTGCATCGCGTGCGGCTATCCCCGAGCCAGGAATTCGGTAAAACAGGAGACATTCTCGATCATCGCTGTTCCATAACTTGGCTTTGATCGATGAAGTCGCCGATCAACAAACGAGATCCACTTCTCGTTCCTACTAAAGACCCTCCACTCTCCTAATTTTTGAAAAAAGTGCGTCGTTCTACAAGATTTAGTCTTTGAGGACTATTTCTAAGAAAAATGACAATAATGCAAAATAAGAGTCTTCTAGCTGAATCGCAACAAATCGGAGCGAAATAAAAATTCATTTTCTTTTTCAATGTTTAGTAGATTGAAGATAAATTATAAATTAATATAAAAAAAAAACAGATCATTAAGTGTCGAAGAGAAGAAGAGCATGAAGATGAAGATAGCATCGAGAGAAGGGTTGTGAAATCTACAGAAAATTTTTGTAAAATTTTGGAGAACGTATCTCAGATTCGGATCAGTGCGCGGTTCATTAAATTTGAAGACGTCGAAGCGCTGGCCGGGAGGTTTCGTTTGAAATGTAGATCATCGCGCAGGGTTTAACGTTCGAGTGAATGCGTTTCTTTTCGCGTCGTTATCGTGGCTGCTTCATTGTCATGCGAGAGCGAACGTGTTTCGCGTTAGCAAGGCTCGCTGCACGCGAGAGATCATACACCGACAGGCATCTGGTTAAGAGCGCAGCAAGCAGAAGGGTGCGTAATGCAGCTCTCTTCGTGCCAGGGGACGTGACCAGACGTGGAGCGTCCTGTGTCGATGAAGAAGAGGCACTGGACGCGGATGAGTCAGTCTTTTAGAATGTACGGTGGCGTCGTGGCCGATCGTCGCATGAGAATACCAAACGAGCGCACATGAAAAAAAGAGGGATGTGGCAAAAGAAGCGCAAGTGCGCCGCCGTTTCGCCATTCTAAAGCGAGCTCTTCGATCTTTCTGTCGGTCTCTGCGAATCTTGCGGGTTCGAGCACAGAAATCACTTCGGATCGGGTTCCCCGAGGTTTCTTCAACTTTATGGTCTACAGTTTTCCCTGTTATTAAACTTTGTTTTCATATTGTCAGAGAAACGTCTATCTCTATCATTTGGAAAATAATTGCAAGAAATTTTTCTGTCATTTTCTTAAACTTATGTAGTCCGAGGCCCCCCTCTTGAACAACATTTTTTTGCGGATCTCATCCCAACCCTTATAATAAATATTGGTAAAAATGTATCGCTGGTTATTTTAATAAATGATCTTGGAGGATGTCAAAATTGACATTAATGTCAAAATTGTTTTGCGCACCCCCGGTAAAAGCTATCCCCAGGAGTCCGCGGATCACAGTTTAAGAACCTCTGTTCTAGATCTTCAGAGTGATTGGAACAGGTATCTATCTCTTTTGGAAAATAGCCTATTAGTTGGACCAAATGACCCAGATTCTGAAAATCCGATTGCGACCAGTTAACGAAACAGTGGAAGCTTTCACTGCGCCGTGGACACTGTGATCAGCTGGAACGGTTATCATCGTGGTCACCTCGCATGAGGTTTTCCGGAAACATATTGCGGTCAATGATTGGCGAGCCGAAGCGTCATTATGATGAGACAATACCGACCAAGCGGACCGTGATGTCGAATGAATTATTGGATGACCGGGTGACTATGCTACGCTGCACGCCTCAAAGAGGTTAAACTAATAATTGAATCGGTTTTATAGGTTGATCAATGCACAACGTGGATGAACCTACGACCTAACCAAAGACTGTCTGTTTAGTCCAGCAAGTCAATCCGCTTTTCAAAGAAGATAGTTACCGGGATTCGCACGTCAAGTATCGAGGCAAGCGTGGGCCGTTCTCTCTTTCACCGTTTCAACACTGGCGAAATATAAAAGTGAATTAGAATTGCGCTTCTACCCGCTGGTGGATCTTCCTCGACTGGATCCACGGTTGCCTGATAGTTCAGCAACACTGTGATATTTCAGGTCGGCCGGGGTCTGCCACAATCTTTCCGATACGTCTGAAAAAGCCGTCGTGATTTGCGGACGTCAAACGCAAGCCTGATGGATTTGAAGTGTGTAATTTTGCAGTCAGCCGGTCGAAACGTTTGACTTCGCGTCTATTCACTTCTCGGATGGAAAACATGGTTACCGAGCGTCTACAAAACAGCAAAATGTTAGGATTAATAATGTAGTCGATATCCCGGGTTAATAAGTTTACGTGCGCGGCTGTCGCCTCGGTGACTTTAATGCGCGGTAATGGTATCATTCCCCGGTTGCAGACAGTTTTTAGCAGCTCTTTGAACTTTACGCCTTACGACCTCTGGTATTTAGAGAGCTCGATTTTTTCGAGGTGTGTCGTTTCGAATACTTCGGATCGTTTCGGTACTCGTAACACCCTTTCAAATACACCGAGTTCCATTTTTGAGTCGGTTCGACGCTCGGTTGCGGCAATCTGATACTCTCGTGACTCACCGGGACACGCGTTTATTAACGCCGAGAGACATTTCGAGCGATTCAATTAGGTCGATTCGAAGCATTTCTTTTTTCCAGTCTGCGCGTATCGGCTCCGACACGCGAGACGTAATAAATTATTCCCCGCTAAAAGTGCGCTCGCGTAATAAATCCCGGGTATCGATTATTCGAACGTGGGTATCACCGCTCCTATTATAGACCGTCTATCTCACGTTTCGTAACATCATCGACGGAATGTGCTAATTAGTTCGAACGACGACCTCGCGACCGTGCGTCGTTGCTTTCGTACGGGATTTAATTGCGCTGCCGTAGACACGCGGATTTTAAAAATTAAAAGCGGAGCGCGTGGGTGCCGAGAGAAAGAGAGAGAGAGAAAAATCTAGTTCGTTAATTAATCAAATGTATCGATCATCGTTAGACTCTGCGATAGGTCGATATCGAACGTGTCGACACCTCGAGACACGCACGGCTCGACGTGGATTCGATTTCGCAATCGACATCTTGAACTTTTACGCGAAGACACACGATCGCCGGTCGCGAGAAATGAAAATAAGGCGATAATGCCTTCGTGATCGTCGTGCTGCACTTTCTCGCACTATTACTCCGACTGCTCGTCACCCTTGTCTCCATCTTCTTCCAGGTCACAGTCGAATGTGCTAGCTAGACGAAACACAAGATTTAAGTTGCTGATAATAATAAATACTTTTTTATTCGTTATTTGTTCAATCTATTTGGAGCTTTGGAAAAGTAAACAGCTGTCGATTTTAAATCATGAACAACTTTTTCTTATTGAATTCACGATTTTTTAAGAGAACATTCTCAGGTAACTTATCGTGTTATTAAATAAACCTACGAATAAATATCTTTAGTTTTGAATTTCAATTTAAAAACACCACGAATTTTCATTTTATTAAATTGACTTGTTACATTTGACATGTAAAAAAATCTCACGAAAGGTGCCATTTTTTCGCGCGTTGGAACAACGTGAAAAAAATATCGTATTGCAGAGGTGTTGCAATGAAGACGTCGCCGGCTCAGCAGATTGATGATTGATCGGCGACGTTGATCCATCAAATTTAATGGAGAATAGCGTCGGTTTCGCCGGGACATCGGTCGCCGGGAATGGTGGCACTCAATTAAAGACGTTCACAAGCGGCCCCGGCGGCTCGAGCCGGATTAACAGGTGGATTCGGTTTCTAAATGGCTTCCTCCCACGGTCCGTTTGCTCTCTTAGACGCGACGCGTGTTGCGATTTTTTCGCGTGCACGCATCGGACGACCGTGGGAGATATTCGCGAGCGTGTGCCATTAACCGAGCGCATCGCCTGTGCGTCTCCCTCGGCGAAAATGAAATGTAAATATAGATGTGTCGCATTACGCTCGGCCCGTGTATAATTGCCCACGATCTGAGTTTGAAGTCAATGAAATTCACCGATCGCGGCACCCCGATGACGCGCATGTATATTCAGAACCGTTTATGCAGAGTGCCGTCAATAAATATGCAACGATGTAAATGTCAGATATTTGTAGCGCGATTATGGCCGTGTGGAGGCCAACAGCAACGGTGCTCCTTGGATTTCCGACTTGCCGGGACCATCTCGTCCTAACTGCGATGCTAATCTCTCGAATATCCTTTCGTGGCAAGAAGATGCCCTCTCATTGTCGCATTAATTAAACTTTAATGCAGTCTTGTGTTAATTCGCACATTTTCGACTTACGTGAACTTCTCGACTGCGTGTGTGAGCTTTAGGTTTCCTAAAAATTCTTTTCGAAACCTGTGCGCTTGATAGTGTTCAACAATATGAACATATATGAACATAAAGAATTTTTGCAATCAGTATCGACACAGGTACAGTTCCAAAAATCCGGATTAATTCCAGCGCTTAATGGCGCTATCGCGTAGCCTGGAGCCAATAAAAATTCGCCAGCAGTCGCCGCTGTAGCCTAGAAAAACAAATCGTATTCGTCGAAGAGTGGAAGAGAGAGAATCGTTTCCCCCGTTTTTTGCCGAGGTCCACTTTCTTCCTTTCTTCGAATCCCGCTCCACAGGCAGATCCATCTTCCCGCAGACAGAAGCCACGTCTGTGTAATGGAAATTCAAATTTATTCCCGCTGCCATTTGCGCGGGACGGTTCATTAGCACGGTCCGCGTTGAACAGCGCGTCTTTAACTACCTGGTCGGGGCCGGCACGGCGATAATTTAATTATTACGTTAGATTTGCTAATTCCTCTCGAGGGGGTGGTGCCCGCTTCCCGAGACCGCTTTTTCCTGAGGGTGGTTTAAGTTATGAGCAACAGGCTCCTCCCCTCTTCGACGGAATTCACTCGGTGTCCTAGCTACCTACCGGCGCATATACAGTTTCCTCTAAAGAGCCTCGCGCAACCCTGTCCCCCGGTTTTTGCCGCTAGCATTAGCATCCCCGATTAAGCAAACTATCGACCATCCGGTTGATTGCTTCTTTGCCGACACCGTTAGCTACATTTCTACATTGCTACATTTCTTTCTCTGCCCGCGTTACCATTAGGTTTCTCATTATTCATAAAATTAACGAGGGATGAGATTCCTGCATCCCGTTCTAAATTTATGGTGAATTTCTATCGTTACTTGTTTAAGCAGTGTCGAGCACGCATTAAGTTTTATGCTCTAGTTTTTCGTCGGATCTTCATTTGTTCCAGATCGTCCTCCATGCTGAGACTACAACATCTACGTCCTGTAAGAAAGAATCGAATAAAAACGAGTAAACCAGAATTTTAGTTCCGAACCATTTCCGCAATTACCCACCGGTTCCCCCTGCGGCGAACAATTGCGAAAATCGAGCGTCTCATTAAGAAATACTGCACACCCTGGAAAATCAATTTTCCCAGAGCGTGATCGCGCTTGTTGGAGTTGGTGTTTTCGATTCACACGATATTTTCTCGCCCCGCGTCTGTTCGCCAGTCGCCTCCCTGCGTGGAGATAAATAATGAAGCGAGCGCGGTGCGCGGATTACCATTTCGCAAATTGATAAGTCATAGGCTGAGTAACGTGGCCGATAACTTAGCCGGTTAATAGAAAACCGCGGCGGCCTACATTGAATGCGTTATTCGGCGGTCTTGCGGCTCTCGGGCGCGAAAGTTGCGTGCGCGATTTACTCCCCTGTCGAACGGCAGAATTATGTGCGACCGGTTGTTACGTACGTGCGATCGGTACACGGTTTGTAACACGACTCCCTGGTGTTCATCAAAGCGGGTTATAACGTAACCGATAGACGCTCGGCGCGGTTTCGGAGCGGAGAGCTGTCTCTCGCGCGCGCGGAATATGTATATCGTTATTTCATAATGATCGCGGGGAGAACGGGGCGGGTGCGTGTCATCGGGGCAAGTTGCGAAAGAAAATTGGCCGACCTCGTGCGCCTTGAGAAGCAAACGCGTTTCGACGCGTGCAGAAAGGCAACGACCTGGTTTGCCATTAGATCGGTGGGCCCAACGGGAAACCGAGGCTACCGCTGACAAAAATTAATTATAACATGGACGGGCTGATTAATGACCAGATAAACATCAGCTTTCGGCCCTTGCTCATGCATTATTCAAGCCACATCCGTTTCAATTTCTATATGAGACGTTTACAAGTAATAACTCACCCGCGTATTACTGTAATTATTTCAAATGCGGCGTGCCGGGCCTGATTTATTTACATTACGGATGTGTGACAACCGAGCTGTTCGGTGCTCCTGGCCCTATGGATGTCTTCAGATAGTGCGTGCTCGGGCGAGGTTGGTGAAAGTTCGCGAAATTGCTTTCTTGTTTCATTTCTTTTTCTCTGCAGGGCAGACGAGTCAGCACCCTTCGCATTTTGTCAAATAAAAGTTCTCAAGTGAATGCAGATATTCACAGATGAACTTAGAGGATGTTAAATTAGAATGAAATATGAATTCCTGCAATCATAAACTCGGTAAATAAATAATAATATGCGATTATTTTAAATTGTATAGAATGCCACCATATGTTATGGGTCGAGAGTGACCCAGCTCCTTTTCCCAACCACTCCGTCACGATTAATGGAAACGCAGGTCGAGGCGACACGCAAATAAGTGTGCGAACTTGCAGAACTCGGTCGCGCAGTGACTCGCGATGAAAACAACGAGTGTCGCCGGTGGCAATTAGCCGTGCGCTGGAAAACTCGGAAAGTTGCGAAAAATCTGCACGGGCCAGAGAGAGGGGGAGAGAACAGTCGGCCGTGTCGGTGGACGTCGACGACCGTTACGGAAGGAGGGCGTCACGCACACGCGTGTGCACGATTGTGTCACAGATGTCATAATCTTACGTAATCGGGAGCCATCGCCGGGCATTTGTAAGCTGCACGCATGCGAGAGCGAGCTGGCCGGGTATAGTACGCACAGCAATTTAGTTTGATTCGTTATTGTAAATTGTGCCGCGGGAAAAGCTACCTCCCCCGTTGCGACAGCGCCAGCAAATTTTCAAACTCTGTCTAAACCTTCAAACCTCTTCAAACTTCTTCTAGGTTCTTCAAACCAATTTATTCTGCATACAGATCCGTCTAATAATAGTAACTCTTTGTTCATAGTACCGACGTTTCTGGGAAACGAATGTTGGCACACAGCCTTTTGCTCATTCCGAACGGTCTGTTGTCGTCCGGACGCGGGCCGGTGCGGCGGCTTCCTATTTTTATCAAACGGATCATCGGCGACAATGTAAATTACTCCCACGAAGAAAGCGTCCGCACAAAGTCGCTGTTCAATTTTCAAGTCGACGCCGCCTGGTTCTAAAGGAAATCTCGTCGTGAAAGAAGGTGGAAAGGATCGTATCTTGCGCAGACGTCTCGCATCGCCGGATGCGCGTGTGCCTCCCTCGCTTCCGGCCGTAAGGCAGCTTAGGCTCATTGCCATGCTCGCCGCCACGCCCGCCCCCGGAATATGAAAACAAAATCATATTCTTTGTCCGCGGCCTACCGATCGCCTGTCACATTTCCCTCGTTCGATCTCTCCAATTTTTCCGAACGAGCTCCGCAGAATGAACCGCTCGTTCGACGTATCTCTTGCCGCGAGGTAATCTAAACTGCAACATTTCTGCGGGCGTTTTGCGCAATCGCTGCTGACATTTCCTAGCCAGACAGGAAAAACTCCGCGTGTTTAAAAAGCGAGGCTTCGCTATGCCCTTTGCCGATGTCGACGACCGGCCCACTTTAAGGTCCCGCCAGGGAAACATCGTTCCATAGACCAAAAAACGCGGCCGCGTAATTGCTTTGATTGCGGGTAATAACTTTTCATTATAAACGTATTAACCTCGGGCTCAATTACCTAGATAGTTTACACAATACCGCGGGAACAAGCAATTAATGACGTCGTGAGGCGATTTAAAATTGAAGCGCCGACAGAAAAATCAACTACGAGAACTCCGTCCCGAGGTAAACATTTTTCAAGTACAATAGGACCACGATTAACCAGATCCCGATTATAAATAAATATGCGTTTAGATATGATTATATTATGAAGGGAAATAAATTTTCGAAAATTATCCATCGGGCCTTAATTAGTCCTGGCCGTTTGTCTCCCGATCAAGCCTGTTAATTGAGGTACTACTGTACTAAAGGAGAAGTGTTATTCGCGTGATTAATTTGTTGCTTTAAGAATGGCAGCGCACGAGCACCAACGTGAAACATTGTCAGGGAACAATTGTAAAAGAAACGGTGATTGAGATGTAATGAGCCTGGACAGCGTTTGAGGTTGATCTCGTTCAAAGTTGGTGGTATGTCGCAAGATTCAGCAACTCGGGCCGGTCGAAATCGTGCTTTCCGCGTCACTGCATCGAAAGTGTGCAACATTGCCTCGCGACAGCCCCGGATGTCGTCTCGAATGTTTCCCGCAATTTGCAATCATGAACGCCCAGAGCACGCGATGCGCATCTGGTGCATTCAGACGTCACGCTCTTGGGCGATTTTAACGCCTGTCAGTGCGGCATCGCGCTCTTATCGACGCAACTCACCGGAACAAAACTGTCCGACTTTTCTTCGATTTTCTAATCGATTTCACGCCTGTATCGGGATTATCAAAACACTGTCAAAGTCGTCAATATCTGACACTCTAAAGAGAAACAGCTCGTAGAAATCAGTTCGGTCTCGACGAGTCTACTCCCATTTCTCTCGCTGATGATCTTCGTAGCAACAATTGAGCAGTGTAATGCAAAAATGGGTTAAGTCAATATTTGTGCACGTGATTGAGTTTCTCTATGATCTACGGTTGACAAGGTACAAAATTATTGTGAACAGTTGTGGAAATTGAAGCTTTTATTGAAGTATCAAGTTATAAAGGGAGTCGGACACTTCGCGCAGCCCCTATGACCGACAATGAAAACACTAATTTTCGACAAGTGCGTTCGATTTATATCGATAACAGGACCCTGAAGTGCGCAGCTGCACTTACAATCGATAGTTCACTTTCCGGCTAACCGCCTTTCCCTCGTAAATCTAAAGACTGTTTGACGAAATGAAGATTTCGTTGCGGAGAACGCGATCCAGACGCTCACTGATCGGTCTCGCGTGTTGAGGGTGATTCACACCGGTTTCTGTTCGACGTCCAACGAGATCCGGATACACAGCGGGTAGAAGGCGATTTCGTTATGTAAGCAACCGAAGAGAAAATACCGTGGTTCTTGCAATTAGTGTTACCAATAGAAGACTACTTCGATCGCGTGCCACGAACGAACGAACCAACGGAGCAATTCTTATTGCTACAATATAACAATTGCACCGACCACAGGGAACGACCGTAGGATGCGTGTTGCAATTCCTCTGATACGTGCATCCGATGCTTGAACTTTTCCAATCAACCGTTTACCGGCCGATTCGTGTAAAAGAGATTTCTTTTTCTGGCAGTGATCTTGCTTCATGGCTGACCGGCTGCTGCTTTGTCACGATCCGCGAAACACTCTTTTACACATCCACATTTATATTTTTGAAGCTTGCATTTTGTTCCTGCAAAAATTTGCACCGTCAAAATTCAAACAAATGACGAAGTTTCGAAACTTTTTGTATGAAATGATTTTAACATTCACGATTTCACATATTTAACACATTCCGTGCCGCGTGGGGCGTATGCGCCATCTGAACTTTTCGTTCAGGCCGATTGGAATTCTCATTGAAAAACGAAGAATTTTAAAAAAATTTATTGTAAAGTCAAGTTGGGTCATTTTAAGACTGTAGAATATTCCGACCAAAAGAATGAGGTATTATAAAAAATGCAGTGCAGAACAAAGCAAATGGACGGAATGAAAAATCGGGCAAGAACAGCTCGGCACGGAACGTGTTAAAATTGTTTGAACTAATCAGGATTAATTTCTCGGTCTCGTGAGTTCGTTTCTCATAGAGGCATCCCGATGAATAATTCCCGGCCGAAAAGTTCGACTCTTTTAAAATCGTCACGTCTGCGTGCGACCGTCGAAAAGTCAGGTCCTGCGGCATTAAAAGTCAGCTGGTGGTGCATCGGAAGGATGCGGCTACCGTGCACGCATAATATGTAAATGTATCGTGGCTGGCCGGGACTACCAGTTACCGATTTGCACCGGTGCGGTGTGCGAGATGGTATTAGAAGAGGCACGGTAACACAGGTGTAGTTTGGGGCCTCGTTCGACGATTTATGAAATGGCCTCTCGAGCACCGTGCATCACCTCATTCCGGTGGACGAACGCTCGAAAATCGATGCGCCACGGCCGAGGACGGATTCGAGTGATCGATTCCCTGCTCGAAGTGAAATACACGCCGCGTAACGTGTGCTTCGCACGAACCTTCGGCTCGCCGTGGCTCGCGGTGATTTGAATGGATTTCCTGTCTTCGGTTTCGGGGAAACGGTGGAAGTACTTTGCATGTCTATGCGATCGCTCGTTTTGTCGACTAAAAATAACCGGGAATGAAGAGCGGAGAGCTGGTGCTCCTGTTCTGATAAGCAATCTTTCGTTCCTTTCTCTAAACTAGTCGCACAGAAGATTTTCGATTTCAAAATTCAGTTTGGATCTGAAAAATGCCAAGAAATTGAAAATTGAAAAAATTAGCTTGATTTTATGGAACTTTCGAGGTCGCTGAGCAGCCGGTCAAAGTGTTAAATGAGTTTAGACAACCGATTGGTTTAACTGAGACAATCTCCGAGGTTCTCTGCAGTAGCCGCGAATTAAATCGTGCAGGTCTCCTCGGGAGATGCTAATTTTGAGCACAGACAAGAAGACGTCCTTTATTTTCGAGCAGCAGTTAAAGCCCGGCGACGGAAGGAGGCGACACACTCGCGGCGGCGTCTAGAAACATTTAAATTCGAGTATCGTTATGCGCTTCGTGGCGCCAGGTTCTCCGCAGGTTGGTGTCGTCAGGGCCGCAAGGAGCTCTCGCAGGCGAGAAAAAACAAAGGGTTTCAGCCACCTGTCACGGGAGTCGGTGAGACGCAAGACCAGTGGCAACTCCGTTGCAACGATTCGTCGCCTCCGGTCTGCACCTTCTTCTTTTTCTTGGGTCCTCGCCCCTCGTCCTCGTCGTCCTACCGTTCCTACCGTTTCACGGCGCATTCAGCGGAAATATTAAAATGCCCCGGCGAGTCCTGCACATGACAATAAGCTCTTCGCGCTCCGGACGTGCTCTGGATACCGGGCGTTCGCTCTTAAACTACCATCCGCGTACACGTAGACCGTGGTGTTCCTCCAGTTGCACCGTCCATTCTTCTTCCACGGGACCATCCACCTCGACCATAATTCGTCGGGGTGTCCCGGAGGATTGAAATGCACGCGGTGCACATCCTGTCCGGGAAAATTCAAATGAGCCCTGCCCCGTTGCCCGCCGCCGCCGGGCTCGCCGCGCCAAGCCGAACCCGGAGATTTGGAAATCCGCTCGGCCACCGTTCTGACGGATGGCTTGCGAGACAACCTGGCAATGCCGGGGACGAGATACTCGCGATAAATATCCCAAGAGCAGCCTGCAGTCGCAGGTGGACCCGGAATCCTCGAAACTCTGCTGAGAAACGTTTGCGCTTATCTAGGTCTATATTCCACAAAAGAAATTTCAATCGCAATCTAATCTTATTTGAAACATTTTTATTCCTTAGTACGAGAATATAGTGGAGCGGCGAGGTGACTATAGCGTAGAGGAGAGCGGCGCTGTGATTTATGTTTCTATGTACACCGCTATTCTCTTGTCACCGCTCCATTATACATATACAGTCGCATTTAATTGCATTGGTTTGATTTTGCCACGATGTTCACCTCGTCGCTATCTTCGATCTTCACCGTTCCATATCTTTCTCTTTGTTTATCGTAATTAGGAATAAAAATCCATGAAATCAAAGTAATTTTGTTGATGGGAGGAAAACTGCAGGAAACTTGCCAAATGAATGGACAAAATAAGAAATAATGATTCAAATGTTAAACATATTTATTAGATGTTAACTAGTCGTTGCAACGTACAAATTTATTCATTGTTTTTTTGTTGGTTAAACGCGCGTGCGTTCTGCATTCTTGCCGCTTTTCGGTACCTCTCCGCTCGTTGGCGCCATTTTGAGCGGAAGGCACCTGTTTAAAACTACCGGTTTCCCCGGGGTTTTTGTGGCCTCAGAACGCGGTCGGGTTTCAGGTTGTTTGCATAACCTGGTATCTGGAATAAAAGTAGAAAATCGTAGGCTGCGCCGGCTAATGTTCCTACAATGACGATGTACACATGGTAAATTACACTCACGCGTGGAATCGCATGAATTCGCGGTCGCCGATTGACAAAGACTGTTTGCGGACTCCCCCTCAATCCACGTTCACCTCTGTCAAACGGCAGTCCTCACGTTTCTTGGATGGTCATTAGTGGGTTATGTTTCGACTCAGGCTATCCATTTAGTTCCAATGCTGCTCGTTAAATACAGGATAGAATCAAGGACGTTGTTCGTGCTATTCAGATCGTGCACGTCTGTTGTTTTCGAGGCCTGATAAGAAAACGGATTAAAACCTTTAGACGATTCAAACATTATAAAATCGAGGCAAACCGTAATTTATTTATGAAAATAATATTATTTTACGTTCACGTTTACGTCCAATTTTTAACTAATATATTCGAGTGTTCGTTTCTATAGTATGGAACTCCGTGTTGCAACAATAATTTAATCGTTTAAATTAAGTAGCAGGGATTTTGGTAATTTAGGACATATGATGTAAAAGAAAGAGTAATTAACGGGTGTAAATAGGTTTAGATAGGTTTAATAGGTATGCACTACCCTGTTTGTAAGTTTTATATATTTTGTACAATAAAGTGTCAAACTGGACACACCACTTTGAAGAACGCGTGTTAAGACATCCAGTGACATCATCGTGTGAATACATTAGCAAAAACTTACAGGTATGCTTGAACCAACATTATGCACAACCTCGTACGCTTTCTGATAAAAGTTCTGCACACATGCGACCAACGAGTCGGCTTCCTGTATTTGTGGCCGCTTTTTAAAAGGCTTCCCAGTGATTTTATCCTTGACTACCGACTTCAGGATCGACTCATTCGGTCTTGTAAAGACAGCTGTCGGAGGCTGGACCGACAAACCTTTCGTCAATGGTTGTTCGTTTCTAGACACGAAATATTACAATTCTAAATGAAGGAAACATTACAAACATTACAAACGTATATCTCTATTCTCCTTCCTCTCTTATTAATAGACTGCGGATTTTGTATGTTTATGAGAAAAATGAATAATTGTGGCTTGAAACAATAAAAAGATTTTAAAAATTGAAGACTATCGATATATTACGTTCAAGACCTAATAAAATTCTTAACGGAAGAAACATATTTCTATATGTGGCTTCTGTGTTCCTAACTGATGCAGGAAATTTTTATTTCGTATACAGATCCACAGTCTATTTATTGAACAACGCGTAAGAAAATCAATTTCTCGAGGATTAAATGGTATTTCTAATAAAGCATGCTTAGTGAATAGACCGCGGATTTTTATGCAAAATAAAAGTCCCTGGAATTTTAATAAATATATCTAGCCATGTGTGTCATAAATGCATAAAATCCGCAGTCTTTTAATAAATTTCAGATTGTACAGATCGTACCTGGTTTGAACATACTGTCGTACGCAGACTGCAGCCAAAAGACACAGCGCGTACATTGGATTCTTGACCATAGGACCAGTAGTCATACTCGCTTGTTGTTTGCCTGGAATTTTGATGATTGTTCTCCTCGGGATAAAGTTTTCCGGATTCACTAAAAATTTTGTCGATGGGATGTGTTGTCCAGTGGCGAAGCGGATCTGTAGTGCGCTTCGTTTGTTTAAAAAAAATGCCGTTCGACGATCGATGCCAGGGATACCAGAGACAACCGAGATCCGTAGAATCGCGCTGATCGCCCTCTCGCGAGTCCTTCGTGAGAAACGGCCGCCATGATTTTCCCATTAGGTTAACGGGCGGTGCAGCGCGGTGGCGGAACGATCGTTTATGGGAGCGCGTGTGAAAAATCGAACGGGCGCGCGCTCGCCTCGACCAGCCGATTACTCAACATCGATCGATATTAAAACGATCCACAGTGGATCCGGCCTCGCTAATGACTGGAAAAGAGCCGCGGTATCGCGAGCTTAACGACTCCGGCAATTATGGTCGGAATCGAGGAGCAATTACTGGAACGGTGCATAAGCGAGCCGTTTAATGCAAAAATGGTGTAACGCGAAACAGTTAATCATTGGGTAATGAGGAACCTAGTAAAAGTTCCATAAAACGCAATAAATAAATTAATAAATGTATTAAATAGTAGCTCAGGTCGTATCGACATTCATTTAATTCGTATGTCACAGGGTTTATGACGATTAAACCCTCGAGGAGAGAATTATTGACTTCCGTCACTTTTGCAGTAAACGATTCAAATGTTCGGTTATTTTCCCGGACCCCGTGCCTTTCACTTTTCCACGTTTGTAACAGAAGTCGAAGAGGATTCTTCTTTTTCTGTCAGTTAGGTTGATCCTGTTAGGTCTGATCCTGGAAGCTGTGGGAATAGTAGGCGCACCGCGTATCGGTGCCCCCGTGGCTCCTAGCCTGTTTGCTCCATTTAGAGGAGCGTTTCAGTTTCACAGAGCGCTCGTATTATCCGCGGAAATTGGTTCTAGCGAACGCGAGGTCAGGGAAGACCTGGCCGACGCAAGGATCGCGTGCAGGACCGACTACTCATCCACACTCACGTATTAAACATAAGTGCCACTTACCTATGCCCAAGCCTCACGAGCCGCGAGCATCTCCGACTTCTTCTTCCCCTTCTTCATCGTCTTCCTCCGCCTGCTCCTCCTTCTTCACTTCGAGTCTCCCAAGTTTCGTCATTTCTGATTCCTCGGCTGCCCCTCCGTTACCTTCCGTTCTTTCTCGCGGTCCGCGTCTCTCTTTCCTCGTGGCGATTCCCGCGAAAAACAGGCTCCCGGTGCAACGCGAAGGGCAACCGTTCCCTGCTTATATATAATCGTCAGTCTTCCGCAACGTGGGACCAACGCGAGCACGCAACCGTCGAAAGGGTTCTAATTGGAATGGACGAGACGCGCGGAACCGTGGTTTTGATCCTCGGGGAATTAGGAAGTCCGAGGAACCGGCCGGACGACGATACATGTTGCAGAGAGGTAAAAAGAGGAACCTCGAAACGTATCGGATCGCTTCGGAATTACCGATGACCGGTTACTCATGCGATTTTTTTCGGTGGGGTCCACCGTGTATCCCGTGCAACTTTTAGTCAACTGGCACACAATGTTTCCCACCTGATGATCAAACTCTTGATGCGGATTTCACGCATTTATGATAAAAATGATTGAGATTCAAAGTACTAAAATCTTCAGAAGAATTTGGAATTGCGGCATCTGAAATGCACCTAAAATGATCATAACGATTTATATTTATATTTATATCCATTGTATTGTCGAATCCATGAACATAGAGCGAGTCGATCCCGCAGCGTTAGCGGTAGCGTGGGAACTGTAGACTCGGAAGACGCACCTCCTAAAATCGCAGTTCCAATTTCTCGACACCGGATCAATGCGCTCGCACGTGTTTTAGAAGCGGTGATTGCTCTCCGAAGCGCAACAAAATTGCACGCAGATCGTGATCCGTCGAAAAGCATGGGTACGGCGTAGCCGGTTAGCCGGAACGAAATCGCAACGCTCCCAAGGATCACGAAGTTCCCGTTCGATCTTGACGAGGCGAGGATCGCGGCCGGCCTCGCGTAGGAGGTGGTGCGCGGGGGGTTTCCGCGGATGGCTCATTTTCACCTGGGGATTACCTTTGGCACACAATCATCCGCCATTAAGGCCGTCTGCAAAAATCCCGAAAACACCGGAATATCCCTTTACACGAGGGTGGAAGGGGGCTCAGAAAAGAGGCAGATCTCTCGTGGTGCGCGCATAACCCGTCCGCGTCGGGTATATCACGAATAGCCCCGTGATCTCGCGGCATGATCTTTCAAGATCGGGAGTAAGGAAGATGGACGGAGGCGGAACGATGGTGCGGGATGGAAGGAGAAAATAAGAGACGACGGTGTCGGGGAGGTAGGAGGCGGATAGTGATATAGGGAGAGCGAAGGGGAACACGAAGAGTGAAAGAGAGGCTCAGAGAGAGAGAAGACTGAGTGCTAGATCTCGAGCAACGATCGGAGATCATCTTCCCTCTTCGACCGTTCTCGTCCTCGATCCTAGAAGGAGGCGGCGGGGGCGAAAAGTACGAAGCGTCGCTCCCGCCGCCGCCATTATCAAATTATTCACTCACACCGCGCGCCATCTATCTTCGGGCAGCGCGATCGTAACGTGTTATTATTTGATCCTCACTTTGTTAGCGATCTGACTCTAACAGCCCCGCGATATGTACCTGGTAGATCCTGCTCGGTGATCTGGAGTACTTCTCACGATCTCGCGCCGCGCCGGCAGCTCCCCCGACCGACGCTTTCAGACCGGCCAACCGATCCCGCGGATCTTCTTCGGACTTCTCCGCAGAAGCCGCGATTAGCCTCTTTTCTCTTCGTCTTGGTCTTCGTCTTCGTCTTCGTCGCGCACAGCCACTCCGGTCGGAATAGAAACTCTCTCGGGAATCGTTTAGGCACAGATCGCCGCGCGATAACGTCAGGATTCTCGGGTGAATAACTTATAACGATTACGGTCGTGGCAAATTTTAATATTCCGCAGGTGATGGAAGGGATCGAGGATCGAAACGCCGCGAGATCGACGGGCCCGATTACAGAAACGGTAGTCGGTTTTCGTATCCGAGCTGCTCTTTCTCTTTTGACACGTCTCCCGTTCTGCTTCTTCGGGATCCCAGGTGGCTGAGAATGAGAATGAAATGACGCCGGCAGGACAATGACTGTTTGCACCCTTCATCTTTCTTATTCTCCGAATAGAAATAATAAAATTCCTTTTTAAACTCTGTTCTTTAAATTTAAATTCCGTTCTTCCGTTGTCATTATTTAAGCAACGAAGTGACTGTAAACAATTTGTACGTTCTTATTGTCACTGTAAAATATTTCAGACAGTCGCTAAAAATCCTTAATAAAGCGAGAGCTCCGCGACCCCTCAAACGTCTCATTTATCAAAGATCTATCATGACAGATCGATGCACACCGATTCGAATCAACACTGTAGTGTTCGATGCCGAACGCTTCCGGTGCAATTAAAGCCATCCATCATCTCTTATCAGTTTCCCAATCAACGAAGTTGCCTCAGCCAGAACTAAACGTTAATGGGCAATGTTCGCGCGACCCGTCCTGGAAATAATTTTGCAATTACACGAAATCGTACCAGCGATCCACATCACGATCATCGCGCATCGGTCGATTTTCTTCTGACGAGCGCGTAATTTAAGCACTCGTGCATACACATACACAGGCGACCGGGCACACGCACGGACCACCGATGGAACAGTGCACAATTATCCGTATTTATACCGGTCGGCTCTAATTGCCTTGTGTAATTCTCATAATCGTAAATACACGCGTCAAAAGGTGTTGAAATCCTAGCACGCCTCGAAGAGCCGAGCTCGATAAATAAATCACGGACAGCCGAGATACGTAATCTAATTCCGCGATATGGGTAGCGAGAGGTACGAGCCGATCGCCGAGTGCTCTCTCAACACGAATGTTTACGATAGTTTACACGGAAGACGCCACAACCGAGCGTTCCAGGGATCAAGGTAAACCTATAGGGATTTCGCTTGAAATGGCATCGACGCTGATTGCTCCTCTCTCCCGTCTCACGATCGGAACGCCTGATTCCCGCGTTTAACGACCACGATAATTTTGCCAGGTCGTGTTTACTTCATTTCATCCATAACATCTCTGCGCCAGACGTTTATGTAATTTAATAGTCTGTAAATCATCATAGGAAATATTTGTCTTTATGACGGATTCGAACATATTGGAAAAAACATGGCAACTGTGAATTCTAATATATATTCTGCGGTAAATGTGCTTGTAAATACATGGATGTAAATCGTTTAGTATTAAGCTTTCTTCACGTTCGGTGAATCACGAGTACCAACGTGTGGTCGTTTCAATGCTTCCATCTTTAAACAGATTTTTCCCTGTAACCTGTGGGAAACTATTCAAAATAGCCGTCGTTCGATCGAGAGCAGCCGTCGTGTATTTATTCTGCATTGTTCGGCAGGGAACTGCGCTTTTGTAACGTCACACCTCCGTAAATTCCCGGAAGATGACTTTCGTGCATCATTCGGAGAGAGACGTTGAAATGAATGGGATTTCCCAACGATTCCGCGAGGAGAGAGGCGTTCGGTTTCGAAGAACTTGTTCTTGGCTCTCGATACGGCTCGCGACTGTCGCTAATAACAATGAACACGATGTAATCGGGCTGGGGCGAGGAGGGGCCCGGGTGTTCTCGATTTATGGTGGCCGATACCGAACCATGCAACAAAAAACAATTGCTACGACTCACCGTCGATATTCAGTCGAGAAACGTCGCGGATTTCTGAATTTCGATCTCTTCCAAAAAATGAAAAATTTTCAGCGGAGGTCGTCAGGTTTTCGAAAATCGGTACCGATCTTTTGCAATCGTCCAATTCGATAAATCGTTTGCCAGAAGAGGATTCCAGTAGCACATTTTGTGAAATTTGGCTTCGTTACAAGTGAGATCTGGTTTGAAAACAAAAGTCGATTTCAGCCGATTTTCTTGCATCAAACGTGCCAGAAGAAGATCATTGAGGAGGGAGTTTATGCTCGCTTATGATAGGTTTATGTAATTTTAAGCGGCTGGATGGACACGGACGGCATCGGAATCGGTTCGGTTTCACCGATCGCGCACCGACGAATCGGATCGGTTCGGCTCTGGCCGGGCTGGGCAAAAGCCGCGCGCGGTTAATTCGAAAATGTTTCTAACGATCTCTCCGGTTGATATTCCGTCGCCGTCCGCGAAATGGTGGCTCGGACTGGCGAGTGTCCGGTCGCTTGTCGAATTCGATCACGTAGCGTTTTAACGCTTTACATTGAACGCAGCGCGTGCTCTGTGTAGAACGGCGACGCGGCTACGGGCCGATACGGATGTGTGTAACGAGCGGTACGCGTAGGAGTGTGGTACGCGCGCGCAAACGTGCGTGCGTACGCATAGAGACGAGACGTGGGTGTCGAGTTGTAAAACAAAGTAGAGTTTCCAGGGGGGACGTTCCACGGCTCGAGTCGGAATTTATAGAAGACACACGTCGAGGACGAACGAACGCGCAACCTTTCGGCGCCGCCGTCTGAATTATTTCAGGGCGCCTTTAACACCTTCCTCCGCGGACTCCTATCCTACGCGATCCAACAGAGATCATCGAGTCTCGATCCTTTGTGCGATCGAACGGCGGTTGTTTCAGCTAATCGATCGCTCGGATTCGAAAGCAAAACTCACTTGGTGCATTTTTCTGTCTTCATTCAAGCTATATTGTCTGAAGATTTTTGGACAAGTATGTCTGAAGATAAAAATGGATAAGTACAATACCGTGCATAAATGAGAAGAATTAAAAAATATTGCTACATTATCTTCGAGACTTGTTAAAATTGTTCAAGGAAAAAGGTTCTTGTGACAGAATATTTTCATTTTCTGATGATTTTTTGATTCGTGATTGATGTTGCAGTCCTTGAAGAATTTACCGAGATAAATTCCCAGCTGTGAAACATGGTAAAGATTAACACGGTTTTGTTTTTTGCACGTCTCATAAAGACTTGTGTGGGAGTAATTGCTAGTAATTGTACAGGCGTGGAAAGCTTTCGCGCATCAATGGCCGCATTCTGCCGCCATTGTCAGCAATGCGATCTGGAAATTCGATTGCACAATGCAACCGGCGACGTCCTAACGAGCGGCCGTTGTCAAATGTAGCCGTGCTGGCGACGGTTGTTTATATTCTCCGAACGATATGCAAATCCGTCGCGACCTATGCACCTAGAAAGTGTATAATTACCGCGCCGCGGTATTTTAACGATATGTTAATTGTGCAATCGGTGTCTCATTGTAATTAAATTAGTAACTGCTGCGTACGCATACGGCTCGTACTTGCAGCCGGTGCAACTACGAACGGAATCACGAAACTCGTGAAATCGGACGATGCTCGAACTTTCATCTGTTGTTCGCCACGAATCATTGAACGAGTCTTACCGCCAATAATCTTGCAATCATTACACAAACAATTTGTAATTGTTCACTGAGAGTGAACTCATTTTTCGTGACACTTATTTATCATAATCAAAAACGGAGTGGACCAATTCTCTGTTGATTCATAAATTAATAATGTGTCCTCCATGTTTTGTTCCTGTAATAAATATAAATGTTTTTCAAAATAAAATTTTTTCAGAAAGAATAAAAAATTGCAGAATAATTCTGAACGTTGTGTTACAAAATCAAAAGTGAAGCGAAAATTGTAGATAACAATTGCACAGTGGGGTTATAGCAGTCACTGAAGAATCACAGGACGGTTTGATAGCGTCGATGGAAGCCCGATCGGCCAGGAACTTTCATCTTTTGTTCCCTCGAGGGCGGAGAAGAAGAAAGGCGTCGGAGGCGATATATCGAACGCGTTGAGCCCCGGACTTGCGCCCGTGAAAATCAATTGATATGTGTCACGATGCTTCGAAAGCTTCCTTGAAAACGCACCGGATGCACGAGGGGGTTCGTGGCCGACAGGCATTGTCTCGGGGCTCCCTCTTTCATCCGACCGACATGTCGAATGCTGGATGCATATCAATTTATGCCCCATCTCAGAATTCACTCTCCGCGCCGTAGACCCTCTTTCTCTCTTCCTTTCTCCTGTCTTTTCGTACTCCCGGCGCCTGCCTGCTTCACGTCCGGCGAGGCATTTCCTTTCGACAGCACGTATGTTCTTGCGATTCCCCGTGTATCGTCTCCGCGTCGCAAGTAAATCGGTTCTAGAGGTTCCCCGAACAAAACCATCCTTACCGACCGAGAAATCATCGATTCACAACCAGAGAAGGCTCCGTCAATCCCCTAGCAAAATTATGATCACGAGCTTCACATCGTTTGCTCAGGTTCTCAGAGGACTCCTGAGCTGATACCTCTCCTGTATCTTGGCGAGTCCTCCGAGGTAACATGTCCTGCTGGTGGATAGCTATTTCAGCCGAGAAACAAATTTGTGTGATCTGGACAGACTTATCTGAGCTGTTTGGATGTCCTGTGTCTAAAGTAGACTCTACCAAGTAGACTCGCTGAGTCCACGGGAACCTCCCCGACATCTTTCACGATCTTTAGATTTGGTATCATCCTTGCGTTATCCGGGTAATATTTGCCGGCGGAACGAAATCATCCCTGGGCACCGGGCCCTAAAACACAAGGTTTCACTCGCGCTAAAAGAGACGTCCGAGGCGTCGCGCAATTAGGCGGCATGATTGATTAACGAATCGCTCGGCGAATAATGATAGAGAACAGAGGAGAGACCGGGCGACGAGCGTTGTTGTTGGCCGGGGATAACGCGGAGAGGAGATTTCAGAGGTGGAAGAAGAGACGAAAGAAGGAGAAGATCGAGGGGACGGGGTGGTGGTATCATGCCGCCCCTGGCAGGTCGATCAGTATGCGTGGGAGTCGGTGGTTTCGTGGACCAGGAAGTGGGTGTTGCTGCACTCCATAATTCACCGGGCGTGTGCAGGCAGGGTCCGCGCGCGTTAAAAGAGGCAGCGCGTTAGCTGCCCGTGGTCCACGATCCCGAGACGTCCGGACGGATGAAGACGTCCGCGCTAACGTTTCAGGGGGCGAACCGCTGGAAAGATACAAATGCCGGCCGCGAGGCGAACAAATCCTCGGACAAGCTGGCACGCGTTTGCGTGAGCACCTTGAAAAATCCCCGGGTTCAATTGCTTCATACATAATGCCATATTCTGCTATTTTTGACCGATCAATCTGACCATAGAATTGCAGAAGATTAAACCTATTTCGATTGTACAACATTTTCTCAAATCGCCATTTTGTCGAAGACTGTCTTATATTTTAGAAAAATATTATTCCAACAACATTTGAAATCTACAGCTATCTATAAAACAGCCGTTATTACATGTACGCAAACACATGTGGTACCATGACCTTTAAATGACCTTGACCCGATAGGTTCACGAGTCAATAATCGAAGAGGATGTTCCTAGAGAACGAACCGACGAACGAAGAAAATGAACACCCCGATTGGATAATTTATGATCGTGATACGCAGAAATGCTTTCAAATAACAATACGGATGATAAATTAATTAAGGCCAGCAGAGTTAGGTGGGACTCCCGAAGATTTACCGTCGCCTCCGCCAGCTGCCATTTAATTAACGACCGGCGTTCATACGGGGAGGACACTCGATTATGGCTGTTGCGCGCGATCATCGGGCCCTGGATATTTACAGCGTTCGTTTACGGTGCTCCGTGCAGCGCGGCACATGTCCTGTCGGGCATTAAAGTCTCCGGAGAGACTTTGTCGCTGTGGGTATCGCGATCGCGCTTTTCCGACCGCTCGTATACCATTCGTCGCGCTTTCGAGTTTGCCGCGGGGTTGAATCTTCGAGTATAATAAGAAAAATAACAATAGCAATAATCCGTGCGTTGAACGGATCTCGTCGATCACTAATTCGTGATCTCAGTCACGAATTAAGAAGTGTTCCGCGAGATAAGCCTCCGGAAGGAGGAACGCGATCTTAGGGAGGGAGCGGGCGAAGTTTCGATTTGAACCTGCGGCGGCAGCTATCTGCGATCGTGCCGGCAACCAATTACCATTCTTGAACCGGAAAACGTCGGGTCCGCACGGTGGAGAACAGTCGAAGGCTCAAATTATAAATCAGATGATAACCCCTCGGCTCTATCGTTCGTTGTCTTTGTTTAGTCGAACTGCTTCGAGGGCAGAGAGACAGAGACCGAGAGACGATGTTCCCGGCGGATCGTGAGGGCTTTTAAGCTCATACATCACCGCGTGGGTTACGCCTCTTGTATTTGCTTAGTCGTGCGATCGGGCAGGCGCGGATAACCGCGGAGATGAAACAATTAATAATCCCCACGAAACACCACCGTGGGCCAGATGTTTCTACTCGGAGAGCTGCTCATTCCCTTTCTTCAACGGACTCGGCCTCGTCTTCCGCCGCGCTTGTCCCGGTTATCATCACTGCTCCGGCGAACGCGCTGCGAACAATCATCGACGGATAATTACACCGTGGATCTTCACATAAATTTATAATTTCACACAATGTCCACCGAAGAAAGTCCTGCAGAATTGTGTTTCACTTTTTTTTTCTTTAACAGCAATATCATGCCTGTTTCACGAGCTACACGAGTAGATTCGTAAACTTTCTCCGTTTATAACAATTCAGTGCTTTCTTTTCTTATTAATTTTAGTTTGAGTCACACTCAGAATTAATGTGCATTAAGATTGTAATATTGGATTCATGCCAATACCCGCTAACTGTCCGTTACAAGGCAGGCGGTTGGAACTCGTTTTTCGGGAACACGTTTCGGGGATGTGAAAAGCGGATTTTAGAACGCGACCGCGAATAATCGTGACGCTATCGGTCGGGAGAAATTTTGCATTCTGATAGGGACTTTCACTGTACCGTGTAATCCTGAACGTCAACAGTTCACGTGGAATTTTAGGCTGAAGTCACTTTCGCGTTATCCCACATCAATGCCGCGTACCTTGTCATAGTTGTGTTCTGCTTCGGGCGACACGGCAAGTAGATAAACAACCGGACTCGAACTAGCAATTACGTATTTGTTGCGGATGATACCGTGGATTCTCGAGACTTTTCAACAGCTTCATGGTGACGCGATCTTCACGGTTTTGACAATCGTAAGTGCGTCCGCAGTTCCTGCAGTTTATACTAATCTTCACCGGAAAAAAGTGTTCATCTATCATGCAGTTGATTGCTCTAGAAATATGCCAGAAGATTAATATCAATATCAATCTGACACATCGACGAAGCTTGCTCGTATATCTTGGTTTATTAATTACATCGTGTAAACAATTAATAGTTTGCTTTCACGGTCTAATACGGGGAATCATATTTATTGTACAATTTGAATAATATATGCGCTAGGCTTGCCCGGGCAAATTACAGTGTTCGAAGTGCTTATTTAAAGAATAGCATATAATTCGCGCAGATTACGTAACGATAATAGTGGAACGGGAAAAACAAGGTGAGGACTGGATATGGTAATGGCCGGAGAATTTACTGTATCGGGATCGTTCCCGCGAGGACGTAATAGCAGCTCCTTCAGGACACCAGGAATTGCCAGGTTGTGCGAGGAAACACGCGATACAACCACTGACTGAAAAATTGCGATACCGCGGGCTATATCTCAGCGTCTGCACGGGATATCTTAATTATCGGGCAAAAATTAATTACCGCAACGCCCACTCGGAACGAAAGGCGGCGGGGACTCCCGTAGGGCATTCGTGGGAGTTAGAGCGACTTCGCCTGCTCTGTACATCATGCGGTGCCATGAAATTTTCGACTATCCATCTTGCGAATTTTTTTTCCGCCGCGGCGTCGAATCTGTTGAACGTTCGCTAGGTCGCGGACAGCGCGCAACTTTCGAATTCAACCGTGAAATACACGTAATCCCCGATCTCTCTTTATCCGCGACGATTGCCGCCTGACAGGCTTTTTAATATCATTTATTAATCAAGACTAGAAACTCGCATGCAATTTAACAACTTGTCGTGCACAATGTAATCGCACGAAGGTGTACGCAAAAAACCAACGTCCCACGGATGATACACGACGATCGATGCTGGATCCGAAGGATTAATAAAACACACTTTGTTGCGGGACTCTGGGATATTAATGTTGAAGCGTAATGGAAGGTGACTGGAATATAACGTCGATATTCCTTGAACATATTAGTAGAACTGTGGGAAAGGAACATTCTTCTTCCATCTTATCACTACACTGCGGATCTTTATACAAAATAAAAATTGCCCAAGTCAATTGTAAGACACAGAAGTTAATAATAAATCGGGAATAATACACCATCACTTTCTGTTTTACTAAAAATTGAACTGCAGATCAGCCCGTTCAATAGCGGAATAAAAATTCCTAATTGAACAAAAACATTGAAAATCGCGTTTCTTCCTCTTGCTACGAGCCGGCTCTGAAAGCATAGTCCCCGGAAACAGGTCAAAGCGGCAGCACATCGAATCCGCGATATCTTCTAATTACCCGGCGTGCTTTCCAATGTGGACGTGGACGCCGGTATCAGCCATCGCGCGGAAACGCGGTAAAAGCGGCGTTATATGAATGGATGATAAAATTCCGTGTCCTTTAGCGGCTGGCTCCGTCGAGCGGACAGTAACCAGGCGATCAGCAGCGACCCTCTTCCCTCTCTCTCTCTCTCTCTCTTTCTCTGTTTCTGCGTCGCGGCAGTTCCGCCGTGCGCTTAGATTCATTTCCAAATCCCCGCATTCGTATGTCTATGTCCCGTATCGGGCTATATCGTATCGGTGAAACGCACGGGAATTATTATACAGGTTCGGAGAGGCGGTCGTTTGCTAGCCGGGCTCTTTCGTGGAAGCGTATCAGCGACGAACCGGCACGAACGGGAGAGTAACACGAGTAATTTCAGCGATGGAAACGGGGCCCGGCACGGTCCCGGGTGGTGTGGGAGTCTCGGCTGTTTGGGTTCAAAGGTTCGCGATTATAACATTCCGGGCATGCCGTTTCGTGTGCATCAATTCGGTACGCCAGTTCCCTCTTTGCGGAGTTCACAGCCCGCGCACGAGCGCGCAGGATTCTCCTCTCCGCTCGTTCTCGCTTCGGCTCGCTTTTGCTTCTTCCCTTTCCTCTCCTGTGTGCCGTTTCTGTTGCTGCTGCTCGTCGGCCCCGTTCCGAACGAGAACTTCCATCGCATCGTCTCGTATCCGCCGCGCACTGCTCCTTTACTCTCCTCTCCTCGCCACGCCGACAGCCGAGAAACAGAGTAGGACGATCCTTTCCAGGAAGGACCTGCTATCCGGGAATCGGTAAACGCTTCATTTTCCCCGCTCTCTTTTCGCCGACGGTTTGTTCTTTCGCCGCGTTTATCCCACGCGTTTATCTACTGGCACGGTTCCGCACCGGGTCAGCTTCCGTTCCTCTCGTGCTTGCCGATGGCTCGCCTCGACTGCACCGTTCAAACACAATGCTTTCTTCCTTCGACGCCCTACTCTATCGCCTACCCGCTGCTAAACGTTCCGTCTATCATTCTCCAGATCCTTTGATTAATTGTGAGACCGTGGTGGCTGGGTCTTGCGTGACTCGATGAGGTGGCGAAGACAGGGTTGCAAATAGATTGTCCGACCAAGGTGTGTTACCTAAGGGGCTTGGGATAAGAATCTATTAACAGTAGAGGTGCGCGAGAACCCAAAATTCTCGGATATCTAATGATCGAGACGAGTCGGGTTCTCGAAAATTTTGGGATTCTCTAATGTGCTCGGGACTCCCGAAATTTTTGAAAAATTGTGATGGTTTCCAATGTTTCAATATAATTATGATACTTGCTGACGTACGAGTTATTTTTATGAAATTTTGCGGATTGATGTGAACTCAACAGAAGCACAGCGACAACGTTGACCGCTAACACTGACCCCGTAGCGACCGCTTAAGTCACTTGGCCGACAAAACGCGACGGGATAATGGAACGATAAAGTCGTTAGTTAAAAACCGACATCGGCTATAAATCCCTACGGTGATCTAGTTTACAACGTTCGTATTTCTTGGTTACATGCTTGCCTGATGTCATTTTATTGTAATCTCGACCCACGTCGGTCAGGTCAGTCGTCTCTGGATCCGTCGAAAATCCAGTGCGTTTGTCAACCCCTTATATTATCATAGCAGATCTAAAAAATTTTGTAAATTATTGGGAAGTGAGAATCAACAAAAATGTTGTGCCGTATATTATGTTTGCGATAAGATCGATCAACGATGATTTCTGGTCCCTTGGTGGACCCTTCCCTTCCTTGGTCCTTTCCCTTGGCTCTCCGGGAAAGGGTGGGGTCCAGGAAGGAAGTGATCCAAGGGAGAGAGAAGTTCAAGAAAGAGGAGGGATCCAAGGAAGAAAGGGAACATTAAGAATGTCCTCCTACCAATTCGTTAGTTGTATAAGATTGTATGAGATTGACACTCAGAAAATGTTGTACCGGAACAGAACGTGCCAAAGGCAGCCAAGCCACTTATCCTCCGTCTGTAGCTCGCACGGAGGGTTCACGAACGATTCGGAGCGGATCCTTTGGTGATCCCAGGATTCCTTGTAGCCGGTCGGTGGGTCGACTGTTCGAAGCCGCGCGATCCAATGATGGGCGCATAAATAACGCGGAAAATGGACGACAGCGACAAAGCTAGCGCTGATTTCGCTAGTAAAGGCAACGGCGCGCGAGCGGCGAGCGGCCAAACGGCCTACCGAGATGGATTTATGCCAGCGTCATTAGGGATTAATTATACGCCTTGTCAGGCAGCTGATGCCCGTTCTAGCGACCAGAGATGGCCCCGCGCCAGAGAGCTGCTCTCATCGCGCGACTCGCAGCCAAGAAACAAGGAAGACGGTGAGAGAAGGAAAGCGAAAGAGAGAAAGAGAGAGAGGGAGAAAGAGAGAATGTTAAGGATCGGCCGCGGGGAGCCGAAGACAAGGAGAGGAGAGCGACTTCCCTCGCAATGGTGCGTGCCCATACCGTCCTATGATTTACACCTCGGCTGAATCGCGCGTACACGCGTGTACTCCGCAGAAGGAAACGATGTTGCGCCGCCGCGGTTTATGTTAACCCTTCGACGAATCGTCGGATGAACGATGCCCGCTCGAGCTTCTTCTAACGAACGCCCGGAGAATTCCGCGGGGTGTATATACTCCGCGCAAGACAAACGACTACTACTTCAGCGGATAGAATGCGATATTGAAGACGCTACCGCGGTTGCCGGGCGATGATGAGCTGGGAATGCCCGCCGGATGGTAGCGGGTTCTATCAAGTAGCTATGCGTTGCAGACATTTTGGTGCTTCATCTGCGATCTATTCTGCTACACTGTACATCGCTCGATCTCTAATCTTAGATACGTATCGGGTGTCCCAACAGCAACGATGCTACCCAAGGATGGGCTGATTCTTCATGAAAGCATAAATCGATAGCGTAAAACGTATAACTTTCAATAACCCTGGACGATCGTGGTTGTAGATGTCACCTTGCAGAAAAGTAGAATCACCTTTATTATTATTTTTGTTTGAAGTTCGTTGTGACTTTTTATGTGGAGATTTTATGTGGAAATCCTGAAAATTGATTTTGCTCACCTGCCAACATATAGAGTGTCTCCGCGATCCTGGTTAGCAGCAAGAGAAGTTGCGCGCCATAATATGAAAACAGAGTGCAGAATAAATCTTTCGGGTCTATAGATCACCCAATTCGAAAAAGAAAGCCCCGGTTTCGCGGAGAGAGGAAGATGAGTCAACCGTGATTTCATTCGTTCTCAAGCACCGTCTCGGTCCACGGTGGGGATAGGACATGCGTGAGTTTCACCGAGTGTATTCCCATGGGGTCACACGAGAGATTTCTGGATTACGATCCAGCCTTTTGATAGAAACTTATATGGCAAGAAAACGGATGGCGTATTCGGCATTAAGGAAGTACGTGAGTCTAGAGCGCGCGGTACTTATGGGTGCGTTCCAGCCGGTCGGCCGAGCGTCTCCCTCGGGTCCTCGCATCTTCCACGATTCCTTTCTTTTCTGGGATTGCCTAACGTCGCGTCCTAAAACGGACGGCGAAGTCCGTGGAGCCAGCTCTTACGGTCCCGCGAAACGCACGCATAATCGTCCACGACCCGGTCAACCGGATGCTTCGCTCTCATTCGGCCAACGAACGAATTTCATCTCGGGCCGCATGGGATCCATTACCGTTCCACCAGCGAAAGTCCGCGGTCTCTGGGGAGAAGAGATGATCGCTAGATTCTTACTTGAACTAGAATCATCCATACACATTCGATAAAATCCTGACAGTTCAATCTATCAGACCTGCAGCGGCTGCGCGAATTATTTGCACACTTTAATCTTTTATGAGAATGTTTTATTGAAGAGTCGTGAAAGCAATCTTCAAATAAGCACCAGCCTTCTTCCGAAGAGGCTTATTTGAGATATTCCAACAATCATGATGAACTTTAGCTGCTCTAGGTTTCAAACTTAGTGTAAATTAATGAAAGAGCAGGCAGCACGAAGCGATGCAATTATAAAGGATGACTTAATAGAACTAGAAAATGCAAAGTTAATATTCCGTGCACGTGTAGATGTTTAAAGGGTACCACACCTTATCGGGAGCTGTAATATGAATGAACCACGCATCCCACGAGAAACGATATCGCCGGGGCTCGCAGGATTTTCGCTCGGCAGGCAAACAGAGTCGGCGAGGTTTCAATTTAATCGTGTTCGAGGCGTCTGTGGGAATGCTGGCCTGGCGATGAAAGATTTTGACGAATGCCCGGTCGGTTCCCGCGTCGGCTCGAGTTTCTCTGGTGCTCGCGAGCGCTCCGGAGCGTGTGCTATACATTCGTCGGTAGGCTGGTCAAGATCGTAAGTAGTAAATCGTTTTCTTGCCCCACTGTTTATGCAGCGTGATTGATGAAGTTGCATTAATATTTCCGCAGCGGAGCCTTTACTCACAGAGCGAGCGAGCGCGAGCGCGCGTGCACACGAGCGACCCTCGGAGCATCCATACGTTACGAGCGGGCAATAAAATATGTCTCACCCGAGCAGATTTACGATTCAGTGCCGGGGATATTTCTTTGGGCATTGTGTCGATATCTCCGGTCCTATTTGGCGAGCCGTGACACGCTTTCGACGCGAGATAAATGCCACCGGGACGGAGGCGGAGGCCGCGAAACCGAACCTCGGCGGAACTTTTCCCGAATATTAATAATTAGCCACGCTCCGGACGCCGGCGATAAATCAGCCAGTCGCGGCCAGCCCCCTCGCGAGGCAAATGGGTCGTTCTCCCCCTACTGTTACGAAGAAATTCTGCTCTGCATGCATGCACGCGCAAACGGCCCCCGGAGTCAGCGCCGGACGGGCTGCAACCTGTAATTACACGTATTGCGAATCTCCCTTCGAGTCTGCTTTACTTTATATCCGGTATCGACTCCGTGGAACCGTTCCCCGAACTTCGTTCGCCTCACCTCGTTGTTAACTTCCTCTGCAACTGCTTTATGCAATCTACCACTTCTTCAAGAGGTTTATTCTATATCAAAGTTTTAAATGCTGTTGACTTTAGTGCTCCAGATCCCGAGGTTCTATTAATACACATCATTCTCCCCTTTCTTGAGCAACCCCTGATTAGGGAGCTAATTATAAATTACCATTCAGATCGTTCTGTCGGAGCTGTTCTATCCCCGAAGTTCGAGCGTGCACACGATCTCGCGGAGCTCCCGCAGGCTCGAAAATCGTCACGACGCGCCGGGGTCGCTTAATTACCGAGCGATCGCGGTAATTCACGCGCGGCAGGAGATTTATACACGGCGTGACAAGTCCGCGGCTCTCCGGTGTTCTGGTCGCTTTCACTCCGAAAGAAAAGAACCCGGCTCCAAATCCGCGTTACGCGCCGGGGTTGACAGAGATCTACGACGGGGGACGCGACGCGACGCGCGGTGAAAGCGGAGGAGAGACGGTGGGATGGGCCAGGTGCGACTTCGTGGATCTTCGGATAGCGGATTTCGGGATCACCCGGTACAGGTTGCTCCGAACACGGCAGGTGTAGCCTGCAGGCGAAGAATCGCGAGGCAGCCTCTCTCGAGCGTTTGCGTGGGCGCGTTTCTCAGGGTGGCTGCGATGCGTCACACGCGAATCGCGCGAGAAAAGAGAGTCGAAGCCCCGAGGAGGGCGGGTGTGGAGGGAGGAGAGAGAGAAGAGAGAGGGAGAGAGCAAGAAGGAGGATCGAAGGAGGGCCTGAGAGTCGGATGACGACAAGTAGAGGAGGTAAACGGGCGAAAGATGAGGACTAGAGAAACGAGACGGGCCGAAAGAACGAGACAAAAGGAGGAGTCCGATGCTTCTCTTCCTCGTCTCCGACCCGAGAATACAGAAGAGCGTACACCGCTGTTGGACCTGTAGGCGAACTATGCTGGGTATCCAGGCTGAAGGTTGGGCAGGGAACTAACCAGCTAAGCTAACCAGCCGAGTAAACCAGCCCGGGATATATCCTGAGAACAATCGGACCTACCGACTGACTGGCGTGGGCGAGCCACCGGCGAAATATGCATTCCTAGCGAGCACTCGCGCTAAAGCGTTATTACACTTACGTGCCCTGAGACCGGGCCTGCCGAAACTCCGCTTCTGCCCTCTGGCGCTTCCGGGATCCCTGAACCAGGCTCTTCGGTAATCCCAAGAAGATGAAAAATGTTCAATATAGACAGTTATGCTCTTACGTTATACTCTTCGTTTATGCATCGATTGATTTACTAGGGGAGCTCGATGGTCTGAGCCTGAAGAGGCCCGAGACCCTGCAGGGAGATCAGTTTGGCCCGAGTTGGATCTCTTTTTACACGGACCTCGGAAGATATAGTAAATTCAGAGAGTAAGGTAGTCTATGCGAGGCCAGCGAATGTCTCGGGCCCGGAGTTTGAGGGCCTACGACAGGTAGGAAGATTGAGAGCGTCGGACAGGTGTCCGCGACAATACGGAAGTCGAATTGGCCAGGTGGTAACGGTGCCTGTCCCGGCGCAGCGTTCCGCAGATGCCTCGGGACGATCACATTATCGAGGATCATCGCGCAAATTCTAATTACATTTTTTCCACGGGGCTGGCGGCCGCTTTCGTGTCTCATCTCGCGGTTGAAAAGAGGCGGGAGTTTTTCAATGCGAGCCCGTGGTCGGGACAATCTCGGTGTACCCGCGGGAAAAGATTAGAACTCGGCTGCAATAAACGAGACGGAGTCGCGTCGTTTCCATCAAACAATTCACAGGGTCCATTACGCGCGATCTGCAGCAACAGCAGCAGCTGCTGCTGTAAGGCAACTGGCGACATCGTGTTCCGTGGCCCGGGGAAGACGACGTGAACAGCTCCAGTGCAACAGGAAGAGAAGAGGTTCGACGACGAGAGTAGAGGTCCAGAACGACAAGAAGGAAACGAGGAACGGGGACGTCATTGGGGAATAATAGGCCAGCTTTGCGGTTGCTAGAGCTCCGGGGTTTTGCGGATGTACCGGACTCTCGAGCCCCGGTATCATCGGGAGATCCGAGGGAGATCCTCGTTGGATTGTCGTCATGAGAAACGCGGAGATTGCCGAAACCCGCAGTTTAAATTAGAAGCGTACAAACTACAAATTGAGCCTGTAAATTGCCTCGCGGTATACTTACGGCTCGTCATCGAGCCACCGTGTTCAGCTCCGTTCTAAACGGCCGCACCACCGGCCGGAAGCAAGCGAGTTTTTCTATTATTCTGGCACTCTTGGGAACTGTCGAGACAACCGGTTGCGAAATTGTTTGGTTAGCCTATGGTTCGTTATGCTGACGATCGGATTCGACGGTATTACAGTTGTGCGAGAGAGAACCCTGCGACTGCCAGTGAGAAAACGAATAGTCGCGAGTGAAATGTGTCCAACTCAATTGTAGATCAAAAATGGAAGGGAACAATGTTGTTGAAGAATGTTCCGAGCGTTTTTCTCAGCAGAATTAATAATTCGTGGCCACCCACCAGAGATATCATTACGACTCCATTATCAGGGATGACTAAGCCACAGTAGACTGTCGGCTTATGTGTATCATCGGATAATTTGAATGCATGATTAGCAGGCGGGTCGATGGTATCAGTGATTTGAATGCACGCCGAGGGTATCATCGTTCGGAAGATTTCACCGCGCTGGAAGTTACTGCTTCACGTGGGTGATTTCAATGCATGGTTAAGGCTCCGCTGCTCTGGTAATTTCAATGCGCGGTTAGGGCACCATTGCCCCGGTGATTTCAATGCGTGGTTAGACTACTACTGTTCCGGCGATTTCAACGCGCGATGAGAGTAAACACCAGGCACTTTGCCGATTCCCGATGCAGTTTCGAACACGAACGAGATACGTCCGTTTGAGGTTCGGTTCGATTTTCAGGAGATCGGTCCGGTGGTAATTGTCCGTTTCAACAATATCGAAACAACCTTCGTAATCAATCGCCTATTGCATAAAGGAACATGTTCACCTTCGCGGCAGCTCTGTATCCTCGTGTTTTCGCGGAACGAGCAGTTTTTCGAAGGTTTATCGGTAAAACCGTACCGATTAACGGTTAACGCATAGAAACCAGGAAGTCGTTTGTTGAATTCTGCCGCGCGTTCGTTGGTTCGTTGGTTCGCGCGCGTGCTCGCGGTTTTAACAGTATTCACAGGCGTCTAATCCCATCGAAATGCCAGCGTATTTTGAACCGGATCGTAATTAACCGCCCATTACTTACAGTCCGGGGACTGGTTGAAACCTTTTTGTTTCTACGAATCGCTCGGCTATGGCTCCTCTTGTCTCTCTAACGACGATGAATCCCCCCGACTTTCTAACTGCGGCCCGCCGGAGCCTGGGATCACCGAAACTAGTCATTTCGGTATCTTGCCTCCTTGGATATCGATGATACTCGTTTGCCGCTTAATGAAACCCCGCTAACCTTCTCTAATGATCGCTGTCGCGTGCAATTTCACCCGGTGGATCGGCCCAGGGGACAGAAAAAAGACAGGAACAGAGAACCGTAAGAAGAACGATCTCTGCCTCTCGAAAATGGGAGCGGTACGTCGATATCCAACCGGTAACCGCTATTTATCATTAGGCCCTGATGGTCCTACGGTTATTTATGGTGGGCCGGAGTGTTTTCAAATAATCACTCGATCGTTCGTTGTTCTCATTCTCCGCGTTCCCATACCACTGATAGGGTATTAATCACCTCTCCCGAAATTAATCGATTCGTTACGACACCTCGCGCCATCTTGACCTGGTCCATGCACTGGAGGACCTCTTGAAACGCTAGGGAACACAAATGGAAATGATGAAACAACTTGGTGTCTACATATATAATATTAAATGAAATTGTACATTGACCAATTTCTCGACAAAACGAACAAACAGGTGTAAAACAGTGGTCTGTCCTAGTGGTTAGCAGTACCCACGCAAGCCATCAGGAAATTAGCTTGGCGGACGCCTTTTACCTCAAACGGCGGCTAATCGTGTTACGAATAAATTGTGGACAATTAATCCGGCGGGAGGTTACCGCCGACGATCAAGCAGGTGGAAACTGCAGATTGTCTGTCTCTGTCGGCCAGTTATCCGGCGGCTGAGGCGTACGACTTCTACGTGCGACGATTAGAGCGGTCCGGCAAGAGCGTTGGAACGATTAACGTCATAACAACCGTAGTCGCCGGCTATGTAGACGAGAGAACGAAACGGTCCTCGTCGTTGGAGACGTGAAGCACACTAATGCAGGTCGTTTCGCGGTTCATAATAGCCCCAGCACCGTGCTCTTGGACTTCCGAGACGCGACATCGCGTTCCTCAACACAGCGAAACGTTATTACCCTACCGCGAACAGGTGGCTGTCGCTCGCGCAACACTCGCGCCGCGGCTAATTAGTAGACTGATTACATGTCCGCGCGATTAACCGGCCGTCTGATGTCCCCCCACTCGCCACGGAATCGTTGTCGCTCCACTTGTCTCTGGAACGACACCGCTAATCCCTTCAGAACGGAAGTCTGCGACAAGTGGAAGTCATTAGCCTGGGGACTAGCCGACACTCGCGTTCCGAATCATTAGCTCATCTTCTAATGGTTTTACTTTCCTCGTTGCGTCCGAGTGGCTGCTGATTTTGCCGCCGGAGAAGCTCAGGATTTTTAACGAAGGGGAGGTTCAATCAGCGCGTTGCCTTTTAATGTCTGTTTCCGACAGGTGTTTTTATTTCCCCTGGGAATTTTCGTGCGTGCAACGATGTACAATTACGATGTCGAAAATTAGACATTTTTTTATGTGATCGTTTATTTTAACCCTTAGCACTCGAGTGGTGACTCTAAAAATTGCTGTACCATTATTTAAAATATTGTTTACATTATTAGATATGTTGGTATCTAATCAATTACTAAACATTTAAATATTGTATGAAGTATTATTAATAATAATAATAATTTATTTAATTTCGGCCTCGCGGCCAAGAAATTGGACTTGGTTTTACAAAACTTCTATATCACTCATCCCTCCATCCATCCATCCATTCTTCCACCCATCCATCCATATCCTATGTCATCTGTTAATCTAATCTAGTCTAATCTAACCTGATCTGAACTAATCTATTCTAATCACTCCTTTTATCTTACATCTAATATTGCGTCTCCCTTTTTCTTTTTGTTTATTTCTTTCCTTTTTGCTTCTATACTCCTGAGCCAGCCTACTGTTTTTCTCACTCTACTATTTTTTCTATGCTTAAATTTATTCTTTCCATCTCTTCACAGTTTTCTGCCAGATGCTTTAGTGTCCCCAGGTGTCTCGTATGAGGTATTATTATATTATATCAATTTCGTAACCACCAAATTTAAAAAATCATAGCGAATGGAAATATTTTAGGTCGGAACAACTGTTTAATTTTGCGAGTTAAAATAGCTTCGAGTGCAAAGGGTTAATGCTTTATTAGCTCTGTGCATGAGAGGGATAGTCCAATTCAGGGACTAAATGCCATCATCTCCAGTGTAGAGAAGAATGTGGAAGAGGTTGATCATGCAGGTCGAGAGACGATATTATTATATTTACAAGAGCATTGCTCGGTGAGTGTTGGCAGAATGGATCGAGGGACAGGCGCGGACTCTAATTTTCCCGCGTAAATCGCCGATAATCCGTGACGTCATCGTACATCAGGTTTCCCGCGCTGATTGGGTGCGAGAATTGGGGCCCGCCAATTACCGGGTGACCCAGCCACGATTTATGGGGTCAGTCGTAACTCACGCTGGTTCTCGTACACCTTCGCTTAGTGGGGGCTCCCCCTGTATTCCATAACTCGACACCCCGTAACCCTCGACGTGACTATAGGTGGGTACGCGGATGCGCAACATCGAAACGAGACGGAGGATTTATTGCAGATTAAGAGTTCCGGCCGTGAACGAAAACTTGACTCTTGAATGCGAATGGATGATCCTGTGGAGCTTGATCGAAATTGTTACGGACCTGTTGGTAACAAAAACGAACGGTCCAGGAAATTCTTTGGATAGGGTCCAATGGTTCTATTAAATTGAAGCGTTCAAGCATTCTGGACTAAAATTTTTAACGATAGTAGACAGCGCATTATTTTGTGCTAGAAAAAGATTTCATAGATTTTCTTAAAATCTCCATCAACATTTTTTTCCTTGATTAGGATACGTACAAATAATTGTCATAGGTAGTACGTGTTACAACACTAATTTTATTGCTCGTTGTTTGGCTATAAATGCACGGACGCTCTCAGCGAATTCACTTGATTGCGTTACATAAACATTGTCAATCCCTCATCAGCGAGTCATCAGCAGGTACAGTTGCAACCGAGCCCTGTCATTCGATGGATCACGACCACGGAAACGCTCCCGCTCCTCTGTAATATCAGAACGATCTTCCGCCAGGCTGTCATGATTCAAATTGACTCGGTTGATCTAGGCTGATTGGTTCCGCAGAAATCGTCGGCCGCGAAACAGACTTTAATAGATCTTATGCATTCTTGACAAAAATGAATGAATCAAGTTTAAAACAGCAGGAAGGAGCGAAAGAGGGTGAAACGATGACGGCTAGAAAGTGCGAGTCGGCCGGGAGCAACAATAGCTTTCGTACAAAGACAGAGGCCGCGAGGAAGTGTCTCCGCTATGAAATTATGCCTTCGAATTGTGACCGGGTCTCGAGCCGCTGTTGCGTTGCCAAGTTTATGATCGTTGCGCGAGACTACATCGTCGTTAGTCTTTATACTCTTTATGACGAAGTTGTCACTGGTGTCTCCGCTTGTTCCGCGCAGCTGTTCGACGGTCACGACAATATGCCCGTACTGTCTTTTTTCTATACTTCCTGGCTCTCGGGAATTTATTTTTTTGCCTAGCGTTAAACAACGCGCGGCAAAGTGGATGGTTTTAGGGAAGATTCAGTGAGAAAGGAGAGATGAAAAGTGAGCATGGCTTGAGGAGAGAATAAGGTACACGGGTAGACGAGAAAGGATATGATTGGAGAGAGGCCAGTGTAGGAGTAGAAGGGCGCATGATTGAAGAGAAGTAGGTATATGGAGAGAGAAATTTATATAAGTACAGAGCATATACTTGGAGAGTGATGGCTGGAGTGAGAACAGTGTAGAAATAAAGTGTTCATGATTGGAGAGAGAACGGTGCTGTAATAGAGATAAAATTGTGAACGAATAAAGAGCACACAAGCTTCGAAATATCAGGTAGTAGTGAAGTATAAGTAGAAAGAACATGTACACTCTCTTTGCACTTAAATATCATCCTCGCCTGGATCTCTTGTTACAATTAAAAATACAGATGTGCGTTGATGAAATATTTTTGCTGTTCTATCGTAGTACAACAAATGCTTACTATTGACACCACGAGAGTTTGCAAATGTAAATGAAACATGTTTGAAAAATCGTGTAACTGAACAAAGCGTTGAAAGATCGCGTGTAAATGTGAGCCATGTACGAAAGCAGCGTGTAAAAAGCGGGCCAGGTGCGCAATAATTGCAAAAAGATGGGTCTGCAGGTAGGGGGAGAAAGTTATAATGAAAAGAACGGCTTTAAGGGGCAATACGCGACAATAATCATCGTCGTGAGGCAGCAACGAACGACGAATGTGCTCGAGCGAGTCGGTACCGTTGTTCCATATTTAAAGTTCGTTATTATCCCCGATAACGACTCGGCTGATGTACAGCGCACACTAACAGGCCAGACAAATATGCATATACAGCACGGTGCACCGGCATCATCCAGTGGGGGGAACAAATAATTTCACACCCGGAGCCAATTTCGTAGCCCGAGCCCTCTCTCCGGTTTACGATGCACCATGGAAGGAAGAAGTATGGGCCGAGTGGCCGAGTGCTCGAGTTCGAGTTCACGGATACGCACACCGGCTATTGTGATGTTATATTCTGCACGGAGAGCTCGCGGCTCGCCTCGTATCGTTCACGGCGAAATAAATGGTTGAGTCTCAGTCCCGATACACGATCCTGCGGTATTCCTCCTGGGCACATTTATAAGGCAATTTTCACACGTCCGCAAAGATTGTTCTGAAATAACGCGGCTCTGATAGTATCGCTCGCCAAATTGGATAGAATATTACGTATTAGAGCAAAGGATTGTTTCACGCCAATTGGGGACTTTGAATAAGGACGATTTAACCCTTGCGTGGCTCACTTGATTCAAGTGCTTGTTTATATCAATTTTTTAATCTGCCTCTCTCAGATCAATGCTGTTTTATAATATTCTTTATTAACGCATTTTAATATACCGTACATGTTTATTCACCCTTTGTACTACAATTTATTTTATGCATGCAGTGCAACTTCGAGTGAAAAGAACGATTTAACCCTTGCGATGACGACGCTTCTGATTCGAATCGTCGTGCACATCAATTTTTGAATCTACTTCTTTAAAGTCGATGTTAATTGTCTTTGGTACGATACCAAAGACATCAGGATAGAAACGGCTAGAATTTAGCAGCGGCGTCAAGAATAGTGCACAGGTGTGTCCGAGAGTTCAGCATCCAGCCAAGCTGCGTAAGACGGGCTTCAGGGTGAAGCCGTCGTCGGGCCGTGCACGCAGGAGTGTCTTGCGCTGCGAGGGAGTATTTTTGCCGTTGGTACGAGTTTGCAGGTTGCGCGAAGCGGTCTGCGCGATCAGCCTGGCCGCTCGGGCTCGGTGACCGAGGATCCCCCGGGCCCCCTCGGGCCCCAACGGACCCCCGAGTCGCCCTCCCACTGGCCCCTGGCCCGCGTTGCATCGCGTTGTAGCGCATGGCCTCCTCGTGTGGGCGAAGGGTCATGGGTCGCAGACACACCGCAGTGGCTCTCAGCTTTGGCAGATATCCGGACGCAGGTTGAACGATACTTGTCCCCTGGCAACGCAATAGCGATGTCCACACCACAAAGAAGTGCTACCATACCTTATAATCACAGAAAAATTCAATTCAGACCTCCTTTGACGTTGACAAATCTTGGCGTTTAATGTAAAACTCTGAATAATGATTCCTTTCTAATTTGTTTGTGGTTTCCTGCAGCCAAACAGTAGCTGTTCGTTCATCATCTATGCTATTGATTGCAGAAAAATTTGTTCAAGGATACGACTCATATGTGTTTTTAGAGACGAACTTACCTGTAGAACTAGATTTTCAAGAAATTGATTTTTCCGAAAAATAGGTGGCTTCAACTCAGGGGACCCGTTGGAATATAAACGATGGCAACCGAAGAAAATATGATTTTTTAAAATCGCAGGGACTACTGTGGCACCGCCCTGATGAGAACCATCGCCCGTTCCCGAGATAGGTGGAGGACCTCTCTACAGCAGAGGGTCCACGTACGAAAATCGCGGCGCGTTTGTGTGCGACAATTGCGCGACAATTTGTTCGCGGCCGACGACACAATGACGTCGCATAAAGTGTGACTGACCAGAGTGTCCTGCCGGAGCGGGGGCCCTGTGATTCACCTGAGGGTCACGGGGAAACCGATACGGTTCGAGGTCCAGCGAAGACGCAGCATCCGAGGCCAGCGTACACAAAAGAACGAGGCTTCATTTTATGGGTTCGGTGATTAGCAATGTTTCAGGATTCCGGGCAGCTTGTGTTTCGGGCCGGCACCGTTAGACGCAGAGCAGCATTGTACCCGCACGGAATCGTCAAGCGGGGTTCCACGGAGCCCCGGGAATTTTAGGATTCCACGGGGGTTACCGATACGGGTTCGTGGTCGAAAAGTTATGGCACGAGAGAGGCTCCCGGGTTCCTGTCCTATCGTGCGAAAGGTCACGCGCGAACCAACTGACCCGTTCTCCCCCTCGACTTGTATATCCGTTTCTCTTTCTCTTTTGGTCGCTGCTCGTTCCTCCCTCGGGTCTCCTCGGTCTATCCGGCCCGGGATGGAGAGCTACCCCAACAATTTCGACCGGCGCTGGACAGATAGAATCTGAGGGCGGGCCGAGCAAATTGAAAAATTATGCCGACGCATACGCGACGCGGTTTTTTGGCGAAGATGCGAGACAATAGGAGACGGAGATAAAAAGGTGAGGACCGTTCAAAAGGGTAACGCCATCACGGTAGGCGCACCGCATACGTATACAGGTACAAGTCCCCGTATATATCTGCGCCGATCTACGGAAAGGTATATACCCTGGAGGCTTGACGGTCGGTGCTCATGCATAAATGCGTCAACGTTGTTTCGCTCCGTATCTACGATCTCCGCGAGGAATCTCTCTCTCTCCCTCACACTCACTCTCTTTCTTTCTTTCTCTCTCTCTCTCTTTACTCTGGCTGTCCGAGCTCCGCAGCCTATATCGTCCAGATTTCTGATCGGCTTATCTGTTCCCGCGTCTCCAATCGGTCGGCCATTAAATCGAACGCTGCTACTTTCTACGGGGGTCGCGATGACAAATCGCGGGGCCCGTCACGCCGGAGACGACGCCGCGCTCGAAAGTACAAATGAAACTTTAATAAGCGAGCAGAACCAGTACGTCTTCGGCTTTGTTCGTCTTCTAATTGATCGTAAATCTCCGTTATCGCGCGGCAATCCCGTAAACGAACCTTAAATCTCTACTACCGTGGATGCTCGCCGCGCTCGCGCTGCCGGAAAGACGTGTGCCTCGCGAAAACGCGCCGAGGGTTCTGTAATTTCGTTGTAATTAGGCCGCGGCGTAATTTCTCTTGTTAATTGCGAGCTTTCTTGCGATGCCGGAAATATGCTCCTACTCGAATAGTTCACAGCAGTCGATGATTGTCGACAATAAAAGGTATTAAACGATAGGAATGGATCTGTAGAGGAATTGGAGCTGTGCAGGAAAAAGAATCTAAATACTATCACCATAGTTCCCGACAATACCTTGTTTCTTTCTTCACCCAATTTACAATGTAATGTATCTTTCGCTATAAAATAAAGGACAGCATGAGGCAGAGAGGCGGTCGTCAAAGGGTTAATCTTCGTATCCCAGAAGACCAGTCTAACCGATCGCGGCAGTTACTCCAGATCCAATTAATTCCCGGGAATAGAGCAAATAGAACGTTCTGTTAGAAGAAGCCTTCCGAGTATTCCCGCGGTAACCCTTTAATATGCTTCATAATGTTCCTATTGGCGATCGAGGCTTGTAAAGCAGAGCGACGTGGATGTTCTCTGTTAACGGTACCCCTATCGGACTGATTTCCACAGATTCCCTTTGAAGAGCCAGTCGGACGTTCCCTGATGCCCGTGATCTATTCGTTACCGTTTAGAGGCGCTAGGTGCTCGTAAACTCTCATCAGAGATCGAATCGAGCGTGCTTGCCAAGTGGAAGAAGTGGTACTGGAAACGGCGGGTTAATTCGCGAGTGATGAGCTGCCTCGGCGAGTCCGAGTCTCTTTTCCCTCTCCGACCGTGTTGTCCCTGTTCCGAGCAAGCGTATCCTGCGATTCCACCTCTCTGTCTTCTCCGTTCGGGGCCCGTCGTTGACCACATTCGCCGGGGCCCGCTCGTACGTACACGCTCCCGAGCTGGGCCCATCGCGGTGTCTGCGCCGCGTCAGGTTCCCACGGACGGGACCGGGAGGAGTTCTTTCGAGTTTGAAAACACGGCAATCAGTGTAACTGCTTCTGCCGCAGAGCGCTATGCGTACATACATATGTATATCCGCCCCATCCCGCGCCAAGAACATTGTGCGGTCGTGCGTTTTCTTTCTCGGCGGGCAGCGCGACGTCCCCCGACTCGCACACCGTTTTTATCGGTCCCCGTTGATTGCTCGCATTGACCGACCTCCTTCGGGACCACGAGAACTCAGCCCCCTCGAATGTTAGACACGATGCTGTAAACTTGTCCCTCGGTTTCATTCAGCCGCGGATCCGACTCGGCCCGCGCATCTCTCGGGTACTTTATGCCCGACCGCGGACCCCGCCGGTAATTTACAGCACGGCCGACCATGTTGCGGGTTGACGGGTCCGAATTGGCCACGCCGCTGCCCGTCCTACTTAACACAGCCTACCGAATACTAAAAGCAACTGGCACGCGTTGTCTTATGAAAATTGCAAAGTCGGATTTATTAAAAATTTGTTCAATCAATTCCAACGCAAAGGTCCTCTCAGAAGTGTGCCTCCTCCACTCGAATAACACGAGACACGTCAGGGGTTGCGCAGTAAAATTAATCTGTAAAAGTCCAATTTAGTCCAGAACAGAATTTTGACAAGCCGAAAATCTGTGAAGAATGTAGAACAAGGCAGCGTGGATTTCCCTTCCCCAGCATTAAGCATTTGACAGCGGCTGATGGCATGTCGGCGCTAGCACGTTGGCGACGACAAAGCCTCGGGGCAGGCTTGTCAAGGGAAGCTCTTCCGAGAAGACAGCGGCGCGTCGCGTGTCAAAGTACCACGGCGGCCGGGCAGATGACGAATGCATCATTAAAAGTCGTAACGATCTCTCGTCTCGGTTCTCCGGATGTGAAAATGTAAGAGGCGAGCGGAAGTCTTCCCTGTCGGCGGACGGAGCACGTCTCGATGATTCATTCGATGACGCCGTCCCCTTTGGCTCTGCGCTGACGATCCGGTGACTAACACCGGCAACTGTGGCGTGTCGCGGGGGCCAATACCGACTTGCTTGGTACTGTGGTATCGGCATCGAGTCGATGGCGCAACATAGGCTTTATTCTCGACTTTTACACGCGACTCTATCTGCCGATGTAAAATCGCTAGACGCACGGACAGACGGCGAGAGAAAGAGACGGAGGAGAAAGGAAGGGAGAGAGAGAGAGAGACAGAGAGAGTGAGAATGGGAAAGAGAGAAAGAGAAGCCCCGTGATTCGCCGCGTGAGCGGTATGCGACGGTGGCTCTAACAGTCTCGTCTACGCGTGGGTGGAGACCTTCCACGAGATACGCCACGGGAAATACGTGGCAGCCGCGGTGGTAGGCCGTAATCGAATCGGCGGGTAATTACTCGATAGTCGCCGGTGTCATTCATATATCTCCGGGGCGAATTGGTGTGTGTCACATAAGTAAGCGGAGCAAGTAAATAAACGGCCGCGGATTTGCGCGCGCAACAGGCCGATCGGTATCGGCCCGCAGCTCCGATCGTATCGGGCAGCGCGCGGGCGTCGCGTAAACGGCGATAAGGCGAGAACTAGCTCGTAAGTTTCCGCTTCGCGGCTCGAAACCAAAGCGGATTTCCCCTTATCCCCTCGAGCCTTGTTACTCTCCGCCGAGCCGCGCCGGGGCCAGCGAGCTTTGCACGAGCCAGTCGATCTCTTAATTGATAGACGAGGGGGCGGGGTACATTGTTCCTCCCGCCACCGCCACAACCGCAGCCTTTGCTTTCTCTGATATTGTTTCGCGGAAATTTATTCGCTTTTTCGAACCTATGTACGCGACTCGATTACTCGCTGGAACTTATCTCTCTACCGAGCGATTGTGCAAAGCTCTTTCGAATGATAAAAGTACACCGACCGCTTCATGGGAATTCTTCGTACACAATCGTGCCTAGCTCGGTTGGATAATCGCGTGTTTTTCCAGACTATGATTGTTTCATTGTAGGCATCTGTCGCTTGGCATTAGTCAGCCGCAGACTCCGGAACTCCCGGCAGACCCGAGGATCAATCCACGCAACAGGAATTATGTAAAATCTTGGTATTTTGTCGAGTGGAGGAAGATGCTGGATTTGGTGTTTCGCGGATCATGATCGACTAACTAAGAAAAGAATAAAATAATAAAACAACAATCCCAGAATCAACAGTCGGAAGTAGACAAGTCTAAACTCGAAGCAAACGATTAAAGAGTCGCCGTAGATAGACATCTGCAGATTGCTATCAGTCAGAAAACAACCCTCGACGCGTTGCAGATTTTCGGGCACCATCCACGATGCAGCCGGTTCAATTTCAGTTTCCGGTGCGATCTATGCTCGAGAGCGGGATCAGCATAAATCATTGTGGGAGTATAATAAAGCGGGATCGCGTGAGCCGGTGCGGACGCGAGCGGTTCCAGCTCCGGGTAGACCCGTAGATCGCGATGTCCGAGGCCGGACGGTCGCATCTGCATCTGAATCCGCATCTAATATGCGATTGCCCAAGCCCGAGGTGGCTTCCTCCCCGGTGGTAAGCTCGTTTCCGCTGACCATTTAGGGTCAGCGGGGGTTGGCAGAGGTCGTGTTCCAATTACTCAAGATCCGAGGGCACCCACCTCCACCTCCACCTTCATCTCCATCTTTGCCCTCGTGTTTCGCAGCCGCGAGGATGCAACACACGAGCCCGAGACGACAATCGAGAGGTGGGAGGACAAACGATCGTTTACCTACGTGTGTCGCCTCGTCCCGCTCTTGCCTCGCGTTGCCTCGCCCCAGGCCCCGCTCGTATTATGTTGTATACGTGTGGCATCGGTCGTTTCGCCACCGCTTCGACGGGAACCCGCGGCGACGAGACTCTCTCCCCGCTTCGACGTAATTTGATTTCGTATCAACGACCCATTGTCTACCGTCTCTTCATAAACTTCGGCCCGGTGAAGAGCCTGGCGACGTCCGGCTGCTTTAACACCTCCGTGGCTGCGTCTAAGATGCACACCGTGCCCCTTTCCTCCGGCTCTTCGCCGATTCGAGGGGACCGATTGGACGTTTGCTGGCGTCGAGCTGAGATATTGCCGCTGCAGTACGCTTGCATAGCGTATTCTACTGTCGCACGGCGAACACGCCACGCCGCTGCGCGTGCGAATATAGCAGAATGGATTAATGGATTTCGTGCTCGAGTTTGCTTCTAACGTCGCACACCGGGTCCTGTCTATGTATAAAATAGATAGAATTAATCTGAAAATTTTCGTGTCATGAAATAGGTAAAAATTGGACCTTCTCCTTTTGTTTAAACGTCTTCACGATTCAGTAATTCTAACGTAACACATTAATTAATCAATTGATTTTTTAAAATCCACGGTCTATAGGATGTTTTAATAGATCCTTCGATAGTAATCCATATAAAACTCTACTGTAGAATCACTAAAGGAAGTGTATTATTCAAAAATGTTGATTTTTAGATATTCTTCCCATATAAAGGTTACTCTACGAGACACAAAGCGATTCGACAATCAAAGAACTGGCTCCAGTATCCAGAATTTCCCAAGAGTGTTTCTGTTATTGCGTCGATCATGCCTTCCATTTTTCGTGGCAATCGACACGGATTCCGTCGTAAACCACCGCCAGCAGCGCGACCCGGTCTATCCTTTCATTTACGACTGGTTCTCCCGATTCATCGAGATCGGAATCCTAGCGAAACGAAAAGATAGACCGAGCGAGGTCGCTTTAGAAACCATCTGGGGCAATAAATAGTTGTATCGAGGATACCCGTTTCCGGGGAGCAGGATCCCAGAGTCCGTGTGAACGGGAGCCGGGTCGTTTGTGGACCCGCCGACAGAGCCGGCGAACCGCTTCATCCGATTTTTCGTGAATCTTCCAGAGTGCCTGTGGTTTTTGGACGTTGATCGTGAAGTATTTCGGTCAGAGCAGCAGAGTTACGAGGCAGTAAAAACGAAAGCCGCGCGAATCGGCGACCAATTAAAGAGACCGATTCTTTACGGCGAAAAATATTGATCGTAAAACGTCGCGTTACATCAACGGTTAACGATCGCCTACCGCCTTCTGTTCTCCGCATATCCGGCCCGAGACCGACGATAAATTAGTATTAAAAGTGTAAAAAGGTATTAGGATATTATGTACGGAACATGATTGGTTTAAACAATATTGTACCTTGATTTTGTTCAAATTATCGGGCGAGAGACGAGGAAAACATGAATACGGGAATTCTGTTTTGCGACGGCCCTTATCATTTTTAGACCATGACACCCTGGTACTATTTTGCATAAAATAACGGGAGGATTCAATTTACAGCAAAGGTGAAGAGGGTTTTGTTTAAAACAATATTACAGCTGCAAAATGAGCATGTATTTTACCACTGACAAAGAAAATATCGTGGGTACATAGTCCACATGAAACCATTTTAACTAAGGCCACTATACTCTATATTATGAACCATTCACCCGCAATTTAATTTTGTTATATTCGTTTCCGTGCGCGAGCGAGACTGTGGAACTGTTAGAACTCCGTTCTGGACCAGTGGGAACAAGTATTTTTGACGAAAAGCGAATTTCACAAGACGGTTCTCGGTTCGCGAGGAAAGGAACGGCTCTCGTCTCGTCTCGTCTCGTCTCGCGCTAGCATAACGGCGAGAGTCGCCCACGCCGCTTCCAGCCATGATCAAGGAACAATGTATAACAGTTTCTTCATGGTTGTCTCGTCAAATCAAGTATTAGTCATCTGCCAGGAACGAGATTCAGTGAATGTACCCGGGCGCGTTCGCTCGCGCACCTTTTCAAGCCGGGGCCCCGGTTTCCGGTTTCCATTCCCTTTCCTGTGAATCTCACCGCGTCGAGGCGGGCCCCGACTATTGCAAAATTATCGCCGCCCCGGAATCGTTCATTCCCACCGACCGCGGCCGCGGCCGTTTCTCGATTCCGCTCCGAATAGAAATGTCTTCGATTGATAAATTGCACGGCCCCGCCGCGGGAAATAATTCAATGGCCGTTTCGGAATTGTTCGAAGCGAAATCCTGCGGGTTTTCGCTAATTTGTGAGTCATGAGCGCCGTGCACTTCCTTTCCGATTATTACCAACGACCGGTCCGATCTGAATGTAATTGAGAAATAATGTTCAATAAATTTGTTCTTCTAAAACTGTGCACTGAAAATTGTGTAATTGCTCTGCAAATGTTCCTTTAAGGGCACAGAAATGTTTCTAAAGACCAAGACTGAAGTTAAAGAAATGAACCAAAATGAAATCTTACAATACCATATGAATTTCGTAATTTATATTATCTTGTCGAATCCAGTAAATTTTCTCGCAGGTTCTAACAGCTTCCACAACATGCCCTTTGACAAATCGGCATTGCCCGAGTCAAGCAGTGTTCACGAGTTGGAAATGTCTCGGTGGGCTCCTAGATAAAGCTTGTAAGAAGCGAGAATCGTCGATCGGCCTCGCTTTTGAGATGGCCATATATCAGACGAATCTTATCGGGCGGATCGTCTGGTTCTTACGCGGGTCGGACATTTTTCACCTTTGACCGTAAGAAACGAGAGGAGGGCCCATCCCGGCCACCCGCAGGTGATTCCCGGGGACGGGCAGGTTGATCCCTCTCAGAGGGTGCTGGCCGAAGGGTATCGATCGCGAAGAGTATCGTTCGCGGGCTGACAGTGCCGAGATATATATCTCAGAGCTGGCTGGGGCCCGGAGTGCCGCGGGGTTCACGCGGGGGTAACTCAATTTGTAGTTACAAACGAGCATAATATGATAATGCTCGGTGCTCGGGAACACCGATTCGCCCGGGCCCCGTCCCCCTCTTTGTTAGCGGCCCCACGCCCGGCAACGCTTCTTCCCCCCTCCAGCTGTGCACTGTCATTTGTTCACGTCTGTCAATACGTCACTGATAGGCGCACCGGTGCCTTGGCATCGACGATTTTGGCCGCGTCAAGGCCAATCTTCGCACACGAAATTTCGAGTACGTGAACCATCCGGTCCACCGATTCACCTGGCGCGTCTCACCTCGTTGGCCAGGTGCGTCAGTGGGCCCTTTGTGTGTGGGTCCGTTGATGATGCAACTAGACTCTCAGGCTTGACGATGATAAGGTTGCCTAATACAGGCCCATTTCTTATCTACAGTACAAAACTTTTGGATATATCGTTGCTCTGAAGTTTTGTTTCGCAACCAACCCTGTGTTGGTTGGTTTGGCCCCAAATTATGTCTTCGCACAACATAGAGTGACCTGTCCACTGATTTTTTGATTTCATTATGAAACCGATTTACGGACTTCGGAGACAATGCAGCCGAAGATTAAATCCGCAAGTCAATGAAATATTCACGCAATTCTTCGCTTACAATGAGTATAATCAAGTTATCAGCCCATTATGATCGAGCAGCCTTTTGTTAACGATTTTCCACGCCCCCGTGCAAAGACACACTGCGGATTGTTAGAATTGAAAGAAGCATCAGCGGAGGATACTATGTACGCGCGTCTACCGGTGAATGTAGCACACCGTTACGACAAACATTTTAACGACACGAGTGTAAATTATTTTACGATCTTTAAACAACAGATCTTAAATAACGCCCGTAAATATCCCGTGACAAATAAAAACGGGCTAATGGCGCGTGTAACGAGTACCGCTACCGGGGCCCCGGCCGCAAACAGGAGAGACACCGCAGCCTCTCGCAGTATAAATCACCTCGCGGGGAATCATATCGGACCCGATTCGAAAGTACAACGCCTGTCAAATTGCTAAACGGTTAATAATATACGCACACACACGCACATGCACAGGTCCAGGTATCGGCACTACTTTCCGCTCCTTGTTCCCTCGGCTTTCTTCACGATTTCGCCGGGGCAGGAACGGCCGTCGGCTCCGGGGCGCGCGTGATTTAAGGCGCATCGTAAATAGATAATAATAAATCGGCATCGTGGCGCCCATTTGCTTCGGGACCAATTTGTTAGGATCGTTCGCCCTCGCGACCCGAATATATACACTAGGACAAGCCGGCCGCGGCTATTTTTCAACCACCCCGGACCAACTGATTTATTTTGGCACGAACGAACGCGCGGCCGTCGCGCCCCGGGCGAATTATGTGAATCCGCTCCGGCAACACGCTCGTAATCCTGCGGGATCGCACCGACTCGGCGCGGCGACCTCTCTCACGAGCAACGATCCTGTTTCCTGACGTAACATTCCACCGTCCGTCTCCAAAACAACATACCATATCTTTTATTCCTTGGATCCTCGTTTTTCTACCCGCGCTTTAACACGCTCGCCGGGAACAGTTCACGCTGTCGAGGTAAAATGCGGGATCATCGAACCCGCTATTTTTGGGAATTGCATAAGGTCCTCTTGTTTTTCTTCCGCGTGACGTTTTTATTCCGACAGAAAATAAATATTCTAATTAAATAAGCTGCAGGCTGGAACCTGTTACCGGCCTTTATCTGCGCGTCAACAGGTTTGGTAGTGCAAGAACCTATTGGGGAAAGCTTCAGGATGAACGAGGAAGCGATACACTATTTCTGCGACTTGCATAATTTCTTGTCGTTTTTCTTCCGGTGACGTTTTTATTCGATTTTTAACTGTGTTTCACTATTGTGAGAAGTTTCGGGATGAACGAGGAAAGGAAGTTCTGACAGGCGGATAAATATTTTCATTAAATCAGCTGCGAGCACATAAACGTGACAACTTTCACAGAGAATGTTCATCTGAATGAACAACCGTGAACAAACCTGTGAGTCACAGCATTATCATGATCGCATCGCCGAAGCGAGCAATTAAAAGGAAAGAGCGAGGCGCGTTTAATAGAGACATTAAGAACGAAAGTGTGGATTAGTGTGGAGATTTGTTGAAAGCGAAAAATCGCGAGGAGGTGATTCCGGTACGAGCGAAAGGCGAACGACATGTCCGACTGCGTTGATGACAGAACAGATGATTTTCATCGGGAGGGCACTAACGGCGAATCGTGGGAAAGATGGAATGTGGTCATATAAAGTACACGGGACGCTACACAACAAGGCGATCCTCGAAATGGGTTTCTACTTGTAACTCAGGGGATGGACCCTGTCTCATGGACAGACACCGTGCGTCTTCCTTTAATGTCCCCACCGGCAGCACAATGTGAAACCCACTCGCGACAACTTTATTAGAGAGAGTCGCGGGTACATCGCGGCTCTGCTCTCTGCGTTTCAGACTGTAACAACGATCGTAACTATCACGAGGAGATAGACCGTTCCGTCTTTCACCTTGTTACCGATCTTTTATTTCTCCTCCTTTTTTGCCGGATTGTGAGAGTAGAGACCGCTCCTCGCGAATGATATCTAATAACTCTCCGTGGGAAGTCATTTAACCCCCCACATTACGGTTTCCTATTGCAACCGTGCTCGCCGCGGAAAGCTACTTTATCGTTGATGATCCGCTCACATTTCAGATCGAAAGGAATTCTACGTTCACCGCTACGGTCTACCGTTGTCTCGAACCTTGAAAATCACTGGCCGCTGCACAATGGAAGATATTGTGAGACTTTCAGAGAAACACACCTCCGATTCTTCGTCTTCGAATAGGCGACACCATTTTCTACGATGCTTCGACTTCGAACAAGCGAGTAACATCAGACACAGCTTGTAAGTATCTTGCAATTCTTTTCATGAATTTCTGCTTGACCAATGCGGCGCTCGTAATCTCGCAATTCACTTAATGATAATCAAATCAATATGATACATAGCATAACTGAGAGCATTCTAGCACAAGCTCATCGAGGTGTGCTTGAGATTCATATATTCCGAATCACGGAGATCTGAAAAATTAGCGAACCGGACGGGTATCGGCAAACAATTAAGTAGAATTTCTACTTGACCAATGCGATGTTCGTAATCTCGCAATTCACTTAATGATAATCAAATCAATATAATACACAGCATAACTAAGAGCATTCTAGCACAAGCTCATCGAAGTGTGCTTGAGATCCATGTATTCCGAATCACGGAGTTCTGAAAAATTAGCGGACCCGACGACGGGTTCCGGCAAACAATTAAGTAGAATAGCACTTCAGGGGCCAGACGCGGCGACCGGCAGTTTCGCGACATGGGCTAGAGCCGCCCATCGACAGATGACTTGTTTATGATGATAAGATCTCAGGTAGGTGCCGGTGTTAAACGGCCCTCGTGAAAGCGCTGAGAATCTGCGGCTTAACGATGTGTAACGAAGTAGTCGAACGGAACGTCAATCGTCGTAAAGCATCGGAGGCGCGATCCTGACGTCTGGAACTGGTGTGTTGCAACGTTGCTAGCGAGCAGCGAACAAAAGTCGGGACGAGGTTGCACGTCGCTGGGAGCCAAATGAAAATTTCTCCCCGTTACACATAACGCGGGACCTGATCGCTGGAACAAGCGGACGATCGCTCGGCTCGTGAGAGACGTTCCATTATCTCGATTGGCAGTTTTCGAGAGGATTAATCGCGCCGAGTGCCAGCGGAAGGACAACGACGTTGAATGCATCGCGTCAAGCGGGAACTAAATCCCGATTGCAACGAACAAGGATGCATTGTGTTAGCTATACCATCCTCTAAGCCGGCGCGAAACCACCGCGGGGTTTCGCGGCCCGTGTCAATTTTACGTTTCACCGTGATTGCTTCCTTGTACGGCAGCCGAGCCGAGCCGAGCCGGCGCAGACTGGCCAACCGGTGAAACTCGAATTAAAATCATACTCGGCAGGATAATGATAACGAGCCGGCGCTAATAGCTTGACAGCTGCGGATCATCGGTTCCCGAGCAGCAGAAGCCTGACTGAACGTCGACAGAATGGAGCCGGATCCTACACTTTATTCCCCGGGACGTGTCAAAGTGCAGAACAGCCTGAAAAGTGACTTCGCTCGATGATTCGAGCCTTTTTTTAAGCCGCACCGCTTTCTCCCGCAGCGATTCGATCAGCCGGCCGATAATTGTCGCAGTTTTTGCGCGGAATCTCTTACGCGCCTGGAGGATTGATTGCCTTTAAGAGCTAACAACTGGCGAGGCGAATAGTGGTAGATGCGAGCTAAAATGGTGATATCTTGCGAATTTTTATGTAATGCTTTTGGCATTTTTATTTTTACAGACGGTCGTTTGGATCTCTCAACGCTGTACCTGCTAAAAATGACAAAGTTGTATTTCTTTAGATTTTTATATGTGGTAAATTTTAAAATATGAAACCGATCATTTTTGCTGATGATTTAACGCTGAGTTTGTCTAAAATAATGCTAGTTAATCGAATATCTAGAACGACCAAGACGTTATTAAGACGTGATCAGCTGGGGGCTAATGCAATCCTCGTCGTATCCTCTTAATTGCTCGTTTTAATCGAAACTACCGTTGCATCACCGTCAGAAGCGTTTCTCGGCCGCGATCGACCCGAGATCGAAACGAGAAGCGGCGTAAGTATCGAGTACAGTAATGGGATCACGATCGTTGAGGCGAATCGTTAGAAACAATCGACGGATCTATCTATCATGTTACAATCTACGCCGATCGATCATTTCACCGGTCTACGAAATCGGCGGTTTCGATTCGGCCGGGGAACACCCGGAGGGCTCCTTAAGCCGATTGTTATTGCGGCTTGCACCCGACACCGAATTACTTGTCATCCGGCTTTTTAATTTATCATCGAGGCCCGTGCCGGGTTCGCGTGGATTTTTTCGATCGGTTGATTTGCGACTCGGGGTCGGCGGAGGTTAAAGAGAAATTTTTCGTCGAATATTTACGATCGGTCGTGCTTCATCCACTTAATTAGGCATAGGCAGCGAATGAGACGTTAGAAAGCGGACGACCGACACAATAAACCTCTGATTACTTCCTAGCACGTATCACTCCTCGCTGGAAAAGTCTAAATTGCATGTGTAACATTGTCGGGAATGACAGTGAACCAACTTAATCCTTGTCCGTCATTAAACAAATTATAGGTCCAATATGCGAAGTAATTGATGACCTATTGTAAAGAACAATTCACAAGTTGACTACGAATACGTATGATTTATATTAGACAATTATAAAAGTTCGCTGAAGGAAAGTGAATAAAACGAGTTTGGTCGTTACCACTGATTTTGCAACATGAAGAAATTGGGAGCAGGACAAAGTGGCAATAGAACTGCCATTCCCAATGGCACCTGCATACAGATGCGAAAATTATTCAACATCCATTGTGATTGTGAGACTTCTTGCTTTTTTTCTGAATCGAAAGGCGACAGACTAGTAGGATCAAACCTGACCACTCAAGGTTTTCCAAGATGGAGGATGGCAAATGTTCACGGTTTATCTAATTTCCATTTATATCGACAGATTTTTCCATGCTCTTGGAAAGTGTCTATTAATCAAACGAACATGCGTGCGACGTTGCAACCGTGGCCGTCGTTTTTCCACGGCGGCGAGGTGAAAAATATCATCGAGCGGGAAATTGTAAATGTTACAGTCGCGGGTTTCCATATTGCGGCGAAAGATCTTGAAAAACAGGATTGTGTAACCGACGAGTCCACTACGGCCGTTATTTATTTCGATCACTCGATCTTCGATATTAGCTATCATTAGGCTTCCAGTGGCTAATACGTTCACAGCGATCTATGACCAATAAATTGCAAAGTTGAAAATGTTTGCCTTGAACTTTCGTGAACTTTCAAAGTGATGGAAACCAGTGTCTTGAAACAGATTTGAGTTTCCATTAACAGTTACCGACTCCAACTCCATCTTAGTCAGCCGTAAAAATCGAGAGTCCCTCGGCCATCAGATCAGTGAAAAATCTCCGAATCGATCAAGTTAGGGCGATCGAAGAATTCCATGCCGTCACTCCGGAATCGTCACGAATGCCTGTGAAAACGAGTCGGATCGATAAATCACGTGGGGGGCTGGGGATCGAATTTCCAGGGCAGGGGCCGATAAAGCCCGCCACACGTGGCCGATCATTATGAATCCCGACAGCCACTTTATCCCAATCGGCGTGCGAGCCCGTGGGGCACTGGAAACGTCCATCAGGAAACGTCGAAACCCGACGAGCAGCCGGTTGCGGGGGTGGTTACACCCTACGGGGCCAGAACGGTGGACCGGAGGACGGTGTAGAACCTGCACAGTCTACTTTTTTCTGCGGTTGTTGAGCGGGCCGGATCGTGGACCGGGGCAGGCCGCGGTAGAATGATTGATAATCGATCGTGCCGAACTGGCCGGAGTCTCGCGCACCCAACGAAGATGAATTCGTTCTGCGCCGACGCCTAATTGTGCGCAGTCAGTGGTCCACCGTGTGGATTTGCCAGGAGGTTCCACGCCTACGCTGGACGAGGATAGAAAAATGAGGGTCTGGTAGGAAGAGGAACGAGGAGAGGCGAAAAAGGAGGGTTAGGGATCACAATCCGAGGGGGAGGAAAAGGCAGGGAGAGCGCGTTAACTAACCTCAGCTTGACCCCCTATCGATATTTTCACCTGGTGTTTCATGACCCTCGGGAATCGCGTCCCTCCTCGATATCGTGCAGCTCGGATTCTTCTTCGGGGAGTATTAAAGACTCTTCACCCTTTTTCTCCTTTCTCTCTCTCTGTTCTTTTCCGGGGATATCGCGGGACCACCGCTCTCCTCCGAGCGGCGCATAAAACACATGGGGTTAATGCACCGCTATAAATATAACGCCGGCGAGCCCGTGGTTTGCGCGAAATTAATTACGCAACGTATTTACGCCGATGGGATGCCGTTAGGCGTGATCGAGGACCCCGTGCAGCGAAAATGAGACGAGACCGGGCCTCGGAGATAATGAATTATCGGACGCCTTCGCTCGACTCGACTCCACTCGACTCCACTCGACTCCACTCGACTCCACACTCCACACTCGAGACGCGTCCGACACCCTTTACCCTGCGATAATTCGATTCACTTTACGCCTGCCGCGTAAATAATTGTGTGTCTGCGTGTGTCGCCTTTTGGAGATAAACATCCCGGTTGTTAGGGAGAACGGTCCGCTGAAACGGACGGCCGTGGCTTTTCTCTCTCACCGGTGCGGCGGCGCGGCGGAGCTAATTTACCGGCGAAACGGCAGGAAAGGTTTAATTGGTCGCTGCTTTACGACTTTTCACGCGGTTTCTGTGATCGATCAATTAATTAGATAGTCATTAGCGGTTTTTAAGCGACCGGCTTTTTGCTGTTGCAAGACTGCGTGTGGCTTGCATAGCTGGACCGGTTGGTACGGCCATCTTTATGGTTTTAAATGAACCCTTTCTTTTATAATATTACTGCACGCTTGCGATCATTTTGAACAGGATCTTGTTTCTTTTATATTGAAATGTAGTTCTCTATTTGCTCGTTGACAATATCCAGCCATTAAAATTAATCTAGACATACAATGGACAGTCGAACATAGATCCGCAGTCTGGTTACAATAAATTTTGTGTTTTCTATTCTTATATTATCAAATAAGCTGTCACGATTTTATGTGACTTTTATGATCACTGCTGCAGTTGTCACCTTGTTGATTTATTGAAGTTTGAGATAAAAGACGAGATAACAAACTTACAAACTGATTTATTCGACCATAGCGCACCTCCGCACCCTAGCCTTTATTTTTCACTAATCCCAGTTTGAACCGAGCGCCGGTAATGAACAGATAACCCAACGCGATTAAGGACGAGTCCTATTAAATCTTCAACTTTGAGCGAGCATGTAGAACAAGTTCCCGTCGCAGCCAGTCCAAGTGCCGTCGCTCCTAATTTCTCAAAGGAGCGGGCGCATTCTATCACTGTCCCTCGTCGCGGTAATTATTAATTACGGCGCCAGTCGGGTTCGCGACACGCTTATCAGCGAACATCGTCGTTACACCGAGTCGCGAGTATTGCGAAGCTGTAGAAACGGTGGGTTGCGATTTTCCTGGCGATGCGATGGTCACGACGAGGAGGAAACGGTGGATCCAGTGCGCGATGTTGCACAATTATCAGAAGATCCATCCGCGTGCCTCGTCCCAGCCCCGCGGACCCGCGTTCCTCTCTTAAGATCACTGGGGAATCGAGACGTCGATGCGTGGATTGCTTTATTAAATTTTGCGCAACGCAAACGATTTTCCAGCGGCGCGACGGTCGGAGCGAGCGAACCGGCTATAAATCACCCGCTACAATGACATCGGCATGACGGTTCCAGTGGTATCCTCTCCAACCTCTAAGCATCTTCCTCTGTCTTTCTCGGCGAGTGCTTCTTTCCACGAGCTGCGACCAATCCGCGCGTCGTTTACTTACGTAAATGCATTCTAACTTGACCAGCAGGTGACTGAGACACCGACCAGAGTATTATCGGTCCCCGATCGTTTCACGGGATTCACTCGTGACGCGATCGTTCGACGCTGATTGGCGGAATCCCGGACACGCTGACATCGGGTTAATTTCAGGCGTCATTTTCCATCGGCTGATCGTGGGAGCAACCAGCCGCAAATTGCGGCATAATCATTTTTAGTTAACACTCTGGTGATTATTTCACGGGCTATGAAGCCTGCGTGTTGTTCGTTACGGAAAGGTAATGATCCTTTATGTCACTATCAGACTGCGGATCTTTATGGACCTATGGTACGGGGATATTTGTGAAATACAAGAAAGCATTTATTTCATCGAAGACTAACAACATTTTTGTTGTTGGAACAGTCTCTGTGTGGAAAGATTGTGCAAATGTCCACTCAGGCTAGCTAAAATCTTTGAAGCCCAATCCGACGCTTTGGTCTTCGGAGTCTTCGGATGATGTTTAGTCAGTCTCTTCCAGCAGAGCTATCATCCACATTCCAGTATAGGTGGTTCGAAAAAATCGTGATAACCTCATGGGGACTGCAGGTCGAGGGTTGTTGCGCATCAGTCTCGCCAGGTTGACCTTTCCGAAAGTCGGCGGGTTTTGACAGCGCCGATTGGTCAGTGAGGTTAGAAATTGGAAAGGTGAGACCGGTGTCGGGTAGCAATGGGTCCTCGCGAGCCATCGATAGAGTCGTCGCACCTTGAACACTGATAATAGTCAGGATTAATAAATCCGCTTTTCTACGGTCATCAATCGCCGCTTGCCGAGGCATGGATTGTTAACATGTTCCTGCATCGGTGTCGACGATAGAAATATCACTCTCCCAGGCGAGATACGGTAGGCGCGGGTCGTGTCTCTTCCCCTTCTTGCCCCCTCTAGAAGGTAGCGCCTTCATCCTCGCCGATAATCCTGCGTTTAGACGCGATACTACATATACTCTCGGGGACTCCCATCTCTCGCGCGCGCGAGCGCGAGCGCTTGACAAATGATCGGTTGGCAGTGTTCGATTCGTCGCCGTTTGCTTTCTATTTACGCTCGATAGTCGTCCGTTTGGTCATACGCTCTGACGTAATCGGTGAAACGAACGAAACACACGACAATGACGCCTCCACGATCGCCGACACCCGGCTCACACCTTACGCCGTCGTAGCTACAGGTAAAATCGCGCTGACTCCGCGCGGGAGTGAGCCTATCGTGCGGGGGAGAGCTGGCCCATGGGAGTTACGTGTCGAACCAATGAACCACAACTACAGTCGCCGATGAATTATTCCCAGGGGATAACGTATCCGGCTGCGAAATTTTATACGAACACAGTGGCCGACGTTTTTCTACGAACGTATCCTCCTACAGCAGATCGTTGCAGAGACATCGTATCTTATCTGGCTCTTGCAAAGCTACCATACATTTTCCGTTTTAACGTCAGCATAAATAACTCTATTAGAAGATCTTATATTCCACAGGATATTTGATTTCTGTAAGTTGAACGTCACGTCGGGGACAATTTTTACTAATCCGATAGTCCAACTTGTTAAAATGTCGTGCAGTGCATGAATCAGTAAGACTTATTCAATAAAAGTACCAACAATCTTCGATCGAAATATCTCGGTGAGAGCGAAAAAAGGTTCAAAGCACTGAATCGGGGTAAAAGGTGGTCCGTCTGGTAAGCGTCATTAGACCGAAGAAAATCGCTAATTTTTAGACTCCCAGCACCCTATTCTCGAAGGTTCTAAAGTCGTTCGCATAATTACGTACCACGTGCACGCATATAAAGAGCTACGTGGAACTGCGTCCGCAAACTGCTCTGCCTATTAGACAGCGACGATCAGGGTATAATAGACGGCGCAGCCATTAAAAAGCTGTCAGAAACTCTTCTGTGAGCGGTCCGATAATGTCACCGTGAAATCTTTTTGCGCGGCGTGATGAGTTACGTGGGTAATTTCGGGAACGAGGCAATATAATAATCCGCCGCGAAATCCCGCCAATTCGCATACCGTATTTGCATACAGCCTGGTCGTTATCCCCGGAGAGTGGACGTGGAGACGCGGGGGCGGAGCTGCCAATTTCGAGCGTGGGGATCATCGCGGGCCCAGGGATCGACGTCGGGCCCGGGCTCCGGCTCCGGGCCCGCGTAATCGCGATGGAAAAAAAGCGATTACGTTTTTTGCCGGGTCGTTCGAGATTAAAAACGGCCGACGGCGTTGTAATTGCGAGCGATAGTGGCGCGGCGCCCGGTGGCTGCTACCGGACATCAGTGGTTCCTTCTTCCTCCGTGTTCCCCAAGGGGAGAGGAATATCATTCCGTGAGGACGATGGGGCCTCGAAGAGGAGGGAGATCGCTCGCCGAATCCCCCGGGCACGACCGCACAAATTATAGACCGTCGGAGCCAACGGAAGCCGGCGGAAACGGCCGGCTACGTAGCGCGGAAGCTGGACGCTGCCTTTTCGCGTTCTTGCGAATTGCCACTTCGAGCTGAACTGGAATACATCTCTCATATTGCATCATTGTAGACGCAATCATGAATTTTGCACGAGACTTCTGAACGAGATCAGACCTCTATTTCTGAAGTAGCAAACAAACAATTTAATTACCTACGCCTTTAGGAGACACTCCGTTGAACTCACTCGAAAGCATAAGTGATACCCTAACACAGGCCCAGGCAGTGTCGACCAGGAAAATTGAGGGGAATACAGTAACCATCTCTCTGTAATTACTGGATTAGTCACGTGGTAGGGGAAGGTTAGGTGGTAGTGGAATCGCCAGAGTAATGGTGGGAATAGTGCAGCGAGGCCTGCCCTAACAGTTGCAAGTTTGTAAAATCCATAAAAATTACTCGTCATTTTATGCAGGGGATAAGGAAGTTACATTAATTTCATGTTAGTCTGGTCATCTTCCCCGCTCTCCCCCCGCTGCTCTTTAACCTGGTTGTTTACTTGAGAGCACCAAGGCAAGCATAACCATCTGGCAATCTCTCCGATTCTCCGCCGTCATCGTGGCTACGCTCGTTCGCGGTTTAAGGGCGCCGGTATCATCTCTGGTTTCCAGATAATCGTGCATCGCAGCCGCATCTCCCGTGTCAAGGATCATTGACCGTTGATCGCAGCGTTTAATTAGCCACTCCCGGAAGAGCCGGGTCGTACGAACCACAAGAATCCATCGTTCGGCGAGCCCTCGACGGAATTCCGCCGGGGTGGAAGTTGGCTTACGGGAGTTGCGGAAAGGAAGTCACGGGAAAGCTACGGAAGAATAGCGTCTGGGCAGATGCCGAGCGATGGATCGGTCGGCCATTAGGCGGTTCGTATCGGCAGCATAAGCGACCGGGTATTGCCCGTACACGGGTACGTAGTCGCTCACGTAGCCGGCTTTGATGTGCACCGCGCCGGTGCATTGTAGATGCATTATAATGCATACCCACTAAGAAGCTCGGGTATGTTGGTATTATGCCTGAGCGTGTCCCTCTCTCTCCCTCTCTTTCTTTCTCTTTCTCTATAGCCGAGGTTCGATAATCAAAAGTGCCTTGCCTCCCTCCCTCTCTCTTTCATACCTCTTCTCATGGTCCGCGGGAGAGCCTGTACACGCACGCGCACACAGCCAAGATTATATGAATAGAAAGGCGGCGTGATACGTGATGGGCGTGTGCAATTGAAAATCATATTACGTAAAAGAGCGGAGCAGCAACGAGCCGCGGTGAAAATTTGCCGTTTCTTTTTGCGGTCTCTTTTGCGACCCCCTCTCGCGGCTCTCCACTCCGAGCAAAACCTCCCCCGTCACTTCCGCCGCCGCCTGCACAGTGGAACCGTAGCGAAATGTCCGCGGCTACGTGTCGCGCTTAGAATGACGATGCACGCCGATCGACCGATAATCTCGAAATAAACGCGCCGGACATTGTAGACCTAGCCGCTGACTTGAATGACGATCGCACACCCGATGCTGCGATCCGAGCCGACATGTCGCGACAGACCGCTTGGGGAACCCAGGCCGAGGCGTCTCTTCGCGTGCCAGCGGCTCTGTTCATGCTAATCTTCACTTTCGATGGTTTATTTATGAAAAAGAAATTCATACACGCGCCTCGCCGCTACGTCCGTCGCCTTTGCCGGCGATTTCTCTGTGGACTGCCGAGTGACTCTGCAAACTGAATCTTGCGGATCAGTAAACTCGAAAATGCATACTTAGTAAGTCAAAGTGAAAAGACCGTAAAAAATTCTAAAGTGTATCGCTGCTTGTTTGATACCACAATTAAACAATTTCCGACATCTTACCCAATTTTTGCACCAGGACTCCAACTTCATCTTCGAAGCCTGAGCACCCCCTCAGCCCACACGGTTTCCTCGATTCCCACGAGAGCGAGGCAAAGTCCGAGGAAATATTTAATTTGTGGCACACAGGTGCGTCAGAGCATCAGCCAGCCGGAGGAACGTATCGCTGGCTGGCGTGATCGCCCACTGTTCGGCAGTGGAACAAAAGGGATCCCGATCCGCGGCGCCCAGTGACCCAATACCATGCGTACCGATCGTCGCTGGGAAATGGTCGGCAGAAACGATCCCGCGGAATTCGCACCGCGACGACGCGCGCCTCTTGACAAGGATAGTTTCTTCGGAGGCTCGATTCAATCAGATGTGGCGCCATGCTGCGAGGTAGGGGATGCTCGGCGAAAAAAAGAGAGAAAGAGAAATAGAAAGGAGAAAGAGGACGCGTGCAGGGATCAATAGGGGAGGGAGAGAAGGAAGAGGGAGAAAGATAGAAAGGGAGAAACAGGGAGAGAGGGCCGGCGTGTAATGCGTTGGCGTCCGGCCTCATAATACGGTAGCGGTAGTGTATTGGCGAGCGGAGCGACGTGCAAGCGCACAACAATCACGAACAAAGGTAGAAAAAAGAAGGGAAGAAAGGGGAACGAAGCGGAGATAGGAGGAAGAAGAGAAAGGGAGAGAGAGGGCAGGATGCGGGGGAGTGAAACGACGCGGAGCGAAACGAACGAATGAAATAACAATCCGTTCCGGCGGTCGGATCATCCCAGGCGGCGTATGCTAACTAATGGCATTCAAAATTAGTCCTACCCGCTGCGAAATTATTGGATCCGATCCGCGGATGGTAAGTAAGATGGCTTCGACCTAGCCACGGACCAAAGTTGTTCCGCGGGAACGCGGCCCACGGTAGCCGGGCTCGTCCTCGCGACCGCAATTGCGGGGCCCTCCCAGCTTCGATATTAGTTTTTGACCTCACGTCCTGCCTCATCTCCGGCACCAGATCTCGAGGACCGCCGCCAACCTCTTCCGTCGCGAAACGTTTAACTGGTTATTACGGTTACAGAGTACCGCGCCCGCGCATCCTCGCGATAATCTATATCCATTTTTGTTTCCGCTCCCCGAGACCGTGATCTCTTTTTCTCTTGGTCGAACCCCCGACCGTCTCCTTCCTTTTTTCGCCGACAGCCGCCGCGCCGGACGTCCCGCTCTTGCTCCCCTCGATTTCATGGTAATAACATCGAACGCAATCTCCGCGCTGCTGATAGAATCTGAGACCTGACGGCCGTCCCCTCTGCCTTCGTTTGTTCTCCCGCTGAATCGGCCGCAATCATTCTTCTAATGAACGTCTAACGATTTCGACCTGCCTCTCTGCCCGTCTTCGAAAATGGATCTTGGACAATTAACTTGATTTGATCAATATACGTGACATCAGAAATTGAAGGCTCGCTAAATTGTTTGTGAAATATCGTCGATGTTCAAATTGTTATAACCACGTAGAAAAATCGTACGACAGTCCATTTGGACATTTAAGACGCGAGACTTTAACATTCACAAATTGCGAATTTAAACGTCTCTGTGAACATTGAAAAAATTTTTTTCGTAATTCAAACGGCCATGGATTTAAAGATTGAATTTCTCCTTTATTACAAATCATCCCTCAAAATTCTATCTACGATCTTTCGTTGCCATTTCATTTCACGAAGGCCATTTATCGAAAATAAGAGATGACACAAGTATAAAGCAATACTGCTTCAATGCAATAATGCCTATTTATATCTACTGCAAAGTGCATTATATATCAGGAACAATGTATCGAATTAATGGGAGAAACAGCTTCGAGTTAAACACGTTCGACCGGTTCTATAAAATCTATCGAGAGGTACGTTTAATAAAAATTGATGCCAGACCAGCACGTTACGGCCAAAAATACTATAGTATAATTACTGCGGCACCAAGTGCATAATTCACGGCGTTTCACCAACACCGGCGAGTCTTCCCAGTTAGAAGGTTAATGAACAGACAATTAGAGGCAACTATCGGTGTTAATGGTTATCCTACCGCAGTTATGATTCGTTCCAGGCTCGCCTCGCTCGCTTTTGATCCATGGGGAATAGCTGCATACGATCTATGCCCCTTTACCCTTAATCGCGTTCAAACGTGGTTACTTTCCTCTTGCTTCTTCTCCGCGTTCTTCGTTGCCTATCCCTTGTCCTAGCTCGTTTCGGCCTTCCGACACCTCGCAGCGTTCTAAATGCCAGTGATGAGATCATTTATCATCGTACGAAAATGTGAATCCCTTCCCTGCCACGGCTGTTCATCTCGCATCACGCTTCCGTGCTTCGTGTGCCTCGTTCCCACGAGCTGCGACACGAATTTTATACCTGCCTTTGGCCCATGACGAGGGAAATGACTTCAAGCGTCATCACTTCAGCGTATGAATACACCGACTTCATAATAAATCGTTTTACTTCTTTCGTTAATGCAGTGGTTCAAAAAGATTCTGTTTAAGGCGGTAGACTTGTTTCCAGGATTGCAAGGATGCGGGTTTCTCGTTCTCATTTCTCGATAAGACAAAAATGGGGGTTTTCAGTAGTCGAAAACGCTAGATAAAAGATCAATCTAGGGCGCTATCGCCCTCAAAAGTCCTATTTTTTCGTTTACGAGGCGTAATTTGCAGTTGTATGCTTCCGAATAATGTAAATTACGCCTGGTGAACGAAAAATAGGACTTTTGAGTGAAAAATAGCGTTTTCGACTACTGAAACCCCCCATTTTTGTATTATCGTGAAATGAGAACGCGAATCCCGCACCCTTGCAATCCTGGAAAAAGGAGTCTATTCCCTTAATATCTACATATGTATAGACACTTTTCTGAAAGTTGAATGTGTACAGCTTCAAATTGTATAATTTACGACCAGTTTATTTTGGCAAGACACAGGAGCTAGACATTTAGCACACATTTAATACATTTAATCAATATCATTTTCATTCACAAACAAATATGTTATCTCGAATCAATTATCTCAAGATTGTTAGTTAGAAAGAATGGTTAAGTTCTGTTTACGTTAAGACATTTCACAATGTCATATAGTGATTAGGTTGAGCACTCGTGCACCGAGAACAATGTGCTGGACAAATGAACGTGTCTCTGCTAATTGCAGAATTAATACTCATTTCGCGGAGCGATTAAAAACGGTTCGAGGCACGTGCACGTCGCGTGCGTTCGCCGGCTCTCGTCCGCGGTTTCTAATTAGTAACACCCGCGCAGGTGTATCACGTTCGGCGAGCAACGTCGAACGGGTTGCCTGTCTCGAGGCTGTTTCGCTTGTTCGAGGAGAAAGCACGGCTCGATCGCCGCGATTTCGCGGGTAAACGAATTCTAATAGCGGATGAAAATAGCTGACTGGTCTCGCCAAGCACGACGAAACGAATCGTTTTAATCTCATTCGAGCACGGGAACGTTGCCGCACAGCCGACGCAGGTCGTAGACAAACGGGATGAAAGGAAACGATTCTAGGGAACAGGTGTCTGTTAATGAGTGAACACACGGCGCTCAAGAGATTTTATGGCTGCTAGGAAACTCGTCTCTTCTCGTTCGAATCTCATTGCCGTGGTCGTCACTTCGAAGACATAGAAACAGAAATAAATTAATGCTGCTGATAGGTTTCGTGTCGACGATCGTCTTTGTTAAGAGTTGCCCGAGTCGCGATTTATTTACGAGACTATATAACCAATCACCGGATTCGCAAATTGTAGATGAGTTCCCGGCGAATGCGTTGCCTTCTCTCGTTTGCAGCTTTAGTACATAGTTTCTAGCTGGCACAACTTTATGATATAAATCATGCTTTAAAAATGTCGTTTTATTCGCGCTGTATATCCCGGCCTGACTTATAATGTTGATCGAGTCCGCTGCCATGTTTTATGCACAGCGTCGGCCGTGAGTCATAGAGTACTTACCTGGCTCGGTGAATGTGGAATAAAATTTATAAGATTTCAGTGAAATTCGCAGATTCATTCTCGTTCGTTTCCTTTATAAGTTAATTCGTTATTTGTACCGATATCTAAAATTATTTATACCATGTGAATATGTTATGGGTTCTTCATGAATGTCTTTTTGAAAGTAGGATTACTTTAGAAATTCTTGTATACGTTCTTCATAGTTTCGTTCTCACTTAAAAGAGAAAATTATTTCTGTCTCTCACAGTCTACTTCGAGAACTTTTGTTTTGCAAGAAGCTCCATTGATAAACCGCTGAAGCGAACAAAAAGCGGTGAAAGCAACAAAGTCTTTTGAATTCCGCAAATTGCCCGGTGCCCCAGAAAAACTAACGTCGTCGATTCTAAATTTCCCGCGGATCGTCCGAGGCTTGTTTCTCATCGAGGATTTCCCAGGAACCTCGCCGCGGCAAGAATCTCGAAACGTTAAGTAATCGGGCAAGAAATCCTCCACTTTCTCCGCAAGAGAAGCATACCATTTTTCAATTACGTCGACACCGTCGCGCGAGCCTGTCCCTGGGTTTGTCGGTGGTTTCCGCGGAAAAGGACGAGTCGCCGTGTGTCGGTGCTTGTTGTACGCCGCGAGCCGCCACCCACGCGACCCTCGAACAGTCGAATTTGTTTGAACGAATCCGACGGGAGCTCGAATGAGAACTACAAGTAGCGGGGCCAGGCCTGTGTCTCGCCCACGTCCGCCTGTTGAAGACGTCGAGCCTCGGCCGAGAGCGCTGCCGGGCTCGCTCGCGCCGCGAATTTGCATAATGCGGAATCGAATTAATGGATTTAGAGCTGACGTCGATAAATATACTCGTGGTTTTATTCGCGGCCGGGCATTCAGCCTCTGATTAGGATGAATGAGGGCATTGTTCCGCGGGTCCTTCGATTAACCCTGACGTATGATAATCGGTCGCAGAAAAAACATAGGATTTTAGACGAACGTCAACGAAATCGATTCTCAACGACGGGGAGATCGATTGCTGCTAAAATGACTGATAGCCGAATCGATGATTTGCTCAGCTATATAATTTTTGAGACTATCGGATGCAAGTTCTTTTGGAATTGAAAATCTTGATGTAAAGGCTTTTCTTTGTTCTTTTACGTCGCTTCTTCAACTGCTAGCTTATTAAGCGACGGGACCTACAATTTATTTTTAAGGTGGGTTCCGAACCATCTTGGGCACCACAGTTTTCATTTTTAATGATTGATGTAAAGGCTGGACGAGTTCAGATATTGAATATTGTGACTCTTGCACCAAATAATCAGGAATACCAAAAAATGGACTTGCCTGATTTTCACATGTAGATCGTGTCGAAAGATGACCCACTGTCTCCACTCCCTGATGAAGACTCGTCGAATCTATTAGGTTGGAGGGAAAGTTCTGCCGTATTTTAAATAGTGAGTCATTGGGAAACAGGAATTGACAGGTTATTCTGAAAGATGGCAACAAGTTGTAACAAATAATGGAAATGATATCATTGAATAATATTAAACATATATTTTTATGAATTGATTCAAATGTTTTCTTTAAAATACGACAGAACTTCCAACCTCTCTCTTCTCTCTCTCTCTCTCTCTCTCTCTCTCTCTCTCTCTCTCTCTCTCTAACAGCAGCAATGTTTGCGAAATGTTGGAATTCCGAAATCCCCAATCGCAAAAACGATGTGTGATGCCTGGACGTGAAGGCCTTAAATCTGCAATTAATTCCAATCAAGTTTCCCAAATTCTAATCGACCACCTAAGTCACTGGGAGCATTAACATCAGAACGCTTTAAACGCGAACGTTTCAATTGGAACACCTGTTCGTCGATACTTAAAAAGGCCATTTAGATGCCCGGGAAGATAGTTAACGGCGAGATTTTCGAATAAACAAAGAAGAACTATTAGAGACCGTTACTTCAGGCGTCTTTTTTCTATCTCGTATGCGTAAACGCTGATTATGCCAATAAATAGGATGAAGGAAAAAAAGAAGAAGAGGAGTCTTAACAGAGGCACCGATAGCCGAATATCCACGGCTATTAAACCGTCCGCTAATGCGTCTCGGACTATAAAGTTCCAAATACAGGCGGTAAATCAGCTCGGCAATAAATAGTCGGGTAGCCAGGTGGGGGGATCTCTTGGGAAAAAGAGGAGCAGGAGGTCGCGGAGTATAGCGGAGAGTCCAGAAAGGTGGATATCAGTTCGATTCCGCTAGAACGTTCTGAAGCGTAAAGGCCGCCATTACTTGTGTCCACAATGTCGAGGTATTAACCCGCTTCAGCTGAATAGTCGGCGTGCACGTCTCTATGCCGGCGATCCACGTTGCAGAGAGGAGAGGAATGGCGACGAGGACCAAGAGCACGAGGACAGAGGAGGCAGCCGCCGCGTCGCGTCGCATCGCGTCGTGGAGGATGGAATAGGTATATATGTAGACGGGAACGACCACACTTCGCTTCACCTTGCTTCACCTTGCTTCCTTCGGCTCTCAGCGTCGTGCGGCCCGCGAGAGTCGTGCCACTTGTCCTGGAATTCTCAGGGACAAGTGGCGTCCGCGAGTGGCTCAGCTCCGCTCGAGACTACGCCGAGCGGAGTGGAGCGGAGGCTCGACGAGACCACGGCTTCCGCGTTCGCCGGATGCGCTCAAATTCTAGAGGCGTACTCCACATGGAGTGTAAATAAGCCCGGCTCGAGGACTCGCGACAATTCGAGCGATTCCGGCCACGTGCAGCCACGTCTCCGACGTCCGCTATTCTATTGGCTCGCGAGCCTCTTCTTCCGCGGATCTACTGGGTGGCTGATGCAAAACCGAACTCCATTTCTGGCCACATTCGCGTTAACACGTCTACCGCGGCGATTATTCTATAATCTTTGGAAGTTTATTCCTCCTGATGTCGAAACTTCAATCATGAACCAGCAATAACGTAAGCTAGTCATTTCGTTTTATCGTGCAAAGATTTCTATGCTTCCATTTAATACAGCAGAAAGATTGAAGAGCCTATTAATAAGCGTCCTGTATCAAGCTTTCTGTCGCAAATATTACTGTACATTTGTTTGTTGGTTATGGGACGCTGTGTATAAGTAGGAGAACGCGAGTACGAACGATGCGTGAACTCCGCATGCCACATGGGTTGCGGAAAAATGTCGGCCAGTTTATTGGAATTCACTTTGTGTTACCGCACACGGCTGCCGATAATGATCGCTGGTGCTGGCTTGTGCCCACGATTTCTGTCGATCTTTCCGATAGTTCTGATCAATCTTCACTTTTCATTGGGCTCACAGTTTTATCTTGATTACTTCACAAAAGAACAATAGTTTGGAAACTGTCAGTAAACGGTTAACTAGATCCTATCATATCTGGTTGTCAAGTTATCCATTACCGGTTCGAAATAATCGTATTCTCATCTAGAAGCCATTTTCCTTGCAATAATGAACAGATTCCATTTTGAGCAGATCTGCATTAAACCCTACATCGACTGAACTAGCTTCTTGTTATCACAGAAAAACTCAAAAAATTGTTAAACATTTAAAATCTCTACTAAAAACATAAAATACTGAGTAAATTTACTTAGGACGTATTATGTGCCATATGATTTTGTGCCCTATCATTTTTTTCTATTTTTACTTAAAGAAGAGCAATCTCTAACTGTAGTGCTCCATAGAAAGCAACTAGACCACGGAACAATGCTCCAAAATAAACAGTTCCAACTTAAAACTCAATTAAGCTCTGAACAGATGGAACCGATGGAATCGTTCGCCACAAAGACGAATAGTAACCCGTAACCCAGAAAGTGCTACTGATAATGGTCCGAGACTCTGTCGATCAATTCATACTGGATCGGCTGCTCGCATCCGTTCGATTGGTTTTTAATTGCTCTCGGTTCCCTTTGTCTCACCGCCGCTAGATTAATTTTCCAACGATGAAAGACATCGGGTCGATCCTCGATCCCGGCGTTCCCTTATTGATCCCGGTGATAGAACGATATCCCATGGTAGACACGCGGGTGCACATAGTACGACAATGAGTCTACACGCTGCCCACGCGCGCGCCTGCGCTTTCGCAACGCCGCCGATAATAAGGATAATAACTCGATTTTATTGCCCACCTTTGCCCTTCTCTTACTCTCTTTTCTCCGGTCCAGGAAGACATTTTCTAGCGTCCTGTTCCCCGCTGCGACGCCGTGGTCGCACAATGCCGGGCCTTTCGTGTCGTTCCACTTATGGTTGTAATACACCGTGGCATCGGTAAACGCATCTTTGCGATTTAATATCGGGTACCCAAACGCCTCGGCGAATTGGAGTAAAGAAATTAGTTTAGTTACGACTGGACGTTCTCTTCGCGAAGTTCCTTTGGGAGTATTTAATGCAACGAGTCATCCGCGTCGTAAAGTTTCTTCTCCCCCACCCCCTTTACCCCGTAAAAAGACATCTGTCTGCGATCGTAAAGGGTCCGCCAGCCCTTACAAAAATTGTAAGACCGGGCAATTTTTTTCAGCGGTTAGGTTAATTGCCATCGTTCGCTTCTAATCCTCGCAGGTTAACAAAATAGGCCAGAATATTCATACTCATGACCTCTCGGTGTTTTAGATTCGTATCGTGTTAGTCTTGCTCCAGTGTTTGTTCTTTCCACCAGGCTCTTGCTCCTTTGTGTCGGTGTTGCTTGTGCAAAGTTATCTGGACGTGGGTGGCAGGAATCGGAGGAGGAATTTCGAACACCGGTTACAAGCGGAAGGGGAGCTTGAAGTCCCGCGAACGTTCTGTCACGTGGGAAAATTGTATCGATCGAGGTGTATAAATAGAAAGTATCAGGACACCTAGTGACAATTGTCCCTTCGCGCTTTTTTAACTCCGGAGCCGTTGAACTTTTCCATTGTTCGTATTGAGACTGCTGATTTTATGAGTTTGACGAGTGTAATTTAAAACAATGGAGAGATTGAAAGAATTTAATTTAATTTCAACTTACGATAAAATAATAAAATTCTATTCCAATTTGGAAAAGAAATGAGTCGAATTCGCATTGAATAAATTCTATTCGAAATTTTTGTCGAGGTCTTTGTCTGACTCATGCAGAGTTGGGCAAAAATTGAATCAACGATTGACGAATAAATTTCTACTTCAATCGTTAATCGCAATTAACAATTAAACTCCTACTTCAGTCGTTAATTGCGGTTAACGATTACATTCTTTTCAATTGTAATCGTCAATCGGATAATTGATTAATGATTAACTGCTGAAATCTCGAAATGAAATACGGAATCAAAACTGTATGCATACTGAAAAAAATGTAAACTGAGTTTTTGTTGAGATATATTTCTGTCAATACTCCATCTCCGCTCTCTGTCTCTCTCTCCCTCCTTATTACAATTTATGGATAGACCGTGTGGCGATTAACTTCAAGAATTGATTAAATCAATCTCCGATTTTTCGATGATTTCTTTTTTTAATCAACGATTGACGATTAACTTCACTAATCGATTGAATCAATCGTCGATTTTTCAATGATTACTTTTTTAATCGTGCACATTAATCAATCAATGTTGATTAAAATTTTTATCGATTAATGTCCAACTCTGGACTCGTGAAGGGGTTAAAACAATTTAAGAGTACGGCTATATTAATTTCAATCGATTGAAAATATCGGAGGAAGGCAGAAATTTGATGTACGTATTTTAGAGTTTGGGGAATTTTGATTTCGCAGGAGGATTCGCAGTGATGTTCGTGCACGAAGTCGAGCGCGGTTCGAGCCGCTCGCGAGCGCTGAGGTGAAACCCGGACGGTACGGAAAGGGTCAAATAAGAGGCGCACGTCACACGTCAGCATTTACGATGACCCAACAATGCATTCTGTTACGGGCAAAGAGAGGCGTAAGTATGCTGGCAGCATAAACCACCAACGACGAAGGAACGGCACAGCCGGCCATGCGAACCCGACCTCGATTTTCCAACGGCGCGCGGCGGACTTGCATCACCGCCGGAACATTTCCCTACGTGACACTTTATAGCGCACTCAATCCGAATAAGTTTCACGGGATTTCCTCGAGGTACTTTGCCGCCCCCGACTGCTCGCGTATAGCCATCAATAACCCTCGCTCGCTGAAGGAAATACGGCGTTCTTACACTGAATTGGCACAGTGTCTAGAAAATCGCGCACGCAACATTGTTTTATTGCTGGCATGGTTTCCAGGTCGAGTATTCAATTTCATTGGGGCGACTATTTTTCGACCCTCATACGTTCTTCAGATAAACTCGCTTTTATGATTAAGTGATAATTTATATTAGAGGTACAATTTCCTAATACTCATACGCTCTTTAGCTTTTAATTACTCGCATACAGTACTTACAATCTCAAAATTTTCAATATAGTACTTTTGTATTAAAGTAGTTATTGCACAAAAATTTATTTATGTTGGAGTCATATAAAGTTCCATGTAACCAGCTATGTATGGGGTTCGTCCATTTTCTGATTACGGGTCGTTACAAATTGGGAATAAAACGCATTCGGCGTCTGGAATAATCCTAGAGGAATTTATTTGGCGAAATAAATATTGAAAAGTTAAAATGTACGAATTCCGTCGACCGTATGTGGGTGACACGGTACTCAGCGTGTTAAGGGATGGCCACAGTACATTTTCACAAGGCGTTAAACAGGAGTGTTGCACAGTGGATCTGGTCCAAGCGAGCTGATTTACCGAGGCCGATGTCGGAGGATAGTGGGGGTGTAGGCGAGCGGTCTCGTGATCGTAAAAATAATGCGATTTGGTGGATCCCCGTGTTCGAGGGAAGATTTACGCCCCGGCTCGGAGCCTCTATAAGACACATAAATACCGGTAGAGGTGGAGGAAAGGCGAACAGCGTGTCGGTGCTAACTATGCCAGAGCGCGGCGTGCCCGAGGCCCGACGATAATGCCAACTTCACGAGTCCGCGGCCGTAAAATCGTGAATTATTAACGCTAATATGTAACAGCCTCGGTGGCGGCCGCGGCTTCGAGGAGCGCACAATCGCGTCGCGGAATCAGATTAAACAGGTTCTCTTACCGATCCCCGGCGCGCGAGCGCTCTATTGTTGCCCGTGTCACATATATTTTCGCGAAAGGCGGAAAAATCGGCGGGACACGCGGAAATTTATCCCGTTAGGCCGCTTCGCAGGCCGATGGAACAGTGAAGCGGCGGTCGTGTTTCGTAATTCGCGAGCCACGCGATCCAGCTCGCGTTCTACCCGACGGAGATTCCTCGGATTTCCGTTCGTACTTTCGATTCCCTCGGCCATTAACATTCTCCTCGGATAACCGAATACGGTCTATACGCGAGCCGTGTATATTTAGATTTCTATTAATAAGCGGCGAAGTGCCACCGATCTGCTATCTTTAAAATGAAGAACCAATTAAACATTGAAAGGCAGCACAAAAAATTTGAGCTGCTTTACTATAAACCTCGCTATAAAACTGGAAGCCTCCAGTTGCTGGACTGCGAATCTCTGTGCTCTGACAGCAGGTGTCGCTGAATAAAGAAAAGATGAGAATTTCATGACTGTATTTTATTTTTACATAGCAATCTAATCATGACGAATCGCATGACATCGTAGACGTCGTATTAGGACGAGGGTTAATCCATCGTAGGTGTGAATGGAGCGTTCCAAGTCGCGAGACGCGAGGCAAGTGTTGAAAAGGGACTCGCAGGGCCTGAATCGTGGAAAGAAACGCACTCGTGCAACCGTGAAACCCGATACATAGTCGATACGAAACGGTACTCGATATCGATCTCCTTACAATCGCCCCGACGGAAAAGAATGATCACACCACAAGCGAACCGTGAAACGCGTCTACGCGGCGAAACCGAGCGGAGGAGCGTGGGTGTCGACTTCCTCGGCGCGCGGAGCCGAGCGGGCGCAAGTGAAACGTGAACGGATACGTGGTCCGGTGAACAAGGAAAAATGCTAATTCGGAATCGTTGCTCGATTATTCATCGATCGACGTTCGTTATCCGGTTCGTTTGTTCTGCCGATTGATTTCAACGGATAGAGAACGCCGCCGGGACCATTGTAATGTATCCACCCCCTCGTTCGCTGCCTGTTCGCTGCTCTACGATCACGTTACCTTTCTAGCCGATAGAATCTTTCATAAACGTATATTCATAATTTCAGTTCACTCCTAATCGGTCTTTCTTCGCGCTGTTCCTCGGAAATCACCTTTCAAAATTCGTCTCGTTCTCCGGTAGTATCTACAAGAAGTAGAATCGGCAGGTCATGACCAGACACATAAATTCCTATCCAACAGCACGTGCACTTCACGTTATTCCTGTTGGGTACTCACACATTCGAAACTTTGTATTCGTTACTTAAAAACACGAAAGGAGGTATCGTTAAGAAATATTTTTATTAAAATCTGAGGTTCCAGATACGAGTAACGAAGAAAAAAAGTAAAAAAGACAAGAATTATAAAATGGTTTAATAGAGTGTCCGCAGGGCCGAGTGACGGCTTCGATGGCAGATCAGTTCGCCTGGATATCGGCCAACGCGAACTCATTGCGACAATCGAGGTAGATTACATCGCGACAAATCGCAGCTCCGGTTGCGACACGGTCCGCTTGGTCGGCGCGAGTCGATTAAAAGCAGATTTGTTGGGCTTCCGCGCGGTTTTCTGCCTGTTTCGGGCGAAAACGATTAAAGGTTGCGCCGCGGCTCGAGGCGAAGACACGCGCGGCTCGCACATTTATTTTGTTCGCCTCTGAAACCGCCTTTTCCCGTGATATGTCTGCCCCGACGCGCCGCTGCGCTGTTCACGCCGACGTCGCTTTCACCGTTGACTAACATTGTTTGTAATTGCTGAAATTACCGGCGTTTCGCGATAGCCCCGCTCGAGTTCCAGTTAGCGTTACTTAACACATCGCCGGCCTCCGCGCCGCACCGCCGTGGAAGACCTGCGAGAGATCCTCCTTTCTTCGATATTGTTCAACCGTGTCGCATTGTTCCCAACGAACATGCCTCTCGCGAACCGGATCTAAAATCATCCCAGAATTTTTCCCTTTGATCCTCAGAATTTTACGATCCTAGAAACAGAACAATGTTTTTTTTTAATGCTTTAATTAGATTTTACGTATTTTAAAGAAAAAATAACAATTTGATTCAGCTCTTATTTCGTACAATTAATGCAGACAATTTTTATTTTGCATGACGATCCGCAATCTAGTCATAATAATGTAAATCTACCGAATCTCCCAGAGTACAAAAATTTCTGTTTCACTGCAGTTTCTATAAATCGAGGCGATGGAGGTTTGCACAAATTGCTACAGTGAGCAGCAATTCTGGAACCATGACAGGATCTAGAACATACTCTGATTGAGAAGTAAACATTCAGAATTGGTCTCGAAGTCTGAAATTCGAAGGCGTGTGACCAGAGGACCGACAATTTTCACATCGAGCCGAGTGATTCATTTCGAATGATGGTTTGCACGGAGCTATTGAGATTTGATGAAAGGAGATGGAACGGGATAGATTAGAGTCGCAATTAGACAGAAACCGATTCCGCCTGTGCGGCCTTGGTTGTTTCTCAAGGTAGTCACCCCGATATTTCGACGAGATTGCAGGTAGCTATGGCCCGAGGCTGTTCGCTGGCGCCTGGCCGGCGTTTCCTGGCCTGTCATTACCATACGCACTCATCCGTTGCACGCACGGGAGATCGTGCGTGAGCACGTGCACGCATGGAAGTTGACGTCGACGTGTCTCGCGCGATCTTGCGGGAACCACGTGGCGGACGAACAACTTGTCATTTGCAGAATTCAACGGTAAAAATCCAATTGCGAATTCTTGCATTCTTTCTAAGTATATTCTAGAGTTCGTGGCTTTGAACGTGTATTATTATAATAACACGTGTTTAGTGCGTGTCATTTTAAGTACACGGATACACGTGTATTTAAATACACGTGTGCATTAATGCATCCTCATTTTAATTTGCATGATTAATATCCATAATATTCAATATTTACAATAATAATATTCATTAAACTAGTGCATTGATTCTAACTGTTTAGGATACTTCTAATCGTTTGGATGAGCAGAGAGTCGCTCGAGGGGTTTCGCAGGCGAAGTAAAAATCGCTGTCAAGCGTATTACCGTCGGCGATAAAATATTTTCGATCGTAATAGAGGGAGAGAGAGAGAGCTCTCACGGATCGTTCTCGGCGTAAATCTAAATCCTTGAATTCCTTATTTAGAACTCGGTAGTAAAAGTTTGACGACGTTAATGGGTTAACACAGAGGCCGTTGCCCAATGAAGATACTTAGCTCCTCAAACGAGGAAACACACTTAAGCGAAACATAAGTGACAGCCGATGCCGATTGACCAGTTGTCCTTGCTCACCTCTCGAATCGACACGCGCAGAAATCAGCGCGCGCGGACACCGCACCGTTCAGATGGGCGACGAATTCTCGGGGGCCCGACGCGATGATGCTCTCCGATATAATACCGTATCTCGGAACGGTTGAAAATTAATTACCCTCGGGTCGATACCGTTCACCAATTAAATACACAACTGTTCAGATTCGCAGCCGGCGTATATACCCTTCGGTCCAATAACGTTTGGCCTCTCTCCTTCTCTCGGAGCAGTGGCCATTAAGGCACGAACCGAGAGCGTCTTCCTACACCCTGACCGACCCGGCGTACACCTGAATGCAGGTGCATCCTCGGCGCGGTGAAAGGCCGCGGATGGCATTGCTCCTCGGCGACCGTGTCCAGTATACTTATTCGCCGTGGCACCGAGTGACACACTACTCGAGCCTCGTTGCATTCGAAAATCAACCGTAAATTATCGCGTCGAATTCTACCCGTGAAAGTTACATTTTTTCCTTTCACTGTCCAATAATTGGGTAACTAGACGCGCCGGCGGCTACTAGATACAATCCCGTAAATGCTGGACATATTTCATTTAACACTGGAGCCACGGGTCATGCCGAAATGACAGCTTCTGGTTCTTTTTTATTAATGTTTATTAAGATTGTAGAGTTGCATTGTTGGGGAATCATAAAATGAATTTATTTCTTTGGTGAAAGTAGGAATAATGGCCCCATTCAACTCAAAACTCAGTTCTTCAATTTGAACAAATCACTGAGATTTAATTCTCGAAGCAGTACCTTTACTCTCGTTCAACTCAAAAATGAATTACGATCTCTCCTAGTCGAACCAAACGACTTAACTTCAACTGCACCAATTCCACAATTATGCAAATCCATCGGTCGGACGACTTCGCTGGATGTTGGGAGCATAGTGTGAACGTCCACGGTGTTGGACACAGGGTCTGAGGACAGCAGACAATGTCCTTCCTGAAAAAAATGCTTCATAAATCGCCGCGCTGTCGGTTCCGCGTGTTCCCGACATTCCATTCCGGCGGGTTTTCATCGACCGCGCGATGGACACCGGTTGCAGCCGCCGCTAATGGAGACGTACAAATGGTTATTGGCATTATTTTGCTGAATCTCGTCGCGGCTCGTGAACGACGCGCAACGACACGGCGTGTTATGCGGAGGTCGACGCGTGTACACAATGCGATACCCGGTTGCGGGTTGCGCAAAACCCGCAGCTCGAGAGAGCGCGAGCGCGCGCGTCTCATCGCGAGATCGCGAGATATCTCGCCGCTCGCTGCTCGGACGTCGAAATTTATCATCGCTGCTTGTTCGCTTTATCGATCGCGGACACGAGCGACCGTTCGAAAGGACAAACAATCCGCGAGCCGTTCATTTATCGTCCGCCTTGGGGAAAGCGAGGAGCTTTCCCGGGACCCGGACTACACGCCAGAAATCCGCAGAATGTTGCGATGCCGTGCTCGGCTACGTTGACAAAATGAAACAGCGGCCGCGAACCGGTACGACCGTCGGCAATTTATCAGACCGAAGTCGTTGCCGATCGCTCGAAATGAATTATACCAACCTTGGAAATTATGTTTTACTTCCAACCGATGAATTCTGCTTTGATTAATCGACCGGCCAGCGAGAGATCACTAGCTTTTTGTCCTGACATCGGATGCGTTTGCTTAATTAAATGTTGGTTAGGAGGCGTTAAGTTGAATTTAGAATTACGGAGGCGGTGTCTCGCTAATGGGTTGACATGGTTTCTTCATTATCATCGAATGATCAATCCTTCTTTCTGCTTCAGTGCTTTTACTTCATTAGTGCACAATACGAATCACCCAAAAATAGAAGGAACTGTTCAACAATATAGGAAAAGGAAAGACAAGATTTATTACAGAAATTACTTCACTAAAAATTAATTTTAAAATTTGATAGGAAAATCGTGTCATGTATGACTGACGTGGTTAGAGTAGCATTGTCTAATGCGGCCTCTGAAAAGCGTGTCAGTGCTAAAGAGGCACTACATCGGAGTCTGTGATTACGGGTTAGAAATCTTGTGCAAATATTCGGAAAATGATTTTTAGTGATGGCGCAATTTTGTGGGCAATTACCGGCTATAAAACCGTCGGTTCTCCTAAAGCCGAGGCATCCTCCAAGACGTCCGCTTATCGCGGTCGTTCCCAGCGATCGTCCCACGGGAGGATATCGCCTGGGAGACGATCTCACCCTTCCTCGCGATTCGTCGCGGCTAATGCGCCCGGCCCGGTGCGTTACACGCCGTAATGTGTCTATTCCTCGAGTCCCGATGACGAGACCGCCTTGCGGCCTTCCGGCACTCGACCCCGATCCTGAGGCGCTGTCAGCTTGCATCTTTCTCTCTCTCTTTCTCTCGAGCATCTCTCCTTTGAGTGTGTGCGTGTGTGTTGCTAGGACCCGTCGAATGGTCGTGCGAACGCTATCACGACGATTCGCACGATCGCGAAATGTGTTGAGGATCCGATCGCGCGACGGGGCCGCGTCTCTGCTGATTGACACGCTTCCGTTAGACACCGGCTGTCCCGCTTAATGGGCTACGCTCGTTGGAAACGTGGCCAAGATAACATCGTCGTCGGATGGTCCGCGAAACCTCCGCCGATCCGTCGACGGAACTAATGTGATTCGACCGCGCACGATTTCGAGAGGAGCTGAATCCACGCTGGATCCCGAGGAATCCACGATAAGCCGCGAGATTTATTCGAACGCCGCATCGATCGCCAACACTTGACACTGGCGTTCATCGTTTGTTATTGGAGCCGGCGTTATGCGGGATGCTTGCGAAATTGGTCAACGCTATGTCTTCGCTGCAAACGCTTCGAACGTACAAGTCAATAGATTGTGGTGTAATTCTAAAAATAATTTGTTTAATGTACTGTACAGTTGTCTTTGATTCTTGAGCAATTTTACATTAATTTTACCCTGTATACCGGGGTCTCTTAAATCACGCACCAAATTTTCTGTGTATCTCAAAATAATTATAAAAATGAAGTCTTAATCTATGCGCTTGGAAGATTTTCAAGAAATTTTTATGATAATTAAATAGATTTGCAGCTGAAAATGTCACGTCACGGGACATTCTTGGACATTTCACACTTTCTCGAAAATGTATATGGTGTTACACGACGAGGGAGAGATTATCTGGCCCGATTTTTACGCACTCGGGTTTCCACTTCTCAATCGATAAGTATCGTTTCTACTTTCTCCACCTGTTCGCTCGCTTCATTTTCGTGCTCGATTTTATAGCCGGAGCGGTTCGGCCGGAACAATGGTCGTAACGGCGCGGCGGCGAGCGAAAAATCGTCGGTTCGATCTGGCAAAAGCGCTAACGGATTATTGAAAAGCGAGTGTCGGAAGAATGTTATTACTTCATAATTCTCGGTGGAAACTCGCCTGGTCGACACTTGGCCTAAGATTCATTAGACAAGAGGTTTGTAAACCACGGTTCATCGGAGAAACAAGCCCATAAGGAAGAGGGAAAAGAAAGGCCGGCGCGGCGGAGAGAGAGAGAGAGGAGCACGCGCGTTCCGAGGCAATAAAAATTCTACGAGCTCGCCGATATTTAAAATAGCGCCGTTCATAAAGATCGGAACGCCGACGGATAAATCGCGAGAGGCGATTCGCGAGGCGACCTCCATTAATTTCCCTCGCTAATGCTCGAAAGCTCGTAACCACCGGCGCGGCTCGAGGAAGCGGTTTAACGAGGCGTGTAAATCATTTTCTCCCCGGTGTCGAGAAAATTCGGCGTGCGTGTTCGAGCGGCCGGTACCTATGCTCCGCGTTTAGACAACCGTGTACGTTTGCGACTTCGACGCGATCGAGTCGCAGAAATCCGCTCGCAGTTAGATCCGCGCGCGATAATCTGTCGAGCAACCGCGATATGCGGGTTCATCTCTCTCTTGGCGGAGACGCGTAAAGGTCAGCCTCGACGTAAAGGCCTCCGCAGACGTTCCACATTACCGTGCCCGTTGCCATTTCTGGCAAATAGATCCATGGCTCTTCTCCTTTTTCTTTCGACAACAGCCTCGATCGGACACGCCGCCGCCGCCGCGTCGCTCGAGAAACTGTCTGCTCGAGATCGATTAAGTTCGCCGGCTCCAACATGTCTATGCTAATAATGTTGCCTTTACACCGTCATCCTGAACCACGTCGTTTTACCCCTCCCTGTTAATCATTTCATACACCAATCATTATTTCTCCAGCAACCCCAAAATACGAAGCTCTTGAAACTCGAGAATTTTGCTCCAGGAAGGTAAGACTGAAAATATTTTTTCATTCACGTCATAATAAAAATAATATTGCCATTGTTATACCATTGAGCATTCGAACAAATGGTCAATAATTACTAGACTGCGGATGTTTATGCAATTTTCAAATTTCTGTTAACGAATTTTCAGAAAGTGGAATGAAATGGAATTTTATTTTCCGTAGTAGTAGCCATTTTAGATCTGAAATAAATGAAAATAGTACTAAATTCTGTCATTTCTTGTACCCTACCATTTTTTGAAAAATGGAAGCCATAATTGCATAAAGATCCGCAGTCCAATAATTACGTACAGGTGAAGAAAGCAAATCCTTTATTGTCGAATTCTAAGCGACTTACTGTCTGACTTACTTACTAAGTCATATTTTTTTCTGCGGTGTTTTCAATTCATGCGACAGCTTCTTCATCTATCCAGAAACATGAAATAAGTGCAATAATCTAGTTTGAAGTCGACCAGATTTATTTGTGCCTTATCCACCCGTATCTCTTAATCTCGTCGTCGGAGGAGGAGAGTGGTCTTGAGCGTCCCATGTATTTTCATGGAAGTATAGCACTGTAAGCACTTGTGGCCTGAAACCATTCTACAGGATCGACCTGTTACGTTACTCCACCCTTTACCGGACTGATACTCCGATGCTCCTCCTTCCCTAAATGCCGGATCGTCCTGTTCACGAGGACGTGCGAGAAAGCTGGACGAGGAAGCGGGACAGAGTCATGGAACCTCAGAGTCATTCATTTCTCCCGCGGCTCTAAGAACAATTGTTTCGTTTCACCGATCTGATCGATGCGCACGGCCGCGATGGGCGTGTACGCAAACGACGATGACTCTCGCGTTCTGCGCCGAGTATCTGTAACAATAAGACGCATCGTACCGGTCACGCTCGATCCTCCTCCTTCGGGGAACGATTTGTTATAGAACGGAGCGTATTACGCAATATTGCTCTTTGTTTTGCTCAGTTTCGATACACCTTGCACTTTGGCTTTTGTTGAGCCTGGAATGTCACACTTTCATTTTCGTTTAATATTTTTGGAAGATACCAACGCAACTTTTTTTTAAAGGAAAGACTTAAGACATAACTTTAAGTGGCTTTAATATCGGGTAAAGAACTGAATGAAAAACATTAATATTAATCTTTAGAAGCTGCAATGAAATATTATCAAATTTTCGAGAGAAACACACGGGAAAGAGAGAACCTTGCGAAAGAAAGTATCATTTAAAAATATGTTTAATTGGCCCCGTTGAAATATAAATCAAAGAATAATTACAAGGAAATTAATGCACCCCTTAATCGGATTACCCTAAGAGATCGTTGCCGGACGATACGATCTCTAGATCACCGACACCTCAGGCAACATTTAAGTTGCAAATTGGCGGGTATTTTTCACTGAAATTGCCTCGAAATTGCCAAGCTCTTGAGGGCACACCGTGGTCCATTAAAAATCGCAATTGCGACGATTAATCACGGGCGGGGAGGACGCGAAAAATGGAAATCCCGTATAACTCACTGTGCGATAATTACCGGAGAGCCTTTTGGAAATGTTGCAACGGAGAATTAACGTGTTCGGTCAGTCGATTTTTCTTGGGCCGATCGGGTCGCCGGGGTTTCGGGGAGGCGGAGGATCGGACTTGACGATAACGCGGCGTAATAATGATAACGCGATCGGACGCATCGAATTAATTGCCACGTGTCCGCGCGAGCGATTTTCTGGTGCACGCCCATCAACGGCCGGCAGACCTGAAATTATTTTTCGGGGCGGCGCGCTCGCCGTTACACTTAATTAACATGCGGTATAATGCGAACGGAAATAATTAACGCCGCGGGTAGATTGTGTACAGAGATACATATCGCGGGCCGGGGCTGTGTACACGGAGGGAATCGATTCGATTTACGCGAACACCGAGATGATATCTGCCGTTGTCGAGCCACTAAATGTCACCCGATAGAATCTCCGACAAGGCGAAATCGAGAAATGGAAACGAACCATGTGGGGAGTCCAATCATCGAGCCGGCGAAGAATCGTCCCACGACGTTTAATTAAAACAATGCGTCTTCATTAGGACCGGGGGGATCCACGCCTCTCTAAAAGAAAATCCCATTATATAACGAGATATCTCGCGGGATCGACAAATAAGTCCATTACTTATTAAGCGTTAACAGGTTCCGTGGAGAGCAAATCAAGGTAAGAACACGACCGGCTATCAACAGGATCCTTGTGCTCACCTATGCCGAGCCGCGGATCCCGGTGATACCTGCGATTGCGCAACCAATTCGCGGGAAAGGATCGAGGGATCCAAGCGGGGATCCAAGGGTGTGGAGGCGAAAGATGCCGCAGGAAAGTGGCCATTGTTCCACCTGTTTACGGGCTCCGCGCTTGCACCGGCTGGAAACTAGGCCAGACCTTACAAATCTTTTTCGAAAATCAGTATTATATCTCATTGGAAAATGTACTTTGACCGATCCATTTTCTACAGCGATCTTTTAAGAATTTTCTCTAAAAGGTTCGATTAAAATCATTTAAATTAAGACTGACCCATGAGGAATAATGTTGGACTATTTTGTGTGACCTGGAAAGGGTTCAGACTTTCAGACCTCTCTCGACAATCCAGTATCGCCAACTGAAATAGCCGGCAATTAGACGCGCGTCGGACTACGGCCCGAGCCTCGTAAAACCGAGTAGGCACGTTTCCAAACGCAGAGCGACATCCATTTAGCAGATCGCGGGAGATTGCGGGTCGGGCAGACGAGAAGCGAAACGCTTGTAGTCGCGGCGAGGATAAAAAATCATTTACGGAAAGGGTCGAATTCGAAAGCAAACGGTGTCGAGTACGGGTACACGCCGCCGATCGTGGAACACTAAGTGGCGGGCTGAAGAAAACACGGGAGAGATCGATACATCGTCGAAAGTGAAAAGGCGATTACGAATAGAGAGAGAAAGCGATGGCACGCCACGCGTTTCGCGTGTTAGTGGTGGCGATAGTCGCCGTTACACTTGAAATTGTTCCGCTGGCTTCTCTAGCAAAGCGAAGCAAAGCAAAGCGGTGCGGAGCGGAGCCGAGCGGCGTGTAGAAAAATGCGGCATTCGCGATCGGTTCTCGGGACGCGATCGGGCGCGGGCAACCCAGGCAAATGTCAGGTCGTGACTTTCATGCGGTCTACCACCTGCCATGGGATCGGTAAGTGCGTCGTTATTAATGGCGTCCCGATCCAATCGCATCCGGAATAGGCGTAGGTCTTCGATGCTCCTCGATTTTACACTTTCTATTATCGGACCTTTATCACCAACGTCCCTTCAATCGGTTTCGAAAATCGCGAATATTCCCGGTCGATCATACTATCTATCCCGTTTCGTCGAACAATGCTGTTGTTTCCCAGAGTTTTGCACATTATGTACTTCACCTGCGGTATTTCGAACAGTTCCTCCAGATGAGATGATTGATTCTTCAAGTGGATAATGCTGTCGGTAGGTTGTTTTACTTGGTGTTCGTTAAGAACCGTTTTGTTCGGAGAATGTGGAAATCTAGAGGAAAATTGATGCAATTCATTGTTGTACAGTTGTGTGGTAGTCGTTACACGAAATTGTGCATGCAAGAAATAAAAATTGAAGGTTTTTGAATAGAAGCAGATATCGTATTGTGGATTCTTAGGCATTTATTTAGCATTCAAAAATATTTATTATAAAAAGTATTGCATTAATAACATTTTTCTTTTAATTTGATTAGGAGATACCAGCGCAAATCACATTGAACGACCGGGATTCTCTGAATCAGAGCTCGGTCGCGTAGCCGCGAAACTTTTCCCAGGCGAGCGTGTCTAATGCTCGGCCGAACAGAGTCCCTAGGATAAAATGCATAAAATTTTATTCAGTACCCGCAGGGTTCCGCAATCGTTTGAACGGGACTTTCGAAACCGTCGAGACACGGTTCGATATGTGCGCGTGATCGCGTATTGTTCATATCGGAATATTTCACCGCGTCCCTCCTACGCGATGTTACGAATACCGTGGCGAATAATAAGGGCCGCGCGGATTTTTACGGCCGGCCTCGGATTGCCACGGATGATCCACGCACCGCACCCTGTTTCTCGAGATCCTCCGATCTTTCCCGACAGCCTCCCCGTATTCGCCGTTGCGTCACGTCATAACGGACCAAAAAAGGTGACACCCCGTTTTCTCTCCGAATCGAGAACAGCTCCGCCACGCTCCGCTCCGCACGGTTCCGCGCGGAATCTTCGGCTCGAGGCGAGATTCGTCGCATGGCGAGCACGGCCGCGAACCGTGAATATCTTCGGCCGCGTGATATATCGATGACACGAGCGTGGGTGTACCGGAAAGTCGACCTCGAGGGAGATTAAAACGGCCTCGCCGAGGCGAGAGTCTCTCTTTCGCTCGCTCGCAAAAATCCGCTCGGTCCGCGCTCCCTCGATCTCCGAGCTGTCCGAAGATACGCTCCGCGAGACCGTCTCGCTTCCGACACGTGACAGACCCGATCAGCTCCGAGTAATCTCGTTTTTTGCCGAGCCGAGCCAGTCGGGGAAACGATTTACGCGATTTACGATTCGCTGCCCGCCGGATCCTGGATCCTGGCCAACCTGCCGCGCTGGTGCAACGACTGCTGGCGACGGCTAATGAATATTAAGGGGAGCACTGTTCTGTCACTGCTCTTCTAATTGTTAGTCATTTAGTTAGCTAAATTACAAGTATCGATAATAAACAAGACAACATTAAACGCAGGAACCTTATAACTATTAGTGCAGAATGTATTCGAAAGTGATTGGAATCATTCCTTTGATGTTCTTTATGTTCTAGACGTTTTCCAAGGGTTTACTTATTTCATACAGCAGATTGTTGTCGGTGCCACACAGTTGGGAAATATGAGCATTTATAATGGTGTACGAGGAAAGTGTAGGCTGGGAATATTGAACGGTAAGTTTCGTTTTCGAAGAAAGTGATTTAAGCGGTCTGAGAACGGCGACATACTCACCACGCATTGAAATCACCGCACTGCAGTGCGGCGCGGCGATCCTATTAACGTTACGACTGGTACTCATATTATGTATCCGAATATCTTTTCCGTTCGATTTACGACTCATTCCTTTATAGGTATCAGAGTATCAGGTTCTCCGCTGTAAATTATAAGCGTTGAACATTTGATACGTTATAGATATTACGATAACATACATTAGAATTGTATTACGTGGAATGTAGTGGGAGCTCGAAAATTTCAATCACTCATTACCTCACGCCAAAAGACATTTTCAGACGGAGGAAAACATCCTCTGCGAAGTTGGCTGGCTAATTCTTCGTGTGGAGTATGTGTTGCACCACCCGCAGATGATGAAGTAATTTAAATACTAAATAAACCTGTTCCTCGGTGATCAGACAGCAAAAACCGTGGGAATCTCGTCGTTTTAGGGGACAGTAGTGGAAGTTATCGTAGCCAAAGTTTATCGAGCGCAGCTTCACCCTATCCGGGTCTGCAACCCCGTGCAGTGGGCTTTCAGCGTCATCGGATCGCTTCGAGGGGCAGATCTAAGGGCAGAGGAGGGAACGTGGACGATTTTCAGGCTCGACATACGAATACCCCGATCGCTTATCTGCGGCGGAGCGAGCGTAGAGGAGGCCGGTCGTGGTCTGGGACGCGGAAGAAGACGGAAATCGTGCGATCGCGGAATACGTCTGCGGCACGAGAGGGATCTATCTGTTTCTCTTCCTCCTGTTCTTTTCGTTCTGCGGCGACTCTCTCGCTCGGTCGCGGGGTTCCTTCTTCTTTTTCCAGCTCCGGCGAAGCGGTTGCGATTCCGCGATTTACGATTCGTTCCCCGCCGTCGCGGATTCCCGAGGACAGGCAGCGCGACGCTTTATCGAGCGCTCCGCCGTAACCTTTCCATAACTATCGCGTCTGTTGCCGTAGATCAACGGTAACGCCGCGCCGCAGCGACCAATTTACCGAGCGACCTCTCGGCCGACCTCTTCCACCAGGCCTCCTCTCCGCAGGTAATACACGTACCTTGCAAATATATATCTATCGCGATGTATAATCCGTGCACGCGTATACATCGCCTAGCCTTGCCTTCCCTCTGTGAACGGCGCGGGGAGATCCAGGTGACGCAATGGACACCAACCCTCGGTCCTACAAGAAGTCACTCCCTGATCCGTTCTCATTAAATATTCTCTATTATCTATAACACTTTAATTTTTCAACAAAATAATTGACATTTTCATTTTCTCTGTTCGGTGCCGTTGCCATTGCAGCTTATCGGTTAGACAGTAGACAGCAACCCTTCTTCGTTTTTATAAAGATCTTCCCGAGTACTTCTTGCTGTTTCAACATCGTGGATTATCCTGACACAATTTCATCGACACCAAGTTTCGACCAAAACCCTGTCGGTGGGCTTAAGGTGTCGGTCAAATGTTTGTCGATGAGGTCAAGGTAATCCGAGAACACCAGAACAACCAAACTTCTGAAACTAACTAGACTGCAGTTATGTAAACGCTGCAGAATTATTTTTGTGTATTCAGCAAGTGTCCACAAAAACATTAGAGTTTCAACAATTACGAAATAGAAAATCCGAAATTCACCATTTTGATGGATTCGGTAGTTCAAGTGTTAAGTAAATTCGTCAGATCTAGCGGCAATAAATGCCTGAAGTAATAAATGCATAAAATCCGCTGCCTAATAAAAGCATTCCGTGTCGAGTTGCAGTGCTAATCACACCGTAAAGTGTGATGCAGGTTGACGATCCTCGCGCAGTATCGGAAGCGCTCGGACGCAGAAGCGGCCGGTCGTCCGGCGTGTATGTTAATTGCTCGAAACCGATGAAACCGCGATCAGCATAATGAAACGGACAATCAGCGACGGCCGGCTCGGCAGTCGGTCTGCCGTCACGATTTCACATTATAATGCCGCGGTCCGTCGTGCGAGAGAGGAGCGTCTCTCGGCGCACCGGTGGGCCGTCCGCGCGTCCCTCGCCGGACGGATAGGCGAGTGCATTAGATCGGGTACACGTCGTCGCGGCATGTCGTGTGCTTTTTTTGTCCGTTGGCCGCACGAGAAAATCTCTGAGGCTGCCGGGGACCCGATCGAGACGTATGTACACATCGAGCTTTACGATTGCCCTCATACATTAATGTAAACGTTGCCGGCTACCGGCGAGCCTAGAGACCGGGCGGACGGAACATAGAATGAACCGGACAAAGACGGACAAACAGACTGAGACAGACAGAGAAGGAGAGCAAGAGAGAGAGAGAGAGTAACAGTGAGAAGATCGAACGGCAGAAGAGAGATCGAGAGGATGTCGCGTCGCGATCCGATTCGATTCGACCCCTCGCGATCCTCGCGGAGCGGAACAAAGAGGACGTCTCGCAGGATCCGCGGAAAAAGAGAGAAATCCTCGGTAAGAAAAACCACCACTTGTTTCCCTCTGGTAGAATCGATTCGTCGCGTCGCACGCGATCGATCGAACCATCCATCGGGGTGGCTGCCAGACTTGCGACAGATCCTTTAGTCATTTGGGTCTGCCTCTCGACGCTTTCTCTGCCGAAGAAATCATGAAGACTACTTCAAAAGAAGAATACTTGGTATACAGAATGATTCTAGGAACTGGGACTGGTTACTGCTATTTTTTAATTAAAAATAGAGAGAACGTTCTAACGCAACCCAATTTCTTTTGATAAACCAATCGATTCCTTCTGTTATCCTGCGTATAAAAATACTAGCCCGAGGTGTTATCGAAATATCAATACCTCAAGAGATATTTGACGTTTTATGCCCGAAATGTTTATTACAAAAAATATGAATTTCGATTTAGGACTATTATAGTACATCATCACGATCCTCGCGGAGCGAAGCGGAAGCGGGTTTCACTCCGCAACGCGGAGGATCTTCGGAAAAAGAGAGAAATCCTCGGCAAGAAAAAGCGCGCTGATGAACGGTGAAACCGGGCTCGCGCGCGCGCGCGTTGTTTTCGTCCGGGTGGAATCGATTCGTCGCGTCGCACGCGATCGATCGGTCGGCTTGGAGGCCGGATCGATCGGTAGGTCGGTCTGTGTGTCGAAGCCACGTACTGGGATGGTATGGGATGGTTGCTTCGACTCTCTCGGAAGCAATCGCGCACGAGTAACGACGATATCGCGGACGACAAGCGAGTCTCGAGGCTCGGAGTCGCGTTTTGCGGAGTCCGCGAAGCTTTCCCCCGCGGATCGAGATAGCTCCGCGCCGGCCGGAAGGAGATCTTGCCTTATGCGAATGCCTGTATACACGTACCATGTGCGCCTCTACACGTACGTGTTATTCATGTTAAACACAGAGGCTCTGGAAGAGGAAGCGAAACAGAGAGAACGAGACCGAATGTACACACGTATATGCAGGTACCGTGCAAGTACAGAACGGGCTGACTTCGCGAGGAGACGCAGCCCTCGCGACCGGCCCATAAATCAGGCTCCGCTTCTTGCGCGCCGATCGTTTGCCATCGCCGTCGGGTCAGAGGGGAGCTTGTCGACGATTCTGCTCGGCCGTAGTCTTTCTGTTCGCGAGCCTGAACGGTTTCAAAGCTCCGGGACGCGGGATACTTTTTTTTTCTCTCTCTCTCTCCCTCTTCTGTTTCTCTCGGTTCGATCGTGCCCTCTCTTTCCGTCTTTCTTCCGAGCGGCTTCTTTTCCCGGATCATCTCTGTTGCCCTCGGCTCAGAGCAGCGGCTGCTCGTGTCCCTCGACGAACCATGTCTACCGGAGACATCGCGATGAACCGTTGCCACTGCGAGGGGAACACGATTAACGCGAGAGAAACGGCGCATTAATTAGAGGAAGTGGTTCAGGAGAAAATTATAGCCACCGCCGCGGCGCGCCGTGCCGTCCTAATGCGACCCCGCGATCGACCGGCCGCTGAAAGATCGCCGTACGGTTCTGTCACTGCGTTGCGTGAGTCGTGCACGCTGATCGATCCGACGATCGCTTTTATTACTATCTGCGGCTCGACGATCCTGATGCGAGACTTCATCCGAGTTTCTGGCTCACACTCGTCCACTAGGTTTCTATTACTGCTGCGTTCGATGGCGGGTTGTTCACTGATCTCATGCAGGATTTGCTTTTTCAATCATTTTGGGATGAGTAGATTCTGAGCAAAAGAGATATGGCTTATTTTTACTTTCGTTTAAACAAACTCACCTGTTACGATTTGTATCGTAGAAGTTCGTGGAGAATACAATTGGGTGGAATTGGGAAAATGACGTATAAACTGACCAAAAGCACACTCCAAACTGCAGCTGATTTTGAGAAAAGAAGATATGAAGTGTGCTTTGAAAATGCACCACAAACTGACAAAAACGGAAATATTATACAAAGTTAACGAATGGAAAATTTCCAAAAATTTTCTAGGAATGCTATCTGAGATATGTTTTAAATATTGTGAAATACAGGGGGTCCAGTTTACCCCCCTGTACATTAACATTAGAATAGCAGTACACAGACAGAAGGTTAAACAAACTCACCTGTTACTTTTTTGATGATAGGAGTTCGTAGCGAATAAAATTGGGCGGACCTGGGAAAATGATGTACGCTGAGCAAAGTGATTCCAGCACAGGTTGAGAACCCCGATGTCATCTTCCCGCGGCGTAGCCGCGAAGAGGTCGCTTTCGAGAGTGGGGCTCTATGATCCCGTGCGCATAGCACAACCGGTTGTCTTTTCTTTTTTTCAATCCGCACTCTCACCCCGTATGGGTGCGCGTATGCGTGTGCACGATAACGGCCGAACACGCAGCTCAGCCGCGGCCGATTCGCACGCACAATGACTGGGATACTCGTAATTGCCGGTAATATTCATCATTTAATGGTCTCCCCGAGGTCAACGCATCTGGAGACCTCTGCGCACAGAGAGAGAAGTCTTGCCCGGATTTTCGAGCAACAAGAATCAACGACCTGGCCGTGGGATTATTTCCATAGAAAAACCGTCCGTTTCTCGATCCGCTCGTCCATAGACCCATGGAAAATGATCATAGTTTTTCATCGATCCGCCAGACACGTGGAACATACGTGGAATTTTAATTCCAACAAATTTATACGATACTCGCACGGAACTTTTTCAATCGTAATCGAAACGACGCTGTCAGAGAACATCGACACGATAACGAACGTTCTCGATAATGGTTTCCAATTTTTTTCGAAACCAAATACTGAATTTTAAGAAACTATTAGCAGAGTTTTTTTGCGCTGCGATTCGAAGAACGAAAAGATTTATATTCTCGATAGATTGTTCGACGATCTTCCGGTCTCTGTAAGAATTTCTGCGGCCCCGACCAGTTTTATGCTCGTAAAATCGTTGATTAGTACGTGGAAAGAATGTTCGGAGGTGATGAAACTCCGGTATTGACGAAACACGGATCAAGATAGACATCGATTAACATTCGGATGCTGCGACTACGGTCTGTTTGAACTCAGAGTTAAGGTGCAAATACACTAGGGAGGACATTTTCTTGCGAGAGCAATTTGCGGAAGCGTGTATGCACACTTGTTTGCAAATATTACACACAGATCTCAACTACTGATCTCAAAGAAGTAGAATTCATAAAATCCTGTCGAAAATCCATTTGCACACATATTTTACAACAGTTATACTTAATGAGGATGCAAGAGAAATCGATTTTTTGGAAGTGAAAAACCAGAAGACCCGTTTGATTATTCGCGGAGGCCGGCTCGCGCGACTCGTCGATCTCTCGATCAGCGGTCAAGGACACCTGACGAGTCGCCTACTCGTTGTGGATCTTCTGGTTACCGGTAGTCCCGGCGTTGAAGAACTGACCCCCGACCCGGGGCCCTCTTTCGTGTAAGTCGAGAACTGGTAAAGCGACGTAGTGGCCTCGGTTACGACAGGTCGTAAGACTACAAGCGTGTCTAATAGGTCGCGATAACGCGGCCCGATGATATCCTCCGGGCCGTATCGCCTTCGGTGTGGTCCACATAAGGCGCGCGATTAAATGCCCGAGACCTAGCCCTTGGCTCCGTTCACAAGGTGCAGCCGGCCCGACGTAACAGCATACCTTTAAACTATTGACGAATCGAAATCGGATAAATATTACCATTTTACGATGAGGATCTATCCGAGTTACCCCGGCAACCTCGTAATAGCTAATGCCACGAACGGCTAATAAATTCTGCGACTTTGCTTGAGCAGAATCGACGGATAGAAATTAGGAAGCTGTAGAAACTAGTGTCAAGAGTGGAGAATTATTGCTAGGTTTTTTAATGTCGGGTGTTTGCGGGTAATCGCGTTTTGAAAGCGGGAACCTCGATTGAATTATAGCAATTTCTGAAGACTGTTGTACTATTTTCAACCCGCTAAAATTATTCAGAAAGCAAACAGATGTCTACGCACCTCCCGTATCTTGCAATTGATGTAGACAATTATGACGTTGCACAAGAGTCTGCAGTACTCGAGATTTTTCTCGCAGAACTTCCCCTTCTCCTCGAAGAAAATCCGATTTCCATATAAAGTGCAGCTTTCTCATACGACTGAAAGACCAAGTTGAAACGCAGAAGGACGTTTCTGCGATCGAAGAGTAACGAAGCACGGGCCATAAAAGTTCTCAATAAATTTCCGAAATCGTTAAAAGAGCAACATTGAAGGCAATTGTAACAATCCGCGGACAGTTCTCGTTAACGAGGCAACCAGGCATAATTTACAGCGCCTTATCATAATTACCATCGTATTAAACCGTACGGCGCAGCGTAAACCTCCAAAAATATAACCATATTGAAAATTTACGAGGTTGTTAAGACCGCTGGACATATTAATCGGTGTATTATATTCGCCGAATTAACGAGGGATACTTAACGGCACGCGGGATGATTTCCAATCCGGGCTTGGCCGTGCATCGCGCGTGCACGAGGAATGAAATACGTCCGTTTCCTTCGACTTTATTCTCATTGTCGGCGCGTATCGAATTGTTTCTCAATAGCTATTCGTTCGGGCGACTTTATGTCGGTTACCGAGGCATCCCGGGCGAAAGTAGCAACTGCCCCCGCGCGTCCCCCACCAGAGGATAGAAATTCGAAAGTTTTGCTTTAAAAGAAACGTAAAAGTTTACGAGGCGATCGCTGATAACACCTGCGACATTTTTCCCGTGATCCTCGGGAATGACCTCGGTGGGGGGACGTCGCGAGACGTCGTGATGTTAGAGCGGTCCCCTTTTTAACGACATCCAAGGGCCGCCGGTTTTGCGACCGTTGCCGGGGGCCTACGAGCTGTGCGAGCTCCGGCGTACTTTAAGCCCGATCGCTTCTGAAAATTCATTTCTCGCACGGCGATAATTTACCGGGGGCCATTATCATAAAATGTGGAAGGCCCCCGGGTCGGCGTTTTAAGTTATGAAAGCGACGGTTGCCGCCGGGCAGCATTAAAACGCGCGGTTTAATCGCTCGGGACTCGCCGATCAATTGCCAAGATTATTTGGAACCGTATCGGGGACGCCGCGCCGTGGACGGACGCGATCCTGGCGGCCTCTGCGGCGCGTGGGTCGCCCCTGACCCGGCCGAAAGCTGTCCCTTTACTCCCGCATTCGTTACGACATTTCTGGGACCTGAGGTATCTCCGTGGAAATCTCTTATTTATTGATGCCGTAAACCATGTTTGGTTTTTGTAACATACATTAGTATAACATTTTACAATTCATAAAGAAGTAAATATATCTGTATATTAACCCTCTATTGCATTCCATTCCCAATTGGGGACTTAAATTGAAATGTTCTATAGTAAATTAAGTAGACAATACTGAAGACTCTGAGCATGTTGGTGACAAGTGGGAACATTAGCTTATGAATGAAACCGCATATGTATAAAGTTCCCATGTATAGGAATAGGAACAGTCATAAAATGCAATAAATAACATTTTCTAATAAAATTCTATTATTTATTTCATGACCACACTCATTTTTAAGTAGACTAACAGCCATGTATATATTTTTCAACTCGTCGTAAAAATTCATGCAACAGAAGGTTAAGTTAAAGAAGAGTAAAAGAAAAGTTGGAAAAAATATACAGTTGACACATACACACATTTTCATTCGACATCTGAAATCGCTTAAAAAATCGGTTAACGGTATTTTAACATTCGATAGGGTTCCTGATTCTGTAACTTCTTTGGCTAACAAATCAGCCTTTTTATTTCCTGTTATTATATAATGCATCAACTATTTAGTATCTTGCAAAAATTATGTGGCCCTTGTGGTTTCCATCGAAGTCTGCGCCGTCGTCTGTCCAACAAAATAGGAAGAAACGATCTGACGAATTCGACAGCATCGATAAGGATTGAAGCGTGCGTTTTTCTCCGGCCTGGGAAAAGGAATGAAACCGAATGAGTTCGGGAAAAAAAGGAACGCCCGTCGAAACTTGTTTTCGCGTGTGACGAACGCACCTTGACACACCGGGTCGCGCAGGAATTCGCTGCAATCGCGCGAGCGAAAAAGTCGCTTTTCCTATAATTGGCACGCGACCTGTGCGCCCGCGCGAGCTCGCCGAAGGCGTGGCGTGCGAAAGTGCCACGTGGCGTAACACCGGCACAATCATAATTGCGAGCCCGCGTGGAAATGAAGCCTCGCGTGACACTCGCGACGCTTGCTTCCGAGAGGCTCGCCTGTATGCATAATCGTTCGTGTCCACGGTGAAGAAGACATCAATTTGCCCGAAAACGTGGACAAAAAAATGTTCAGCTGCAAATCTTTCTAACATATTTCATTTCAAGATTAATCGTCAGGGGTCTGCGGATTTCGTGCATTTATGTCAAGATTGTACAACTGCCATTTAAAGCAACGGGAAAATTAACAGAAGATGATTGATGCATTACTTTCGATTTGCTAAAATGATTAAGGCACGAAATTATTAGGTCGTTCGGAAAGTCATTTCGTTTTTCCAAAGAAAACAATTTTTTATCATTTAGAATAAGTTTTATGACATTATGTTCTACGATCTTTGAAGAAAGATCTTCAATCTGTTTATCATAATTTAACTCTTTGTGGACTCAAATATAAGAGGAAAGGAAAATGTGAATCTCTTGTGTTGTTTAAAGAATTAGGATAAAACTGTCGAGGATATGAATTTTTTGTGTAAATTGATTACAGTTTTTTGCACGTTTCTCGACCTCTGGCCGAGAGCGTTTCGATCTCTTAACGACTCCCGAAAGCCGACCGGAGCGGGCACAATAACTCGCGGATTAAACCGCGGTCCCGATTACGTTTCGATTACACGGTCGCCGGTTCCGACTCTCCTCTTCGCCTCCATTTAATCCGGCGACGCGGGTTTAATCTTAACCGTCCGAGTGTCGGGTACTTAGGGTTCGTTATTTCGCTTCTGATAACTGAAACTTAATATTGAATGTACTCCCGGCGAATTGATGCAGCGTGCCTCGTCGCCTCGAGCGCCGATTGCTTGGCTCCGGAAGCTACTCCGAGGGAGATACATTTTTTAAAAGAAGCGTCATAAAGTTTCGGACCGAAGTATCCGCCGGTGATTGTTTCTTGGCGAAAGTGATTCCCCCGGGCGAAATACATATCCGCGGTAGCTGATCTCTTGTCTGATATACGATTCCACTCAGAGTCAGGTAATTGTAATAAAAATTGTAATAAGCGGCTCTTGTTTTCATTAACGGGAGTTTCATTAGCGGAAAAAGACTCTAGCTCGTCAATTCTAGACTGTTGTCCGTAAGTAATAACTAGACTGCGGATCTTTATGCAAAATAAAAAATATTTGCATTGATTGCAGGATACAGGAACCAAATAAAAATTGTATTCTTCTTTTAATTATCCTATTAACGTAAAACTAACACATTGTTGCCCTTAAATATTTTTAACATGTCCACGGTTTTAAATTTTATGTACCCATTTTTGTCATAAATGTATAAAATCCGCAGTCTAGTAATAATTAATTCAACTGCACTCGGGTTATAAAATATATGTTCGTTCTATATCAAAGATGGATCCACTCATACGTTCTATAAAAACGAAGCAATTTATCGGATAAGATTAATTTGTCGTTACTTTTTCGATCCTCTTCACTCGTGGATTCAGATTCTCGAAGCCATTCAGGCTTGATAAAATGAAATGTTGACGAGACATTTAAAAAGTTAAAAAGTTAATAATCTTTTCTTCTACTCCGATTGATGAGCTATTCGGCCGAATAACTGTATCATTACTACCGCGGACGTTTATGCGAACTCGCTCACGTCGAAAATAGTGGAGCAGAAATAATTTTATCTTCTGTGCTAATTTTATTCTGTTCATAAAACTGTAATATGCGATACTAAACGTTATTGAAATCTTCTTTTTACTGCGTGCAGTCGGCAAGAAATGCTATAAATTCATAAACATCCGTAGCGAAGCACTTATATCGGACTCTGCTAGCGTGTCTACTAATTATTTACCTTTTCTACTTATTGTGAAGTCGAGCGTGCTCGTTGAGATAGTTCTGCCACTCATTCTTCGGTACTGTTTCACCCATGGCGAAACAGTAAGATTAAGATAAGTGCAAAAGGTTAATTAATAAAAAAATTGCAACTGCCAGAAATCCGTTCAGCACTTGCGTCAGAATGGACCCAATGTGAATGAGCGAATTTTGGCTTACAAGATTGCAAGCAGCGATTTTCGTCCGATCTTCGAGAAGAATCGAGCGCGGTGAATCGTGGACCCGAAGTCGCATGGTCCGGACCGAGGAAATTAAAGGGTACGGAAGGGGAAAGTCTACTTTTAAGTGGCACTTCTGATCGTCTCCCCCGTGGCGGAAAGGTGGCTCGAACGACTCCAATCGAATCGGTAACGAACGATTCGAGATACGGTCGAGGGCGTTATGTAGGACCACACACGAGGCGTCCGCGCTATCCTCGACCCGGTCCCACCAGGTAATGTTTCTTTTAAGTGCGAACACAAATTGTAACTGAGACGATGGGCTTTCGTCCTTCTCCCCTGCACGGGGCCATAGCCCGGGCCCCGGGTCGAGAAATATCTGGCGGATCCGATTTCAAAAGCCGTTCGTTTGGATTCACGATTGTACGAGGGCCCCGGAGCACGAAACGTGTCGCGGCATTGACCAACCAACCCTCGCCCCGTTCTCTTTCACCCTAAGACCGTAATCCCTTTTCCCCTGACGGTGTTACATAGGGGAACGGCATGGCATGAACCGCGGCGGGAACCGCGAAACGTGTCGCCAATTTATTCTCATGACCGTGAACGAAAGTAGACGGCTGCTTGAGGAACCTCCAGCCACGAGGGTGGCTATTCATTTCACTTTGAGGACATTGGTCTGTTCAGTGTGCAGTCCACTTAGTCGAAAGTCATTTATTAAATTCTTCTAATGGATTTATTACTGTTTTGTGTTTCATCTAACTATGATATAAATGCACAAAATCAGTCTATCGATGAACGCTCCGAACTTCGTCGATAGTTCATAAATAATTTTACGATTCCGTGTTTCCATGTCGACGGGTGCGGAGTAACTTTCCTCCCGCTCGATATTAATTTCTCTAGTTCGCCATTTATTATGCGATTTTCTAGCTTGGCTCGCCGCATGCCGACTGATAAAGGTCCTGGGACGATCGGCGGTTCACCGCGTTTCCGCGCGAAACCGGGCGCCGCTGATCGATATACTCGCCGCGCAATAATTCGCGTCGCGGAATGCAATATGCGGGTTACGTGATATTTCAAACGACTACCCACTCGGAGCGTCGAACCTGCGTTTAAATCAAACGAACTCGGTCACGGAGCGAGTGATGTCATCCGAGAGAAGCGGACACGTAGACAGCGTCGGCGTTGGTATTCCAGCTAGCGCGTCTCCGCTCCGATCTGCTCCTCTTTTGCGTCTTCTTCTTTTTCTCTTATCTTTATTCTCAGTCTGGTTCGCCATTTCAACCTTGCTTTGCGCAAGCCGATCACCTCTGGCGAGCGTCCCGGTTTTACGAAAATAGCGTGCGTTGTAAATGAGCTCGACCAGATAAGTAATGGCGCTGCCGAAATCGGCTACGATTTGAATAATCCCGTCGATCTTCCAAGGGACCGGCTAGTTTTCCGTGAAATTAGCACATCGAGGTCACTAGACTGTCCCTGGACCGTTTTGGTCAATTTCGGCAATACAAATATCACGCCTAGACAAATAAAATGTATAATAATCTATGAATTTGAGTCTGTCAGGAAGGTACGTGAAAGAATGATTGAATCACTGTATTCGATTTTCAAGAGACAATTCTTTGAAAGATTCATAAAATAAAAATCTCCACTAACGAAATAAGCTGCTTTCACCTACTCATGTTTATTATAAACACACAAAATCCACAGTCTAGTGATGATACATGTCCCAACTTTCTCGTCCCAATGTCCCTCTCCAAATGTCTGCAGCCTTCTCCAAGGTATAATTAAGATTAAAATCAGCTAACTTCCCACCTGAAATTCGTCCGGACCGAATCATTTTCTCGGCCCGCATTCCCAAAGATTCCAAAGACGTCCTTTGGCAAGGTAGCCCGCGGCCACCTCCGCGCGACCGTTTACGCCCGTTTTTACGCGCCGAGCGGGCCCGGATTATTTACAATCGTGTGATATCGATCGAGATATAAACAGGTAGGAATGCCACGGGGTATTCGGCGATGGAACTCGAACGCGCCCTGAGAGATCACGTCCGAAATCGCAGTTTTATTTGTGACCCGTCCGGCGCTCGTAAAACTCGCGCGATCCGCGCGCGACAGGCCTCTAAACTCTTCTGTCGCTCGTTACACGGCCGAGTGCTCGCTGTTCCGGGGATAACAGACCTAATTGATGGCGGAATAACGGCGTGAAATCGCGGCCGAATTTCGCGGGCGTAATTGCTGCGGGCGTAATGGCCGCCGGTGTCGATAAACGCCTCCGATCTGCGATTAAAACCGCTCGTTGCGATACAAACCCTTTCGCAGAACCTCGGGGAGGTCCCGGTCCTGTACTTCAGATAATGTCGCTGATTATGATAGTGGGATGGGCCTGGGAATAATAAAAAATTAACTTCGTTTCATTTAGAAAGAGGTGCGGAGAATAATGACTATAAGAGTGTGTTTCTTCAATTTCTAACCTTGAATGACATTGAAAGTATTGTGTTGTGTACGAATGAAGGTCACCTTCATTACTAGCAAAATAATATCAAGACAAAAAATATGACATATGCTTTTCCCTCTTTCATTTCTTCCTAATTTCATTATTTGAAAAAATTTCACAGATAATATCATAGGTAAACATACCGAGTAGCTAGTAGATCAAAAATTAATATACCTGATGATTCAGCGACTATATCGTAAGTGTAATGTTCTTTTATTCAAATATCACGGAGAATTTGTAGAAACGAATCGGAGATGAAAAGGATTTCGTAATAAACTAGTTTTTCGCCGCCCCGCTGATCGGCAGAGGCGTCCGAGCGGAGAACGTGCTCGAGTTACTTCGAACCAATGGCTACTTTCTGCTCATCGCGGTTTTTGTCGACGAAGTAGGCTGTCCTTTCGCGGAGAGAAGTCTTTTTCACGGGGCTTGATTGCTCGATACTTTTCTAAACGAGGGAGAGCTCGCAGCGCCGACCTCATTAAAACGCTCGACGCGGCGGCCGGCCGCGATCGTTTTCTTTTTCGAAGCGGTGCACATTGTTGACGTTCGTCCTGTTGCCTCTTCCGGTCGATTCGTTGGCCGTACGATGGGTTCGTTAAACTTTTGCCTTTTTAACCAGCTGCTTCCATGCTTCGTCTCGGTGACGTAACGGCTCGACTCTCCTCTTCTTTTTGGCCAGGCGCGAAACGACCAGCAGCTCCCTTTGTGAATTTTTGTTGCTCCTTATTTGCCGAAAAGATGCCCCCTCGAACTTTCTCTTCTCGCCAGATACACCTAGATAATTTATTATTTTGCCGAAGTTTTTACACGGATGATTCGTCCAGGCTCGAAAAGGCGATCTGCGGACGATCCGATCGTGCTAGTTTTTATTTCTCGGTGCTAAAAGTCGGTCCGAAACGTTTATTCGCAATGACTTTATAACTGCGGGGATCTTATTCCACTTAAACCAGAAACTGCATGGTCCTTGTCCGAGACATATTTAGTATTCTTACTTTTTCAGTGTTTGTCGCTTTGATTGTAGAATATTTTTTGATACTTCTTTAGATTCTCTGTTGTAATAGATAATTGTTTACAATTATTCAGACTGAAAAATTGTGCAATGTCTATAATTCATTTCGACTTTATTTCGATTAATTTATTTTAGCATTTATATAATTATGAATGGACTAGGTGGAAGGGCTACCGGCTGTTTTTCATAGCCGGCGCCATTTCACTTCCACCCTGAATTCAGTGGAACAAAACGAGGGATTCCAGTAATTGCGATATTATATAAAGTGATGCGTTTTAAAATGGTACTTCATAGCCGATAACGAGATTTTCATCGAGGCAGTAACGACCGTGAGTAACTTTGTAATCCAATATGGACCCTGTATCTCCATAACGACGCCACGTTTCAACCTAACTTCCCCGTGTCCCGGTTGCTTTAATATCCATTAAGATACACGTGGACAGGATATCGAGACAGCACGCGTTTATTTCGAATCGTTCGACCTTCTTTTAGGAATAAAAATGTGTCCGAACGACGTGGAAATGGCGCCCAAGTAAAGGACTGTTCACTCGCAACATATAGAGGGTCTAAAAGTGTCAGACGATGATATTTAATACAGATTAATTAATTTCTTTCACAGCGAACATTAGCAACGACGAAGAAGTTCTACTCGATTGTAAAAGAAATTGTAAAACAAGGGGTTACAAGAATAACAACGCGATCCTACTTGTTTAATAGAACGCGAGCAGATCGTCGACATATTTTACCTCGGAACGAGCAGATTCAGGACACCGAAGACTCCTTTCGCAGTACCGCTGTTTCGCGGACACCCCACGACGATGCAGAAAGAGAAAAAGGAAGAAGCGGCTGGAAATAGAACGCGCGAGCGAGCGAGAGGGAAGACGATCCGCGCCGGTTTCGAAATCGAATTATTTATTCCCGTCGCGGTGCGATATTGGGACGGCCGATCGTAAAACTCGAGGCTCGCCTGATGGATCCCAGTGTCCTCGGGCTCTGGTAGAGGCCGTGGTCTGCTTCGGATAAGGCCGGAATTGATGGCGGAATAACGGCGCTAAATCGCGACCGAATCGCGTATAATTAGGCTGCGTTACCGCGCGTGTTCTCTTCGACGGGATATACGTGTCAGCCTCGCATAATCACGCACGCACGTCCACATACATGCGCGCGCGAACTTGTCGCCACGGTTACACACAGACAGAGACGGACAGGTAACGCTCCGGCGAGACCGTCCTCGTGTCGGGCTCCGGGCAGCGCGAAGTAGAGATTAATAGCGAAATTATACCATTAAGTAGATTTTATATGTATCCAGTCGGCGTAAAAAAGTCACCAGTTCATTTGCATGCCACGTGGGAATCCGTCCGGCGGATTATCGGCCGATTTATATGCCGCCATTAAAAAATCTCGGTCTGCTTCGGCACGGGACGAGCGACGAGCGAGCGCGTCCTCTCGGATCCTCTCGTGTTTGCGAAACCGTTCCGAAAACGAGATCCACGCGAGACGCGCGTTACGTGCGAGAGAAATTGCCGCGCGACCAGACGACGTTATGGCCTTTTATCGCAGACGATTCTATCGTCGTGATGAACGGCTGCGCGCCCGGCAGAAATTAATCGAGCTTCGGGAACGATTCGGGACGCGGTCGTCGCTTCCGTGCGATTTTCGGCGTCCTCTCCTGCCAAGATCGTTCCATTTCTTCTCGTCTTCTTCCTCCGTTTCTTTCTTACTCGCTCTCTCAAGACCGCAAACCGACTAATTAGAATAAATCGTGCGGCTACCTTTTGCCAATTAACCCATTAATCACCGCGGGTGCATTCGTAACTCGGCGATCCCACTCGTGTACCACTTTTCGACCGATGATTAACGCTCCACGCGGAAAGGCGGACCGGTAATTTTTCGTCTCCGAACGGAACGACGCGTTGCCCGGCCTTTATCTGCATGCCGAGACACTTTTTACCGGCTCGTTATGTAAAGGCCTCGCGGCTAACTGTAATATTTTCTGACGGCCGGAATGCAAAATTCGTCAGCGGTCTTATTAAACCCCTGACTTATGGTATCGTGAAAGTCCTGCTGCGAGGGTTCCGGACTTTAACAAATATGACTGTCATTTGGCTCCTCCGAGATGAAATTAAATAATTCTCTTCTGGTATTGATATTTATACTTCATTTGTTCTTACTTGATTATCGAAAGAAAATTAATTTTATTCGATTCTTCTTGTTTGACTGTCAAGGAAAATTAACGTTATTCGTTTGCACGTGGGAAATGCTTATCATGTATGTACAGAAAGAACGAAACATAAAATTTTACTTTTTTAATTTACGTTTTCCAAAGAATTTATGCACCAATAACTGAGATAAAGTATATTTGAAAGTGATCTTTAATGTATCACTCACTCGATGGTGTTAACTAGTACCGCTTGCCTAGATCGTCTGACTATGACGATCCGTTTCTACTTTGCATCGCGCGCGGTGCCAAACATTTTCTGAACGAAAGGTTTGATTATATTATATTATCGTACAATCTATTGATAGTATAGTCAACATTGTAATTGCTTGGAAAATTAATTAATGGACTTTTTGGATTCTATTGCTATCAGACACTTCTACAACTAGAATATTAGAATGGACGCGTATCACAAGAATCTGCGTGCATCCATTAGATCGAAGCAAACGCAATGAGCAAACCCGTGGCACTAACCTCGGAAAAATCAGCAGTTCCCATCATCGCGTAAAGCGTGGCTGCGTCGCATAAGCGGCGAGCGTTCTCCCGCGGCACGTCGAACGGAAATTCACCGTTCGCCGGCCACCGGCGCGACTTGCCGCGAGTTTACGTTCGCCGGGTTGCGGGACAGGTCTTCCTTCCTGTATCCTTTCATTAAGGACGCATCGGCGGATCTCCCGTACTCGGAAGAGATGGTAGATCCGCTGGTACTTGCGTGGTCGCGGCGCGACGTCGTCGTCGGTCGGGCGAACGCGCGTCCAATTACCGACGGGACCGACGTGTAATACGAGCTTTAATGTCCGGAGGTAGCGGCTTATTAGCCGGTCGGAGCCGTCGAGGAGAGAAGGAGAAAGAGCGAGAGAGACCGGCCGCTGGTTCCGTCGCGAGTTCGCGGGAGAGGCGAAAGAACGGGAGAGAGAAGCCGGTCCGCGGAGGAGACACAAACGGCCGCGGGATCGGAGAGGCGAACGTATACAGCGGGCAGGAGAATCCTTTCGGGAAAAAAGGGGAAGACGGTACGTGGCGCGGGACAAGGATCGACAGATCTATGGGACCGCTACTAGTTTTTCTCGTCGCGGCGGCCTCGATCTGACGCGATCTTGCCTTGACACCGGCTCTTTCCGCCCTGATCGGACCAGCCGCGCGGTGCTGCTTCAGGAGAGACCGGCCACCTTCCACCGCGACGGATCTTCGCCTTACGCATACCTGTACCCTGGCCACGGGCTTGTTTATCGCGTAATAAATTGCGCGAGCGCACGTGCGCAAGATACCTCCTGCGCCGGGCACACGGAGTCAGGTGTCGCTCGGGGTGTGATCGATCGCTCGGATCCCCGCCGCTGATCCTGTCCCTCGATTTTCCGACGACAAACCTTTCTTTGGCGATCGTCAGACTGCTGATGACCTTTCCGGATGATCCTTCGCCTCTGCGATGGATACAGGTTCTGCATTCCGAATTCATCCTTTCGTACGCAGGCTACACGAATTCCGTTTAGTCAAGGTTACGATACATTGTTGATAGTGTACCATTGTGACGTTCAATTAACAACGCACTTTACACAAGGTGTTCCTAAAACCGTGGTACAAGCGGGCGGTGATTCTACGTGCAGGAACAAGGCGGAAAGGAATAACATTTTTATTGACCTTCATATGTCCTAGACAATATTTCCTCCTCTATACCATGCAACTTTTGTATATATCATTTTTTCATATTGTTAGAAGTAACGGAAATATTTGAGGTACCAAATTCTACAAGGGTACAAAATAGAGGTACAAAATATACAAGGTACCAAAATCTGTCGATACCAAATATCACATAGAATATATTTTCTTCCATCAGCTTCTCATACCCCATATTAACCGAACCGCTCCGAGCGGGCTGCAATTTAAATTCGCACTTGGCACCGGGGTATTCGGCAGGAGACCGGTCCGAAAAATTGCTACATCCCGCGTAATATATATCGCGGGGTATCGGTCGTCATCATCTTGGGGCTCGTCGAAAGCAGGGAAGCGAACGGCGGTTGATCGATAAATCAACGGGCGTGCTGGCAAATGTTCTCGTCGATGAGGGTATACGTAAATGCTGAACACACAAGTACACACAGATACAGGTCTTGGTTTCGCGAGCTGCTTCATATGAATCGGATCGTCGAAAGAGGCGCTCGTAAGTCGTGGCTCACGGTCGACGATACGAATCTGCTTCGATGTAATATTTAGCCCATCGGCGCTCCCCATATGCCGCCGACAGCAAGGCAGAAATGTATCGGGAAGCCGCGGGGAGCTGCGAGAGCAAAATAATGCAAAATAATGGCCAGGAAATCGTTCGTTCGACTAATCGTAAATTTAGCACCGACGTCCGAACCAGACGCCCGGAAGATTGATTGGTCCGCTTCTCTCTCACTCTCTCGCGCAGACGAAGAAGACGTCACTTCGACCTGCAAAATATTTTATTTATGAACGAAACCCTCTGCCCCCGATTCCTCCGGCCCGATCTGTAGTCGTCAGACAGTGTGCCAGTCGTTTTTCGAAGCTCCGTTGAATGTACGCCCACGGCGCTACCTCGACGTATTCAATTAAAGATTAACGATGCAGAAAAATGAAACAGGTTGATCGTTTATTATTGTTGTCTCAATGGTCCGTTTTATGCACGCGAGCTAACGTTAAGCGTGCAAAGAGTCTAACGTTCAATTGGCTCGGCTGTTAAGCGATAAAGTATTTTCAATAGCGCGATTAATACATATTGTCGTGCATCTGCTTTTTATTTATTAACAAAGTTGGGAATTACAAGCAGTTACAAAATCGTTAACTGTAAGTACTTTTTAATTAATTGCTTTTATCTGCGTTTAGTGCTAGCACTTAGGGACCATCTGCTTTCGCTTTCGCATGTTCGAACCGACCCGCGCAGCATCCAATCGCTTCTCCAGCAACCGGAAGCCACAGGAACCTTGTTGAGGCTCGGTTTCATAAATCGTCGAATATCCGGCAACCCGGTCAGGCCGATAAGCTCGCGTTCACGATTGCGCTCGCGCCGGTGAAATATTAACACGTGACCGACCTGTTATCTGAGCCCGAGTTCGCCGGGGCTGGCTGTTAAGCGTGCTCGTAAATTTCAGATAATTAATTGCGTTTACGTATTAACCTGGCCGGCCACGTTCCGCATGTTCCCTCGGCTGATTAAGCCCGCGGACACCGGATCTAGTTGAGGAGGGTCCCCCTAGTTTCAACGTTTCATCCGCGAGAGGCGGTCTTCCCCTGGCGTATTATCTCGTTCGCGACGCGTTTCGCGCGCGCGGGCCCCGCAGATTTGCATCTGGCGCTTGTTAGCCGTGGCTCGAGAGCGATTTTCTTGCAACCGTGAAAAATCGATCTAATCTCCGTTGGGTGCCTTCCTCTCCGCTCGGTGCCCCGGACAAGGATCGCCATCTGCCACGTAAGTTACGACAGCGAGCGCGAGCAAGAGCGTACGGGGACATCGTGCATGCATGAGGGACGTAGAAAGGACGACCACCGATCTTGCCACTCCGTGTGTTCCTGCCGAGGCTCTCTTGCCGAGGCGCATCGTAATGCATTGTATTTTACTTGCCTCGCGTGCACCAGCGCTCGGATCTCTTCCTCTCTTGTACCTTTATTCCGATTTTTCCAGCCGCTCCGCAATTATGATCGCTGCGCACCGTGATCTCCGGTGTACGGCCGTTCGTAAATCGCGCAAATTAAATATTATGCGACCTGGGAGGTGAATTGATTGACTCTTCTGACGTCATTTTCTTCCCTGTTTAACGCTCATCCGTCCCTCGTACCATTTTGATACGGCTTCCATTGATTCTCAAGATAGGTTCATCCATTGCGGACGAAATGAATAATTTTACTTGAAACTTACCTCGATCTATCTCAGATTCTTCAATTGGCTACAAGCAGCGGAGGTTACTCAATTCTTTATTCATTTTCAAAGTACTACCGCGTTGATTTTTTGAGGAGACTGTGTCTCCTATTCCATTCTATATTATTTTTTTCATTTTATGGATATTGATATAATACCTCATGCAATACTTAAATGTTTAGTAATTGATTACATACCAAACTATTTAATAATGTGAACAATATTTTGAATAATGGTACAGCAATTTTTAGTGGTGACACTCTCTCTGAGTCACCGCTCGAGTGTTAAGGATTAAGTTGAGAGAACAAGGGACAAGTGGTCCAACAGGAGAATTCTACTAAAAACTGTTTTTCTGTAGTGCGGAAAACATTGTTGAATTTTCAGATGGAATTCTACGCTCGACAGCAGAGATCAGAGGTCAAAACGAAGTAACGTTAAACGGTTTTGACGTTAGTGCCCGAGGTTTTGCTTCAGTATCATGTTTACATATGCAAACGAGCCGGGAGACACGTAATACAAGAATGTTTAAGGTAATTCTTGGGGAATAAGAAAGGATAGTAGCTTAACCACGAATAGACACTAAGGAGCACACGAAAAGAGAGTTTACGTGTCACGTACAATAAGAAAATCGCCTCGCGTAAGGACTAACGTGGCGAACATGCTAACCTAGTTACTCAAGCTCCGTAAAAATAAAAATTCATAGACACCGTCGCAAAAATAATCTAAAATTGATCACAGACTACATAGTGACTATTTCATTTTCCTTTCGGTCTATAGATACCTCATTTTTCCCCGCAATTCCTTATCGGAAAAAAATTCGAGTCGGACCAATCGCGATTGGGAAGTTCGATTTCGGCAACGAAACAATGCAACGTTTTACCGTTTCTGTGTCAACGCTGCTGCGAGGATAGGGGCACACACACACGCGGTCGTGCAGAGGCGCATGCATTCGTCCGATAGCCGAGTCAGCCGCAATTAATTTGAAGTATTTTATGCCGGATAGGCGTGCAGTTTATTATGAATTTTAAGCAGAAGCGCATCGCGCGCGGCGCGGCGCGGCGCGGCGCAGGCGAGCATTACGATTGCAGCGGAGATGAATCGTGTTCCCACAAGACACGTAGAGGGATTATATAACCTTTGATCTTCCTTACAACGGTTCATCCATTGTACAGGTTCTTTCTTCGAACCCGCCGCGGATCTAAATTATTGCCTAGAACTTACTTAAAGAGCGTAGATTATTATTTATCATCGTGATTTACGCAAATGACCGAACATTTCGAGCCACCAGATGTTTACGTTTAATAGTTATACGCTGGCATAAGCGACCGAAGACTATCCCGGACCTCGTACGACAACGCCGAGCGATTCCTCTCGCGTATCGGTCCTCCTCGCGACTCGTTATATCGGCTAGATCGATATCGGATTGCACGCCTACACACGGCCGCGGTAACTTGTGTTTTAATTCACTCGTCGCCAGTGTAAATCACCTTTTTCGAATTCGCCGGCGTAAAGCATCGCCGGGGAACGCGATGCATCATCGGCGACTCCCGATACCCGCCGCCGTAATTCCATTCCCGCGATAGTTAATCCGCTGATACTGTATCAGGCGAGCTAGCCTCGCGGGTACGCCGCCGCCTGTCACGGAGCGCAGCGTTGAGAGCTGAAATTATGTCCGCTGACAGTGCATCGTATATTAATGATCGCCTCACCTGTGGGGAGACCGAGAATCGCCGCCGACTAAAGACACGTTAATGAGAACGTCGAATTGTGACAAATTGCCTTGCGCGCCACGACTTTGCCGAAACTTGCCAGGTAGAACCATGGTCATCGAGTTACGTGACCATCTCTCTTCTCCGGTCCCTCGTACGTCGCTGCTATTCCTCTATTGAAATTTATAAAATTTTTACAGAACAATAGATCGCTTTCTGAAAGACCTCCGTCGTAGAAAAATCGGATGGAGTGTTAGGTAAATAATGGAGATTGCGTATGAGACGGTGGGAAGGGGTTCCCTGTCAAACGAGTATAAATAGAGTTGTGGAGCCGAAAGCTGTCAGTTGTTGAAGAGCCTCCGGGCGCGATGCAACCCATGCAGGATGGATGGGATAGTCTTCGGCCTCGCCAACCACCCTATTTGACTGCGTTCATCTTCGTGGTCTACTTCTCGTTCTCTTTGATCGGGTTGGTCACCTTTGACCTTTCGGGTTGCTTTCCAGGCATTGCTGATCCCGAGAGACTCGTCTAGGAACCTCTAGTGGCATGTTGTTCAACGATTAATATTCTTTTACGAAATAAAAAAATTTTAATTCTAGAACATTGCTTACTGTCTTGTGTCTTCTTCCAGAAATCAGATTGTGGGAACGGTCTAACAACAAATTCTCCAAGCACCACGTACTGTTGGACCATCGACGAGACACCACGTCGAGCGGACGAGGGTATCGTTCTGGGCCAACCGGAACCGTGTGTTCAGGTTAATCGAGAGCAAAGGTCGTCTGATCTAGATGTGGAAAGCACGCGTCCCGGACACCTTTCATCATCGTCATCATCGCCGGAGCCGTATCTCGTATGGTTATCATCGGCGAGTCATCGATACCGGGACCAGTCAGCGTTCGGATCCTCTATGTGTTGGTGTAGATCGCCGCGAGTTCAGGAGACGTTCGTTCGCCCGTGTGCCGCACACCTATCGGTACACCGATTGGTAAGCGGCTGATGACCTAGCCACGATCAGGCCATCACGTCCGCGGCGTGCTCTGGCCATCCGTCGACTCGCTCCATATAATTTGGAGCGCTCACGTGACCCTGGAACGACCAGGGTCAACGCCACATTTGTAATCTTCGAGACGCCGGCGCGACCTGTTCGCACGTTGTTCTCTCGATAGTTGCCGCGGCAGGTAGACGCCGATGACGATGGTCACCGAGGTGACGACGCTTCGACGGCGTTCCACTAGCTTCGTTTCCTCTCGGTTTTCTCCTATGCTGATGCTGTCCCTCTTCGAAATTATTATTTTCCTCTGCTGCAGCTTTTATAATATTTTTACAGAACATTAAACGCATGTGTTCGAATAAAAGAAGAACATGTACATCCATGGTAAATACTATGTCTCGACAATATACTCTTAAAGTTGCCAATCTGATATTGGCAGATCATATTAACCCTTATGTCAATAACCAAAATTCACTGCATATTTTAAAGACAAATCTACAATAATATTGTTATTTGTCTACAAAAATTTTAAACATGTTTGGAAAAGAAATCAGGAATGGATACCCGGTTATTGATATAAGGACGAAGTCCGACAAAGACGCATCTCGAATACCTAACAGAAAGAAAACAGTTACGCATTCAGATAAATTGCCCGGTCCTTCCAGAATTAATGCCACCTGACATGACCCCAGTCAGAACTGGCCAAAGACAAAAGACTCATTCCCGGAGAGTCTCCATCAACCAAACTCCTGCGTCCGGAGTGAGCCCCAGAGGCATCAGTAAACAATATCTCGATCCGATCGCGGTCCGAGGTCCCAATACCGTCTCCCATTAACCACGGGTCAGTCTGGTTAAGTCGGATCGCGGCGGTTTCCCGGTAAAGAGAGGCGTCGGATCCATCTGTCGCTTGGCTTGGGGAGCGTGTTTCGCGTTGGTGTGGATCCGGCAAGATGTACAAGGATACGGCAGGGGCTGAAAGCGAGAGCAATTTGGTGGAAGGGCACAGGGGTACAGGGGCACACGGGCGAGGGCGGTGGGCCCCGGCGCTGACATCTCATTTGACTGCGGCGAGTAAGCTATTTTATTTAATCCGTGATTTACGGATGCGAGGCGAGCGGGGTCCGCAGGGCGAAGGCATTCGAAGAAGATGCCTCGAAGATAAGTCCCCGGGGAGAGGGAGGAACCGACCGAGATGCATAACTTAACCCTCTACTCTCTCATTCCCTCTCTCTCTCGCAGTACGTAGGGAGAATTTAATCTCTGGTTGAGCGTGTCCGCGCGCGACCCTTTTCCTTCTCCACGGGTAAAATAAATAAATAGGACGCGTTCGAAATATGTCCCCCGTCCGGCTGATATATATATAGAGCGGACTACCTTCCAGCTGGAATTCCCGAGTGCCAGGGGATCTTTCCTCCGCGCTTTTGTTGTTCCGCACTGGCTCTGCCCCTCCCGCTTCCACTGTCTCCTTTCATCTCTCTCCATCTCTCTTGTTCCGTCTCTTTCGCTCGCTTCTTTCGCGTCCTGTTTCTCCGGGTAGATCGAGAATTCCACGTTAGCGCGAGATACTTCACGGTGCGTCGCAAAACATTCACGCACCCGCGCGAGAGAGCTCGCGCATGGGTCTCTGCGGGTTCCCGCGGGTACGTGCACGCCGAGCGACTTGCGGCGGGTACCATCCCGCGGAATTCCGGACCCGCTCCTCTACTTATCGGAAGGGATTCTTGCCCGTCGACTCACCCGCTGCGAGCAGACGATGTTGACACAGAACGCAACTGCGCGAGGGCGAGACTCCGCGAGCGCACCGCGCGCTGAGGATGGCAGAGGTAATTGGTTCGCGTGATTTAGCGGACTAGAGTAAGCTGACTGGTTGTATAGTAGTTATGTTTGTTAAATAATCTTTGGTTGTCCATATTCAGTTCTATTAATTCTTGGTACTGTTTTTACTTAATATCATCCAGGCAATGATTACGTGGCCAATGTTTAAAAGATCAGTGTATCTCAATATCTTTCTTGCTCAGAGCAAACGTGGATACAGAACGAACGTAGAATTCAAAAAACAAGGTAGCTCTGAAAAGACATTTGCGAAGAACCTGGAGGGGTCCCGAGCAAGTCGCGTTCGAATTACCATCCTTCGCACCCTCGAAGAATTCCCAGCAATTCCACACACTCACACAGCGAGAGAGAGAGATTTGCAAATGGATCCCGGAGGGTTGTGCTGGTGTTGAAGCAAGGATGGACGCAACGCTGCACGAGTAGCGTGTAACCACGGGCTCGCGTAGCTCTTGTTGGCAGTCGAGGGGCCTTATGTTGCGCGGACGCCTCCGGGTACCCGCGAAGACCCTTCCACTCGGGCCCCGGTATCGGGACCCGGTGTAATTGGAGCGATCGGCACTTGTTTTCGCACGGCACGGCACGATCACGAGCGCTGCCGCGGCTTGCTGCCTCGACCTCTCGCGGTACCGGTACTCATTACGCGGCTTCGACACTCCGTGCTGCCTTCTCGGACACCGGTGTGTGTGTGCGCGCCTATAGTGTATCTCCGTTACGCTCGCTTGCCTCGATATTGAATATCCCGGGAGAGCACTTTGAGCGCCGAGCGCCGGTCTGCTCGAGAACGCCCGCCACTTTTAGGTCCCGGGTACTTTATTGCTCGCGGAGGTTCCGTGGGCTGATTAATGGCGGCGGTGCTCGTTTGTTTGTCGTGCGACCGGTCCGAGCGTTAGGAAACGCTTGCCATCGTATATTGTTTCTATTAAGAATAATTAGCACGGTATGACCTCATCCGACTGCGATTCGTTACTCTCCGCTAGCCCGTTCCCTAACGATCGATACGACCGCGAAGTTCTCGAATCGTCTCGGAAACGTGGCTCCGATACAAAAGCTTTTTAAGGTAATTGGATTGTTATTAACAAGCTTCTATGACATTTCTTTTAGTGACACTCTTCGAGCCTTTCTCAGTTGATACATTCGTTCTGAAAGATTTTATAATGCTGTGTAATATAAAGTGATTCTACAGTTTTCTGTAGCTGTCCGCATTTTTGCACACTCGGGGGACTAATTTCCATTTATTTCCCATTAATATGCAGCCGAGTATTCTGGAGCAGCAACAGAGAGCGTGGAATATCCTTGCGACCCGGCTCTTTTCTCGCAAATGGAGAGATCAAACGGCGATACCGCACAATCATACACGTCACGGTGAACAGTGAAGTCGAGAGGTAACCGTAAAGGATCTTCAGGGGCCGAAAGCCGAGTGGAAGAAGGGGGAAGCAGAACAAGGGGAAGGTTGTTGGGAGTTACGAGGTCGCGTTGTCGTAAAGATGGGGGCGCCTCCACTCGTGGCTGCTCCCTTCGTCCCAGGACGGCGTAGCCGTCCAATTGACTCCCGTATACCACGATGCAGGCATGATTCAGCCTGGCCGACTACCACGTTCGCTACCGACGCCAACTCGTGATGCTCGTGACCCGAGAGAATCGCTCTGTATACGATCCAGCTTTTACGATCGATCGCATTGCCACCATCGTATCCCGGACATTAGGGAAACAGCCTGTCGGGAATGTCTGCTCGGTGGAGCTTCGTCCATTCCACCTTCGAGATCTGCTAGCGATTATGCACTCTCATGACGGAGTTACCGATGGTAACTTGCTTTGATTAACACGAGTCGCAATCCTTGAAAGCTGAACAATTTAGCAAATAAAATTAAAACCGGGGAGAAATTTATTACAGTTCACTGAGAAACTTTTAGAATAAGAAGAACATTTAGAACAAGTAGATAAATTCACTACAATCTAACGAGGATCTGTATATTAGCCTTTATCTGGGGCCAATAATTTCTAATTACCACTCCAGTAGCCAAGTGCTCACCCGCTTTTATTTTATTCAATTATCAGGCAAATCGCTCTACACTGTAATTAATTCATTGACAAAAGGTTCTTTATGGCATTCCGTAAAGTCTGACCCGCAAAGTTCATTTCACTTAATTCCCCGGTCGACTTTCCCAGCGTGAAATTTCCCATCTAGTGCCCCGATTCAATGGTGAATAGTTGCGTTTATACTTCAGGAAACTAGGAACGGGTTAAACATTAATTCACTTCGATGAACCATAAATACTTCAGCGGCGGATAGCTCGGTTTCGATCGCACTCGCCGGTGCATTAGTTCGCGATCAGCGAACCGTGAAGGCGCGGACCTTATCTTCGGGTCGTAACCGTGAATTAAAAACGGATATTCAAAATCGATTTCAGTTTACAGTCGGTTTTAGAGGTTCCCAACGTATTTACGTTAACAGCGTATTACGGGGGACCGGCGAGCCGCTCGTTTCCTGTCCCCCCGATATCGAAAGAACCCGGTAATGGTACGAAAAGTGGTTGTAGCTCGTTGACATCGGACTTTAGTGGCCCGTATCTTTTTACTGCTCGACCGAAACGAAGATCTATACGTCCGTGACACGACACGGGGGATCGAAATACCTTCCAGCTTCAGAAATCCCTGGTCGCGATCCAGCAACTCCTGTTACTCGATTATTTTCGTCCTGGAACGTTCTCCATCCACTCTGCAGTTTTGTTTCGATACTATTCCTCTCGTTCTCTTAAATTCTGAATAATTAAAAGGTCTTTTATTCAGATATTTATTTAATAAGAAGTCGTGGAAAAGTTGTTCTTTAATGTACGCTTAACAATCTTAAGAGATAAAATCCTGTCTCGTTCATTGTTCGTTAACAGGCTCGTTTTTCTTTTATGAGTTGATAAATGATTGGCCTGTCATGCAAATGGGTTTTTTCTTGCGCAACATGAAATATCGTTTCCTAATTACACTTTCCACGCTTCTTCAGAGATCTTCATTTCAGCGTTAAACATTGTCGGTTATTGTTGTATCGAGAAAATCACTTCAGCGTGGTGAAGTGAATTTTCTCGAGGCAAGTATTTAACACTTTGCCTTCCGGGAATCTGCTGATGTGCTTCCGAATCATTGTACTACAAGAAGACGTTTTCAAATAATAATCTCAACAGGCATTGTTAGATTCTATAAAACACGATTTACTTCGTTTCCGATTAACAAACGAAATATCACTCATACAAAAAGTATACGCGCACACCGAACGGAGCACATTCGTAGAGAAAAAACATGAATTCTTATGGTCACAGCGAGGCGGATCGTCCGCTCTGGAAACGAGTAAAAATGCGGGCAAGGTTCCGCGACGGTTCGCGAGGAGGAGAGGGTAGCCGCGCTGTTGAAAAATGAAAGGCGGCGGAAAGTGAGTTTCGCAATTTCGATTTCACTATCGAAAAAATCGTCATCGTTAAGCGGGGCTCGATCATTAATTAAGCAAACGGGAGCCGGCTAATTGTGCGGGCCTCGGTAACGGGCCTGAGTCGGGTCCCTGGGCACGGCATGGATGCGCTCATCCACTAAGACAGAAGACGTACGCATGCTCCTCGTATAAAAACGAACAGAGCGGTCCGTCTCATCTGGCGGTTGCTCCTCTTTTCAGGTCATCCGCGATTGCACAACGTAGGGCCCCGGCGACACGGTACGAATCGGTGAACATGTGTACGCCGGGGGCCCGATCCTGCTCGTTTTCGTTTTCCCCGCCGCGCCGTCGCGGGCCCGACGCTCTTTCCAAACGTGGTCCATATTCAGAAAAGCCTGGCCAGTATTTTAAAACTTTGCGATCTCCGGTTTACCAACAGTACAAACTAGTGTATAATATTTTTAAAAAATTTGGTTAAAAAATGAGTTCTTTTAGAAGTTCAAATTTTGTTATACAATTTGATGTATTAATGTCTAGTAGGTACATTTGTAAGTTTTTTCGAGTTTAATACCATTCATAACTACAAAAATCTCAATAATCGAAAGTTAATTAAATTATAATAATCATACAATACCACAAAGATTAACAAGTGTATTCTATTATTCACGAACAAGTAGAATGTGATACTGAGTTTTGCGCGAATTTATAGAAAAATCGAGCACTGTGCGTCGTGTCGCCATAGGCCTCGCATAAATGGCTCGTTACGATCCGCTCGGGTCTCAGCCAGTAATTAGAACGAGCCGAGAGCTTCTCCGCAGCCGCGCGTATCGTCGTCGCCTTTTTCTCCGCCAGCCGCCTCTCCTCTTCCTCCTTTCCTTTTTTCGCTTTTTTTCGATCTCGGTCAACCCGGTGAACCGCCGCCGCCACCTTTCTCCGTCGAACGACCTCGGTGACCTCCATCGCATCGCCGCGCGAGAAGACCGTCCTCTCTCAGGTGCAAGCCCCGATCCCGGATAATTAGCCGCAGCGATCGAATCCGACGCGTTGACGCGCGATACGTTCACGTAATCGATGCGGATCGCCATCAGTAATGAACTTCTGGCCGCTTCGCGTCGGGTTCTCAAGGATGCAGTTCCACGGTTCTCGGGGCCTGCTAAGGAAATTGTAACACGATCGAGAAACGGAGCGCTGAAACCTCGCGCGTCGACCTGTTGCGGTTTTATTGGTCGCGCTTCTCGTATAATGGCGTTATTATTACCCGCAATTTAAATGCTGCAAACCGGGCCGATATATTTATGGCAAAACTTTGTTCGAGACCGCTGCGCTGAGAATTCGCTCGCTGCACCTGCGGAGGAAGAATTTTATTCTAAAATCTGTACCGTTAGCCCTCCGAGTGCCACGTCGATCATACGTGACCGATATGATTTTTCTACCGAACTCGAAAATCAATTTTTGCTACAGAAAAATAGTGATATTCACCGAATAAATTAACACCTCAAAGTTCCAATTCCATTGTCGACAATAATTAAAAAAGCTAAGCGAGAGAGAGATATACTACTTTTATAGACTAGCTCGCGCTTTGTGACTTAAATATTAAATTGGAAAAATATCCGCGTGCCGGTGAATTCTGGGCACCGGTTATTTATTCGACGTCTCCTAGGGTTTACAAAACCGTGCCCCCTCCATCCGTATAAGCTAGTATCTCGGCACTAAATCTCGCGGAGATCGGCGAACAGCCGGGCACGCAATCGCGCGACTGTATCGGATCATCGGGGAGGTCAAAGAATTTCAGAAATGTCGGAGCACCGCCGATCAACTTACGGCGCGATGGGGATCGGTTGTTCCGAGAGAAGAGGCATCCCGGGTCAGTTTCGTAACGTAATGAGGATCCACTCGAAAATCTGGGGTCCCTTCCCCAACGGTGGGATATTGTCGTGTTATGTTGCAACGCGCGAACGCAATACAGTCACCGTTCCCGATCGAATTTAATCACGGCTTTAATCGCCACGGTGTCCACAAGTTCCGTCGCCAATTGCAGCTTGACATTTTCATAACGATATTCCCGCGGGTGAATAAAAACCGGTGGTTTTGTGAACCGTAAACAGAAGGAATTTCTACAGCGAGAGATATCGGGTATCGATCGTGGCAACCACCGCCGCTGGATTCGGCGAAATACGTCGATTTAATCGGTCGTTATCTCGAGAAGCTCGCTCGCTAATTACGGCTCCGACGTTTCCAGACCGATCCGCGGCGGCGTGCAGCTCCAGAGTGAAAAAGAAAAAAAAAGAAACGAGAACGTCGCGCGGTATGTGCGGGGCCGTCGAAGAATTTCGACAGAGAAATCAGTATTCGTCGGAGATGGTCGCGCGGCAATTTTCTCGAAATTCCGTTTCGCGCCGAGCAATTATCGATAACGCGCCCCACCGGGTCGGCCAGCCGAGCACACGAGATCGCTAATTACTCCGGGCAATCGGAGACTGCCAATTACGGAGGCGTAATTGCGCGACGCGACCGGATCGCATCGCGACATTCGGTCCCCGCCGCTTTCGTGAACGCTCGAGGAAGGGAAGGTCCCGTTCGAGAGATTCGAATCTAACGGGACACCGGGATAATGACGCGCCGCTGATAACATCGATATTATGACGGGGAAGAACGTGACGCGCAGGTGGACACGGCTGATGAAATACGCGGGCGGCTACGCACGCGTGAAAGCAGCCCCCCTCCCCTTTCTCCCCATTCTCTCTCTTTCTGTCTCTCCTCTTCTCCCCTTTCTGCCCCACCAAGATGCTAATGGAGTGGAAACAAATTACGAAAGCACCGGTCCCCGCGGTGCATAAAGCCTCCTCGTAAAACTGTAACGTTAATCATGCACGGAAGAGTTACTGGGCCATAGCTACGGGTGTCACGAGGATCCACCGTGATCCAGATTCCATGGATTTTCATGGACCGTCCACGTTGTTGTCGTGACACGCGTTTCCAAGCGTCTCCAGCTTAGGGTTATTCAGGCTGGTCGTTAAAATTGATTACTAGACTGGTTTCTCCCGTGTGGTCGCCACGCGAGCCAAGTCCGTTACGACCGTGAGGCCTTCTTTCCGAATGTTATTGGATCTTAATTTGTGGGCCGCACTTAACCACTGTGTTTTCATTAATTGGTTGCGCACGTAGTGCGTCGGCCGAGCCGTGTAATTAAAATCGAGATAGCAGAATCGAAGCCTTGAGTCAAATCAGATCAAACTATGAGAGAGTGGAAAAGGCGAGTCTTTCAGCATTGCTGGGTGGGGCTTTTCGTGATTTTTTAGATAGCGAGTTGTTCTTACTAATTCTTGAATATAGTCCTCGAGATCAATGCTATCCTTGGAACTAGAATAGAAAGCAAGCGGTTGGAACTGGATACTAAAAAATTGGAATATTGGCGAACGTTTGTAATTCTGAGTCAAAATGGTCTTCAAGTGCGTCATAAATATTTGAAAACTTGAAAAATTGCAAAGGTTTAAAAATTTATAAGTGGAGGCATTAGATAAAAGATTGCCGCTCCATACCCGTTGGCGATTACGCTTTCCAAAAGATGTCACGTATTCTTTGAAGTCCGTGGCATAACGGTACAATTATCCATCAAACGGCTCACTTTTCTCCTTTGAAGCCGTCAGTCTCGTGCTCGAGAGCAAAGCGTTCGATCGGTCTGGCCCGATAAAAGCAATTTATTATTTAAAGAGAGTCAGATACCACGCTCCCGATCAGCGAAGCCCGGTTTCCTTTTTTCGTTCTCCAATTTCTCATAATCGGCCACTGACACGCTCCAATGAAGTCATAGTACTTGGATCTCTCTTATCCGTGTATCGCGCGTAGTACGCGGTCGATCGGTGCCACGGTTCTCACAGTCCGCCGCGGGATCCCATTCGATCGAATATTTCATACACCTATTCCCATTCCGGCTTCCGCGGTCGATGCAGCTCGCCGATGCGATGCGATGCAGCGGGCACCAATGCAGGATCGATGCAAGCGCCGATGAAAGTGCACGCGCGCGTGGGCCCGCCGTGCACGCAGGAAATGCAAAGCACGCGGCGCACCGCACCGTTCTCCTCTCGCGAAACTCGCCGCGGTAAAAGTGTTCCCTCAGCCTGATCCCGAAGGGACGCATTTTTCGATACCGAGCCGGGGAGCGTCGGGAAGATCGCCGACGCATTCCCCGGTAATACTCGCTTTTCGCATCCACCGGTTATCATCGTGGGAATTCTCCTTCTGCGTGATTAAACATCGCTGCGATCTCACCAGATGTATATCAAACTGGTACATTCATTATTTACGGTTATTCAACCCTTTAACTGCGGATACTTTTAGCACAATATATACATTCTAATTTTAAATTATATTACTGAAGTGAAATTCTATTTTGAAAGATATTTTTTATTGAATTATATCTATTTTATTTTTACTTTAGTGGTATATAAGCCCCAGCCGCTATTTGATATTAGCAAAAATTAACATGGTATGTACCACACCCGCCTCCGACTATAATTTTAGTATGTGGTTTATAAATCACACCCGCAGTTAAAGGGTTACCCCTTGTCGTAATATTTTCTTTACAGTTACTATGATGGAAACGTCTTTATCCCCAAAAATGTCATAGAGGAGAAAAGAAAATGTATATTTTTTGTATGGCTGCATTTATTTTAATGCTGAAATATTGATTAAACGCGTAACATTCATATTTGTTAGACTTTGTTAAAAACTTCGAAGCTGACTCGTTAAAATACGGCAAGGGGTTAAACAAAAATTGTAGAAATGAAACACTGATAAATGTATCAACTTATCCCGGTCTGTACCTTTTACAGAAGTACTTCGGATTGATTCGGAACAGTTGAATCCTGATCCGGGACTGGCGCGAGAGGTTGACGCGAGAGGTAGGGTAAAAGGAAACAGATATCCCCCGTGGCGGGCATCCGGATGATGAAGTGGCTCGTATATGGGACGAGACGGGGCCGGTCATAAGTCCGACTAATTAAAAAATATGAATACGACGGCGATCCGGGTTGCGACAGCCGGGGAGGGCTGATTTGCGTCCGTCGACGAAACGCCGGCCGTATTTTTCATCGGTTCTCTGGACCAGCCTCTCCGACATTGGCGGATGGAACGAACTTTCTACGCGTCCTACGCGTGGGTGGGCGAAATCAGGTCCTCGGTTTTCTCCCGGGACGGTTTAATTGACGCGGCGGACGTTACGAACGCGGTCAGAGAAACAGAGACAACCGGACGACGACGACGACGCCGCGCCGCGCTGCCTCGACTCCTTAGGAATTATTGTCGAGTGTGTTTTCCCAGCGGGCCACAAAACGGCGAGTTTATTATCCTGCAGAGCCGCGAGAAAAGAATTTCTTTTTCCCTTGAGCCGATCACCGTCGCCGTTAAAAAACGACGGTGTTCTTTTCACTTATCGGTGACTCGGATGGCGCGAGTTTCAACGACTGCAATGCGATTCCCGATCGACCGACCTGCTTCGCGGAAGAGAACTTGCGGAGATAACATTGTCTTCTACTCGGACTTCGCCAGCTGGTTTGCATATTATTTAATCACACTGTGCTGCTTCGAGCGCCATAGGCTGCCCTAAATTCGCCTGTCTCCAGGTTACCGTTTCTACTTACCGAAAATACTAGAACTACTGACACAAATGGCGTATCTGTAAGCCAAATATTCAAAGTTATTAATTCTTTAATTGCCGTAGAATTTCATTCTTTATTGTTCGTGTCATTTTGCACATACCACACAGAATCGCTTACGCAGTAAAGTGAATTGATCGTTAAAATTTGGAACGATTCATCGAAAACGGAGTCTCGCAGAGACGTTCCCCGGTCGTTGAACTCGCGAACGAAAACGTTCATCCGCTGGTCCGTTTCTTAATATCCAATCACGAGTCCCCGTACACCTTCGTTCGCAGAATGTCAAAGCGGTCTAACCGAATGGCTGCTCCGTGGCTCGTTTATTACACCTTTAAATCGAGCGAGCGTCGTTCCTACGTGGGTCCCTGGTTCGTTAATCGCGTCCCGCGAACGGAAGATTCGACGATTATGCTCGAATATACGATTGTATCGGGACACATGTACGTCCGAATGGGATTCTAACTTGTAACTGCGGTTTTATGATGTTCCTGATTGCCGGCCGGCTCATTTCCTTCCCTGGGACATTCAATTCGAAGAATAACCGGCCAGGAATCCGTGGAGCCCTGGGATCGTGAACTGCATTACGATCCATTTTTTGGTAATTAAGACAAATATTGATGGTAATTCCCTCGTGGAAACACAACGATACCGGTTGTCCGACAAATAGAGAGTACACAGAAAAGTTGCGCATAACTTACACGTGTACTTCGGACCGAGCTGTCTCGAAAATACTTTTACGACATATTATATAGGTCTATTATCTGTCTATTTGTTCGTGCTATAAGTCCGACGCATTTTTACGAAATAAAATCGGAACGAGATGGTGTTATGACAATCATTACTTTTATTTTTAAAATGCCAACGAGACTATTAAGCTCTCTAACTAAAAATAAGAAAAAAATTGGAGATATAGTGTAGCTGACAATACCGTATTATTAAATTAATTTTCAGGGTGGTCGCTCTTAAGCTTCAATATGGAATCTGTATCTTTTCTGGTTTTTCATTTTTTACAGCCAGAGTTTGCAACTGAAAAATCGGAAAAAATTCTCGAATATGTGGCTCGATATGCTAAATGTGTCAGATTTTTTAAAGAATTTTTAGCTGCAATTCCGGGGATTTCTTTCGTCTCCGTAACTACTCTTACAGACGAGGTGTAGAGAGGGTTCTTTCTTGATAAGCTATTGAATGAGCCATTTCCGATCAAAATCTAGTTCTCATTTTTGCATAAAAATCGGCAGTCTGATCACAAAGGAAGATCGACCGAGTCGAAGTAAAAGACAGAAACGATCGACAGGAAAATCGGGATCCATAAGGGTGGGACACCGGGGTAGAAGAACCAGGAAGAGCTTCGAGGAAACAGAAAAGAATGAAGAGGGGGAAAAACTGGGCAATCGTATGCACGGGGCACAATACCAATTATAACAAACTGCCGTTTAATCGCCGCATCCCTGCGAGAGAACGAGATACGTCAGTTGCTCGTTAACGGCGCCCGTGGTCGGTCTTAACTCTGGTTCGCGCGGCACCGTCGGACGCGCGGCGTCTCGTTTCCGGCACCGATAAGGAGGTCCGCGTTTAAACTCCGCGAGGAAATGATCCTGAGCCAGGAATTATGGCCGCGAGCATAGCCTGCCGCGGATGCTTGTTCCACCCTCCGAAATAGCCGGCGAAGATTGAACCCGCGGGACCGAGCAATAACTTAGTTTACGAGGTCGTGGCCACGGGCTGATGGAACGAGACTATCGTTAGATACGCAGCGGGCTCATTAAGAGGCGTGCAACGTTCGTACAGGCGAACTTTATACTCTTTCCCAGCCAAATACGCGCGATGCCTGGCCAGGTTCCCGCGGCGAGTACCTGAAGATACCCGGGAACTGCGAGAGCTCGCGATATATCCTGAGGTGGCTGAGAATGTGGAACGAAACGAGTTTGCTGTAGATTTTCAACGCAATTTATTCCATCTTGCGATCGGACGTGGAAATGGAAATTCAACAGTAACATAGTTGTTACTGTTGAATGTCGGACAGTAACAATTGTTACTTTCCTTCGAAGATTGAAGATTTTGAAGCTTCGAAGGTGATGAGAATCGAAGTTTCGGAATTCGAATCTTCGAAGAGTCGGAGCTTCGAAAAAGTAACAACCCAATAAGCAGTACTAAGAACGGTAACTAACATACTGTTAAACAACAGACTCGCAAAACTCGTCCATTTGATGGATGAATTAGATATACAACCTTGATGTCGTCAAATTCGTCCAAGTCGTTGCAGGGCGACACGCAGCTTGGTCGACCAATGCTGTGGCTCGGACGAAATCGTGCTGGTCGATCGAAAAATTCGGTACGCACCTTTAATGACGCTCGAATCCGCACGGTTTAAGTGCGCCCGATAAGGGGCTGGGTTTTGCGTTTACGAGCGCTATTAAAAAACTCGGATCCTCGAGACTCTCGAGCACCGAGCGCGTATCATCGAGCGCGAACAGTGGGGTGCACGCGAGCAAGAGGAACAGAACGGAAAGGGCCCCGATTGAGACGACACGGCTCTCGACCTAGTAAGGGGGTTGTTTATGAGGCCATATAGCCGCTGATATTTACAATGATGTCGGTGGCGGCCGTTTAAAATCATCCCGCGCCGAACGACTCCCCACCGGCTTTACGCCCGTCACGCATCCTCCCGTCGCGCTCCTCTCCCCCCTCGTGCCTCCATAAATATCGTTCCGCGGATCGAGATTTAATTTTCGAGCCGACCTCCGATTGTTCGTTCGCAGATTTTACGAGATCCCCCTCCTGAAAATGGAGGAAACACAGCGGAGACTCGTTCGCAGATTTTGTCGTCTGTAAGTACACCTTGTGCTTGCTTTGTGTTCGGAGCTGAGTGGTGGCACATAGTGATTGTACAATAGTTTCTGTGCATAGAATTTAGTAGTTGAAGCACTTTATCAAAATAAAATAAAATTTAAGTACTTGCGTACATGTGCCAGTGGCCTCGATGTACATTGATGGTCCTAATAGGTGTCTAGATCATTCTACGAACTCTGAGTTTATGATGTATGACTGATAATATCAATGTCTCGACAATTGATTGCTCGCGAGCTGCCGATGCTCGAGCAGCTACCCCCTCTACCGCGCTTTTACTCGCACGAGCGTCGGCAGATCGTGAGCAAACAAATGGTCAGACCTGCCGCATGTGTATGTATGTACAAATTGTTTGGCAAGAGATAGGAGAAAATTTAAAGTATAATTTCTCTGATTTCAAAACAATGATTTTGCCATTTTTATAACCTACACACTGTAACATAACACATAAAACATGAAAGTCGCCAGTTTAAATTATGCTGGAGTTAGAATATTCCTCTGACCGGCTGTAAACAAGTTCGAACTACAAAGATTGGAAAGTGAGACATTTAGTATCCCGTAACCGGAGTTTTGTAAATCCCATGACGGTGAAGATATTTATGATGCGGAGATCGCAGATCGTATTCTCCGTGCGATCTGTTTCTGCGCGTCAAGGTTCCGCGTCGGTTATCAAATAAAGAAACGTTGTTTCGCCAGCAGCACGCGCTAAACGAGCACAGCGATCTCTCTGATTACGATTCGAGGCAGACGTATACCGACCGGATAATCCCGCGGAACGAATTGTCTGGAAAAGGGCACGCAGAAGATCGGTGCCCTTGATCGGTGTGCGCGCTTTGATCCCAGTTCGCCGGCCTTCTCGTTCTGTGACGCGCGCGAACCGCAAAAAATCGGCAAGAAACTTCCGCCTGTCTCTAATGGCGGGCTCTCCGAGGCTTACTCAGAATCGAGAGTCGATCGTGCTTATTCTCCGACCGCTGGAAGCTCGAATTGTTTAAACGAGATCCCCTTTCAATTGTTCATCACCTTACTAACAACATTGCTGGTGAACGGCCTCGCCGTTTATTAAATTTATCAGTGCGTGTGGGACAATAAAAAAATCACAACAAATATATTCTCGTAATTTTTACAAGGAATTCAGAGGAATAAAATTGTTGTGTTAATGATATTGCTTTTAAATACCTCTGTATACATACAATATCGTAAAAATCTGAAATTATCTACAGAAACAAAATAGGAGATGCTCGCCGATAATACAAAGGATTGTTCAAGGTGGACGAATCAAGGCGAAGAGGATCCCGAAGAGGAACAGAGAACGAGCAGGAAGCCTGACCGGGGTGATGTACGTATTCCGAGTACCTGTACCAGCCGAGTAGCCGGAGAAAGAGAGAAATTCCGTGACAAGGAGAGAGGAAAGGAGCACGTAGAGCCCGCGGTGGGTGAGAGCATGCACCGAACCAGGGGAGTGGGTAAGAATGTACTCCGAACTCTCAACATAACGGGTAGCAATGTAACCAGATCACGACCGGCGAGTACTGCGCCCGGTGAACAAGAAGAGAACCGGGGGTTATAAAGAGACACAAGGGGAAGCTGGGGAACGCATCCACGACACGGCGCCCGTATTACGATTATTAACAATTACAATTGATTTCGTAGCATTCCTCCGCATTGTACTATTCAAATTTATTCAAATCAGCACACGGCAGACTGCACCGCGGAAATCCCAACGAAAACTCTACTTCACTGGCCATGACGGAGTTGTAGACTCTTTTCTTTAACTTATTTCTTTCCTTGGTGCGTGTTTTAACTCTCGCACGGATAGATCGAATCGTTCATTATCAATGTTTGGTAATTTTCAAAAAATTCTGGTCGAACTTTTACGAAGATATATCTGCTTCTGTGGAACTTTTATGGAAAAATGTTACCCGTTTTCAATCGGTTATAACTCGTAAATCAATCGGCCAATTTCGATACAATTTTCAGCACGTATAAAACTTAGATGTATCTTCAAAACACTTTTCTGAAATTTTCGTTACCGGCCTAAATAAAAACCTGGACAGCAACTTTTACTATTTCTTTCGTAATTTTGCCAAAATTTTCATTACATATCATCTAGCAAACTAATTCATCTAGCTCCGTCTACTTCTCATGCGACTGACTGTAAAACTAATATATTCGAGATTTTGTCTTTATCCACTACCATCGTACCTAGCAACATAGGGACATTTCTCAAGAAAGATCTACGATGCATGTCTCAACCAGGACCTACCAAAAATGTCACTTTTATCGGTGTTCGAGTGATAATGCATCGGGAAGAGCGTTAGGTGGCCGTGGTCGGGGACCGGGCGATTCGCCTAAGTGCGCCGGTTGGCTCGATTAACGATCTCCTCCGCGGACATGAGTTCCAACTTCAAAATTGTATATTCACGAGCGGTCGTGGGTGGCGATCGTCGTCCTGGCTAGCAGGAAGTCTCGGCAACATCGCCGGCGGATGAATCGGGGGTACATCTACCTGCGGATCGGTGGCCGACGAGAAAATCCTCTCGCGGAGGTGTCGCGGACCGTTTCGGTCGTGGCTTATTAATTTGCATACGCATTTTTCACCGGCGAGTCGGCACGACCGTGCTCCCAACTCGTCCTCCCTATATGGCCGACGCAGGCCGCTACCGTTCGCGGCTACCGTTCTCGACCGATCTCTGCACGCTATACATCGAAACATACTTTATAACGTCAGTTCCCCACCCCCGCGACGCAATCTCGGGGACCGATTTCGTGTAATGATCGGGACGAGAAGAGAGGCTCATCTCTCTGCTTTCTCTTTCGCTGCCGGGTAAGGACAAAGCTTTTCATACGGACCGGGTCCTGGGCGCCCGTGATGGGGCCTTTTGATAAACCGCTCTTTATAGTTCCTCATCTCCACTCGATCCGGACACGTGTGACCGGCCGACGGGAATTTAGGGCACGCGGGATCGTATTAAGATTTATTCGCCCCGAGCACGGCTAATTCGTGCACGGAATAAATACAGGTTACTGCTTGTTTTTAAAACGCTACGGAATCGATCGTAATCGGACACGACGCGACGGTAATTACGGTCCTTACGGAACATCGTGTAGACACGCTTTCTTCTTTTTTTGCGCGTCAGATAGACGAATAGGCTCCTTCGTAATGGACGATTTAGAAGACTTTGTCTCGCACTTCCGTTAATCACTGGGTTCGCAAGTGAATAATGCTAGAAGATACCATAGGAAATCGTCTTTCGTGACTTTAATATGAAAAATCATTTGTAATTTATAATATGTATATGTAATCTAAAAGCATGTGATTTTTGATCCAGAATATGTATCCATCTTCGTACAATTATGCTTCCTTCTGTTAGCAAAGGTAAAAATGTATAGAATAAATGTCTAATTGAAAATAAAAAGTTGGAGCACGTTACATGATGCAAGATAAAGCTTATCGGTGGACATACCAAAATTTTTGATAACCATCTACGCCTGTTTCCTCGCTGAAAACCGTCACATTTCTGTCACTGAGAAATGCCACAACTTTTTCTGCAACCCCAATACTTACGTTAGAATACTTAACGTCGCGATTGGTAATCCACGCCGGCGTGCTGTTTAACGGCTCCGTTAAGAAGTTTCTCGGTCGGCCTATAAATTGCGCCTCACCCCATAAGGAAACATAATATCAGGCTAATAAAGATGCTGACAATGCTGCTGACATATCTCTCCGATGCTCTCGTGAGAGCGGACATTGTTGACCAATATTTTTTTCACCGAGTGTTCTCGATAGATCGTAAAGATAAGAATGCCGGCAAGTGGACTTTTTACGACTGCGACTCTCCACCCCGATTCGGCGTTCGGTTGTTTTTTTCCGATGATGTAACTGGCGAAACACTAGATCGCATTTCTTTCTCTCCGGTGGAAAAGATCGCGAAAACCAGAACCGAAATGGCGAGCATTGGAACGGTTTCTTCGACCGTTCATTGGAAGTTAATAGGGAAGAGGTAGTAGAAATAGGTTGGCCGCTGCGAAATAAAAGGCAACAGCGTCGAAGGTACAGCTCGGCAGGGACACAATCTGCCTTTCGGTTTAAAAGGCGATTGCGGTTAACGTGGGGAGCACAGCGTCCGTAATTTATCGCTACCATTTAAAGCGCTATATAATAATACGCTGGCGTACTATTTCTTAAGATCGCGGCGCGATGGCGAACACGGCCATGGAACAGGAAAGACGAAACTTGGGAGGAAAGCGGCGGATCTTTAAGGAAGCGAGGATCTTATAAAGTACGGACACGTTTGCATAATAATTACTGGGGAAAGTTATTCGAGAAGAAGATTACTTTGAGAATATCTCCGTAGGAGGCGTGCTTCCCGGTTCTTTCGTTCGGACCTCCCTCGGGCCTCTCCTTTGAGCCAGTTACTGAAACGTTCAGGCCCATTTCTGTCCATTCGACGAGCTTACGAACAAGTTACTCAGCGACTGCAGGTATGTACATCGTTTTCGTTCGTCTCAGATGAACCAAGTAATGCTAAACCAAAATTCAAACTACAACGAACATCCCTCCTAGTTTACCAGTCTTTATGCTCTCGAAAAGAGGCTTGAGAAAATTCGAAGAACCTATAAAAAAATAGATCGTATAACAAAAGTTTCCTCTTCTATTTTCTTGACAAAAAACCGACTACTAACATCATGAACACAGTATACAATTATTATGTCTAAAATTCGTCTTTGCCCTCACCCCTCGCGATCAGCTTCAGTGTCGTCAGGGTGTAGACTATAGCGACAATGTGCACCGTTTAATGGTGGCTCGTGCATCAACCGGCGAGTTCGGTCGATGACTCATTAATGAAGGTTGTGCATTTCGTATTGCGGCATAGCACTCGCGGTGCACTTCTACGGCGCACACAGATGCAGTTAGGGTCGTTCGCAACACGGACACGTTCGCAGCCCGGTTCTCCGCACCTTTTGTACGTACCGGCGGTGATTGGACAGTGGATACGTGCTAGACGACCGTGGGTAGATCGATACATTTGCCGATCTATGGTTGGCGATCGCGCGAGCGGCTACCGCGGTAAGTAGATCATGTTTCGAGTCCGCGAGCACATCTCGCGCCGATCGGGACGCGTGCAGGATCGAGGCTTATTCCCGGCTCGGGAACTGGTAATCGGTCCCTATCGCGATCGTGTCGCCGATGCTCTCCTTTGATGGGCCGCGAAAGATCCAGATTCGATCGCGATCGCGAACGCGTAGATCGCTCGAAGCATCGCCTGCGCGGCATTGAAGTTTCTCGCGCGGCATTGAAGTCTCCGGCGTGCAACGGTCTTTCCCACCAGTTTATTAATCGTTTCCTATATCTCAGGAATTGCTTATAAGGATTATGGCAATCTGTGCGGTGTAGACCGACTTTGAAAGTAGGTCGCACACATTTTTTAATATTTTACCGATCACACTTCAATTCCTTTGTTCGTTTTCTGTGTTGCCTCCTCAGCTCAAAATATTTTAAACTAAAAATTTTAGTAAGTAAGTAATTTTATTTTGGGACTGGTGTACTCTTCATAATTAGCTAAGAAGTTAAAACTTGACTTTTTTCCACGGTAAATTTAAGATGATATTCATAGAATTCTGAAATTTTGATTTTTAGAGTAAAGATGTAGAGAGTTATGTGAGGTAGTGATTTCGAAAGAACTGAGACATAAAAGTTGCGATTCGTGTTCCCCTTAAAAATTGATAATATTCTCAAGTGCCTATCGGATTTCTTAGCGGGCAATCTGTTCCCGTTCTGCCATCGTTCATTTCCAGCGAGAAAGCATGCATCTGAGGATTTTTTAGAAGTCGCAGAAAAATATGATGCTTTATAGAAATTTATTCTACACACCGTGGGCTTGCGTGTGTTAACGCGAGAATGATTGCATAATTAAGGCAGTAGAATTTCAATAAGTTTCTACTTCTCGTTGCCCCGAAGCGTGAAAGCGCAGACTGAAGCACATACAATATTTTATAAACGAAATCATGATTCTACATTCTGACCTACGATTTATTGCCGCAGAATGTGGTTGTATCGGTATTTTGACGCGATACTGGTATCGATCATACGGTAGTTTAGTAAAAGCTGCCTAGAATGCTGCGTTTCATTTACTTTTTCTGTCTATGAAAGGAAGAATTTGTGTGCACAGTTGTGGATTATACTTCGATCTCGAATCTTGTGATTTTTGTGAGAGTTGGAAATTTCTTATCTTTTAACATTCTATAAAACTGACAGATGGTAATTTTTACATGATTATTTAATGGTGTATATTTGTTTATAGGAGCTACTTTATTATTTTCTGTAAATTTTATCTCTCGATAAGCAAATCTTCGGAAATAACTTAATACAACCATAATTTCAAACTTTCTACCCATATGTCTCTACCAAAAAAAGCATTCCCGGTATTTATTCTGAATGGACTTTTTGTTCTTCGAATCTTCGTAAATAATTCAAAACAGCACCACCCTCGAATATCTCTTTCCGAAAAGCACTCGGTGATAATTCCTAGGTGTCTCAAATATCGTAGATCTCTATCGGGAAAATATTCGTACATCAGACTGTCAGACACATTCTACTAGTATACCAGGCACGTCGGAGGATCGAGGGACCGAAGAAGGTGAACAAAAGAACGCGCGAACAAACGAACGATACGGAATCGTTGCTGTCAATGCTGCAGTAAAAAAATTTGCATAATCGCTCGATGTCGTCGATACGGATTTGCATAAAGAATTCGTTGTCGAACCAGTCGAAGGTGTCCGAGATATGCGCGTAACCATCTCCGGTGGAATTTGATTTCATTCATTTCGGGCCAGGAGTGCCACCGGTCTTTTACAATGCGCGATGGTAATATTCATTTTACCTCTATAGCTTTGCCTTTTATGCACACAGTATTTTTAATGGCTTTCTTATAATAGATTTCTTTCTTGGAATATTGGAACAAGATGTCAATCCCATGAACTAAATATTTTTCTTGAAAAGCTGATCAAATTTTCCAAAAGAGCTAAAATAATGCCACCTTATTGAATTCGTCCCAAAAGGCTCCAAAAAGTTACAAAATATAATTAAAAATATAAAAGATATTTGCACCACACATACCATGTCTTCATTCATAAACAGAAGGTAAAGGAATTTGGAAGAAGAATTTTTTCGGCAGTCGAGTCGAAACGTTCGTATAATCCACGTTCGATAAAAATGAATTTCGCATGTTTCATTAAAGTCGGGTATCACAAGTCGGGTACCAGAAAGGTATCACCGATCGTCACCTGCGGCGACGACAGCGCCGTGCGCGATGCCCTTAACCGAGGATACTTTCGCTCGTGGTTCCCCGGAGGGCCATTTCGTTGGTCCGGAGCCGGGGCTCTGTGCCGGGGCCCGATCCTCAGCGGGCAGAGGCGCGCGGCTGTTTCGGGGCCGCGACAAATTGGAAATTACCCTTCCGCGGCGCGGTCGCCTCGATTGAGATTAATTGATTTTTTCAACAGCCGTGGTGCGGTGCTCTCACCGGGGCCACGCTCACCTCGGTTCGCCATTTCCGGACGAAACTGGCGCAGATCGGGATCGTGAGAACCGTGACGAACGATAGATCGCCTCGGGTGGAAGAAGCCCCGCGCCGAGGAAAGCTGACCGGGGACCGTCTTACGTCACACCGAAAGTACCGAAGGAGTCCGGTCCCAAAGAGGCCCCATGTGTCGATGATCGGGATAATCACGATAAGATGGCGCGCGCAGAAAAATGCGAAGAAAAAGATACCGGGGGGGAGGGGGTGGACGCACACCATGACGTACGCTCTCTCGACGCCTGTAATTGCTGTTCACCGAAATTGGACCTCCTCGCCGCGTCTACGAGGACAGGTTCGACCGTAAAGAATCACCGTACGCTCATTTCCCGGCGCGTCCGGGTAATTAAGATATCGTTTAAATTCCGTGCCGCGCGCGCGTATCTCGATCCCCGCGAATGCATCGACCATCGTCGATCGCCCGCTGAAATTTTTGTGCCCGCTACACCCGTTTCTTGCCCGGCCAGGAGAAAGTTCGGCGGGACGTTTTAGGAATGCCGAGGATCGTAATTAGCGTTTCTACGGGAGCAGCAAATTACTCAAATTCTTCGCGTGGTGCAATCGTCCCGCGGCTCGTTAAATTGCCGCCAGAAAATTGATTCGTAAAATCGTTCCCACAAAATCTGCGCCTTGAGTGTCTCCCCAATTAAATGTTACGCTGGTCCGGCGAAACTTCTATTCCGCTTTCCCGGAAGAAAAGATACTATTTTTACTGCTGAACTGTTTCATTATTATTTCATGTAAGCGGATGACACGCACGAATAAAACAGAAATTTAGAGACGAGATCAAGTTAGCGGCAGTAAACGCGAATCTCCGGGTTTTGCGAAATCGGTAACACCATTTGCACGCAACGTACGATCGTACAGAAGATCGTGGATCGCCGAAAGTCTCGATTCCACGTAATTCCATCTCGGCTGGTCTTTTATTCGGCCGCGATTCCCGCTCGCCAATTAGAATTGCAGGTTGCGCTGGTCGGTTTTCCATCGTCCTTGATAAACGAAAGCGCCTCGCTCCGGAGCGACGTGATTCGCGTACGCTTCTCATCACCTTCGTCGTTAACCGAACAATCTGGTTAATAGTTATCGCCTGCGTTATTGCCATCGTTGCTCATTACCTTGCTGCCGTGTTCGCGCGTTTACATCGCGCGCGAAAAGGAACGCGGCGATCGCGCGCGAAACCGGGGAGCATTCCATCCGCACAATGATGATTCACCCCGGATTTTCCTTCCTTCTTTTTTCGTCGTTCCTTCCTCCTCACGCCGCGGCGTGATAATCATTTCACTACCCGGTTGAGCATGCCGCGACGGCGCCATTTATTACCCGCGACACAGATATTATTACGTTGAGTCAGGCACGGTTTCGTGAGCGGAATTCTCGTTTCTGTAATAAAAGCGTCTTCTTTCTTTACTCCGTGATCATTAACACGCTCTCAAGCCGGCGTTAAGAACGCTCGTACCGAATAATTGAATTAAGACTCGCTCGAGGCGTTCGAACAACACGGAGCCACAAGAATCGCCGCCTGAGAAAAATACTTCGATCGCATTCTCTGTGGAGAAACTAAGCTCTTCCATTTCGAGGTAGCTGTCGCTCGAAGTTTAAACAGTTGTCTTACTTTTCCAACGAAATCCGAATTTTTTCTTTTGCTTCGACTGTGGTCTTTTTTACTCGGTTCGTAAATCTTTTAATTTACGATTATCAAGGTCGTAAAGATACACGTCACTATTCGGTGAAAAATCACAACTTACTTCCGCGAGGCCTGAAATAATTAGTATTTGAATCGGGCAAGCGCATCCCGCAATGCAGGTCTTTCACCAACTGATTATATAAATTCCGCTTGCAGCAGGTAGGTAGAACATTCCGGTAGATTGAAACAATGTTACAGAATCCTCGGGTTCGATCGGGATCCCGTTACGGCCGATCTCGAATCGGCTGGCGTAGCAAGGATCCGCCGATCGCTCGTCCTCTTTTTTGCACCTGCCGCACCGGTCACGGCGAGGCCTGCCAGCGTGTCCCTTCCCACGCAAACACGGTAAACATTAATTGAAATGTCACTCCCGCCGCGACATTTTCACCTGGCATTCGGCCGTAGCGGCGGTGAACACCGCGCTCGAGCGGCCACGGCCTCTCCGTGTCACTTCCTGGTGCACCTTATTAAACTGAAAATTAACATAGGCGGCTGATATGGTCGCTAAAGAAACTCTCTCGAGCCGAGAGGTTCGGTCTGGATGCAACGGCAAGGGGATCGAGGGGAGTACGAGGGTAACCGCGGTGAGGAGAGAGAGAGAGGAAAGAGAGCAGGGGGAGGGGGAGAAGGAAAGAGAGAGCGAGAGAGGTGGAATCGTGCAGAGCCAGGGGGAAATTTATCACCATAGAAGCAATTAATGGGATTTTTGTCGGGCCGGGCCGGCCCACGGCTCACGAGCACGGTCTCCGTTCCGTGCATCGTGGTCACGTCTCTGCTGCATACACGGCCCTCTCGGCTCGGTCTGTGTGCACGCGGCTTATGTAACGCTGGTCATCCGGCTGATATTAAGGCCACGGCTGAGAACGCCCGTCGAAATCGTCCCCCGGTTCATTAGGGTGTCTGAATAAATGAGCGAGCCGTGGCTCTCTCGGTACCGGTGCGCGCGCTCTCGCCTGGACGCTCGTCACGGTGGATGAATTTCTTGCGTCGCGGGGCCAGCGATTCCGAGTCGTTTAATTGAGGCCTTCCAGTGACCCACACCAACGCTGATGGATTTTAACCTTTTCTCACCGAACGGATTTCTAACTCCGCTAAGAATCCGCCGATAGACTGAACAGAGAATGCAAGCATTCCTGAGGGACACAAAGCCTCTTCTGATTTCAATTTTCTTGAATTCGCCTTTGAAAGTGAGAATTTGTATTAAGTCCCACTGTCTAGTTCAGTCTAGTCTAGTCAGTTTGATCTCTTTAGGTATAGCTTGCTCTAGCTTAGTCTAACTTGGTGTAGCTTGGTCTAGTTTGATGTAGTCAGATTCACTTAGATCCTCAGTTACGTCTACGTCTTGATATAGTCAAGTCTAGTTTGGTCTTTTTTAATCTAGCTTGGTCTAGTTTGGTCTAGCTTAGTCTAGTTAGGTCTCTAGTTATCTCTAGTTAGGTCTACTTAGATTAGTATGGTCAAGTCTAATTTAATCCAGTGTGATATAGGATATAGTCCGGTCCAATTCAAGGCCTTCGCCAACGTCGCAAGCTCCACGAGTCCACACATTATCGTCCAATCGTCACATCCCAAATTATGTGTTTACGCATTCACACGTGAGCGCCTGGAATTTACAATGAGCACGATTTAATAAAATCCGATGAAGCTTTTACCCCCGTTTACAATCCGATGGTATGTTGATTACGGGGTAAATAAATTTATGTGTGATAACAGGTTGTACAAATTAAGCCGGGGAAAAAGAGATACGTTCATTTGCATAAACACCTGCAGTCTGCTAATTAGCGGCTTCAGAATAACGGTGGACTGTCTTGCAAATCTCCCGATCAAATCTCGTTTATGCAATTTGTTACGAGATGAGGGACGTACCCAACAACTCTTTAGGGTACGATGGATATTATGCTCATGTAATACATTGCCTTGATATTTAATAACGAGACCGCTGATTCGATGTTTCAAATATTTAATTGTGTTCCTCCGTTATCTGACATCCTGCAGTTTGGCGACAATTATATTTTTGCGTTGCTATCGAAGCTTGAAATCGTGATTTAGGGTACGTTTAGGTTGGAGATGCGGCAAACGACCCATGTAGAAACATAAAGAAACATAGTTTGAAGCAGCTCCAATGACCACCCAGACAATTTTACGGCTTGGATCGCAGCGTCAACAGAAACGTCCCCTCAGAAAGTGGCATATCGAAACCCCACAATCCAGCTGGTCGCTTCCCTCGCTTATCAGAGAACAGCTCGAGGGATCCGTTGGCAAAAATGATGAAGCGTCGCGTGCATTCGCGAGAGGCCTGTGCCGTAGGATGCATCTCGACGCACGCAGAGGCAAGGGCGCGCAATCACCGAGCGCGATAGTGGTCAGTGGCCGGTGCCGGCCGAGTTTGACGTTAATTGGCTGTAATTACGGGGCGAACCGCTTAATTAGGTGGGCCCCGGGTCGGCGGAGGCGCCGATTCCGAAATTTATCGATGCACGGGACACGGCTTGGCGGACGGGACGCTCGGAGGCTGTTGGGGTTGCCGTGCATCGCGGCGCATCGCGGCGCATCGATCGCCGAGATCGGCGGAAGAAAAAACGAGGACGCCGAGGAGCGCATTAAAAGGGGGAAAAGAAAAACCTGAAGGGGGTAAAGAGAGAGAAAGAGAGGATCTCTCGCGGCCGGTCGGTGGAGCCGCTATCACGATCTCGCGATCTCGGCCGGTGTTGCGCAGAGAGTGGAGAAGTGCTAGGAGAGTGCAAGGTAGCGCGGACGCTACCGACCCGGCGTTAATTAAGCGACGCCACCGCTAGAGCGGCGGCACCTAGTTGCAAGCAAGGCCTCTCGGTTGCATTCGGCGAGCCGATCCCGTGCGATTTTTACCCGCTCGCTGGCCGGCCGGCCCTCGCGATTTTTTTCGGGACAGACCCGACACCGACACCCGGGGCCCCTATCTGCCGCTCGGAATCGGAAGCGCCTCCTCGCTCTCGCGCTCGTTTCTACCCGCAGCAGAAAGAATTCGAGGCGCGCGTTCCTGCCGCGAAACCCCGTGCAGCCGTGCCAGCCCCTCGTACGGAGATAGCCGTATCGGGGCCGGCTAATCGCGCCGCGGCCGTGTCCACCCATCTGCACCCACTACCGGTTCACGCTCAAAGGTATCGGCCCGAGATCGGCCGCGAGCATCGACGCGATTTACCGGCGTCTCGCCGGGAAATTGCCCGTCTCTCGTGCCTCGGAGATCATCGGCACACGGAATCGTGAGAAATCTGCGTGCGACACTGCAAAACTACTCACCTAAGGATTCGTCCCCTCTCGAATCTTGAAAATGAAGTTGGACACTGTGAGAAGGTGGCAGATCTGCTAGGTGAACAGCGGAGCTTGGGATGAACAATGTGGGAGAAAGACGCAGAATACTATGTTCTATTATTCATGGTCATACTTGTGAATTATGCCATTCGGACTACGTTCGATTTCAAGTCGCTGGAAACGATCGACTACCACATACCAGTACCTTCAGAATCCTGAACCGAATGACCCGGTGTCCAGAGACAGATCCCGGCTAAATGCCACTATGACGTTCACTTAATCGCGCGATCGGTTCACACGACTCATCCCAGTTTCGTTTCCATGGCCGGCTAACTGGTCTACGTCGTGATTATCGTCACGCAATCGTCCGGCAACCGAGTTTGATGGTTGGCAACGGGTGCCAGGAAGTCATACCGGCAAACAAGTTCCTATAGAAAAGTCCACCGTGCACTGAAACACCGGCGCAGCCTCCGTTAAAACGCCACGGAAACTCCGCCGCGAAGGCCGTCAAATCGCAATCAACGTTTAATGAGAAACGCCATTTAACGGCGCTGCCAGGCTCTGCTACAAAGTATTTGCTTTGCCGCGACCGGCGATTTTAATTGCACCGTCGACGAATTTCATCTCCCCCGCGTCTTCCGCTTCGGCTTCTAAAGCTGGGTATCCATTTGGGGGCTATACCCTCGAGAGTATAGTTGAAAATTTTTAGTTTATTAGTTATTATTAGTTATTATCAGATTGAACTCTCAGAAACTCTGTAGTAAAATATAAGAACACTAAAGGGTGGGGACAGTCACTTGGCTTGTCAATGATTGATCGTTTACTTCGCTCATTTCACCCAAAAAGAAATGTTCCAATGCTTAGTCACCTTGTAGTAGTCTAATCTTTTAGGATCAACGATCCCTCTAACCCATCAGAAGGGAGGACTATTCTCAAACATTGAAGAACTATGCTCGCAATCATTCTCCACGCAACGTCCACCTGCGTGCTCTTTAGAGCCAGCTCGCTAGTACCATTCTCAAATAAATACCTAGCCTAAGGTCGTGCGATCTCGGTTCCTTCTGCCGATCGGCTCGCATACTGGCCCGTCCGCGGAAGAGACGAACTCGTGCACGTCGTGTAAAACGTCGGGACGTCATTCGTTTTGACGGTGTACAAGGCAACGCGCCGGTCCGGCCCGACCTGGACTCCAAACACGATCGGCGAGCCGCCGATCACGCCGATCGCGAGCTCTGCTCGCAGTCACCACTCCTACAAGGTGACTCACTGACTCACCCGCTCGCTCACCACTCACCTCAGCTCACCTGGCAATCAGCGACGGTATCTCCTCCCGTTGACGAGGCTATATGGGGGCGAGCGGAGGTGCGCGGGGGGACGGGGAAACGAAAAAATCAAGTGTTCTTCCCACGTCCCGAAACTCGTGTCTCGTCTCGTCCCGTCTCGATTCGACCCCGCCCCGGGCGATATCTCGTCTGTCGCTGGACCATAAATCGATTTCAATCGGACATCGCGGCTACGTCCGCGCCTCCGACCGAGGAAATATTTCAGCGGCCGCCGGCGGGCCACGGCTGATCCTTATCGGGCGATTTTATTGTTTCGCAGATAATAAGCCGGTCGGCAGCCCCGAGATTCTGACGTGAGTTCTTTAACGCCTCGGAGATGCTTTCGTTAGGTTGAACATGCTCGAAGATGGCGATTTATTTTGTCTTTTTCTAGAGATATTTATCTTCTTGGTTCCAGTGGATCGTACTGTTGAACAATGTTTTTAACCTGCTGGTTGTAACTCTGTTTAACGTACTTGCAGTAAACAATGTCGCGTCTTAAAAAGATACAACAAAGTGTATTTTCAAGGAAATTAAACATGAAATTCTACAGAGTGCGTAACCCATTATTTTTTTATACGATCACTACAAGCTACAAATATAAAGCCTCAAGCTAAAAATAAGTATACAACGATTCATAAGCATTAACACCTACCAAGGTCTCTTAATAGTCTTTTAAGACCCGATGATTAACAGCTAAGGATTTCTTAATAAATTTGTCAATGTCAGCAGCAATTATGATTGCGAATCAACGAGTCATCGCGAGAAATACAATCTCACCATTTTTCTGAGGACTCTTTTAAGCAATATTGCCTTTTCTCAATGTTGCAGTGAAATCCATTAATAATTGCCATGTCTATCGAATACGAGACATTTAACAAAGATTCTAAAACAGTATTTTACAGTGCTTATGTTGTATCGCAAAAATTTGCAAATATGTTATCAATCGAGTAAAAATTTTCAATTATAAATTCCGAAATCTTTTTCTTGTTTATTTCATAGTTGTTGGAGTGGGTTAAAACAATCAATTGCTATTAATGAAAGATAAAATCATAATTGATTAAAAAGTATAAGAGAAGAGCAGAGAGATGAACAGAAGAAAAACACTGATCAGATATACAGATATGAAGATTGTAAGATGAGCCGCAGAGCGTTTTTAGAGTCCGTGTTTTTCTTCTAATGTTCGAACGAGCGGTTTCACAAGTGGCTTACCCGGTCTCACAATTAAGTCCTAATGGTAGCGAACAATTACGCGATTTTTCATCGCGTGTCGGTTCGATCACGGTGGCGATTAACACGCGCGAGAAGACTAGTCGCGTTCCGATTGCTTTCCATATCGCGCTTATTAAAGGGATCACGGGAAACGGTCAAGGACCGAACGTTCTCTCAGGGCCGTGAAAGTTCCTTGACAGCCTAGACCCGAGAATGGCGCATCATGAGAAACTAACCGGAGTCCTTTCGGGATCGGGGGAATCGATTGTCGTCGTCGATACGATTCCACCGGCTTCTCTATTGCACATCGTATCGCTTCATTCCGGGGAAGTTGGCAATGTTTTACCGGTAATAGAGATCCGCCGGTTCGATACCGTGTGTACCAACTTTGTACTCGTATGTTCGATCGTGTCGATCGGCCACGATCAGCAATCAATCCCGCGATCCCCTTCGTTCCACCGACTGCGATCATTTCACTCCAAAAACGCTTTATCAGTCGTTCCAGATTGATAAAAATATTTTAAAACAGTATTTCAGTAATAGTAAATAAGTTAATGTGAATAATTTTATTCTAAACTTCGCTTTTAACTTTCGAAGAATAAAATTTACAGTTAATCGTATTGACCTTTTACAAAAATAATTACACGAAAAATCGTCTCGTAACTTTCATTCATTTTCATTTTTCACTTTAACTCCACCAATTTTGCTTTATACATATTTTCATATATTTATAACATGATCATAAAGAAATAAAGAATATAAGGAGGCGTGTCAGTATTAAAATAGATAAATGTCTAAAGAACAAATTGTTGAGTGAGAACGTAGAGTGTAATTGTGTTTCAGGGATCAGCGCTGTCAGATTAATTCTTTCCGGACATAACGACGGTAATTTTTAATGGAAGCGATGATGCCCCTGTGAAAAATCGGATTACGCCGCGACTGTGTGGGTAATGACCGCCTGCCGTGAAAAAGAATGAACGTTTTCATGGTGTACGGTGTTGCGGGCTATAATCACGGGTACGAGTACAATATAGATCTCTCTAGAATTACCTGAAAGAGTCGAGTACCGATTTTTATAACATTCACACTTTATCCTTGACGAGCATCGGATGGTGTAATTTGTGTCTGCTGCACGATATAGACCTCAAACGAGCCAAGATAGAGGTAAATTCATCACAATTATGTCATTTTATCGTAAACGTTGCGGGCAGGCTTCGCAACAGCCTCCTTATGAATTAGAAGAGCGGCTTGAATCGGCGCTCGCTAGTTTTTCTCACGATCCCGCGATAGACCTTGCTCGAAGGCAAGAATAACGCTACGCGGCGACCGAAAGAAGTTAGGAATCCCGTAATCCGCGGCATCTTTGCCGGCGAAAGGCCGGGGGTGGTGTTGTACTCTTCGCTTCCAGGCCAACGATTCAAACGCAGCACCGGGGAACCCCGGCCAAGCCGAAACGAATGCGTTATACACTCGCGAAACCATGCGAACCGTCGCGTCGTGTCAGAAAGACAAACACGCTTTTAAAACTACTTCGCGATCCACAATCTACTCAACTTCATTTTTTACCTGCAGAAGACCCTGCTTTCAAGTTGCACCCCTATTAATTCACGATTTTATTCTGAACTAAAATCTTTCACCAAGTTGAAGATTCATTAATACAGGGAGTTCCAACTTATTCCCCTCCGAGAACCGCTATAATGTATGTGTGTTCTACTATACATATAACGATGAAATCTAAGAGTGGGGGAAGAACCTAAGCGGGGAAGCTGCCGCGATCTACAAGTTGGAACTCCCTGTTATATATAATTATAATAGTAATAAAACTTTGTGCAATTTAAAACAGGAGAAACATTACAACGACATAGAAGCATCAATCCTATCAATACTATCTCGAATCTTTTAAAATCATTAAAGAAAGATGAAACTTATTATTTGACTTCTGTGTTTTGTAACTGGTGCAGACAATTTTTATTTTGCACAAGGATCCGCAATTACTTGCAAGATGGAGAAAACACATCAGAATTGACGGAGACCATTTTGGAGAGTAAAATGCATTCTAGTTCTTCCATTGGATTTATGAACTTCATTGTAGGTACTAGGATACAATTTTTACAAGTACGTGTCTTTCGTTCGATTCGCGTACGGTGAAAAACCCTGAGCCGCCATTGACATCGATCGCGTCGCAGCCGAAGTTATGGGCGTCGGCTTGTTCGAGCCGCATTTTCCAGGGAGTCGTGCGGGTTTCTCGGAGCGCGCGTTTTCGCGAGGTTGCGAAAGACGGCCGTAGATTTTTCTGGCGGCCGCGCGGCGCAGAACTTCCACGAAGCTGAAGACAAAAGGCGCGGTCGCGTAGAGCCGAGGGCGAGCCGCACGCATGTCAATGCTCCGGCAATTAAACCTTGTTTGGCGCGGACGCCAGCTCGTTTTGTTGCTCCCTTCGGTCGCGGTGGAGCCCTGGGCTGTCGACCTCACAACGGGAAAGTACTCGCAGAAGCGCCGCGCTGATTTATTTCCGTGCGTCCTGCTAAACCGCCGCTACTCTTTTTTCCAGCAAAGATTTGTACGCTCTTGGGTCGCCGCCATCCTCGTCTTCGTCTGCGCCGTCGTCGTCGGTTCCGCGCGCGATCGTTTGTCCTCTCCGGCCGCAATCGCGGATGGTAAACTGGAGCAGCTTTTTGCCAAGTCAGAGAAAAGTCCCACGGACGCCTTTTACGTACCTGTCGCGACCGACCGACAGCGAGAGTGATATTTCTCTCTCTCTCTCTCTCTTCTTCTCTTTCCCGAGATAGCGACCGCTCGGCATGTCACCAGACGGTCGGTTCCTGTCGCGATTAAACGGCGATTTATCAGCTACATATTCTTGACAGTGATAAATGCCAACAGAACGTTGCGGTTCGAAATCGGGTCAGAAATCGAACCGACCGTAGAGTCAGCTGACTCGACCTGGCATTGAAGTCTCCGGGATTGCCCGGACGTTCTTCTGCGTTCGACGCTGTCTTTGACTTGTCTTGCCTTGAAGTGGCAATGCTGAAGAATTCGAGACTTGACTTTTATGGATGATCGTGCCTCGACAGAGCCGAAGATAATGTGTCTGTTTGATTTGGGTAATAGCTTTGTACATAAGCTGATTAACAGCTAATGTAACTATTAACTAAGTACATTAACAGCTGATGATCATTGAACTGCGGAGTTGATGCATTTGTAACGACAATGTCGCTGTGCAATTTAAAAGTATGATCGGACAAAAGACGCGTATTTGCAAAAGCATGTGGAACAGCATTCTCCGGAACTTTTTGTACGTGGCCGTACCGAGGGAGCATCCCGAGGATAATCGGGAAGGGAAATTTTAATATCGTTCAGAGTATCGAGTGTCGATCGTTGATCGGATAACCGTCGAAGCAATTGCCCTCGAATATTTCTGACAATCAAGATGGTGTTCCACCCCATTTAGCGCGAAGTGCGTTCCCGGAATTTATGGGTTCCATGGGTGCACCGGCCCGCTCCTCACAAAATTCCATCGGGCCGGACCAGCTGGCAGGTGAGCGACTTTCAGGTGCAGGGCTCCAATAAATTTCTTGCCCTGGGGTCACGTCATGCACCGGTTAGGGGTCGGATCGTCTTCTACATTGCATACCCTCCGCTTTGTGCCCCAAAAAAATTAACGCTTGCTCGGAATCGTGTAAAACATTGTTTCCCTACCTTTTCTCATTCACGGCCCCCTTAAGATAAATGATCTCTATTATAAAAATCGCTGGCGATACTTGTAGATATAATTATTTGAATATTGAAAAGTTGGATTGAATAATTGAACTTTTGTGTTCGAAATCTGAAGTAATTGTAACGGAATGGACAGCTAACTGACGGTACAATGAAATGTTAGTGTTCTTTAGATTTTTCGGAGCGCTCACAGATGAATGGTAACAATAGTTTATTCAAATGCTTGATGAATAATATTGTACTGTAAGACAGGAGAACGATCACTCAAGAATTTCGCAAGCACAAATATTGATTGATTCGCCGATCGCTGACGGACACCGTGGCCCACAAAAAAGCGCGGATCATAATTATTCTACGATGCTGTAAAAATCTGGTGCACAGACATTAACCTATCTCGGGATCGTGGTAGATTTATCGTCCGGCTCCGCTGTAATTAATTACCCGATCGAAAATCGTCGGAATTAATTAATGATAATATTCTCTGGGAACTGCTGCGAGCCTTGCATAAATTTCACGTGCCACACTGTAAGTGGAACCATCGGCGATTGAGAGATCGAACCACCGGTAACTGTCGATATAAGAATTAATTCGGCGAGTGCATTAACTTGTTCTATGGTTTCATTAATTTCTTTGACAGTCGGGTACGACGTCCGCTATCTGTACGACGTACAACTTAATTTCACGCGACTTACATAAAATCGATTTTTTCCCCAGAAAAATGATTTCAACGCTGGGGGCTACTTTCGACGTATCAATCAATGCATAGAAAAAAGGAATATCGATTAGTCTGAAAGCTGCAGGTTTATCGGCGGTCACGATCGCCGGTAGAAAAAGAACGGAGAAAAAGCGCGCGCGAGTAAAGAGAAATCAAGCGTGTCGTGATCCCACGCGTCTCGCGCTCGCTCGAACAAGAAAATGACACGCGCGTCGATACCGGCAGTTCGATTTGACTCGTTAGCCGCGATTAAGCGTGACGGCCGGCTATCTCTGTCGATTTATATACTAATTACGCTAATTAATTTATCCGCCGGAAGCGGGGAAGCGACCGCGCGGCGAGCGAGCGAGTAGAGTAGAGTCGAGTCGAGCCGAGCCGAGCGTTTTGCCGCGATTAGCACGATCGACGCGGTCAATTTGCGCCGGTTATTTTTCATGTCACGCCGACACACCGGAGCTCGTTTACGCGCCCGAGACCAAGATTATCGTACGTAATGCGATCGGTTTTTCTGCGTGGCCGCGCGCGCCCGTGTCGCTTTGTAATTAGAGGTTCCCGGTGCGTGTTAGGCGCGAGCAAGACCGGTAGTTAACAAGAGCATCGCCGTCGTATATTACGCCGATGGATAAACGGCTCTTATCAACGCCTCCGTGATTGCGCATCCTGCTTTTTTCCATCATCTATAAACGCTACTAATTCAATCTCCCGGGAAGCACATGTTCTTCACGGGATGAGCGTCGCGCAAGCATGCACAGGTGAAACAGTCCTTCGCATTTCTAAATCTCTCATTAATCTTTAAGTGGTGTTTTAGAACCTTTTAAAATTCTGTATAAATTTCCTCGGATACCTCTAAGTGTATAATTTAAGACTAACTAATTCAACTGTTCTAAAGAAGTTAAATAGTGCTTCTGCATCATTTTATTCAATCCTTGCCCACGGTGCTCAAGACTACATTTTTCACTCTGAGAGCACTTTTCCCATCGATTTCTCGGTTCGATCACCTAAATTGCACCCGAAAGACAACAAGTGAGACTTACTACAGCTGCAGGCCGGCGGCCTCGTATTTTCCCAGATTCCCAGAGACGGTCGTTCTCATCTTCGAGCCTAATCGCGTATTCCGGCGCGGCCTTTCTCACAGGCGCGAACAGGGAAGTCGGCGTCGACGGCGATTCGTTCTACGCGTCGATGCCGAGAGGCGTCCCGGCGCGACGCGTTCCGACGCGGGGAATTGTGCCGGGATTATTACACGCGCGGATAATGTTCCGGCACGCGTGTCACGCGCGTGATTAAGATTTTCTCATTACGCGGCATAACGCGCCGTATCCTGCGTCTCGAACCTACGCTCTTTTATCCTCCCCAATTAAAGGGGTAGGTCACCCTGAGTAAAAAGCCAAATTTCCTTTTCATTTAATTGTCTGAAAGTTTAAAGTATTAGGTGATTGCAAAAGTTCCTGTTTGAAAATGAAATTTATGCTGGCACATTTTAAAATAACAGTAAGTGAATTTCTTTAATGCTGTTCTTGAAACTATATTTGTTTTGTTCCGAAGAGAAAATACTTTACACGAAGTATTCCGTAATGCAGCGTGCGATTTTATCGATATCTCAATTGTTTAACCATTGTATTAATATTTAATCGTAACTGAAACGTAACGTGATTTAGTTGCTAATGACCTCATTGGATTAATGCGACTTTAAACATTTAATAATAATTATTTCATCGACAAAAAAAGTCGAACGGTGAAAGCGGCTCGACAGAGGCCCGATTCGGTATCGAAACAGGTCCTTTTCTTTTTTTTGGTGAAATTATATTCCGTATAATATGGGAGACCGCGAAGAGATTGACGGCTTTCTTAGCTCCGAAATCTGACTGAACCAGAATCTACTTTTCGAGAAAGTTGCTCCTTATTTAGAGGTTCTGGATTTTTTACACATTTATATACGCTCCAGAAGGTATCGGAGAGATTCGTATTTCAACTAAGAATAAGTTCTTGCGTATCTGATTAGAATTGTAAGTGGAATCAGTTCAAGAGGCCATCGAGAATCATTAATACGTTTTTTTAGATACTTTCCTTCGATTCTTTTAGTATGCATTTGTTTCGAATGTTTTCATTTATATGCGACGAGAGAGAGAAGTCAGAGAACATACAAACGAAATACATTCAAGTTGTAAAAAAAACATGTATGCTCAAACTGCATTTACTTACCTATCACTTCAATCACTTTGTCGCTCGGTCACTTTCTCCAAACTAATAAATATTGTTCTTATCTTAATCATGAGTGTATTAATACAAACGTGTTGGTTATTTAATTATGGATGCGTAGCCCACTCGTTAAAAGTCATTATTCAGGTCCCTGTACCGTATAAGAAAAGATACCTGTATCAAAAAATTATTTCTCCTTGCAATAATTTAAAATTCTGAAGCAGTGATGTGTTTCGAGACTACCGGACACGTTCCATAGTAATTTCTATAATTATTACAAAATCCCTGGATGTCGAATTATGTTCCACCAGAGAAATCACTCGCTCGAGTATTTGTAGCTCGTTTCACCACTTCCCACAAAAGCTGAGCCTCTCCCTCGCAGGAGATACGAACTTCGCCGGCCATAAAGATCATCCAACGCGTGTCCTTCCTGCAGACAGTCGGGAAAAGGGTGCGATTACGAAATCATAGCGAGAACTCGGGCGTTCCGAGTCTCGTTCACAGCCGAGCGACGTATCAGCAATAAGAGGCGCCGTGGTCCGTTCGATAACGCGTGAGTCATGCTCTCTAATTAATGATGTTGAGCGAGCGCAGTAATTTGTGAGCCATTCGTAATACGTTTTTTCCAATTGCCGGAGCGGCCCACGTTGAAACGACGCATATAAACCGCGCCGGCAACGCCACCGTTCCGATTCCACCGATCTAATGATCGCCGGATTCCCTGGAAAGCATTAGGAGACGGCGATCGAGCGCGTTCTCAACAGCGACAAAAGATTGATCAGCCGATTACACGACCCCTCGTATACGGCACAATTGGGACTCGGATTTCCTGGGAAATGTTGTTCGCAACTTCCTGGTCCTGTTCCCCGTGTCCGAACACACTCGATGTCATTTTTCCTCGACGTTTAACAGCCTATTATCGAGTCTATAGAAATGCAGAAGAGCTCCCTCGTACAGTTTCGTCTCGTAAAGTTGCTTTTACTTTTACAAGAGATTCCCCAGCACTAAACGTTTTCCAAGAATGAAATTCTTACAGGCATAAAATCTTCTTCAGCGAATTCCTCGCGAGATCGTGGCTATTGGATTAACATCCCTGTATGAGTCACGAATACTTGCATACTGGGTGGCTCGCTTGAAACCAAATTATTACTATTTAATGATCATCGAGGAAAGACATTCGACAATTTCTCTAGAGACAATCAGATTTTCGGTTATTGTTTTAAGGGTATTCATTGTGTTCTACTTTCAATATGAATACATGTATACATTGGGTTATACTAAATTTATTCGAAAACTACATGAAAGAGTTGTTCCTCTTTATACCATACCAAGTATAAAATATGAAAAATATTCCATTGCTCTGGTCTACAAAATTGAAAGAAATTATTTCTTGTTTCTAAGATTTTTTGAGATCGATCCTTTCTAGAGACAATAGCGTAAAGCAGAGGACAGTCTTGAGGGAAAATGAAATTTTGTGAACTGGGTAAAATCTCGGCGACAAGTGCGTCGCTAGGATGAACGCGGGCCGAGCGTCGTTTCTTGCGCAACGATCCAGCGATCCGTCTTCTGGGTGACGACGATCGATCGGTGCGCTCGTTCAATTACTCCGGCGTGCATTCTACGCGAGCGAAGGCAAGGTTCAAGGACGTGACTGAATGCGTTCCGCCGGCGCTGGTTTCGCGAAGTTCCGGTATCGATGAGTCAGTCAGTCAGCGCTCACTGAATTATGTGGGTGATCTTTGGATAGGTTACCTGCCGGAGAGTGGCAACAGTCGAACGTTTCGTCATGTTCGCGGCGTTATTGGCAACTGCTGTTAGGATCGTTACTCTATTTTAATAGCTCTCTTAACCGTAAACTCTAATTTTCGTGTCGCAATCCGCGCTACGCAACACGGACGAAATGTAAATAAATCATTACCACAGGCTTCGCCTCAACTATCTGGGTGTTAGGAGATGTCTCTCAATTTTTTCCAACGTAAAAGATGTCTGGGAAGTATATGGAATTGAAAAAATTGGACAATCGCAGGAAGGGAATTGTTGGGTTACAAAGAGGTAGGGGAACAATATGTCATGTGCAATTATAATGATAAAATGAAAGGACTCGTAAAATACGAATATAAATTGTGCGACTTAAACAGGATTACATATGTGTATGGTTAATTGACCACCTCTTTCACTTTTTTTTAACCTTGAAGTCTCGTACATTCCTCATGTGAGAAATCAACCATTCTGTGTCTTTTAAACATCGGTCGCTGAATTAAGTATGAAGTGAATGGCTACGAAAAATGGGTGAATATTAAAATCCTTTATGACGGTACTTATCAGGTTGTTCGGGAAGTAATTTCGTTTTTCGTGTAGAGGTGACATTGCTTCCATTTGTTATTACTTAACTTTATTTTAAATCGCCAACTCCTGGCATATATTCACAGCTGACAGTTCTTTCTAACCTTTCAAACATTTTTTTGTCATCGCATCAAACATGCAATATCAAAGTACGCGTTTCCATCACCTTTTGCTTTTTTATCGCTGCAAGGGTAAAAGATGCAGTGCACGAAAGAAAAAGTTGCGTGCTGTTTAAGGGGAGCATCGGATTACCATTTTTTTCGCTTTTTTCAACATTTTTTATGCGGTGTAAATGTAATTTCAAATAGAGTCGTAACAAGTCATATAACTCAGTTTTTTGCTGATAAAAGATAGAAATTCTACGAGCATGGGATCTTTAAGTTCCCTGAAAAATCGCAAGAGATCATAGAACAAAATGTCATAAAACGTATTCTAAATGGTAAAAAATTGGCTTTTCTTTTCCCTTGAGAAAACGAAATGACTTCCCGAATGACCTAATATTTCTGAGTAATATGCAAGCGTTATATGAATATTGTTTCTAGTGTAGGGAAGATATTAAAAGATAAAACTGAAGATCGACAAAAAATGCTGTAAATTTTTAAAATCATATTTCCTCTAGTATACGTAAATTGAATATCTGAAGAATATTTATAAAAATAAATTGTGTATAAAATTGGATGAAGCAGTTATAACGGGGACGGTGTTCGGCGACTTAACGAAGGTGCCGTGTCCAGGGATCGGCGCAGGAAACGGTGCTACCAAATTAAAACCAGGCGATGGAACCGGCCGGACACGATAAAACCTAATTGCAACGATCTGGTTCCGAAATAACAGTTTCACCGAAGACACAGTGCCTCGACAAGCGTTCCCGGAAATAATAAATGTTTGCTGCGCGCGGCACCGCTCCGCTCCGCGTGGATTAAGGGCGAACGGTACACACAGCGGACTGGGGCCTCGCGTGAACATCGTCTTGAAAAATGTGTAATACACGGCTCTTAGAGGATAAACCCGAGAAATCCGGCGTGGCGGCCCGGAGCGGTTACCCAGCGTGGAATTCGCGAATTACGAGCCGCTACGGTGTACGTCCGACGTATATTTCGACCCGGCACGACCGCCGATGGTATTGCGCAAGGTGAAGGCGGGTCAGCCGACCGACGTAGCCCTGCAGCCGCCGCAGACCCAGTTCTCATCTATTAATGCGCAATTACCGGCAAACAATGTGATTACGGCTGCGTTTAAGTAATTACGCGACGCTCGCGAGCCGCCTCCGAACCGCGCGCCCCGGCCCGTCGCTTCCTCTTCCCTCGTTTCGACATCCACTTCGCCCCTCCCGTCTCGCAGCTCATTCCCCTCCTTTTCCCATTAAATCTCGGACGTAATTAAATTTCAAATTTTAATTGAAACCGCGGACGGCCGTAGCGACATCTACCAGTAACCCAATAATTATTCAAACATTCCAGATCGAGTGTTTCACAGCGTCGCGAGGTGACAAGAGGATTTATGGCCGGCTTTAGCCGCGCCGATTCCCGCCGATTGAAAAAGCGCGTTAAGAAGATTGCTCGGTCAAAGGAGTTTCGATGCCAGTTTTTATCGGCGCGTAACCTTTGCGTTTAATGGGTCAAACTGTCCGTAACGTTTATTAATGCTCGGCGTTAGACCGAGGCGTTCCATGTCAACGGGATGGAACGGTCCTCCTCCGATGACGCGTGAAAGTCACTCGAATTAGAACCGAACCACTTCCCATGATTAAACGATTCGATCGAGAGCGACCGACGACGGGAGACCTTATATCGGGCTCGCAGCTGTCATTAACTCGGACATCTTCAGCGCCGGCAGAAAAGGTTGCCGGTTGGTTGTGACTTTTAAATCACGGGTTCCGAGCGGCCGACGACGTTCCGCCGCATGGCACTCGAACATACGCCGCCGCCGTTGCGGTGGAGCAGTGAAAAAAACCCGTGACATCAAACGAGAGTAATCTATAAACATCGGATGGAAAAAAGGCGCGGCTGTTTTTCTAAACGTACGTTTGCCTGGCGGCGAGCGAAATTGCACGCTTCGCAGTACAATGTAGGTGATTTATCGACGGCTAATGGATTTAAACGACGCGACGTCGGCGGAATTTTTTTGTTTTTGTTTGCAACTGTCGCCGCTACGACTGAATATGCAAACCAGTAGTCCTAATTGATCGTTAATCGTAACAAGGACTGAAACGGGATGGACCCCGCGCCACTGCTTACGATTTATTGCGCGTCCTGCCATGCCAGCTCGCTTTGACTTCCTCGTTACGCCAATAAACTGCAACATTATGTGTCGTCAGAAATATTGCTCGGTTTATTTCTAGTGAAAAGTATTGCGAGCGAAACGCACACTTTTTCTAATTGATTGGAGGTATCCGATCCGGTGATTTATGCTTGAATTTCAAAGGATTCCTCATGGTTGCGTCTTTCATACAATCATTCGAGTTTTGCAACGTTTGCATACTATGTGGCACTATTTTCTAGGTATTTATATTAATCAATATTTACTCAACTGTCGTAGAAACAACTTAAAAGTCGTCTAGAACTTATTCATTACAAATTTGACGCAGTAGTTACAATTTTTACCAATAGAACGGAATCATCATAATGTATTTGCAGAATCAGGAATTACCCTCTCTCTGCCAGCACCGGATTAGTCACGTGAAACGCGTCACGTGGTCAGGCTGTGGCGGTAGAGTGGAGGAATAGCGCCGTGTAGAGGGGGAAGGTAGAGTAGGGAGACAAGTCATTCGCGACTCTGAATGCAAGTAGAGTGGCTGTATTAATACCCTCGCAGGCTGAGGAAGAAAAATGCCGATCTAAGAATAGCGTGGACGTCAATGTTCCTTTCGTGCTCGAAGTAGAATTGATCACTGATAGCGACAACAGCATTGAAAACACCGCGCATCGGTCATCTCAATCCGTCATCCCGAGGAACACGGCCGCAATCGGTTTCCCAGACGACCGATCGCGATCGCCTTGTTATTTTCAACGCTGCTAATGAGTAATAAACACTTTCCCCTATGAACTAATCGATTAAGAATCGGCACAGCCGAGGATCTCGCATCGCTCGCAGCCATGACGCGGGCGAGCTTTTTCCCCTTCGATCGAGATGATCGCCAAGGATCGTTCCAGGATCCTTGCTCTCTATTTTTCTTTCTTTAATTGTCGACAGCCGTCTCGATCTTTCGAATCGTTACTACCTTGCAATTACGGAATCTTGACTTCGCCTGATTCGGCCTGACGAAAAAAAAGAATGATCCAGGGAATCAAGGTCCCTGCTACGATCAGTTGCCATTTGCATAATTTCGGGTCAGCTCTGTTGATTCTAGCCAGTTCGAAACTCCTTCCATGAATCTGAACAGACACGCTTTGTCCCGTTTCCGTTTCGATTTTTTCGATTCCGAGACCTTCTGGGAATCACAATCGATCCACTTTGCTACTATTTTTTTTTATCATTGCATAAAGACGTAGTTTCACAAAGAATCTGTTATGTAGACGTACCTTGAAATTCAACAATATTTATTGCCTGTGTTTCTATATATTCGATGGTCAGAACATTGAACTTAATTAAACAATTAGTCATCGCTGTATTTCCCCTCTTTTTGTGTGCACCTTCTTCGAACAATTCGACACGCTTCGTCTTAAAAATTATACTGATATTCTTTGAAGCGACAAAAACTTTTAAAATGATCGCATGCTTTTTACCACTATTTTTCTTCGCAACAAAGTTGAGCCATCGGATTGGAGCGGAAGGCAGGTAAGAAGGGGAAAATCATCGACAACAATCTCGGGAAAGATCATCGCGATCTACGGAGCAGGATGGAAAAGGCTCGGAGATAAAGATCGGGAAAAGCGGTCGATCCCAGCCGGATCGACAGCGGCCTTGGGCATCCGTGAAATGCAAAGTAACTGGTGAACGATTCTAAAAAGTCGCGAGCAAAAATCCAAGGATACCGGACCGCAATGAAAAAAGGATCGAGGGTTCAAGGCGAGGCTCTAACAAGTCTAACCTTTAAATTGATCTATAAAAGCGCGCGAGACCGCGGACGTCATCGCCGCCATCTTGTTTGTTCGGAATTCATCTGGAATGTCGAAAAAACCGACAGTTCACGCGACCGATCGACTTCGTCGTGTCAGTGAATAATGATCAGTGCGTTGATCGACGTTAGCAGTAAACGTTCGCGAATTTGCAAGTTTAATTGGTCGACGATGGCTGTTTGTCACTGACAATTCAGGTCTACAATAACATCCTCCTCCGAGTAGAAGATTCCGCTTGCTGTAAAATCAGTTTATTAAGTCATCTCGTTCCTGTTGCATATTGCTTCTTTTTTTCGCCTCCGTGGCCACTCGTTTAGACATGATTAATCGTCCGAGTGTTAAACGATCGATCCTTGAACTTGGATTATCGGTGCTTTCATTTGCCTAGCCGATTTTTTGTGGCACTTACACAACAGTTTTAAAAAATAATAGATAACATATGCTCGAACGAAATCAGGACTTTTGTACCGTGCTGTTCAATTCAGGAGATGATTCAATGAATAGTATAACGAGCAGTCTGTGGATGCTCTGTACAGTGAGGAACAAAAGTTTTAACGAGATGTGATCCAGTCTTTTTCTATTTCTGACACGACGAGGCCATTAACAATGGAAATCGGCTTCCCTTTAATCCTCCTGGCTGTACACGTTGCAAAATTCGAAATTTGTATAGACATCCGCGAGCGATTAGTTTCATTATTCAGCCCCGGTGATAGAACATCATCCCTGAACCAAATTATCTCGTTTTCCTTCACAGTCCGGCAGAAGACATTCGATTTCAAACGGGAAGGTGTGGATGATTGTGTGTCACCCACGGAGTCGAAGCTTCGCCGGTCGTCGTCACCTCGTCATTATCCCCCGGCGATGATTACAATTATTATTCCGATCGGGCAATAATCATGTCCCGTACGCCGTAACCAGTCGCGTACGATTGCGATCGGCGATCACGTAGCCGGTCCCGCTGTTTTGCACACTTTGTGGAACGGGAGAGATCTACCCTCAGATTCGATTGCACGTTCCGCAAACTTTCGATGAACGGAACGTGAAACCTCTCTTTTGGACGGCCAATTTGTCCCTGGAGATACAATAGATATAGAGTTCAGCAGAATCGATCGTTCGAAATGATTTGTTTTACAATGCTAGAAAAAGATAATTCTTCTAATGAAAAAATTATGTTACAGAATCGAATGACATGGAGATGGCATTTATTATACATGGAAAATTTTTGTTGTTCGTTCTTGTTTTATTGACAAAATGGGGGCCTCAAAATTGCAATAATGCTCTCCAGAATACAAGAGACGCCAGTGCCGTGACTGGCGCAGCTGGTTCGCCTATCAAGTTACCATTATTAGGAGGCGGATTAACGAGGTTGGTCCACGGGACGGTTTTCAAGCGAGGATTCCCGTTCCGCTCGGTAAGACGAACCGCTTGAGTACGCGCGATGACGCGCCGCTACGATAGGACGCCGAGCGCGTCATGAGTCAGATATCCTCCAGGTTTCAGCGTGCCGGGTCAAGGGTCGATTGCATTTGCTCCTACCGCCCCCACCCTTCTTCCGTCTCCGTGTGTCTTGGAGTCCTTGATATTAGAATGGTCCAGGGGAACGCGCATCTAGTATAACCGTTACATGCTGCACCGGCGAGGTGCACACAGGATCCTCTTGATCGTCCACCGACGACACCGCTTCATTATCGTCACGATAGGCTCCGCTAGACGAATCGGTTGGCCTCTCATAGTGTCTTTGATCGCGGGGGATATTAAGGATTCTCGCCTCGAGCTCCGGCCTCCGTTCATGGGAATCTGTTCCATCGATTTGTCCTCTTTCCATGTGGCCACCGATCCCCACACAATCGCTAAACGTCCCTTTCTATTCTACAGAAATTCTCCCTTGATCATATCGATGTTTAGCTTTCCTTTAAACAAGCGGAGAAAAATATTTAGTCTGCATAAACATGTCTGTCCAATTTTAATGATTTCAAAGAGAGTTGAAGAATTTGTAAAATCCTTCGAATAATTGTAAATTCTTACAAGCGCGCCAAAGTGTTATAGATTTCGAAGTCACCTGTCCCATGAAAGGATCATCGATCACGGCTTAATCACCGGAGAAGAAAGCCGTCGAATCGCTGTCTACTCCAATAAATTTTGACAGCAGAACTTTCCGCGGGGAAGACAGAACGAACGGTTTATGAGACGAGGATTCCAATAAATTGAGAATCGAAGCGCTTCGTGAGCGTGGACAGGTGTCCGATGGAAGGTGCAGTTGAATAACACGACGAGTCTCGATGGAATGAGCCGTTTAGCAACGGAGAGTCCTGAGAACGGTCGAGCGACCCTGAGATTTCGATCCTATCTCGGCCGATCCTCGATCGAAGGACATCTCGATTGACCGAGTTGGAAAACAATGCACCGAAGAAGAGAGATAGAGAAGAGGGGTAGGACGATGGATGGCGAAGACCGCGTATTGCAAATTATCCTGCCGGTGTAATTACCCCGGCGAATCGACGATGCTTCTGATAGGCAAACGGGCACCGGCGACGATCGATGCCAGGTATCGAACGGTACGGAGGCGATTATGGTAACGTCGTTGTCCGTGCTGAGAACGCGAACGCTTCCTTGACACGGGGAAGCCTCCTCGAGATTCTCCGATTGCGATTAAACTGATCCTTTCGTATCGGTACACGGTCCAGGATTCCGCCTCGGCGATGCAACGGGTAACTGATGCAAATTATTGCGCCATTAATTGAATATCTTCATGTACTTGCAATATAACAATTCCCAGAGTTTGCGAATGTTCGAAAGGTTTGTAAACGTTCACTGGCCAAACAATTTTTCTGCAACACACGTATGTTATCATTCAATAGAATGTAATTTCAGAACCATGAAAAATTTGTCAAGATCGACCCAGTTTCTGATCGAACATGTGTTCGAACGTTAACAAGGTTCGGAGCTGTCGCAGGGTCCTCCCAGCAAGGACCTCGTGTCCTTTTCTTCTTATTTCCCATTCCTTGTACCAAGATCGGTGACCAGCGAGCAGCCTGCGCCCACGAGCAAGAGGTCCTTATAGGGCACAATCTTTGAACCGGCCCTCATGCCTTTGCGCGCATCTCGAGCACTCATTCGGCGAGTCTTAATTTTCTCCAATTACGTGCGCCTACGATTCGCCATTAACATGTATATACGAGAGGGGAATTGTAATACGCTTATTGCAGGACGAGCCGACCGAGATGCGAATCGCCGACCGGAAACGAGCCGCACGTGCGATCCTAGATCCCAGCTCAGACCGATTTATTTTAGATCGCGCGGACAAACTCGATCTTCGAGATCTGCGGAATTCAGTGAACTCGGACATTCTCTGGTAAGTGGACGAGCTGGAAGGTTCAGTTATATTATGCTGCTTTTATACTGCACTTCCAGTAGAGAAAATAGGTTATTTATCGAAGCTTAAACTTAATATTTAATTCAACGTGTTCACGATCGTCAGACTAAGTTCATGCTCTGCAATTCTCTGGTAAGTGAATGGACTTGGACGACAGTTATGTTATTCTGTTTCCTTAGTACATTTCCAGTGCAAAAATTCAATTACGATGTCGAAGCTCTGAAAGAAGCAAGAAAGAACCACCGTCAAGGAACTTCCCTTTCGCGTTTTTCAGTTTCATATTTGTGAACAGGCTTCAATTGTCGCTCGCAATTGACAGACGATTGTTAGGAGTAACGAACGCAGCCGATTGAATGGCGCAAGTTCCCTCAGCTCGAAGTTAACAATCGACTGTAAACACGTGTTCACTGGATCGAGCCGTGAATCGGGCCTGCGTGTCAGGAAAGTGGTACGAGTCGATCTTGGAAACGTGGTTAGCGTGAAGATGCATTATTTGTTTGACAGCTGGGAATATTACGACGCAACGAACGTGACTACTCGTCTGGGAATAGATCGAGATTCCCTGGAAGACACGGGAAGCGTTCTTCTGAACTTCCGGGGATGATCGAGCGAGTTCGAAGACCGAATACAAAATCTATGAATAGAATTTTCTTCGCTAAAATCTTCCTTAATTTTATGCATTTTATCGTAGATTTTAAATTGAGAATTTCTTAACAAATTACTCAATGACAATTTTGGTCATGAACCAACAAGCCACCTCCAGAAATAAAGTCCAATTTCTTTCAGATTTTAGAATAATTTCTTGCAGAATGATCTTTTAAAAGATTCTTAAATTCCTTTTTTAATAGGTATCAGGTACAATATTATATATTGACGATATTGATCTCCAAGAATTGGGTACAAAAACGTGTAAAGAAAGTTTATGTAAAAGGATCTGTATGGATTTAGTTATGGTTGTCGTAAAATCGTCTGCAGCGTTCGGCTCGAGAGGATTAAGTTAACAAAGGACGTGTAAAAATCTATTCTCGTCGAGTTTCTTGAGCAGGACAGCTCGAAGAGGTCTGCGCCCGTGTAGATATGCGCTATCTTAATTACGCTTTAAGCATTACGCTCGCGTCGTTTATTTTCCGCAATTTCTTCGCCTCCGCGTGCATCAATCGCCCGACGCCAGGCGTCATTAACACGCCTCTTGATTTATTGCGCGAAAAAGAGCACCAGTGCTCTCTGGATTTCGGTGCGCGTCGATAATTCCGTGGCTAATAACCGAGCCGAGCGTGATTGTTCCGAGTCGAGGGGAATTAAGAGTCTTCATCGGTGAATTGGCAATGAAAGGGGAACGTAAACTGTGACGAACGCAATCCCGTGTACACCGCTAACTCAATTTCGTCGAAAGTTTACCAAGAATAACTGACGAGCAATTGACCATTTATACAATTATTCCAACGATAATATGCAAATTAAATGCAAATAATCTTTTGATCTTGCTCTCCGAAGATTACACGTAGAAAATTTAGAATCATTAAATTCGTAACCTTAGACAATCTAATTTTGTAAATTGTAAGTATTTTCCAATTTGGCTTCTAGAGCTTTTATAATCATCCCACAATTTCTCAGTCTCTTTCTTCCAACATTTATTTAAATAGTATATGTATATATTTAATTTTGCATTCAAATATTATCGTATAATAGCTACATGTAATTAAAATAAACCAATAAAATCAAGCTGGAAGCTTGTATTCTTTAATTACCAAAGTTGTAGATAAGTAAGTGTCCGATGTGTGTGATTTATGAACGGCAGTGTAAATATCCCCAGTCTACTTTGTAACACGGTGTTTCAGCTAGAAAAGTGAAACGAGTGCACAAGTGCACAGGAACAATGTCGAAATGAATTCTGAGCGGGAAAAGAAGGGGCATTCCCCACCGACGACTAAATAATTGTATTAAAATATTCGAAGCTTCCAGGTACCTTCCGAAGAAGTAGCTTCATCAGCGATGCAGCGTACTGGCCGTGTCCCGGGGACTCCTCTGTCTAGATCGATATAAGGATCAGAAAACGACGGAGAGGAAGCCGCAATTGAGTATTCCGCTGGAATTCGATCAGGGTCAGACGTTACAGGATTCCCCGGAGCGTGGATTCGCGAACCCGCGGGAGTGGTTTTGCTAGTCATCGCACGTCGGATGTCACCATCATGGGACGACCTTAGGTGAGCGCACCAGGGCCACGCACGAAGAACGCGCGCCGCCGGATTGTGGCTCGCTTTTAAACCGTCGAATTAGCTGGCACGGATCGCCTTAAAATCGACCACAGTGGCCGTCTTCGGACGTCCTCAGATTCGATCAAGGCCGATACACGTACGTGCGAATTGCATGATCTGCCGAGCTTCAAAACATTGCCCAACCGGAACTCCATAGGTTCGGTATGGGAAAGCCTCGGGCACGAAACCATGCCCACATCGGAGGAAACGTTGGAGCTTTTGGGAGAAGAATGCATAAAGAGAAAATGAGGTTCAAACCCTTTGGAATTAGAGTTGGGGCACAAAGTCCCTCAAATGGATCACATGACATCACGTGACATCAAGCAATAGTGGGGGTATTCAGTGGCGTCACGATCCGTACTGTAGGGTCGTGATATGATCCCCACTCTAGGAATCGCGAAGTCTGCGTTAGACTACACTATAGCTTCGTGACGTCACTGAGGTTCTGACTACAGCATTTCCCCCACTATTTATCCTAGGAATCTCTCGATCCGGTAACACACTTTTCTCAAATATAAAATTGTGACGAAAGGATTTTATACAACCGTAGATATCAACCACTTACTCGTTTTTCTTAAAAATGCCAAACTTCTCAAACACCAAACCGCACCAAAGATCGAACAGAGAGGGAAGGAAATATCAATTTTATTACCACTTTTTGCGTCGAATTAGTTCGCGGATGAGCATAAAGTGTCGACCTGTTCCATCTTCTCCGAAGAGCATCCTCCCCGAGCATTGCCTCGCAATTCCGCTTACGTTATTATCGTGGGGCTCGCGAAAAAAGCGAACGCCGCGGGTACAACATGGTCGTATGCAAAAGCGGTCACGCGATAAAATCAAACCCCGCATGAGTGACAGGTCGGCTTCGTCACCGCGGGATGCGGCAGATAAAAGCTGGAGCGCATAACAAGGTGGCTGCGAAACCGCACGTTCGTGCGAGCATGTTCCCGTGTACGTCTCCCCCGTGTCATACCTATTCGAGCAGCCGCGATACAATTATCCCTCGCGACTATCCACAGCGACTCCCGACTATCTTGGTCGAGTGGGTGCTCGAGATGACGATCGCCGAGCGGGCAATCGGAGTGGAATCGAGATGAAAGTAACGGGGATGATGTAAGGAGCGATCACTCGCTCGACGATCGGTCGCCTCGGGTGGATCAAGGTTGATCTTTACAGCTGGCATCTCCCTTTTCGGATAAAAGGTACTTCCAATGCAATCTGTTATCAAGCGTCACATACAGTGTATTTCTATTCAGGAGATCTATCAAAAAGATTAGAAAGACAATTTTTATTTTGCATGGAGATCCGCAGTGTATTCGCGACGCAGTGTTTTAGCTGGAAAAATAATTATGTATTTACTCATCTAGGCAGTTAATGATAAATATCACTCATCATGCAGAGTGGTTATTATTATAGCTAGAAAAGTGAAACGCACACGTGGTCCTAATTTAACAACGAAAGCCTGTGTGAATATAGAAGAATAAACAGCGAAGTTGCGATTCTAAATGGATTGATGGTTTCGGCTAGACTCGCGTACACGAGAGCGCTAAAATCATAGTTGCGAAAGGAAGTCAAAAAGTAGAAGACGAGACCGTCTTGCAATCGGAAACGGGGAATTAACGATTCAGTGACAAAGTGTCCCTTCCCCGAAGTCGCAGTGGCGAGACGATTGAATTTTCACGAGCGGCCCCGAGGTGCAATAAAAATCGTTTCACGAACCGTTCGCGACTGGCGATGAAAATTTATACCGCTGGGACGGACAGGAAGTGGTCGCGTTTGGGATTCTTGAATTCACCGCGATGAATAAAGCCCGATGAGACAGAACATCGCTTCTCGTTCCGTTCCTCGAACGTACGGGGGATCGGGATGTCGCTCACGTCCACATGCATTTGCATTCGACCCATTGTCTCCTCGTCCCTCTGGCCTGGCCGTCTCGCTTCATCGGCAAAAGCGAGAGAGGCCTTCGCTCTTGAACTCTCCCCGATTCGCTTTCAACGTTATTTTTGTACCGCGTCTCGTTGTCATCGCCGGCGCATCTAAGGCCGCCCCGATTTATACGACGCCGTGCAACGGCGCTTCGCGCGACGATTAACAGCCATTACGTATGCAAAGTGCAAGGAAAACACCGGCTGACGCCATCGTCGCGAACTTTAATTTATGGTCTCACGCACTCTCCGTGCATGCGTGCGCGCGCGCACGCGCGCTCGAGCATGCGTGTCGCGGCTCGGTAGACGCGAATTCTAATACCTGACGACCCGCGATTACTACCGCCGTTTAGAGCCTGCCTCGGTAGTACGTACATTGTGTTCGACTATGCTCGATCGCGATTACGACGCCGGTATGGAAATCAAGACTTATGAATGAGAATGCTGACTAGCGATCGATGAAGTTGCTCTCGTTTCAATGGCACGCGGCTACCGAACGATCAGCTGTCGAGATTTCTTCACGGACGTACGCGTTATGCTAAACGCACTTCACTTTCGGAGATTATTGGAGGATAACGAGTACAATTATTAAATAAATTTTTCCATTCAGAGACGTGACATAAAAATTGCTATTCATTTTTATAAAACAACATAGACTAGTCACCTGCACTGCTCACTCAGTTGACTTGCGTTAGGTCGCTGCATATGAAATGTGCGAGAACAGTTCTGCCAAAATTCTTGCGATCTCGAACGTTTCGCGTCTTCCGGCCATTTCCCACCATGATCCCCTACGTTGCCGGAGCAACGTCCATCCCTCTGTCTCCGGACGAACGTCGGAGGGTGTCAGCTATGGCAACGGATCCCTTGGAGGCCGGTGAGGGCACGGGTTAAGAGGTTGGTCCCCATCTCGGTACGTGTGTATGCATTCCGGCTCTCGCGATATAACCGTGCTCGCGCACGTATAATACGTACATACGGGGTCGCGTATATAATATGTATATATGCACATGGGGCAGTTATATATGCATATAAATACGTGGGTACAAATAACGAACACGCGGCCGTGTCTCGGGACCGGAGCTCGTTGGAGGCGCGCACCGGAGAGCTGAACCAGAGAAATGTTTTAAGCGAGCCACTCACGGCGCCCACGCTCGTCCGCGCCAACAGACGCGCCGACACGCGCGCGCACACGCCGGGCCCTTATTTCAACCATAAATTAATGTTCTGTCTTCCGCGGATGCATAATTGTGCGAGCCGCGCTAGCCGACCCGGCTTTTCGTGTCCGCGCCGCGGTTACGAGCGGACAGGAGGACGACGCCAAAGCGGCTCCGCGCAAGGACCAAGACGATGGCCCCCTGATATCGCCAGCAATGACACCTAACGAGCCTTCTAATGGCTCCGCAAACACTGCCGGTGTCTGTAATACCCGCGACACCCAACAGCCTCCGCCAAGGACCGTTTACCGAACGTGTCGAATACCGAGGGATCCGATTAGGTGAAAAGGTGAGAGGACCCGCGGGCTGATCACTGCTTGCCTGACCCACTTTGCTAGGGAGCATTTAGCAGAAGCCGTCGCATCTGTACGACTGCAGCGGGAATCGAGGCGGAAGTGCTCGAGCTGTGTGCTGCCAGTTCTATCTGCGAAGGTCGCTGCCAGCCCAGTTAATGGGCTTGGATGTCGACTTGTTCTTGAATCGATTTTGGCGTCGAATTTAATAGAATTCAGAAATTGTGAAATGGTAATGAAAAAAGGTGTAGGTGAACCGGTGAACGTATTTATTGTATTTATTATAATTGTAAGATTAATAATTAGTTGAGAACAATTACAATCGACGTGCTGAAAGTCGAAGCCATACGAGTAAAATATAATTTCCCAACATCCTCAATAAAAATCATTGCTCCTAACAAGTCATATTGATTTCGCGTAAGTTCGAGCTCATTAACCACAAAATTACTGAAATGAAAGTATATGAAAGGAAGCTACGCGTGATTACTATAGTATTGCAAAACTCACTATTTTACGGGTGTTCAAGCATACTTTCCCGTCCGACGAATGTGCAAATTATCAATATGTTGGTCAGCAGAAATAAAATTAAAGGAGAAAGGAAATATATATACGCGAAGTGGATTCAGGAAAGTTTCGGTCGGCAAAAATCGCGATGAAATACGAGAAACGAAAGAACCTGGAAGACATGGGAAAGAGGAAGTGAGAAGAGGGAGAGAAAAAAGGTATAACTAGGAGAGTAGGAAGAAATAAAAGGGGAAGAAGGAGCGTGAAGGTGGTAGAGAAGGACGGTGGGAGACGGTGAAACAGAGACAGAGTCGGAGGCCACGGTGCGGACGATTAATAACCGAGGTGTTTCGAATAAATTAAAGCACTTACTTATCTCGTGCTCGCGCGAAACACCGATAGCGAGCGGCCCCGTGGTCTTTGTCGTAACACGACATATTCGTTGGATTCGTTCTCACCTATTCACTTGGCACGCCGTCTTCGGGATTGGTTACACACGGCTACCTGGGTGGTTCCACGTGTCACAGGAATAAGGCAGGACGACGCTCGAATCTTCGTCATTTTTCGCCAAAGTGAGTCACTCCCATTTACCATGATTCTACAATTTAATCTCTACCTAATTCAACTTTTTATTAGCGTTTGAAATTTTTCCAATTAAATCAAACTTCGTGGAGCTGAATATCATGGAATGGCAATAATTGAAAGAATTTCCAAAAATGAATGTTCATTACTTCAACAATTTCCTCTACTTCTTATTTTGTAGAGTTCACCGATTTGTCGAACGAACGGTCGAGTAACATACCCTATATAATATGCCATGGCAACTTCTCTTGAAATACTGTATGTAAACAAAAATATTCCAGTGTCGTTTACGTACGATCCACGCGGCGATTCGCCGTGGCTGAAAGGTTAAACTGAATCAAGGAGCAATACCCCGCATGTCGCACCCTGTGAACAACATTCCCTCGCTGTAGCCACCAGGTAGGACTCGATCAGCGGCAAAGGCAGTCGCCGTTCTCTCGTCGTTACCCGCAACAACGTGTCGCCACGAGAAGTCAGGTGGATTAAATCGAACACGAAGAAGATCAAGAACAAACGAAGTGGAAGACGGCCGGGCTGTAACTATCCTTAGCTTGCCCGGAGCGATGTTCACACGTGATCGGAGTGGAAGAAGCTTTCTGGGCCAGATATCGGCGTAACGACGACGACGACAACGACGACGATGGAAGAAGTCCTCCGCCGAGGGCGCAGGAGCGAGGACGAGTCGTGATCTAGCGCGCAAACCTTGCTTAGAGGGGGAGGAGGGACGACGACGGTGGGATCTTTTGCTTTCTAATCATCCTCAAGGTTAAACCCTGGTGAACCTGCCGGCTCCCGCACGACGTGGGTTCAAGCCTCTCGTCCATCTCCTTTCTCCCTCGCCCCCCGTGCTCCCTGCCGTTGCATTATATACAACACCGTCGCGTATAAGGGTACGACCTTAGCCGCGGGAATAAGACGTCGTCGACCTGCTCCCCCCGGGTTCCCCGCGATTGTCTCTGTCGGGGCCCGAGTGGCGAAGATATTTCTATACCGTTAAGCGATCGGAACGCCTCGTTCCATTGTCTTTCCCCGGCGCGCAGTGATCTCCTCCGCGCCGCGCCGCACCGCGGCCCTCTCCTCTGCACAAGGTGCACACGCGTGTGCACCCGATCCACGGCCTCCACTCGCGCGGGGCTCTCCTTCTCCTTTATGGGTTAATTACCATCGGCCGATGGACTCGCAAGCCGCGAGCACAGCGAGCACCGCGCGCCGCAACCCGGCCGATCGATCGATGAGAGAATCTTGAACCCGACCGACACTCGATGAAGCAACCGGACCGGGGATTCGATTCCGTGGAACGATGGGAATTCGAGATAAAACGCCGGCACCACTCATTTTCCGAAGACGGCGAGCGTTGAACGTGAATGGAGAATGGTATTGTAATTTAGGTGAACCAATGTGCAAAATCTGACCACTCAAAATGGTAAGCGTGCCTTATTTCGGCCCCGATCCAGTAGTCGGCCTTCCTGAAAATAAGTTGAAATGTACTTTGGAAAGTGAAAGATCTGATATAAAGAAAATAAAAATCGCATACATAGTCCGCCAAGAACACTCGTTAAGTGACTATTCGAAGCGTTGGTTTTCTGAAAAATTGGCATTCTTCAAGACCACGCTACTCTATGTGCACAATCCCCGTTCACCGTGGCGCGTTAAACAATCGATCGGTTCGCGACGTTGTTGCAGCAGCTAGCATAAATCGGGCCTGGCTACCGATAATTACCGGCTACGGGAATCATTCGGCATAATTGATAGCTTCTCGTGGGCGGCTTGAGTCGCAAAGAGCAGTGATCGCGAGCCCGTTCCGATCCAGCTTCTGTATCCTGCACGACTTACTACGTTTCTGATCCCGGAGATGCTCCAGAAGCGTTTTCTCACGGAAGTCGAGCCGAAAGTATTTCGACACACGCAACCAAAAACGTTCGGTGCACCCTCGTTTCAAAACTATAATAACTAGACCACGAACTTTCGTGCAGCCTTCCATTTTCGGTATTGATTTCATATACGTCGAACTAAATTACGTTCATTGATACGATTTAAAAAAGTAGTATGTAGTTTTGTTAATATGTAGATTCTCGTGTAAATTCTAAAAATTCTGTTGCAAATGGGTAAAGGCATAAAGATAATATTTTTTGATTAGTAGATTGTGGATTGTATGCATGTCACCGTCAAACACCAACGTTCCGACTCATTGTTTCTGTCTGTTTATGATCGTTTTACGCATTCCTGGTGACTCGCGCGAAATAATGCTGTTGTCTTCACGCTTTTATTCCTCGCCGCTCTTTTACTCTTCGTGTTCCACGTTCGAAATCGTGTCGACGGATCGAGCCACGTCGGCGGTGGTCCCCGAGGCCGCTGGCACCGAAAAATCATCTCCGTCAAGAGTTTATCGGACGTCCGTGGAAGGGTTGAGGGAGAAAAAGAAACGGCGGGGGATCAGGTTCGTGGCAAGATCGAGGCAAACGAGGCGATTTAAATGTATCGAGAATCTGCGACGGACGCGCGCGCGAAACGATCGCAATCGGTCACGACGCCTCCACCTGCATTCCGATCTCGACGCAATACGTCGGAGAGATTCCTTTGTCGCGTCGCGTCGTTCCCCCCGACGCGTATGAAACGTGGAAGAATCATTCTACATTCCCGTTGATTGGCGGCGCTCGTTTTGCAACAAGTGGACGTAGGTGGAAAATGTTGCGGGAACGTGTACTCTCCGCGAACTCCTTAAGTTCACCTCTATCCTGCGATATATTAATTAGAAACGTTCCACGGAATAAAGGTGAACCTCCTTTGCCGTTTTGATTGAACGTCAAACGCTTTACCGATCTTTATGCGAAATGAAAATTGTTTACATCAATTGTAAGGCACCAGAGTTACATGAAAATTTATCTCCTCCTTTAATTACAATTACAGCGATTACAGTGATTAGAACTTCTTTGTCGGTCATATTTTCTTAGAAGGAAGTGTTATTATAAATTTCGGTTTAATGGAAATCTTCGTCGCGAGTCTGTGCTCGGTGTTTTCGTGCAAATTGAAAATAATTTAATAACATCCGCAAATTCCGATTGTCTTCACAGTTCTATATTCAAGTTATTAATTTTCTTCTTAATACCCGGTCTACTGATCAGTGAAAATCAGAACCGAAAGGATTCTGCGAAGATCTCAGTGGTATTAGCAATACTGATAGCACACGTCGATGCCTAGCAATGTGCGTTAAAAGTTTAAAGTCTCCGGTGCCTAGCAGTCACAGCATGTTCCTTGGTCGAAGTCCAAGAAACTTCTCTGAGATTTCGATGCCTGATTGCGACAACGCTGCTTGGAGACTTCAATGCCTGGTGGTCTATGTTCCTGCTACGGACTTCGATATTGAGTAACGGTGGGAGGAAACTTCCTGGAGATTCCAATGAACGATAGTAGATAAACCGCTAGGAGACTTCGGTGCTCGGTGGTGGCACTTCTTTGATAATGTCAGGGTTTTTGTTACAGTATCGCTGCATCGGGTTGTAGGAACTGTTGAGAGACGACGATGGAACCAATTAGTTTCGCTACTATCTTTCCAGGCATTTCTTGCCCGTGGAATCTCTCAGATCCTTGGAAAAATACGAAATTGACTGACATACAATGCATACAATTTATTCTACTTTTAATTTGTTGAAAGTAATAATTATAAGAACTGAACTTTCTTAGACCTCTACTCTCTTTTATGTATTTTTTAAAATTTTTATTTTATTGTGAATATTTGTATATTATTATTTTATCGTAAACTAACAATTGGAGATTTTCAGTATTTCAGCATCCGCGATATTTCTCGCAGCCACGGATCGGGCGACCTAAAATCGTTCTCACACTTTAGCGAGCGGCTCCGTCCTCCCACAATTGTCTCTTCGTTAAACGCAGGCATATAGCATTGTTCGTCGTCGGTCCGCAGCCCGGCCCGCGTGTTCATATATCACCACGATGCTGGCCAACAGGCTGAAACTATCGACGACACGATCGAACCATAATTTCTTCCCGGGCTTGTTAATCACATCGTCCGCGGTATCGTTCGTGTTGATCACTCATAGTTACAAGTAGCAGCGAGCCGGCGTGCGTGACACTCGTGACGTCCTCGGTTAGGTTTTTAAAGCGGCTTATCGGCACGATCGCGAGCGCTTCCGTAACGTTCGACCGAGAAACGAATCCACCTGTCGACAGGTACGCCCTTATCCCGCGCTCGAATCGGCTTCTTTGATTTAATAAGACCTCCGTGCGATGACGTGATCTTGACAAGCCGCGAGCCGGTCCCCGACTACGACGTCTTCTTGGCCCGGTCCGACACGAATTTCTGGCCGCGATCGCACGCGGGATCGATCGGTGTCTCATTTGAATTCCGACCCGGTATCAGACCATCGGAGGACCCCGCTCGGTATGCGAGCCTCTCCGGAGCATCGCGTTTCACGATTTCGCTGCCGTTCCAGTCCGTTTTTCCCGCGCGATCGATCCACTATCGCGATCCGAGGATCTTCCCGACCCAGCCGCTTATCTGGATCCCGGCTGGACGAGCAGCGTTTCGGGAATTCTTGCTGGTAAATTACCCGCAATCTAGGTATAGAATGCTAAGCGTCGGAACGCGAATGAAGATCTCCACCACGATACAGACAAATGACCTCCCCTTTATCCTGAAACGCTACCCTCTTCCACGGTCACCCGAATCGCTCGAATAATTCCCGAGCTTTTTAATTAGTCTTCGGTATTCTACGTTACTTTGTATTTGTTCCGAGGAGCTCTGATGGCTGTTTCAACCTTACGGATGGTCTGACAGATAATTATGTTGATCGAAACATTTCATAGAATTATTATGGTAACATTCACTTGAATAAAGGAGTAAATTTTCTTCATGAATTTGCAATTTCCGTAGACGAATTTTAAGAAAGTGGAATCAAATAAAATCGTATTTTCAATGGTAGTAGCCTTTGTAGATCTGAAATAGATAAAAATTGTACTAAATTCTGTCGAATTTTATATTCTAGCACTTTTTGAAAATTTCTCCAGCAATAATCTGCAGCACTTCCGTTACGGAAATGTTAAGAAGGCTTCCAAGTTAATTTCACTTACGCGACTGGTAACTTCCAATTTGGAATAATCATAATCTACACACGAGACATAATATCGCAAACGTATGTATCTCGTCGGAGAATTTTCTGAGATAGCGGGGAATGGAGGATCGGCCGTCGATTCGCACAAAGCAAATTAGGCAGTGTCGAAGATAACGACGACAGTTCCCCAGTTTCTGGCAGGAGTTCTAGAACAAGCACACGCGAAATCGTTATCTTCCGTGCGTGGGTGTGCCGTTTGGGGCGTGCATTATCCCGCTGTCGTCGGCCGTCGAGGCTGACTAATGAGAGAAAAAGTGCAAGGCTGACGGTGGCGAGCACCCTGGTTGCATCCTACATGCAGGGTCCTTACGAGCGTGTAATAAGTTCCTCGCGAGGATAAGCACGTCGTTAAGGAGGGAAGGGAAAGAACGACCCGATCCGAACACGAAACGCAATTCAGATACTTTCGAGAAGAGCCATCCGAACGTTTCCTTCCTTTATAACGGTCTCCGAAGAAGTTTTCAACACAAACGTCCCTTGTCACACTGGCACATTGCAGTTGTGCGAGGGCCTTCAAAAATTATTTTAGCCATTTTAACTCTGCATCGCTCATTTTTTAAATTCTTCATTTTTAGATGAACCGGTGAATTACAATGGTAAACCATAAAGCCAGATGCAATCCACAATAATTTTATTTGAAAAAGCAAATACGAATATAAAACTTGAATAATAATTGTATACCGCTCGCATTTTAATTGGTTCGAATAAAACCCGGTCGGATGTCGGTGATGATCGATTAGAATAATGGTCGGAGCGCATCTCGCGGAAGTAATATTCGTGTTTTGCGACAATAAATTGTTTGTTACGAAGCCAGTGGAAAAATCCTGCGGTCGATCGATATTAAGTTAGAGGATATTCTTCTTGTGGGATCGTTTGCGCGGAACGATCCAGCTGTAACGATGATCGTCTTTCTATTCTTAGACGAGCACCAATTATCATTACCGCTTGTTTTAACGTTCCGGCTTAATGCTCGATTACTATTCTTATCAAGGATCTCTCGGGGAAGCGGCGATGTCACTGATACATCGCGTCATATTGCATTACCGTGCGTTGAAATCACCCGCGTTCACCGATTCTGCCATAGCAACAGAAACAACGTTTAAAATAACTGCATAAAATACATATTATTTGCGTTACTTTTCTCAAAAATATTCGAGCACTTATTTCAGTTTTAGTGAGCTCCTAGGACAACTATACTTGAGGTTGACACTCTTCGGCAAGTGAAAGTGTAAAATTCACTCCTATTACTTTTATAGTCTCCGCTATATAGACTAACATTATCTCAAATTACGTAGAATTACGTTAATATTTGTATCTTCGGTGAACAAAATGCTTGAAATTGCACAGGGTTTAACACTCTTAATCGATTAGGAATGGCAAAATATTCTTCAATCACTTTTATTGTCCGCGCTGTAGACTATCATTAGGTTAAATTATATAGAATTACATTATTCGCATAACAATCGCGTATTTAGTGTAAAATGACCGTTAGAGTATCGTAGAATAGAGGTTAACATTTCCAACCCGAGTGAAATTGATAGAACACGGTACAGTCAGTTTATTTAATTTAATGATTTTAGTGCATTTGTAAAAATGTTTTCGCGATCGTAATCAATTTTTTCACGGAGAAAAACTGTGAATTTCAAGTGTCCCGGTAGAGGAGGGATCACGTAGAAGAGAAAAATTGGTCTCGCGCACGCTCGTTGCTCGGGGAATCAAATTGCCGGGGTGGAGTTGTTTCATGAAATCGTCAATCCCTTAAAGATCTCCGTGATCGATCCCCTGGAACCGTCCCAAATTGCTGCGGCTCGGGTTCGGAATCAAGATACCAGGGCCGAAGAAAAGGGAGAAGAAATCGGGGCCCGAGGGGGTCGAAAAGGGGCGAGCGTGGAGAACGAGGGGGCGGAGGGCGTTTTAGAGAACGCGAGGACGGTTTGGCGAGATCCCACGACGCGTACCGGCGTGATTACAGGGTCAGTAATTAATATATTGAGCGGTAATTAATATATTGGCCGGGCGAGACCGGCAACGTGTTATTAGGGGGATCCTGTTCAGGGGGACAGAGGGTGGCCGGTCCTTTTTGCGGCGACAGATTCGGGGTTCCATGGCTGCAGGGGTCACGCAGCTGCCTCTTCCGCTTCCTCGTACTCCCGAGAGGATCGTGACTCAATTAATCACTGATAATTTGCGCAGTACGAATCCATCGTTGTCGCGAATAAACGTCCGCGAAGTTATTACCGCGCGACGGTGGCAGACACGCCGCTCGATCGGGAACACGCATCGTCCTTACCCGCTGCCTTTCATATGCTTGACTGTAATTTATCGATCGGATGCCTCCGATAACTTGTCCCCTTCCCACCTATCCATATTCTCTCTCTCTCTCTCTCTCTCTTTCTTTCTTTCGCGTCCTTTCTCCGTCTCGTCCTTCTCGCGCGTGCACCACGGGACGCGAGTTAGTAAATTACCGGGACGCCGGACGCGATGATTCGGGGAAACCCGATCGGCGTCGATGGAATTTTTAACGAGAGATCGGGTGTCTCCCGACGGTCGACACTATCGCCGAGAATCTCGGCGAATTACAAGTTAATCGAAGATCTCGAGATTGTACAGTCAACGCGAGGAGACCCTGCGCAGAGCGCGTCGCCGCTGCTGTAAGTGTACCGAGCACCTGCACGAATTTTCTGTTCGGCTCAAATTCAATTTTTATTTAAAATGAGGGTCCAGCTTCAAAGAAGTATTACTTTAGATTGTCTCCAGAAAATTTTAACAAAATCGTGCGACTTAATAGCTTGCAGCAGCCATTTTTCTGAAGATTTTTGAAACAAGAAATAAAAGGATTTACTAGATGAGCTAGTCTAGATTTTTAGAATTAGTAATCTGGTAAAACTAGATTATAGCATTGCGGCCAATAAAAAAGGAGAAAGGCCGTCGCTCTTTCTTACTCGACCTCACTAATAATTGCAAAATTTTATGCATTTGTAATAGACGCGATCGAGTAAAAATTGAGAACACGAAACGTGCAATAACCTCTAATATATTGGAAAAGTGAGTTTCTATTTAATCCTAGGATCCCGAAAATCGACCATAAACTTCGGAGCCCAGAGATGTTTCCTCAATTTATAGAATTTGATTGACCGTTTAAAAGAAAATGACCGGAGACTTTCTACCGTGGGTATGTAAGAAATCATTACCATGAAATGAAATTCCATTCTTTCGTAATCAATATTTAAGCATTACAGTAAATGTAGACATACAATTAATATAAATTTTCTTCACCCATTGGTGAAGACAACACTTTAGTTATCGAAAGCGTGCCTAGTATTTGTAAGAAGTAGAATCGGTGGGCCATGCACAGACACGCCAGACGAATTTTCCAGTGAAACAAAATTCTATATTTTCGCCTTACTTTCTCATGCAGAATCACCCTTTGCGCCATCAATACCGAGATACTTTGTATAATGTGTTAAAAATAATGTGAAAAAATCGTATTAAGGATTGTCTGTATCTATTGAGGATAAAATGTAGTGAACGTTGGAGCGTGCTTGCGAATCGCTTGAACCCGTTGCTCTCAGGTGCAAGGTAGCAGGAGCGATCGCCGGCTAATTCGCCGAGCGTTATTGTCGCGAGCAGGTTCACCGTCTCGCCACACCGAAATGTCGCCGTGCTGACCTTTCGAGCCGACACGACACGGTTTCCGCGATTTCTCGAGCCGCGTTTCTAGACGACATCGGACGACACAGCTCTTCCTCCGCACTCGCTCCGAATCGAATCGAGTCGAATCGAATCGAATCGGCAATCGATGTATATCTGGGAGAAGGATCGCGCGCGCCTCTCCGATTGTCAGGGAATTTCTCCTATTCTGGGCGCGCAGGTATCCGCGCGGACGCTTCCAACTCTCGGACTCGCCGCGAGTCCTCTCTAAATAAGGGGCTGCCGGCGGTGTTGTAAGGAAATAATCGATGGACCGGATAATTTATTCTGGCCGGTGAGCTCGCGCTCGCATTTAAATGGAAACCCCTCGGACAGACGGACGGCGCAGTCACCGCGATTTCGATCTCGCTAAAATCGAGCCGATCGGACGCGGACGTCGTATGATCGTCGGCCAGATCGATTCCCGATGAAAACGAGCCGGGGAAACGAGCCTGTTCGACCATACTCGATTCTAATACCCCGACGATCAACTCTCCCACATGAATAATTGCTCGTGGATGCGAGAAGCGTGTCATTATCTGTGACAATCGTCGATTTCTACAAAAACCTCTGCGAACGTTTCTGATCGCAGATCAAGAATACTCGCCGTTATCATTTATTCACATATAAGTATATATATTTATTAACACGTTCTTTTAGATACTGATTTGAATACTACAACAACTTATGTTGTTGTATCTCTGGTGTATTTAAACACACTGGCGAGGCAGACGTTCCACTGAAATATAGTGCTGTTTGATGGCATTGCTGAACCTAGCCCCTTCGGACATGTTTCTAATAAATTCACCTGCCGTTGTAATTATTTACTGTTATTGTCGTGATATTATTATTATTCCCGCGCGTCTTTATTGCGAGAATAATATGCCGTTAATTTAGAACGTACACAGTAAGAAAATAATAAAATTGTATGGCTAGCGGAGGCGAGGCACGGCCACAAGCTGTTATTAACCTAATCTTAAACGCGCGTACGAGATGGATTGATTAATGGAAAGGTGCGCAAGATATTTTCATTAGTTTAAGGAGAAGGATAACCGTTGTCCGGAAAACTTCAGGCTGTGTTTCCCTGTCATCAAAATTTAGAATGATAAAATGAAGACAATAATTAAGTTTCTATTCAGCCGGAGATCTGTTAAGAAATAATAATAATTCGCCGTACCTCCGGCGAACGCTCGCGAAACTCCCGAGTCATCTCATTCATCAGAGCTCCGGGTATTAATTAAAAGTGCATATAGAATCGGAATCGTACGATTGCTTTCCCATAAATCACTGGACATGCGCATTGTGGCGGCGAGGATCCATTTGTCGGGGCCCGGATCCACGGGATCGAGAGTGGCGTTCGCGTGCATAGATCGGGGGAGCTGTCTCGTTGCCGGGTTCGAAGGTGCCGAATGATGAAATACAGCCGTTGATCTACGCGCAGTCTCGTCCATCAGCGAAATGACGTGGAATTAGTAGTTTGAAGATTGGTATAGCGGCAGCGAATTTGAATTTCATCGGAGCGTGAGGCGCGCGGCGCGGCGCGTGCACGCGCTATATCGCGGCGGCTTTACCATTAGCGCGCCTCGGTGAAAGGCATCGAGGACAGTGCGATATTATTTGTACCTTTTTACACTTTTCTTACGTCGAAACGTTGAATCATTCTCTGGGAGTACTCGTTACTCGTCGGGCCGGCGAGCGGTGCGATTGTAATTCGCGACGCACCTGGAGCTATCGATGCCTATTCACCAACCTGTTCGAAAGGTTGCGCTGATTGCGGCTGTTTACTCTCGTGTACGTACCGTCCCGGCATTATTTTGCCTCGCGGTGCGATTCGCAGATATTAAAAACTCCATCCACCGCACCGTGCCGATGAAAAAAGATAATCTGCGCGGAGGTCTCTGATCCCTGGAATCCATCGACTCATCATGCTCGCCCCGCTCTGTCACTTCCTCGTAACCTTAAGGTAGGCTTCTCTACTTTTATTACGATATTCGAAGACACTTTTACTCTTCAATTCTTGGCGATGCGATAAAATAAAATTTTTCGAGATCGTTTAACTCTTTTCTCTATAATGTCCCATCATTAATGGCACACACTTTAAATCAGAATGACTTTTTTTATAAATGGACCAAACGACTTCAGTTTTCCTGTCAAGCTATTAGATGGATTAGATTACTTGCTGACACATATTGATCATTTTAGTAAAATTACGTTTCTGAGACTCCACAGTGGCTTCTTTCGGTACTCAATAAAAATGGGAAGTGGGTCACGGATCCATACAGCAGCTGGATCGTTGGAACGGGTGTATCTTCTTAATCACCGGAAACGCGTCATTGGTAAAGCCCGGGAGAAAACAGGCAGACAGGAGCTACCGCGATAACAGGTAATCCGTGATTAGCAACGCGTCGATTGCCTCGTATCGTTGATCGGTAGTCCGATCCCGGCGATATTTCAAGCTGATCGGGACCGTGGACGGTGAAACTCGATCTCGGGGATCGAGCGCACGGGATCCCCCATCGGGAAAGCCTCCTTTGAGAAGCCGGCAGAGCTCTCCGCGGACGTACCGCTGGCCTCCGCTCCGGTTGAGTGATATAAAACCGGCATCCGCGAATAAATACTCCATTGCGGGAGTACCGGGGGCCCTAAATATTCATGGGGCAGAGGCTCGCTCTCCTTAGTGTCCTCCGTCCTCGTTCAGTCCCTACCGTTTTAACCTCTACGATGATGGCCGTGGCAACGTCACGTTCGCTACGACCGACTGCGGGAGGACTTTACCATTGAAAATCGGTCGAAGGCTTTGTATCGTTCTGATCCGATCGATGCGATGACTACGTTACGAAACGCCGCGTTCATTCTTATACGATGTCCTTGTTCCCCGATCCGTGCTGTGGATCATAGCTTCATCCCGCGATATCCATCCCTCATGCTGATTCGAGGATAGCTCTGAAAATCTATAAGTATGAATCCTTTGCAGTCGAGGTTATTTTAACTCGAAAATTAAACATTTTTTCCGACCTAGAATAATTCCATTGTATATGATTTTTTTCATTTCACGGATAGGAAATTGATATAATACCTCATACAATACTTAAATATGTAGTAATTGATTAGATACTAACATATTTAATAATGTAAACAATATTGTGAATAATGGTACATCAATTTTTAGTGGTGACTCTGAGTCACCACTCGAGTGCTAAGGGTTAAACCAATTTCTGATCACCAGTATAACCTGATTGTGAGGTACACAATTCCAATGCAAAGAATGAATTTTTATCTTGGTAAGTATTATATAATTTGTCTAATATAAATGATTTATATAAAATTTTCTCACGGGAGAATATCCTACTTTCGCGAAACGGACCGCGGTTCCGTTTTCTCACGGTGCGCATTGCAATTTTATCGATCTCTTCTTAATCCCGGACAGTGTTGCTCTGTTCAGTAGTTCGTCCGCGGGTTCAATTTTTCAATGGAGTCGTGACGGGGTGATTGCCGACCCGCTGACACTCGGGAATTAAACTATCATCGAGACGTCGGTAAATATAGAGATATCTCCTGGGCATTTCTTACATAAAACATCAGGATCGATAGTTAATTAAGTTGCAAACCTAGGAAACGTACTTACAAACCGTTCTGGCAGACTTCATCGATACGTAATAACGTTTTCACTTCGGCCCCGTAAGTCATCGTTAACCCTCCGACGTGTATCGTCAATTTTCCCCATTATCTTAATATCTTCCATCGTCTCTGCACTTCCTCCATTATCCACTCCACGTTTGACTCCGCGAATCGAGATTGCAGATTAACCGTCGAAAGCGGCGTTTAGCGTTAAAACGATCTTTAATTCGCGTTATCCTGGAAGAGAAACCTCGGACGATTGTGTTGTATGCAGTCAATGCAGATCATACAGGAATCATCTGTTCCTTTCAATCGGGAGATGTATGTCATCTTCATTAGAATATAATCATTGTTACAAACGAGGCGGCACATTAAATTGTTACGCCGATACACCAGCTGGAAAATAGACACGCGACTATTAAAAATCCAACCTCTTGCTTTCGATTTTTATCATTCTCCGATTCAGCAAACGAACTTTGACTTGGTAGTCGAGGATGACAAATTAACTTGTCATTCACGTTCAATACAGCCTTTCGTAACTTCTCACTTTCTTCTTAATTCAATAAATAATTCCTTCACTTCATTGCCTGATAGTGTCGCATGATTAGACTGCGGTTCTTCATGTAAAATAAAAATGGGAAAAATATTTAGAAAATGATCTTATGCAGAAAAGGTGGCGAATATAGAAAAACATAGACGAATATTGGCATAATAAAATCGTAATGAACAGGACGATAAGGCGTCGAACAGTTTCGTGTTAACCGCTTTTTCTCGATGCGTCGAATGGCGTCGGCGCGGCGCGGCTCGTCGATCCGTCATAAAGGTAACTCAATTGCGCACCGTAAAAATGGCCCCGTGGGCCGTAAAGATCGATGATCGGACGTCGAAGTTGCCGCGCTTTGTCTTCACGCATGAGCCGGCTGGATCGGAGTAGATTAACGCGGCTGAGGTGACGGACACGACGACGGACACAGACGGGTGAGAAAGAAAAGCGAGGAGAAACGACGACCTCGGGTCGCAAGCGCTGATTCTCCGATCCGGCGAACTTAATTACGCGCCAGAACGGAACGCTCGTCGTCGTTGCTCGCCCGCAGGGATCCGCCGCGCCGCGCCGGGTTAATTTATTAGCGGCCGCCTTCGAAATCGGGAACGATTGCACGTCAACGTCCCGCGCTAACGAGTCGCGACAGCAAATTGTTTCGTGCGATCTTACCGCGCGCCATTGTCAGCCATTCAATTACCGCCGCGGACGATTTCTGCCGGATTAATTGACCGATTGTGTCACCACTCTCCCGGATCGACTCCGGTTTGCAAAATCGAGTCTGACACTCGAACCGCTACGATAGAAAAGCAGTCTGTATTCTGAAGAATTAGGGATTTTCGGGAAAGTATGTACATATAAATATCTTAATATTTTTACTGAAGCACTAATTTCATACGACCGATTTACGTACACTGTATACGGAGTTATAAAGGAGTTATTAAGCTTAATTAGATGTCAATCACCGTCCGGTGTAATTCGCAAAACGCTAATGTCACAATTACCCGTGCAGCATCATTATTCAAATGGACCGGTGTGCGTGCAGGAATTTAATAAAATTCTGCCGAACACTCGGCACAAAGTGTCGCTAATAGATGCTCGGAGTGTGTTATAATCTAACGAAAGCCCGCGGGGCAGAGATAAAAGGTGCGAGATAAACAGGGAATACCGGAGTCCAGGGCGCAACATTGTGACTAAATCGGGTTATTTTGAGATCATCGTCGGTCCGAGGGATCGCCGGTAGCCTGTAATCGCGTTGATATCGGAGTAGATCCGATTATAGCCACAGGCTAGCAATACCGATTCCGCTAACAGACTTCCTTCGGTATGGTAGCTCTCGCAGAAGACGCGTCGAATTTCTCCGCTCTCGTGTTCGCGCGTGTGCGCGCGCGCACAGGCGCTCGTGTGTTTACGCCGATTTACCCACGGAGCCTTGTTGCCTTTTTTCCCGTGGGCCACCGGGAATGGTCATCGAGCACGCAACCAGTAGCACACGCGACGCATTAATTCCGGCATTTTTCTGGCGTCCCGGCATTAACCTTTAAAGTATACGCGTGATCGCCCGCAATCACGCGTGTGCCACCGTTAAAGCCGCCTATCGTTCCACTTTTGCGGCCGCCGATATGTTCGTCTTCGTTGCCGAGTGTTTTGCCTCGGTCGATGCCGATCTCCCCGACGCGGCGCGACGCGACGACCGGGATCAAACCACTTCGCGGCCCGGAGATATTCATGACGATCTTGTTGACAACCCGAAGACATTCAACCGCCCGGCGGAATGGTAAGTGCGCCGTGTCACGCGGACCTTCGTTTATATTTCTGTGTCGCTTTTTGCCAGCTGCCGGTTCGTCTAAACGGCTTGGAGGAGTCTCTTAATAATACCTCGATGAGCCGAACCGTCCCATCGGTCATCCCGGGGAACTTGATCCTTTAGGTTCGACAAGTGCGCGCACAGTTTTCCTCCAGGCGCGTTACGCTGCCAACACGCAACTCGACAAATGATCGAACCACTAACAACTTGAAATTGCTCTTTATAATACAATTTTGTCTGGCGATATTCATAAGAACGATAGCAAACATTTTAACCAATGACTGATTATAACATATCGCGAACATAATAAATATACCAAGTAAAAAACCAGCACGAATCAACGCAACCTCCCAGTAATACGAGGTCCGCAAATCCAGTTCCGATCGACGAGTCGCACGATCGAGTCGCGCGAACCGAACGCGACGGGGAACCGGCGTGAAATCGAAGTTGCATTCCGGGATCGTTAGCGTCGAAATTACGAGGCGTTCTATCAGTGGTGGACGCATGTAACTTTGTAAGTCGGCCCGGTCGGGCAGGCGACTTACGAGCCGCGTAAATCGCGGGTCGAGCGGATCCAATCCTCTAAGTCATTACATGGGAACTTACGACCGTCAAAACTCCGCTCCACGCACGGTGTCGTCCGTGAAACCCTCACGGTCTTCTCGCGATCCGTGAGCCGTCGCGCGTGGAATCGATATACATGCGAACCGCTCGCGGCCAAATGATTTGCGAATTGCGAATTTATGAACTATTAAACGGCGAGCAGTTTAGAAACTTAGCTTAGAACAGCTTAGAATGCCTGTTCGTCAAATCGATTTTGTTTCTAATGGCAGGCCGGAAACTCATTGTGTTATGGCGGATCATCTGATCCGATTATCTTGAAATATTCTTATTTAACCCAGCCTGTTTGTATGCATTTTTTCAAGTACAAACGAGCAATCCTAATAAGGAGCGGGTTCGAGCAATGAGAGGCGGTTCGGGATAACATCGAAAATTCGCTGGCAAGGATGGCAAACAAATTCCCGTGCGCTCGATTACGTTCGCAGGGTCCGCGCGGAGTCTCGGCGCGAGAACCGTATTCGTTCCGCGGCGATAATATCGCCGGGATATATCCTCTATCTCACGAAATATCTGCTGATAGTATCTGTACAAGTGCTCGCACACCCCCATGGGTCGTGGACAGCGCACACCTTGCGCCGTGGCTCGGCGTATACACGAGCATTACCCTATAGAGGCGTATGAGCTCGGTCCTAAGTGTATCTATATGCATCGCGGCCAGTGCATCCCGAGCGCCTGTTATGGGTTGCGCTGGCGTTGCACCATAATATTATTAGATAAACGGCGCGCTGCTAGATAGTGTGTGCTTCTATATGGTTTACATAAGCGGCTGTGACCCCTCGCCTCGCGAGGGCCTCTTCTTCTTCTTCTCGCTCTTCCTCCGCCTCCTCCTTCTTCTTCCTCACCTCTTTCTCCTCCGCCCTCCTGCTTTCATTCTCCTCTCGTTCTTACCTTCGGTTCATGCGGTTCGAGCCAACTATGTAGAACCTCGGCGCATCTCCACGCGATGCAACACACCGGAGGAACCTGGCAAGCGACAAGTGCGATCTTCCACGTCCTCCCCTCTGATCCTCCTCGCGCCTGTCCGTCCTTATCCCTCTTCGGAGACCGTCCCACCACCTTGCTCCCTGCCTCTTCGTCGTTCATCTCCGAAGGGTTAATGGGGTTTCAGGGAAATTGCCTCGCGCCTAGCGACGGGTCAGAACTGCTCTCGAACCTTCGGCAAACTCCCTGTCGCGCAGTGGGACAAACGGGCAATCTAGGTGGAAAAAAGTCATATATATCAGGATATAGACATATCTTATATTTATTCTTGTTCCGGAATGTTTACTGCGACAAAAATAATTCTACAAACACAATGGAAACATATAATACAACAAATTGAAAAATTCGCTAAAACAAAATATTCTAACTTTTAAAGTAAACTTTCATACAGTTTCATAGCCGAGGGGCTACGATCACTGCTGCTCCCAGCAAAGTAATCATTACAAATTGCATTCCACGAGCAGATATAAAAAGTTTCATCGCGCCTAATTGATTCCCAGTTTTCAACCGCGTCCTGTATTCATCTAGCCAAGCGTGCACCATAACTTTTCCGGGAACGATCCCCAGGTATTCCGATACTAAATAGGTACAAGATCGTTGACAATTATTGAGATGCCAAGTTGAAGATCCAGCATCGATTAAACGGTACCTGGCCACGAACGTGAACTGACTAATTCCCTTTCGAACGCGCTGGCTTGGTCCACGGAAGAGGCAAACGGGAAAACGCGTGTCCGTGGCTGGTGTTACCAGTGATAGAGGTTAACGAGCGACGCATTCGAGCGGTTCACGAAAAATATTGCGTTGTCAGGCACCGAATGGAAATGTCCCATTTGATTAGCGCCACCAGCACCGATAACAATCCTTATCGCGGGGCTGGCATCTACCTGGCCTCCGGATCCCTCTAAACCATTCGTCCTCTCGATTCCGGAAAATCAGCCTCCGAGCGGGTAACGTTTCGAGGAGTCGCACGAGGGCCCCGTTTCCCTCGATGATAAAGCGCGCGTCTTCGATTTCCACGCGATACACCACGCACACGCGGACACACAGGTCGAATCGCCGGATCAGGAAAAGGAGCGGAGAAGGATGAAGAATGTTCCGGCCGGGGCCGTCGGGTCCTTCGGATCTTCATTAATAATTACTCCTCTCCTCCGCCGGGATCAAGTTTCTCTGCGTGTACGCGTCTCCGGACGGTCGCGTTCCTCGTTCCTTCGATCAGAAAGTAACCAGATGCTGCTACCACCGAACCAGCCAGCCGACCAAGCTCCGTGAAAGCGTGATGAAGACGTCTACCGCGGACGCTGCGCATGCACCCGACACTGTTGTAAACGAATTCATAAGGAAACTCAATTAGCTGCGGGGGGATGACTTTTTACTATGTAGTTGACGATCCTTAGGATCATCCACCGCTCCTTTCTGACATTTTTTGGCCACTGAATTTACCTTGAACGGTCACTTTTTTATTTCACAAAGTGGCAGATATATAAATAAGGAGAACATTTAATTTGATGGAACATAAATCGCAGTCTCACATACAGCATCATTTTAAACAAAAATTTTCAAAGGAATATACTTTAAAAGTAATTACGAACACGAGTGCACATTTTTGCACGAATAGAAATTACATTACATGCTGCAAAATACTGTAGAATTGTAAGTTTAAAAGAATCTGCAGTCCAGTTCTAATCGTTGTAGCTGTGCAGAAGATTGATCTTTTCTAGAAGAAATAGGGAATGAGCGAATTAGAGAGGGTGTTTTCGGCGATATGAAACGATGTGAACGGTAGCATCCCGGCACGCGACCCGCAATCGAAACGGTTCTTTCGTGTCCTCTCCTCGTCCTTCTTCCTCGCAACGATTCTCGTTCCCGGCGATGCCTCGGGTTTCGTAAGAGAACGTCGAGCGAGTTGGCCGGCGTGATCGTTATGTCTGCGGCCGGTTCGCACCCGTTGACAAATTTGACAAGACACGCAATCGATCGCTCTTAACCGGCGCTAATCGATACAGCGATCGGTTCATTAGGCGGATCAGGCTCGTTTCTCCCTGCGGCCGGGATCGAGCGCAACAGATATTGGCTTTTCGATCACGTCGGCTCTCACGGAAATCTCCCGGCTACGCTCCGCGCCGCTCCGAGCCACCGACGTTCGCGGGCTTCCTTCTTCGCCGATCTCGCGCCTCGATCGATCCCCCTCGGTTCGCGATTCGTCCGCGCTCACGGTAGCCGTTTTCCGGCTATCTTCGATCTCGAAACAAGGTCGCATCGTCGTTCGAGCGACCGCAGAAAAAGCATCGGCGCGATTGGGGCTCGATTACTCGATCAGGCGAAAGCTCGTCGTTCTTTCGGCGATTTCACCGCTCGTCTTACTTTTCTATCCGCGAGATTCAACAAATAATAAATACTGCTCGTTGAAATGGGGATATCCCAATGCATGAAGTCCACTATATGTTAACACAAAACATAGTTACTTTTCCATTAACGCTTAAAAGTAAAGTATATTAACGTAGTGGAAACAATTTAGAATGATTTATTTTCATCTAAAATGAACATAAATTAAGCTTGTCTCATATTTGTAACATTTTTAACAATCTCGAAACATTAGCATCAACTAGATAGTTCTTCCTCTCTCGATCCCATCATCATCTAAATTACTTCAATAAGTAATTATTGTGAAATGTTCCCACAGCAACATCGTAGCCTCATCCATCTATTTTATGGCCGCGTACCTCCTAAAAAGGACTTCATTAAACAAAGAATATTTATAGCCGTAAAATGATGCAAATTTGAACTTCGACTAACAAAGCGATTGGTTCGATCTTCAGTCAATAAACCGAGCAACGATCTCCTCGCCTCAGGAATCTAACAGCACCCCGGACTCTCTCTCTCTCTAAATCAGACTATCGCACCTGGCCTTGAAATCGCTCTAGCGATTAGCCGAACGAGCGTATCCGGCAGAGAAGGTGGCAATCTCGCCGAAAAATTCGCGTCGGGAGCGTAACGTCGTAATAAGCCGTTCCATTTCCTCCCGAGTAAAACTAAGTGCCAGGTTGTAGTATCGGGAGCATACCGGTCAGCGCGCTTCTTCCGAAGATCGTCTGCTGGATCAGCGATTTACGATCATCGGAAGGTGCTAAGAGCGACGTAGCAGTCCCGGTCGGCTTGAAACGTGATCCTCGCGACGTCCTCCCCTTTCCGCTCGCGTGCGTTCCCCGGTGCACACACATCGAAATGCGCCAAAAGGAAGATCCAGCGAGCAGCACTCGGCGCGGCCCAATTACTTTAAATTGAGTTATAACCGGATCAAATTGCCGATAATTGGCGACTGCATAGGTTTAATAAGGTGCCACCCCCTCCCCGTCTCCTCCCACGTATTCTCCTCGTGGCTGCTCTTCATCATCTCGGCACTCTATCGCCTCTCGGCCGTGGCTCGTATGAAGTTATTCCGCAAAGTGGAGGATCGAGCTCAGAGACAGAGAGAGAGAGAGAGAGAGAGAGAGAGAAAAGATAGAGACTAGTGGAGGCAAGAAAAGGGAAACGAAGGAGCTAACGAGAGAAAAAGAGGGATTCCGTCGTCCATAGAGAGCAGCCTTATCCTTCAACAATACAAATTGCTGATTATGCGCCCGGCTTTTACGTGCCTTCTAATTGGGCCGCCTCAGCTCTTGGGAAAGATCGACCGATCGCACGATCGGCCCTCGTTAACCCCTAACGCTCTCCGTGCACGCCACGGTTCCGCTCTTCGGCTCTCCTCTCGCTCTCGAAACCGAAGAGGATGGCTCGCGACGACGTCGTAGGCTGCACCCAACGTGTGCTCTCTCGCTCCTCTCCTCTCCTCTCCACGTCTGTTCTCGTTCGGTTTCCAGCCAGCTGGACGCGTATATGGGCATGCAGGAAGTCGTACCACGCGTTGGACCAGTTCCGAGTGTCGTCCCTTTTGACTATCGAAATCTGGATCGAGGGCCGAGCGTCTCGTCGCCGCGCCGATTCCGCCGGCGTCGATCGCTCTTTATGGGACGCGTTCCCGAGCGGGAACACCGCGCTTTCACCGCGGATTTTATCCGCCCGATGCGACCGTTGCGACCGTGCTCGATGCTCCAGCTCCACACCATCCTGCGGGACACTCGTATCTCGAACCGTATAAACGAGACGCGCGCGATTCGCTCTTGCCGGAGAGCTCGCTCGCCGAGTCCGCGCCATTAGGATAATTTTATTGGGCAATTACGGCCGGTACGGTAGTGCCGGTCTCGTTCCAACCGATTCCTGCGCTTGTATTTTGTCCAAGAATCGCTTTCGGACTCCTCGCGACTACTCGGGGATCAGTCTGGTCGCCGATAGTCATTGTTTCGTTTGTTACGGAAGCCTTTTCGTGGAGACACTGCTCCGGTGTGCACGGACCGGATTCGAAGTTCGATATATTAGACGGTTGCAGATGTTTCTGTCCGATTTGGAAATAAAACACCAGTCTAGTCATCAGCAATTTACATTCCAGTGGTTCGGCCGAAAATTGGTCAGTGTTTAGATACATGCCGCCGTGTGTCGTGCGCCGTTTAGCAGATTCCAGTAACGCTGAAATGTTGATTTCGTGGTGGTGAGGGTAAACACTGGATTGAAAAGTAGACTGTCCGTCCAGTCGTTTTCACGATCTGCGAGCTGCATTCTTCCTAAAAAAAACAAAGGCCCGTTTTGAATATTAACACGAGATCCGTCGATCCTCTAGCGACTCGCGAACGCTTCAACTCACCGGGCCATCGATACATCGCGTGATCGGATGCTATCAGGCCTCTCATTTTACTTTTTCGGGCGTCGACTCGCTACAGGATGCTGTCGCGTAAACATTTCAGAGCGTCCGAGGCTATCCTTCGAATCGCAGGTGGCTGGCGCACTTTATGAATTAATAATCGCGCGAAGACGCGGCTCATTACTCACCGGTCTAGCAGCCGGTGGTTACGCGTGTACGCGTACGGTGTAATCAATTAAAGCTCATTACGGTTGTCCTTCTCTCTCTCCTCGTGGTCGTTAATTCGCTCGACCTGACGACAGGAAGGGGAGGGAGAAGGTGGAGAAAAAATGGGGGATAGACAGGAGGCTGTCTGTCTTCTACGAGGTGACTTCTTATTCGATCCGCGTAGGATAGTAAGTAAGTAGTCGATCAATGGCTCTGCGTGTCCGCGTTCGGGGCCCAAGCTGGGTCCCGATAGTCTCCCAGGTCCCCGGAGAGCTGTTGACGTCGAGCACTCGGTGCGCTATGTTCGCCGGTGCTCGTATTTTATACAGCGCGCGTTTCTCCTTTCGCAGACGATCTTCTCCAGTGCGCGAAAGAGAAAAGGCATCCCGATCGGTATTGGCCAAGATATCTCGTTTGCCAGTCTCCTGGTGGTTCTCAGAGGACTTCCGGAAGTCGTTGATCGGCATGCCAACAATGCCGTGAGCCGGCTGCCCTGTGCAGTTTTTGTTTTGTGCAAATGCACCTATCAACGTCGGCGCGCAGCCTCGTTTAGCTAATGCAAGGTCATCTCTCCCGGTTTTAAAGCTTCTAGCATAATTTCGCCTTGAAACCTGCCTGCCAATGATAATTTTACGATAGGTCTGCCGAGGGTTAATTGGTTTACACGCTCGGCGCTCTAAGCGGTTTTTGGCGAACTCCGTCGCGTCGGCGAACAACTTCCGGATGCGGAGTGAAAGTTCCACGACGACGGCTCCAGCTGTTCGACTGATTCAGACGCATGCAAATGAATTATTAATTGAGATAACGTTTACCTTAATTACACGAACCTGTAGATTTTATTATACACCTGTTTTGCACGTGTTCCGTTTTACGGTTCAAAAAGTAACATTGAAATCCCTGTGATATGAGAAAGGATAATCATCGAATAGCGTATTAAACGCGAGATATTGCCATCGAACTGTTTCCGATTCTGATTCAAACGATGCATAAATGATCCAACGCGTCAGAATAGATTAACAGTGGAATCAATTAATTTTACGTAAGGATGAATTATACCCGTCATTATGAAACTGATCTAAGTTATATGTTTCTTGTTTCGAGATATTTAAAGGAAAAGGATATTAACACTAAATGGATTCCATATGACAAGAGTTGCAAACCTTTTACACACCATGCGTCAATTTTGTTCACATACGAGTTCATATGCGCCATACAATTCTACCATTTTTTTCTACCTTCTTACACACATTGTCGGGGTTGGAAAATACTTCGCTTAAAATTTCGACTTAGACCTTCATACTTTCATAATTATATGAAATGAGTACAAAACACATTAACAACCCTATGCGTGTGAGAATAAAAAATGGTTTCAGAACGTGTACAACCATTCACAAAATTAAAATCGTTTGATGTGAAATCTGGGAATCATTGGATTCAGATCTGCGGATCGAAGAGGTACGGGGCTCGATCGCTGTACGACCGGGAAGGAATCACGAAGGAGCTCTCGTCGAAGGAGGTCCGCTCGATCGAGATCGCTCCAGTTTCTCCCGCAGAGCGGATCAAGCGGCCGACGTCGATCTCTCGAACCCTAACTGGTAACCCCGGGCCCGGCGATATTTCACTCGGCGAGAGGCCGAGGGAACGCTTACCGGGCAAAATCGCGTCCTGCGTACGAGCTAGACTATACCAGTGTATACGAGTATCGTACTCCAGCGTTGCCCAACTCATGCATAGAGTCATGACGAGTCTAAGCGATTGCTTATTGCTCGGGTGGTGCAACCAGTCGCCGCGGACTGACGCATTGGTCCAAGTCTCGCCCGTTTGTTATCCTGGATAGCCTGTGTAACCGTGTACACACGATACCAAGGAGTCGGTACGTGAGCCTCCGCGAGTGTAGCTCTCTTTTCCGCTCGGCGAATGCGATCCGCGTTCGGTCCATGTACGTGCGCGTACTCCGCGGACTCGCTTAAGGGCATCTTTACACCGGCTACAATCCTCCGTAACGACCGGCCGACAGGAAAGGGATGATTTTAATGAAGCGACCCGCCGGAGAGAATTATAACTCACTGTCGCCATAGTGGGAGGCTGCAATGAGAATCGTTGGCGTTAGAACCTTAATTTTATTTAATTAATTCTTTCCGTTAACTTAGATCCAATAAAGGAATGAATGTTGACCTCAAATAAATCGGTTCAAAACAGTGTAAAAAAATTGTTACATGCAAATCCGCATAGATGTATCTACGTAAGGTTAAATATCTTCTGTACAAATGTAATCATACCAGCGAGCTTCATATCATGAGCCTTCAGTCATGAGAAAAACAATAATGATGATTTATTTCAACAAAGGGAAATTGACATCTTCTTTCAGGATAATTTCTTCAGGAGGTAAACAAGGAAATCAAACAAGCTATTATCCCACTTTTAACCATTTTTCTACGTGTATGTATTTGTGTTATTGCTTATAGTAGATTGCTATAAGAGAAATTACGAGGCAATATTTTTGTATTTTGTAAGTTTCTTATAAGAGCTGTATTTGAATTATATTAATTCAACACATCCGAATTTTTTGAATGTCAGGATATTTCTAATTGTAAGTGAATTGCAAGGAATAAGAATCATGAATTAACGTATTCTTATACCTTCAAAGCCTAAATCAATTCCGTAGATTACATCCCGCCAAGAACCACAACAGCGCTGCAATTTCAACCTCACATCAAACCTGCTAAAACCCTCAATTTCGTAAACAAACTACAACTTCCTGTCAGTTTCCATAGCACAGCTCACAAAAACTTAGCACAATGTCTCCCTTCAGCGAAGAGCGTAGCAAGATTCAAATCTCTTAGCAGATTCATATTAATTAAACGTTACTTCACGAACCACCGTGTTAATTGTGCCAACATGAACATTCATGGCCTGGCTAGGCCAGATAACAGATCAAGCTTAGACTCTCGAACACAGGCAGATGTACGGCAGCGCAACCCTAGATCGTAGCAGTGTAAACGTACCGTAATAGGATCACGGACCGTCGACAAATCGATCTATGCCGTTCGTAGCATCGATTTTTCAGGGTGTACCAGTTTTTTCCGAGCGATACCTACCGCGCGCGAAACGGGGCCCCACGTCCCGTATACATTACGCGCGAAATGAATGATTCGATATATGGGCCGTGATATGGTGAATGATGAGCCGTAATGAAACCCGGGTACCGATATGAGAGTTTCGTGTCAGACGGCGGTGGCCGATCGTTGATCGCGATTCACACGGGAATCCGACGACGAGACCCGGCTACTCCGGTCTCTCGCGGAGCTTACGTAAAGTTATTAGCCCGCCGCGAATAATACCACGCGTGATTAGCATCGATAATCGACGGGAAGACATGGACCCAGCACGGAGAACAGGCACGGGACGTGCATCGTTCCCGCATGATCCGGACGTGGAAAGAACGATCGACTTGCCAAGGTTAACCGCGTGGGATGATCGGATACCAGATTTATGGAGCTTATCGATTTTACGACGTTCTCGCGCTTCCTGTTGCCATTAATGCCGGCTGCCGGGCACCTTTCATCGTGTGCGGGATTGTGTTGGCATCTCTGATGCGTTCTCGACTGTAAAGTAAATGGACCCTCTGAGATCTGATTGGGACTTGAAAGGGCGTAAAGTTGAGCGATAATCTTCTTTTACGGGCAGCGTTGCTTTTTCTGGTTTATCATTATATTTTCGTATGGATGTGCTCATTTTCATGTAGCTATAATCTTGTTACTACCAGAATGTTAACATCATTCTATTTGGTCAAGCTTTTGGATGAGCATCGATCCCATTTTATTCGATTTAACCATCAGTTTTTTATTTTATTGGACGAATATTTACTTAATCCTTAACAGAGTATACTTACCAACAGTTCTTCGGATCTCCTCTTCGCAAGATGTCGATGCTGGATGCATAAGGAGGGGTATGATAATAATAGACAATGCAGAGTAGATTAAACAAAAATATTTAATTCCGCGTTATGTGTAGGTACTGGCCGCTCGGGTTCACCGCTTATATGCTATTATGTACAAAATGGAAAGGAAAGAAGCTCCGTCGATAAAACAGTATGGAGAGAAAAAAGAGAGAAAACAAATATACATTCGCCTGTCACGCCAGCCGAGAGGTCGTACACCAAGCGGAAGTACAGAAGCAGCATTCTGATTCGCAGGCGAAGTCCTGCCCCCTCGCCCCTCGCGAATTTACTAGATGCACGGTCGTTCTCGACGTCGAACTGACGTCACTCCTCCCGTACGTTTTATTTACTGGCCTCTATCGTCGGCGACGGAGTCACGGACACGCGAGGAACGCCGTTTCCGCGTTTCGACACGCACGTCTCGCCTCGCAGAATGGATATACAGTACAGCCTCGCTCGTTGAACGAAATGGGACGGAAAATACGTGCAAAGATGCAGGTTGAGCAACGAAAGGTGGTAGCCAATCGCGCGATCTGATTTTTCCACTTTTCCACTCCCTATACTACACGAGATATTTGGCCAACACAAACCCCACCACGAATTCTAGAACTTGGTGCGAATCGCTAGGTTGCAACGAGCGAGGTTCTACTGCAGTACAGTAGTGCTCGGTTAAATTTACACGAGTGAGCTTCGCTCTTTCCCCACAATTCACTTCTCAGTGCTTTGAGCTCAGCGAAGCTGTCATGGTAGTATGGAATTTAATCGGATGTACGAATTTAACGGAACATTACTGTAGGAGAAGATCACGCTAGCCGAGCGATCGCGCGGCGATCTAGCTAGCGATCTGTCCTAAAACGGGCTGGCATTCTACGTACATATACATAAAGAATATTTCTATAAATATATTATGTTAAGGCACTCCACTACTGGCCGGTATATCCGCGACTCTCCCGGGTTTCTTTAAACAGCACTCGCATGCTCGCGTATTTGTCAGTTGTCCGTGCGTATATAGAGGCGGCACGACTTGGGACGGAAAAACCTCTACATGTCAGAATTAAGGAGTTAAGTGAAATCAACGATTAAATCGACTGTCTCGCTCGCTTTCTAGCCGTTGCCGTAATAAATTAATCTCGACTCTTCGATCGATTCGACGCACACCTATGTACAGATTTGAACACATTCTCGCAGTTCGACGCTCCGGAACGTTGATCCACTGTGGAGTGGATACTTCGACCCTGCGTCGTAGTCAGTCCCATCGGTCTCCCATTTTCTTGGAGAGACCCGTTTCCATCGATTCTCTCGAAGCCGTCATCAGTCCAACCGTGATCCTCCTTGAACGAGGATTCATCCGCACCGGATGGTGCATCAGAATTCGGGACCAGCCCGTCTTGGGCCTGCAAGGACACCCGGAGCTTCACAACGACAGAGGTAGCTCCGTCGGCCTCTTCACTCCCAAGGTCAGGTCCAATGGTTTGCTCTTGGTGGTCGCCTCCTCCTTCGCCGGGCTCTCGCGTTCGCAGACATTGTCGATCGACCTGTTGTCCTCCTCGGACGACTGACTGGGTCTCGGGGAACTTCTGCTAGACCGGACGCTGAGATCGATCGGTTCGTCTTGCTCGACAGCTAGGCCGCCTGGACTGGGGCTAACTAACAGCAGATCACCGCCTCTAGGCGAGTGTTGCGATGCCGCTGGGGTTACTAAGCCAGGTGGTGGATAAACCAAGCCTAGAGTATGATGAGGATGATACCCTGTCGTCAGGGTAACGGTGGCATTGATTTTCCTGGGCGGAAAGTCTTTCTCAGAGAGGGTCGGGGACGCTGCACTAGCTTTGAAGTAACTCAGCGCTGAATTGCTCCTGGATTCGGTGTCCTGTCCATCACCGCCGTCGACCGACGACGCTCCACTATCGCTAGGGGTGTCCGCCGCCCTCTTGTACGTTGGGAGGAAGGGTCTGAAGACGTCCGAAGGACTGGACGGCACACACGCGTCCTTTTGAGCAAAGTTCATGGGGAACATTGGCGAGGTTGGGTGTTGCTGCTGTTTGTAGAAAGGTGGAGGAGTGGTGTCCCTTGGAGGTGTTGTAGGGGGTTGTTGGGGATTGCTGCCGATCCTCTCGCGCTCCTTCTGCCACGCTAGAAGACGTAATTGGTTTTGCAGGGCGACGTCGCCCGGGTGCGGTGATTTGTTGTTCCGTTCGCGCTCTTGCTTCAGCATCGCCACATGTAGAAGGTGCGATTGGAGGGCTATGTCCTCCTGACTAGGTGAAGCACGATCCTTTTCGTTCTTGTATACGCCGCTACCCTGCTGTCCTTGAGCTTGAGGCAGGAAACCAGGTATGAATCCTGGACCGAACGGCGATCCAGCGCCAGGTGTCACACTCATGTTCTGACTCCCGTTGGTCTGCTCCTGCAGGAGGCAATGGATTTTGAACCAATTCGACCTGCGACCATATCGCGATCCGCTCTTGGACATCCCGACGAACAGGCACTTGCGCAGGCGACACGCTTTGCACGCGGTGCGGTTCTTCTTGTTGATCACACATACTCCGCCGTTCTTGCATTCCGAGATGCTGCTGAGGTTGTTGTAGGTCCGCCCAAAGAATGACTGTAATCAGAAGAGAGACAGGATTGGTGACCACTGCTAGTGTGTAGATAGATAATACATAGAATCGTACTTATCTAACTGCAGATGTCGTAAACGTACGCGAATCTCCTTCGACGTTCTCGCGGGTGGTATTTCTATCGAGACAGACGAACGACGTTTGTTTATTGAGCATAAAATTCATAGCGACTTTTTCGAACCACGGCGAGCGCGATCGAAGAAAATTCTTATTGCCGATGGTTGAATCGTTTAGACAGCGATTTACCGCCTTGCTAATCATGTTTTTCATAGCCCGCCTCTTATCATTCGACGCATAGCGAATGATTTCTTCTACTCGCCACTAATAGACTAGCCGGGCATGCTTCTGGGAAGCCAGGCGCCGTTTATGACCTCCAATCGCGCTGCGTTCATTAATGGCTACCGGTGCTGGGTAACGAGACTGCTGTTCCGTGATTATGATAATATCATCTTCGTTTTAGTTAATTACCGGCTGCGCCGGGAAAACCTCTCGTTTCCCGCGAGAGATTTCACACTCGAGGAACCGTGTGCTGTGGTCTGTCACGAATCTATTGCTCTTGTATTCCAGTATATAAAATGTTTGTCTTTCAATATTGTTATATTTACGACAGGAGAGCAAAGAGCTCGTTCGATTAAGCCTGCCGATTCCCAAATCGTTTTCCTAAAACGGTAAAAAATCCTCGCTAGAAGCAGAGCTCTACCGATGACAATACATTCTCCTCCGGAGATCAACGGCGTGGTGAGTTATTGCCACAAATTTTTGCCACGGTTTCTGCGAAAGGCAAGTCATCCCGGTAACTTCCTTACGGGGACAGCGAGTGGAAGCAAATAGCGAATCGCGCGGCACAGAATCCGCCGTTCTTTTCGTCGAGGACTCTGTCGGCTATATAAGGTATCACGAAACTAATGGTAGAAGCCAGCGGCCAGGAACTAGATCGAAATGAACAATCAAATTTTACCACGGGAGACTTCGTAATCTTGAAAGATCTAATAATCAAGTTATGTTTCATGGAACAGATTTTATTAAACACCGTGTATATCTAGGGCGAAGGATCGCCCGTTCAATATAAAGGGCCGACCGCGCGCGGACCGCGTTTTCTACTGCGATTAAACGTCAGAGGTTAATGTTACGCACGTCACGAGAATTAGCATGTCTAGAAGAAAAGGCAACGACGAAGGGGTGGCAGGGTAGTGCATGAGATTGAGCACACGGCCGCTCGTAAAGTTAGACGCCTGTCTGCCGACAATAAAACCGCCTCGAAACCGACAAGCATCGAGTTCTAATTTACGACGATACTCTCCCGCGTCTTGGGAACCATTTTATTCTTTCGAGGATGCTCATACCGGCGATCAACTTCTTTCATCGCGGCCTGGGAGCATATAAAGTATCGCGTACGTTCGTCAGCTTCTTTTTAAGTTACTTTGTCGAGCGCACCTTCTCCGAACTGTGTTTATCAAATGTTCCACGTTAGTGCTGTTACGTTAAACCTCGTTTCCTTTTCCTGAATCTGTCCAGAATAAATTTGAATATGATTGAAAAATTAACGCATCTTTCGGTATTATGTACCGGAATGTAAGCGGAATTCTAAAATTGATTTACAACCGAAGATATTCAATGTTGAAAGTAGACTGCGAGTTTTATGCATTTATAGGAAAATTATATAGACACAGTTTAAGATTATGAAAAGATTGAAAGTTGTTGAGTTACAAGTAAAACATACTTCGGTTAATTAATTCTCGGTCTGTAAGATTTCAAATAAAGTCGATATGAATCTAAGTAGAATTTAAATGCACTTCAGCATAAGCGATGTCGATCGATATTATCAAGCGCATCGAATGCAGAGTCTATAAAACACGAAACCCACGAGTCATTCTCCGTGCGTCCATATTTCATCGCACACCGGAAACGCTCGGATTCTGGATTTCACCTGACGCATCCGTGTGGGTGGCGCGATAACGGTCCGCATCATCCAAAGAATGACTAAAGGTATATCTCAAATGAGAGAGGCAAATCATCCGAGGCGAATTCGAAAAAATGATCGATCAATCACATCGCGTAGCCGTCAGAATAATTAATCACGTAGGTGCTTAACGTAGAGAATATTTTCAGTAATGATAATCAAAGGATGTCCCACACCGTATGTTAATAACTGTTCTTCCAGAGCTACTTATACATATGTGGTTTTATTCTACCGCAAGGCAGACATCGCACTTAAAACGCGAAAGAAGCGAGTACGTAACACAAGGAAGATTTTGATTGTTGGTCAGTATGCAAATAATTACGCGGTGATTCGAATTGGCTAATGCGCAGGGCAGTCGTGAGAAACTGGCTCGTTGCTCGGCAATTATTAGAATGGCCGGACGGTCCGCGGGGATACACTTGTTTATTAGCGGTGCGAGTCTCGGTGAAACGGGGAGCTTGTACGTGGAGATTCAAGTCAGCTAGGGCGCACGGTGGCGTTGATTAATCGATGTCACGGGTACCTGAGAAAGAGCGCCGGAAGGTTGACAAACTGGTAATGATCGCGAGATGCGAGCTCGGATCGCTGGACCAGCACAGCGGCGGCGGTGATAATCTCCAGGCAACGATCTTAGATCTGCGCGCTCGGTCGGACGCGTTGGAAATGGCTCCCGTACGCCAGATGATCCTTGGCTGTCACCGCGACTGTGTGAAAGAGGTCACGGTGCCGTCTATGCGCACGCGAAAACCGGCACGGCCTCGGGACCCGATCGCTTCCGCCTACGAAACGCTCATTGTCCGCGCTGCAATATGATCTAGTGTACACGCGTGTCGGCTTATAGCATCGGCGGCGGTCCGGCTGCAAGAGCGGGACTTTCGCGGTGTACGGAATATTATATAGGCTCGCTCGTGTGTTTGTTACAGTACGTATACTTGTGCAGTCTGTCGGGGATGGAGGGAAGCAGAGGCGGACAGCGTGAGTCCAAGAGCGTTCCGTTAGAAAGCGTTTTCTTTGCGATCGGAATCGCCGCGATGGTTTAAATCCTACCGATACCCGGTTTCTGGTTTTATGGAGAAACTCTGCTATGGGACTCGTGAGCGGCCCAGCTAGATTGATTATTTTGATTAATGCTTCAATGGGAGATCCCGAGACGCCGATAGTTCCTGCCGGAGCTGCACGCTCCCGCGGAAAATGCGGAGTTTTATGTGCCCAGCTATTGAACTATGAACCTGAATTTCACTCGAACCCGTTCCGAGCCGATGTGCATCAATGGGAGTCAAAATCAGAACCAGGTTTAATTGTGCTCCAAGGAAATGTTAATACCATGATGAATTCATTGCGGAGATTTGGAGACTTTCGACCAGTTCAATGCGTGGCGAGAGGTATCGTTTAGAGATTTTAGTCCATGGTAAGAACTATGTTTCGGAGATTTCAATGCGTGGAAAAACATGTTTCTCGAAGACTCCAATACGTAAGGTGTGTCCTTTGAAGATTTCAATGCATGGCAAGAGATGACTTTCGGAGACTTCAACGCGTGCTAAGAACTATCTTTCGGAGATAGATATCTTTCAGACTTCAATGTACGGTGAAAGGTATCTTGTAGAGACTTGAATGCATGGTAAAAGCAATTTTTCGGAAACTTCAATGCGTGGCAAGCGACATTCTTTGGAGACTTTAATGCACGGTAAGAGCTATCTTTCACTGAATTCAAAGCGTGATAGAAGCTATCTTTCAATGATTTCTATGCCTGACAATGTTGATTATCGGCAAGAGCTATCTTTCAGTGATTTCAATGCGTGGTGAGTATCATCGTTATACACTTTTAATATGCACCATTTGTCAATAATTACTCAATATCAACTCACACTTTTGCCAAAACGATACTGCTTCTATTAATTTCTTTTAAATCGAAATCAAATTCTATGTTGTCAATATACAATCATTCTTCTAAGAAATTATGAATAACAATAAAGTTCTAATCACTGTAAACGTAAACTAAATCGTAATACAAGGGGCTAGGATAGTGTTATCAAATTGGTTGGGAAAGATATTCTTTATGAAGTGAAACGCGCCGACGGAACGTGAAGCTGCCGCGCGCACAATCGGGTTCGCGTTCGCGATTGCGTCGCGTCGCCGGAGTCGGTCAGCTGTGCGTATCTTGACCGTAGACAGAAAACAAGGTGGACAACGGGATTCGCGTGATTGCGTAAGAGCGTGCGAGCGCGTGTTCCTCGGCTTTTCAAGTTTTTGCCGGTCCTCGTCCGGTCGCGAATCACGTACCGGCAGCAACGCAGTCCACGGAATCAAACCGCCGCGCGTCGCGTCGCGAGCAGAAAATTCTCAGCGGCTGAAACGCGAGCCATTTAGGGCCGGTCGGCTGCGACAAATCCGTCATGGACGCCGGAGATTATCACAAATCAGCCGGCATGCCCGGAATCCCGGACTGATTTGCAACGCCATATAAAACGCCAGCGGGGAAATCGTTGTCCGTGATCGTGAAGCGGCAATCGCCGCGGGAAAGTTTGACAAATTGTCGACGGCGTTGTACAAGAACACATCGTGCCATAGTTAGGCCGCGCAAAAACCGCTCGTGAAAATTCATACCATATCCTTCCGACTTCGATTACCTATTTCACCATGCACCATTTCAGCGTTTTCGTTTCAGATTTCATAGTTCTATCGGCTTTGTTGGCTCGAGAATCTTACTTGCTATCTGACCTTGTGTTCTATTGTGATCACTATACCGCGGGTCTTTATACAAAATAGAAATGGTCTGCATCAATTGTATAGGGTTAAAATACGGATGATGTATGTGTGTATTGTATGTATGCGTGTTAATAGGCAGCCCTATATATGACTGAATTCGTAATAACAAAGAATCGTAATTAACAGTAGAGTTACGATCGCCAACGAATCGCAAAAAGAAGATCAGATCGAAACGAGCAACCGCGACAAACACGTCTGTCAACGATTGGTTATTCGTGCGTTCTTAATACAAATAAATACGACTTCTGTTTACAACGGCTCGGCTTTTCCTTACAAATATGATATTGTGTTAAATTCTAATTGTGTTAAAAATTATTAAGACAGATAAAGGAATTTTCTTGCAACTAACTTCTACACGATTGTCAGCTACTTCTCGAATCAAATTACTGTAACATCAGATCGTCTTTACAGATACATTTCCAAGAGTACATTCAGACTATTTTCCTTATTACTTGGTTCTACGTAACTGTGAGCTATTTCTCGAATCAAATTACTGTAACATCAGATCGTATTAATAGACATAATATCTTCTTGGAACATCAAGACAAATCGAACTACCGTTCGCATCTAATTAAGCAAGCGAGACCGCAAAATGTCGTCATTCGCAGCGTGTTAATTCGCGATGAAATAACATCCAGCAAAAACGGATGAAAATCGGCTGTGGATCGTTGTATTTTGCTCGTGAAGTGAGAGAAGAGAATCGGAAAGGGTGTTCGAGGAATTGATTAATTTCGCGCGGATAGGGTCACAACGCCGAACACGGTCATTTCTTCGACCCGGCGTCGGGAATGCGATTGGCACGGCATTTGCTAAGCTCGCGCGCGTTGCGGGAACAATTTCCTCGTGGAAAGAGCGAGCGGAGAGACAGAGAGAGAAGGGGCGAGGGGGTGGGAGAGAGGGAGAGTTGAAAAAACCCGAGCTCGCCGATAGTTTCCCGCACGTGACAGGAATTCGAGGTGCGGGCAATCGACGCTGTCTCAAGCGAGCTGAAACGGATTGTAAATGGTCAACGCGATCGTTGGGCGCGGGTCGGCGCACGCTTCGTTCCGGGAAAACGTGAACTGCGAACGTCGCTCGTCGAGGAGCACGAGCAAATTTTCGTCAGCTCCGCGATTCGACGATTCCGCGAATTCGCGCAAGACCTTTGTCCGCGCGACACCGGCTAAATGCTCCGGCAAACACGAGTTTCGCGGCCGACAGACGCGGATGACGTTGCGAGTTAACGCGATTAGAGGGGATAACCGCCTCGAGGTTGAAATAATTTTCACTCGTGACAATCGCGAAACCCGCGGATGCGCTCCCGCCGAACAATAGGAGCCGCGTGCGCGAACACGCCTCGCGATTACGTAAAACGGAAAACGAGCCGATCGGATGCCGGTCTGTCCGCTTCTAATCGAGGATCACGATCGCGCAGCCCGCGTGAAAATTGGGGGAAACTCCGCGAACTCGAGATTCCTCGAAGTGAATCAGAATTTGATCCTTCCTCGTTTCCTCTTTAATCACGACAACAAGTGGAGTAGTTGTTGAGAAGGATTTAAATGAAACCACAATCGGTTCTATTTCATTGAAATGGGATCATAATTGAAGTGAGGAATCTTTCACTGCGTCTTCAGAGATGCATTTTGCAGCAAAAATGAATTGGCGTGTTTCTAGTTGAGATAGCTGATTGAATCAGGATGAAGGAATAATTAGCTCAAAGTCAGCTGCGCGGCGCGCAACAGACGGGTTTGACACACAATGTTGCTCTCTCGAGACCGTACCGCGGGCTTCTACAGTCTAGCTGGACAGGTCATTTCACATTCCCACGTCCTTAATATAGATTCTTGATACGCGAGCGAGTAAGAGGCGCGCGGAACAAGGACGCGAAAGGTAAATGAAAAGGACGAGGATACGAGGAAGACCGTTCCGAGAGGTAGAAGGAGGCCACAGGCGAGAATAAACGAAAACGGATGGATAAAGGCTGCGGGACTAGAAGGAGAGAGAGTAAGAGAGAGACGTGGTTACGTGGGTGCGACAGCGAGGGCACTGGTCTCACAGGTGTCTCAGCTGATTGTGTAGAAACAGCATGGAACTGGGGAACGTGTTTTGTTCGCTATTTTTGAAGGGACAATACGAGTGAAAAATTGTACTTCCTCCTAATGAAAGAGGTAATATATTAATAGCATTGAAGACATTCGTAAAGAATCCATCGCGGATTCGATACTTCCGAGTTTGAAGAGGACGAGACTGGTACAAAGAGACAATGCAGGAATATAGAACGTTTTTACGTAAGTATTCTTTAAAGACGGGCAACTAGTGCCACTTAGATACAAGCTTTTAATTCGAACATTTTTTTTTCAGAAGTCAACAGTAATGTATGCAAACGATACAGAAATATAGAGTGTTTTTATGCAACATTTTTTAACGATAGGCAATTAGCGCCACAAATTAGATACAAGTTGAGATAAATAACTGGTTTAGAATCATCAATTTTGAAATGGAAAAATTGAAATGTTAGCCGGGAGTTAATAGTCTAGCGCTGGCGATTTCAATGGCTGGAAGTAGTATCGCCCCGGAGATTTCAACGCGTGGCAGTAGTATCATTACTCACAGCCAAGGCACCAGTGCTTAAATTCATTTTACCAGGCAATATACTTAACACTAAAAGCGCCCTGTATCCTGCAACTGTTTCAGGCTATAAACGAGTACACTAGCGTCACGATTACAGTGCAGGTTCACAAACCGGAATATACAGGGTGCTCGCGATTTTTTCCAGAAAACAATCATACTCGGAGAGTAATACAAATGTATCTAACAACGACAAACTGATTTTATCGATGGTCATACATTTGTTGTAAATGTCCCATCTTGATGAATATATTATAATTTCGTCAATAAACATTTTCCTCCTGTGTTCTACTCTTGTGATTTCAAAGATCTCGATCAGCTATGAATGTACGAAGATCGTAACTCTAATCACTAGACTGCGGATGTTTATGCAATTTCCTATTAGTACAATTCACAAGTGCGCTACACCAAAGGAGAATTAAAAACTTTATTTTAGATAACAATCTTGAGAAGCATGATAAAATCGCGTTCCTGACGGTGATTTATTTTTTAATCTATTAACTAGCCACGGGTAAGTAAAATGCAAATTCTGCTCGTAGATCACCGATCAAAATTCGCTGGGAAAGCCCAGAATGCAACGTGTGTGGTGCAGTTGTTGCACCGGGGATCGGAGAACCGGTCGCGGATGCGTCAACCGACGTTGCCCACCAATTTCCCGGACGGTGGTCCGCGAAGCGCGTGACTAGGACGCGCGTCGGCGCGTCATGACCCTGATACGCGCACGATTCAGGCTCGCCGATGTTCGCGGAACGCGCGTCATCATCCTCGTTCCAGCGAATCCGCTAGCTGGCTGGCTGACTCGCTACCTCGCTCGCGTTTCCTTCTTCCCGTGACTTTCCCATCGGGGATGACTCGGCGATGCTCGGAGATCTGAATTCCGTGTCCTGGCACAACGTGGTACCAGCTGCTCCGCTCGGCGGTAATAATTGGTCACGCCGGTTTTCGTGACGTCTTGCCGGGAAATCATTTTCCCCATGTGCGCTGCCATGCCGTCGTGCGACCAGCACCGCTCTGCGCGCCGATTGACGCGTGATGGGAGGACGGACGAGTGTGAATCGTTAACGAGCCGTTCCACGTAATGACTTATCTAGATCTGCCCGGCTATTTCTAGACTGTCGCTGGCGGCCACCGCGCGAGACCAGCACGTTCCAGTCTCGCGATTTTACTCCGCTTTTCGCGATCCCGTGGCGCCGCGCATGACTGGCCACAAGGTATGATCGATATTCACCCGATTCACTGCGAACGCCGAAGGCAGTTCCTTTTTCCGCGTATACCTTTTCCTTCGGATATCGAGACCGAGAGTGGCGGTTGTTCGGCCTCTACCCGGGGTCACTACCCTTTCGAAATGGAAAGTGCACCGGTGGAAAGATGATTTCTGCGATCCGTTCGCCGCGAACGGAGAACATTTGGCCGCGATCCAAGGGAACTCTGCTGAAACGGGATCGCTGAAAACCGACGCGGTGACGTCACTGCGATGCGGAGACCTTGGCTGATGCGCGGTCTGCATGCCGAACAAGAGAATCGAGCCACTCTCGTTTTCGTTTCGGATTTTTAACCGTGCTACATGTGCTGCCTTTGTAGATCGTGCCTCTCGTTCGATTCCCTGCATATCGGATCGATGTAATCAGGATAACTTTCCGAACTTAATTGTCGACGATGCGACTGACAGGCTCGCAGAGTTCACCGTGGCTAGCGTTTTATTGCCGTGTCATTCGAGTTCGCGCGGTTTAACGCACTTTTATGACGCGGGATGCTTCCATGTTCTACGTACGCCGCCGATTGAATTGCAGATCGCGGCGGGGACAGCTCCTAACTGCGGGAACAATGAACGACGGTCATTGTATGCTGATTCCACATCGCGATTTTGTAAGTTCGTTTCTCCGGCGCTACGTGCGGGGAAATGGTGTTTGATGCTCGGTGAAATCGATTTTCGTTTTCGCCCTCCATGGAAACCGCCGGACTCTGTAATTGCTCGGATCACTTAGGAAATCCAGTGAAATCAACTTTTGGAGAAATTAGCATGCTGTTTATTCGACACGATTATTGTCCTGGTGATTACAATGCTCGGTCTATAGCAGTCTCATAAAAATACTTCAGACGTTTGTACAGCCGTTGTAAATTTTGAAATGAAATTTAAAAAAGCTCCAATATAAATTTCTTCTGATGTTGTCAAACCTCCACAACAAAATTCTAGCACAAGAATTTTTGAACGTGCGAAACATTTCGAACAGCCTCTAAGCGTTTCCTCATCAAGTCCAATCAATGTCCATCTTGAACCGACCGACAACACGTAAGAAAACATGGAACTCGAGAATTGTTCTGGTGATTAACTTCGAAAAGCGTTCGAGACGGCCAGACCCGTCTTGATTTTGGCGGCTCGCACACGTTTCTACTAATGCCCTATCCAAATATTTTCGAGGAGCGGGTTCGAGCGTCGCCGTTCGAGCGTCCCGATCAGAAAGTCATCGATCTTCTCGCGGCGAGACGAGCCCGTGTTCTAGTCGGCGTGCCGCAAGCTCTAGTCCTCCGCTTGCGTCTGACTGGCGCTTTATGGTCGCGGACAAGATCGTACATCAGCGATTTTTCCGGCGGCCCGATATGGTCGCGGGGAATTTGTCTGCGCGCGAGCTATTTGCTTACATTAGTCGGTCGCGATCCGCGCCGCGGAGGAGCCGCTCAGTCTATCTCGAAGGGACACCGTACGACGAACTACGTTTCCGTGGATCCTTCCTCGGATAGCCTAGCATGCCGGGATTGATGCGCGGCTGAGGATTCACGCTCGAAGATGCGAGCTGGACGATAGACAAGTTGCACGCCCGGTGCATGCGCTGGCCGCTCGAAGTTCGGATGTAAGGAACTCCGTTCCACAGCTTTTCAGACGAAATTCCTGTTAAAAATATTTTATACGAATGTATTTCGTTTCAACATTAACCCTTTGCACTCGGATCTATTTTAACTCGAATACCGGGCATTTCTTGCGACCTAGAATATTTCCATTCTATATTTAATTTTATGTACATGAAACTGATGCAATTGACTCATACAGTACTCCATTAAATATAATCGAATTTATGAGATCCCCTTTTGGAACAACTGCTGAAAATTTTAACAGGATTCCGGTAGGTAACGTATTAAAATAAATAAAATCTATAGGAAAGTGCTGTATGGCCGGGAGCACCTTCCAAACTTTCAACCGATAGTGTACAGGTGTTCCTCGTGGAAAAGGGTACGTATCTGCGTCGGTACGTGAGAAAAGCGCGGGACAAGAGAAGAAACCATCGGATCGATCGGCGGATACCGAAGAATTATTTCTTCAGGTTGGTTATCGGGCTGCGAGAAAATGCTGCTGGTTGGACGAGGGGCCTCGGACGGAAAAGTTATGGTCGGACACGAGCGATCGTAGTGTGTGCGTGTGTATTATATCTGTATGTACGTGTGCGTTTCACTCAGCTGCTCGTCCTTTTCCCGTGGCGCGCAATCGGCCGGTCGAATCTATCCTCGCGGTGAGACCGATTCAATTGGATACAATCGGGCATCTCGGCCGATGATCACGATGCTCGAGAGTTTCACCTGTGTACCCCGTGTTTCGTGGCCTCGCGGTATTACCAAAGCCGGGAGAAGGAAACCGTTCGGACTCGTCGGAAAAGTCTGCTCTCCCCCGAAACGGACCGAGAGACATCGACACTCCAGCATCGGAGAAAGAGAGGTTGCTCTCGCCGCGAGGATCGAGGATCGAGCGTGATCGATCGCTTAGGACCGGTGATTTATTTGTTGCGTGTGCCGGGAAAATGTCTTGCCGCGTGGATGTCGCCGAGCAAAGGCCGCGCATACCATTTAGCTACCGCGAGATGGATTTAATTGCTCGATCATATTCAAACGCGGAGAAAGAGAGAGAAAAGGGAGGGAAAGAGAAAGAAAAAGAAAAAGAGAGAGAGAAGGGGATGCGACGCAGAGGGAAAATGTCGAACGATCGACGGAGAGCCGTGGTTTCGCAAGCAGTGGATAAATTGTTCGGCGACTGCCACCGATTGTTTATCGAACCGCTACCGAACCGTTGCTTAATCGAGGCGTAATCTGCGATCGGTCGCTGCCTACGTTCCCTATTATGTCCCCGGGGAAAAGAATCTCCCGCGGATCAAATTTCTTGATTGAACGGACGGACACCGGCGGAGAACAACTCCCCACCATGTCGTAAAACAAACATGAATATTATTAAAAGGATCCTCGTCGCTCGGACTCGGATAATAAATTCGCTGCTTTCACTCTTCGCCGAGCAAGATGAACGCGAAGACGACGACGACAACGACGAGCACCTGGCGGAGCGCGCTAATTTTCGAGAATCGAGAGATGGCTGCAGCCGACGATAACGTGCCGCGATACGCGAAGTACCGAGAAAACAATACCGCGTTTCCTCGTTACGCGAGAGAGGCCAGGCACGAGGCAGCGGGACCGTTCCTTCGCGACCTTACTCAATCCGAAAGATCATCCGCGATGCACGCCACCGCACCGTCCCATGCTGCTGCCTTGCCTCGCGTCTCCGCCATAGGATCTACGGATGCCTGCAAGAAGACGGGTCACGTGAATCCGATTCCCGCGTGATAATCTGTTCGACGAACGCTTTCCACGGCTGCCTCGCGTTCGATATTTCATCCCGGGCCGGCTCGCGTGACTAACTGTGGCCCCGGCCGCCTCGTTTGCGAACCAGGAACGACGACGATTGTCTCGCGGACAGACAGACAGATTTAGCAGACAACGGACCGCGCCGCCAACGTAGACACCCCGAGAGACGCGCACGCTTATTTACGAGCCTGACGAACGGCAGACACGCGCCTCGTTTCCGGTGAAAGCTGGCCAACACGAATTTTCGATCATGCCAGGACCCATTTGTCGGAGGCTCGAATTGCCTCTAAACCGCTGGGAGAAGCTGCAGAGTTCGATTCAGTCCCTGCGATCGAGGAATACTAGGTGAGCACGGTGAGAAACCTGATCTCGAGCAAGAAGCAAATGAGGGGAAAACTAATTACTGGATCGTAATCGTAGCTTGGTTAGTTACAACTTTTGAAGAGAACATTTTAATAAATATTTTACTATTAATAGGATTATATACGATTAAGAAACTCAGATGTTTCATCAAGAAAACCATAAAGTCGTACGTTGAGAAAACTGAAGAAGCGAGAGGAACTATTCGAGAGTATCCCTAATTTCCCAAAGTGTCGACAGCCAATGCAAATGCGAGCACGTGCCACGCAATCCTTGGCTAAGGTATTCAGCGACCGAAATGTTGGGCTGATTTCACGCGCAACTCATTACACGGGCGCTTGTGTTCCCAGCGAGTTGCTTCCACGTCAGTTTTCGACGTATCTCCTTTGAAAACGCGCGGCTCGTAATTCCGCATTCATAACCTCCCGCAGCCTCTTTTTCCCGAGAATTGGATGCGGTCTGGGTGATTCCAAGAGCGGTCGGTTTCGCGAGAATTCGCCGGGTTGCGTCAGGGCTCTGTATGTGTCAGGCTCTGGGTTTGCGCAAGCCCGATCGTTCTGAAAAGATCGGTCGCGGACGTGAGCTCGGACGTCGCGACGCCGCCACCATCGTCGGTTGCGACGGGGAACCACCGTCTTCTGAATGTTAAACACTTGTACTCAAGGGCGCCAACGCTGTGGCAAGAGGACATGATCGCTCCGGGCGTGAACTGGGCCATCTTGACCATCCTTTCGCTCCAGCTTTTGCCGGGTCGTCCAACGATTCTATTCTCTCTTGACACGTTGCCTGCCGGCGAATATTTTATAATTTTTAAAAGTTCACAATCTCTGTTATGAACCAACAAGTCACCTCCACTAATCTAATAATTTCCTAATTTCCACCATTAGTGGTTGTTGAGGTGAACATTTCTCAAGATTCTACGGTTGAGCCAGATCTAACACGCGGAATTAAGGGGCACTAAACGATATTAAACGCATCGCAAGTCCGATTCCAATTAGCGAAAACTAATTACAGAATAACATTCGCAGGAACTTTGACAGTCCAATATTTCCAACAGCGATCGGAGGTTCCGTTAACGGGATTCCAGGTCGTTCGCGAGGGGGCGACCGACCCTAATTCGAGAAACAGTAAATTATGCAGGCGCGTTAAATTATGTCACGGATGTTACGGTTTCGCCGGTGGATCCGTTCAGGAGAAAAGGGTGCACCTAGCTCGCGCGGACCGGAGCGGGCTGGTTCGGGCCGCGGCGTCGGGATCGATAGATCGCGATTTATTGGCTCGTAAAACGGAGCGTAAAGCGGACGTCGCGGTGCCGCGATTTGGCCCACATACGAGCAAGGTGCTTGCCGTCGCGCGTTTCCGCGCTGGGCACCCTGCCCGCTCGTAAATCGCAGCTTTATACGAGCGACGCATTGTGGTCCGCGGTTTCCTCCCCTCTGTCACGTTTTACGCTCCTTCGGGCTAGACATCGGCCAGGCTCAACCTCACCATAGCAAATGTTCCATGGGAAGCGTCGCCGAGGAATTTGTCTGCTGTTTTTATTCGACTCTCGTAACCTGCACTCTTTTCTGCTGTTGCAAAATCGAGACTGAGGTGCTCAAGACGTAAAGTGTTTCGATACTGCTATGTAGATGATTGCAGAAGTTCGTGCTCGATTTAAAATTAAATACAAGGTATGTAAGGTTAAATTTTCAAATAACAGGTTTACTAGTCAATTACATAGTCGCCTATATTTTCTATAATTGCCTCCCAACGTTTCACAAACTGGTGGATTTAATTTTAGTAAGAAGTGCGTGAAATGTCTTTAAAGCAGTCTTGAGAGTTTTTGAAATAATGCTGCACAAATTTTTACGAAATACGATATTTATTCCTTACTTTAATTCTTGCGTGTAGCTCTTGAGTACATGACGCTGTTTCGAAGTAAAAATAGATAGATTCATCGCTACGTTTAGAAGAAATAATTCTCGGCCGCAAAGGTAAATTTCTAATATGACAGTAAATACGTCCACAAAAATTCGAGTTCACAACCAGAGTTACGCTGGAAGCCTAAGAGTAATCGTTTAAAGAAAAAAGGCTGGAGCGCAACGATGCCTAAAATTTAGAACTCCGTGTAGATTCGAAGGCACGAGAAGCCGCTGGAGGATTTATTTGCGAGCGTGCGGGAAGAGCAAAGCAGGGAATGGAAGGCACGACTGAAAACCGCCGAACATTTCGCGTTCGCCTAGTTCCCAGTTCAGGCAGGGGCAATCGTCAGGAAATATCTCAGCGGTGTCGGCACCGAAATGCCGACGGAAGATGCACGGCCGGTGCATCGGTACAGCCGTGGCGACCTCTCGAACCTGCCGGCTCGCGGCGAAGTCGAACGCAGGTGACACGGAAACTCGGTGCCCGCTCTTTGCCCGCTTACGTTTACGCTCGCGGGATCGAGTACTTAGGCTTTTAGCCGTGGCGCGCTCGCCTCGAACATCGCCGTAAACTCGATTATAGAGGCAATCTCCGCGCGATATCTCCGCGGCTGGCCGGCCGGCACAATTAGCTCTCTCATAAAGCCGACGTTAGGCAAGCAATAAGGTGGCGCGTGTTAACACACGCGGAGAATCCGAGAGCGATTCCAGCGGCGCGCTCTTCCGCCTCCTCCTCCTCTCCTCTTCATCCTCATCCTCATCCTCATCCTCCTCCGCCTCCATCGACTTTGCTCTTTTCCGCGGCTTCCTTTTCTACGCTCGGTCGCAATCCGCAGGCGATTCGGTTGGCAACTTCGTCGGCGCGACTCGCTCCTTAACTGCTGCGATTACGTCGCCTAATTGCCGGCCATTTAAATACCGCCGCTGCAAATAGATCCTCGCGATAAACGGAGCCAGCGATCCACCATGCCGGATGTCGCGGAACGAACCGACGCGAGCGTCGAACTTGCTGCTCCCTTTCGAAAAACATTTTGACATTTTTCTCGCGACTTATCGGTAAAATAAATGACGATTGCAAATACTTTTCTCCAATAAAACGGGCGATCGCTTTCTGTCCAAATGCGTATTCACTCCAAAAATGGAGGAACAATGATTGTGTTTATTTAAGTCCCTCAATGCACACAGGTTACAAATTATTCATACGAACGAATGAATTTCTAAATATCTGAAAAGAGTTTTCGCTTGACAAATAGAAACGCGTTACACGCAGTAGAAACTCGCACTGCGTTTAACATATTCACTCTATTAGCCTATTCAATTCACACAGACGCTTTTACAAAAACTCTCAACTTTTATCACACGTGACGACATAAATGTAGAAGATAATATTCGATTAAACTTGTAACAAGGTCATTAAGGAAACGTAAACTCTGTTCCAATGATTTCAACGGGCGATAGACAGGCAATATCAGAGAACAGTTCCAGAATTGCAACATATTCAAGAACCCAGTTGAGAATTTCAAATCGCAGACTAATAATGTGTCTACGTTCCACGCAACAAGATCAGGAAAGCGCTATTATCGCGAGTCCGGTGATTTCAGATCGTGATAGACAGCCAATGTCAGCCAAGAATTCCGAACTTCCAGCGCGTTTAAGAAACCGAGCAAGAATACCGAATACCAGACTAACAACGAAGAAACGTTTCGCGTAATAAGATCGGGAAAATAAAATTATCTTCAACAATGATTCCAGTCCACTGTGATGGCTTCATCAGTCTGACAGTATCAATTTAGTGATTAAACTGATGTAAATTTAACCGTACTCGAGTAGCTCGGGTAAGAGTTTTCGAAAACGCTGGAGGTTGGGGACACGTCGTCGTCGGCAATTCATTTACGTCCGTCCGCGAGGCCACTGGCGGTTTCGCAAACCGCTCCTCGTCGACGATACAATTGCAATGGGTTCGCCGCGGTTCGTCGAAAGTCGCCGGCGTTCCAGGTTTTGCGTAACCGCGCCGTTGCCTCTCGCGTATGTTGCCCGCGGAATCGTTACGATTTGCGACGAGTTCGCTAGCGTAACGAAAGGAGACCGATTCCATGCCGTGTTGTGCTGGCCGTGCTGTGCTGGCCGTGCGCGCGTGCTCTCGGTGCGGTGCGGTACGGTGCGGTGCAGTGCGGTACGGTGCGGCGCGGCGCGGTGCCGCGCGGTGGCTCGTATAAAATACGGGACGTGACAGTTCTGTCTAAGGGACTCCGTAGTCGATATATTCTGCCGCGAGTCGGACTGGACACTCCCAGCGAAGCCAATAAAGCGCCGCGGCAAAAAACGAACCGGTCGACTAATCTGTCGATCGTGACGGGAAACGGTAATCGACGCTCGCGAAATCGTCCGGCCGTTTGTGGAAATCGGCCTAAACGGTTTCTCTAAAACGGTCTTGGTGCGTCTGTCCGTCCCCGTTCCTCTCTCTTTCTCTTTCTTCCTCACCGTTCGTTCGCCGTGGTCCCGTGGTATTGTGCGTCTCGCGAGTTGCACCTCTATCCAGCTTGACGGAACAAGTGTTCTTGTTGCACGGACGCGCGTGGCTCGCTGCGTTGCATAAAGTGCTCCGGTAATCTACATCGATATTCCGCGGCTTCCCATTTCTGACGTAACGATCGACGAGAGCCAGCGCTGCTGCCATCATAAAATGGCCGATTACATCTGTACTTCTATCTTCGAGGAAGCCCCACTCTGGCCGACCAACTACTCGTAGCTTCAAAAATTTCAACTGTCTCTTATGGAAATGCTTCCCGCATCTCTATTTTTCAGAATTATTCTTTCAATCGTTCCTCTCATATCTCATTAGTTCACTGAGGGTCTTCATGCATCCTTATTTATAGCATCCGCAACACGATGTTCAGAGATTTTATAGTATCTTCTTCTAGGATGCTAGAGCATCAGGTCTGTGATTTTTAAATACTCTCGGAAGCTGCATCTTCTTTCAAGAACACATCGACCAATAAAAATCAAAATAACGTGCCTCACAGAGCGAGCACAATTATCACGTACATTATTTATCGTCACGCTTTCCTGCGGCCAGTTCGACCAGAAAATCGGCGTCTTATCGGAGGAAACAATGTTAGCAGCTCCTATCGCGAACAAAGCCAATTGTTTCTAAGCGAACGTGTTCCAACTTTTCCGGCACGTGCGCTCCACCACTTCCGACAAGCTCGGAGCTGCACTTCTAGCTTCTGATGCAACGGCACCGGACCGGAAAACCCGACACTTCCATCGGGGCTAAGTGCCTTTTCAGATTCTCCCGCCGGAAGTAGCCCGGATTCCAGGCTGAGGCTGTTCTTCGCGAAACAGCTCGACAAGACCGGGTCGAAAGGCGCGAAAATCGAGCCCAGGCTTGCTTTCTTTCTTCACCACCGTGTCCCCGATCCATTCGACATCATTGTCGCGCGATGAATAACTGGCCCTGAATCATGCTGGTCCCCGAAAAATGTTCGCGATGTCGGTCGTGCATAATCGCCTCGCGGAAGACAATGGTCCTCGACGGGGCCATTTGCATCGCAACGCGCCGCGAATCCACGAAATCTTCGCTCCCCCTTGCTCCTTTTAAGACCAGTTCGCATAACGAGCGCGTCGAGCCTTGCAAATTGGTGCAACGGAGAAGGGGGCAGCAGCCCGGGTCACGTTAATATTCATACGTCAGGCGCAGCAGGATCCAACGCTGGATCTCTTCGATCGGCCTTCGAGCGACCATTCCCGCCTTTTTTCGCTCATTTTGCCACCTGGCGGCCGCTGGAATCCAAGCGCTGCTAGAAGAAGAATCGTAAAAGAGGGTGGAGGCCTGGATTCCTACGTGCTAGTGTTAGACTTCTATTTTTGGACCCCAGGAACTAGTTTGCAAAAAGAGCCTGCGCGCATGGTTGCGCCCGAAATGTTGATTAATCTTTTGAGGACCGGGGTTTAAATCGCCAGAATGCCGGTTCAAAGTTGCCCGGAGTTGCTTCAGATATCAGCGATACGTTTATCTGTTAATATGAATGAGGAGAAATTTTTGCCTGTGGCTTTTCCAGAATAGAATTACTCGGCCACGTCAAATGAAGATCGCCGAAGGCTGACCGGCGCAAAGTAAGACTTCACGATCCCAGATTTTCAACGGAAAACAACGTTCAGCATTTCGCGAATTCCCGGGATTGTCAATCGAGTCGAGATTGAAGACAGGTTTCGAAGGAACGCGGTGTCGCCAGAAATGGGATGAGGTTCGAACGACAAAGGGGGACAGAAAGGACAGAGAAGGGTGGGGAGATCAGAGCGGGGTGGCTCCTCCTCAATGTTACGCGGGGAATTCAAGGCAGTCGTTAGTATGCTAATGAGTGTCCCCGGCCTTTCAGCCCGCTCCCGTAATGCACGGTCCGTTGAATTATTTCGAATATTTCCCGAACGTCTACTACGAAGCCGGACCATCTTCGAGCGGCGAGGCGCGCCGTGAGAATGGAGTCCCCGGTCCGAGGTCCGAATCGAGTCGCAGTAAAACCGACGGAACCGCTTACACGGGATTCTTTCGACTGGTATCATAACTCCTAGCATTCTTCTCACTTTCCGAACACGATCCTTTTTCCCCTGGCCCCGATCTCTCTCGATCATCGGGACAGAAACGCGCCCGTTCGTTCGCGCGTCCAATTACATCATCGCACGGTCGAGCGAACGTTCTGCCGGGAATTTTTGCGAGAACGGCGAACCGTTAGCGAGATCCGAAGCGGCGAATAGTTCTGTCGAGATGTTCCCGGGACCTTTTTCCCGCCCCTGATCCTGCATCGATCAAGCAGCAGCACGCCTGGCGAGCTGAAACCGTGCGCGGACCGGTGCGGAGCGTAACGCAAAATTTCTCATACGAATTGAATGTTTAATTAATGATCGCGGATCGCCGCGACGCGACGGGATCGGATGAAAGACGATACGGTCGGCCACGGGAATTAATATTATCATCTCCGTGCCCGTGTACACGTCGCTCCGCGGCGTAACTATGTGCTCGCGGGACCCCGAGAGAGCCCGGTACGTTGCTCTCACGGCGTTTCGATGTTATCGCGGGATATATAACGGCGCCATCGCATCGGGTCTTGATATCGAGAGCCGCACGAAAGTCCAGAGGTGAGAATTAAAGGCACTCGACCCGGCGACCGATCTTTCATCCCACACCGACACGCACCAGCACAGATCCCTGACGAACGCCTCGAAAAACCGCCTCGCTCCTCGGCTTCTTCAACGGAACACCTTATCGGGAAGACCGCTCGGATAGGCATTAGCTCCGTGAACGAGGGTGATCCTTATGTAACCAACAGGTAATTATAATGAACTTTTTGTTACAATGAAAACGAACGCGCGTGATAACTATATATACGGATTTCTACTTTACTGGAAGTAGAGTCGGTCGAGAATGTTATTTTCCGTGCTGGCAGGTTGATTACTTCAGGATGATGAAAAAAAGCTTCTAGAAGCTACAAATGTATTAAAATACTTGTACATTCTAAAGCATGAGAAATCTTGTAATTTTCCTTCGATATATTGAAATGTTTAGTAACCACCAATGGATGAGAAATAGAGGGCAAAGATCTCCCGAACGGTTCCTAAAACGTTCAGACCACTTTCGAAGAAGTTTTGAGCACTTTCACCACTCTGTGCGTTCGGCGGAAAACTCTGTTACAAATCATTCAGTTTAAACCGACATTCAGTCTCCCCTCGACCTTAATAAACTCATGAGCACGGTCCCTTATCGCCAAGGTACTCAGAATAGTGGAGCAATGACGGGAAAAGGCTCGGGGCTGTGGAGAATGCTAGAAAATCCGGTCTCGGAGGAGGATGCCTTCGAAGGCAGCGCAGAAATACGGACATAAACCTGTATGGCGTAGACCCGCGGCCGTATTTTCCCCGGAGCCGATCCTAGTCCACAAAGAGAGAGTCTAATTTACCTAAAACGCGTTATCTGGCGGCTCGGTCTCTCCGGGAAACCGAACGAACGAAGGAACGAACGCATGCGGCAGAACAGAGACAGCCCCGTGGGCCCCGTTGTTGCCTTAATGAGGTCCAATTACTATCGGATGGGTCACTTAGTATGCGGTACCGATATTCCACGGTGTACCACATTAGTGGGACGAGAGACGAGAGCAAGGGTCAACACCCTTCGGCCAACTAAACGCGGCCTAACGAGACTCGGGGATCGTCCTGTCGAGCCCGAGTTGTATACGCGTTCGCCAAGAGTTCGCGTGCGCTCCACGGAAAGCCCGCCGATTGAATATTATTTGCGTCCTTATCGATCGATCCCGCGACCGGCGAACCGGCGAAGGACATCGCGATGAAAGCGCGGTCCCCGCTTTGCTGTCCCCGCGAATACCCGATCGCTACGATGTTACGAATCGACGTCGAAGATGAAAGGACGGTTCCCCGGGGCACGCCGGAGCCTCTACGTCTTGGGAAACATTGTTCGAGCCGAGATATGGGCCATAATTTCAGATCGTAACGCTACAAATGCCAGACTTCCCGGTCGGACGCCTATCTTATACGCGAATAGGCGTTCTCGATGCGCGAATTATGCGAATTTATTTAACGAAAATTATTAGCTGCGCGTGCAAGCTGCTTCGCATGTTCCGTGGTAGTAATGCTCGAAGTTTTAATGAGTTGTTCTGTTCAAGATTTAGAGAACTATAGCTGATTACGTGAATTTACTCAAAGCAGAATTTGTTCAGCTGTGTGAAAATGTGAATTTATTTAATGAACTTATAATTTTCATATACGATCCTCGTTGACAATATTCAATAATTCGAAGTAAAACAGAGCTGAAGAATTTTTGTAAATTGTCTGTTAATGATCCCCGCATTGAAAATGGGACTTCGAAATCAGGTTTCTCCAGATTTTCAACTCCATTGCATCGGCAACGAATCCATCCCTGCAGGAGGACGATCCGAGACAATCGATTCGTCTCGCTCGATTTTTCCATCCACTTACGGATTCGCATCGGGCGAGCTTTTTTCCTTGCACGCTCGGCTCGTCAGTCCATCAAGACCGGACTTCCTCGCCTTCTTCATCGATTGTACGTGCCGGCCGTTTCTGTTCACGATTCGACACGGCTTATTAACCCTCTCTCTTTCCTTTAAACCGGAGCAGACAACGCGGATTCGTTTCAGACGGCGACGAGCTCTCGCGCGTGGATCGCGATCGCTCCGACTTTCGGCCAATGATTTCAACGCGTGTATAGCAGCGTCACGGGAAAGGGAACTACACGCGCAACACGCGGCCTTAATTAATTCGTTGATACATGATTTACGCGAACGAGCCTGGCGACACTGTAGTTGACGCGTGTTGCAATGTGGAACGAAGTATCCTGTCAAACACGAAAACGATTTTCTTGTTGAAGAACGCCGTACGCGGAAAACGTTGCAGATCCTACTGAAGTCATCGTCGCTGCAGATTTAATTCTTAGGAAATGTGTTCTACTAGTATTTATTATTGAATATGAAATTTTGAAGTACATAGTTTTCCTTAACTCTGTGTAGTATTATTTTCTTCGAGGGAACAATCACTGGAACTTCTTTATCTTTAATAATGTTATCCGATCTTTCACCGAACCCTATACAGAGCCTAAAACTATTGTACCTCAACAAAGCCGCGGAGAAAATTTTCACAAAGGGAAAAGTTATTTCATATGGTTCCAATACACCATTTTTGGAACACTTTGTATATGTATACCGTCCGCAACCGCCTCCAGATAGGGCCTGCTAGATAGCCTTTCTGACGAATCCTCTAGCAGGCACAGGACGAAACGCTCTCTTTCCTTGTCCTCCTCACAAACACACACGCACACACACACATCTACAGCCGCCGCCAAAAAACGCAGCAGTTATAGAGGTCAAGTACCACGTATCCAAGGGACGATTAAACGGATTCCTTACCTTGCAACCCTCGCACGTGAACGCTCCGAAATGAAAACCAGCCGCCGGCTCGCCGCAGACCTTGCACTGTTGGTTCATCTGCAATTATAGAAATTATGTTATCCGAGACGGATAGCGGATGCGTCAGTTTAGTCCGGCTCATCCTTGGAAAGATAAAGGAGACGGAGCGGACTCTTGGCGCGGGTGGAGCGACGCGGAGAGGGAGTGACGAACCGGTTTCCCAGTGTTCGCTTCGATTTTTATTCCTCCCACAATATCTTACGGATGTTCGAATGCTATTTGGATTACCAGGAATGAGAGAACTTGAAAAATTATTCCTCGTCTTTTTTTTACGGCCAGTATCGCCCCTGACACGGTTCACTGGCGTGTAGTAATGCTTCAGGCATCCGAGAGCATCGCAACCCAATCGATTCCGTTCGTTTCTCGACGCCGTATCCGACTCTTGTCTCGATCGTTAACTTCGGGAACAGATTTGTCCAGGCTGCGACGCGTTTCCCTTTTTTCACCCGTAGCCAATTAATAAATTAATGTCGCCGAAGGATCGACAGATCATTAGACCCTTTCCGGACGCGGCGAAGTGTCTTTTTCTGTTCTAGGGTCCCACTCGAACAAGGGAATCGTAAATCAACGCTATCTACGGGAAAACCACCATCTGACGCAGGGCGGTATCGGGGAAACGGCTTTTCCCCGGTAAACGGGAATCAAATTAGGCCATCGATGATCTGATAAAACGGGTCGTCTGAATACTCGAATGAACCGTAGGAATATTAATTATACGGCTGACAGCTTGGAGATCCTTGTGAAAACGATAAAAGCGTTTATAATGGTAACGATTGTAATTGGGCTTGAACGAGAAAAACGAAATAAATATAAACTTAGAAACTTAAAGCGTAACGGAACGAGGATAATAATCAAGCTGTTTTTTATAATCTAATAAATTCGTCGAACAAAGATCATCAAAACGGAAGACACCTGGCCAAACGTCGTTCTAACCGATTATTGTCGCGCATAATTTACTCAGGCGAGATCTCTGATAAATGCAACTTCCTTCGTCTAAACATGTGTATCATCGCTGCATAACGAACGCGCAGCTGGTTCTAATGAATAATTTCATTCTCTCGAAACGATTCACGCTCGCTCCAGTATCTATCGCTTTCAAATCTCGATTTAAAATGCTGCCTTGTAACTTCGTTTCCGATGAATGCCGTCAAATACGGAGTTCAATGTACCGTGCGAGGGTGTCAGCCACCGCATAGGTGCTCGTGTTAAGGCGCCATTAACGCCTTAACGAGAATTTAAAGCGAGTATAATTATGTCGCCGATTGAACGCGGGGCCCTTCTAATCGTTCCCTCGCGATTGTTCTTGAAAAGGAAACGATCTGACGCCAGTGGCCTGTCGTACGACGAGGACAGAGGAACAAGAGAACCACACAAGGGGAACAAAGACGAAAGACCAGCGGAGCCGCAAGTTCGTTAAGGTTCCCGAGTTTTTTCTCGACCCAGTTGTTTGACGCCCGCTCTTTCTTCATTCCGCTTGCTTATGAGGCCAGGTTATCTTCTTTTCCCTCCAAAGAACCGGACAACAGGTATCTACTCTCCTTCTTTCACGTTCATCTCACTCCCTTTCCGACCAACCTTCGTACAATGACACGATTGTCTTTTCTACAGATTCTCGAGCCATTTTGCCTTTCGTTCGCTTCTAGACGCTGCTACTCGCTGCATTATGGTCTACATATGTATTATCCTCGTTCATTCTTACACCAAATTTCGGGGTGTTCATGTTAGAATATTGACTCTCTTGAATTTATATTATAGAACAATGTATAAATGTGTAAACTTTTGCAGATTCATATATTTCAATGCACCTTTTTGTTTTTGTCTTTTCGAGCGCAATTTATAGACTTCTTGGTCGCTATTGTTCAAGATAAAATTGACTAAATAATTACAACCGAATCGTAGTATTAATAATTCGCGACTGTGACCACCACAACCTTAACAGCCTTTAGAACATGACAATGAGATCAAGTGGAACAACGTTAAAAATGTTCGCACGGTTATCTTTCCCAGGGAATCGCCAAGAAAAATGTTGGAGGGTGCAGTCTACGAAAACAGAGCTCGGATAGTCGAACACCGGTGTGGAATCGTGAAAATTCACCTAAAAGCAAAGGTTCGTTCGCGTGAGAATCGAGCGGGAGGTTCTGGATCGCGTTGGCAAGCGTGCAAAGCGGGCCGGAAAGGACGCGGGCGTAGGAAAGGTTAATCGGCGTAAAAACGGGGCGCGGAGCTAATATCGGGACGTTGTTTCCATCGATGCACATAGTCATAGGTGCACATAGGAACCGCGGTGGAATATATATATTCGAGATCGGGCTGGCGAGCGGCGCGGCACGCGGGTCGACGTTGATTAAGAGTGGTCTCGCGATTAACAGTAAATCACGGAGCGCATCGATTCAACCTTCGTAACCGTATCCGCGGGGCCGTAGCCGATCTCGCGACCGGTGACTATAACCAGCGAACGGTACCATTTAAGTAGCCGAGCCTATTGATTTTACAAAGGATCGGGTTAGACGTGCGGCTAAAGGAGACTGATATCGGATGCTATCCCACGAAGGTTAATTCGGGCCAAGGCTGGATCGACTGCATCGCCAGCGAGAGATCGATTTCTCTGCCCTAAACTGTCCTCCGATCCATGAAATCGGCTACCGCCGCCGCCGCCATTTCCGCCGCGGTTTCACCGCTAATCGGAATCTTTTAACTCGTGGCCGTTTATATATATCCTTCTCCCTCTCTCTCTCGCCCTGTCTCTCTTTTCCCCCCCGATCAATTATTTCGAGGAACGCGCTCACAATCGTTTCTGGTTTCCGTAATCGGATTTCGATACGAAACCCCCCCGTGATTAATAGCGCTTTCTGAATATTCATGCGCCTTAACTGGCCGGGGATAGAGAGGTTCGTGTTACGGCAACGGGCTCGTGGCGTTTCCAATTCGACGATAGGAATTCGATCCGTTCATGAAACTAAGAAGGCGTGCGCAGCCACCGCGTGTCGGACTCGATAAAGAGAGAAACTCGAATATTGAGGAGCGTGTAAAGAGTCTCGGCTCGGCGTACGCCTCGTTAGATCACGTGTATTCGACCGTTTCCCGTTTCCGATGATCGGGTAGCCCGTTTCACGGGACATTCCAGTCGAGCACCGAATTCCCGTTCCCAAGCGGGCTTAGACACGGTTCTCGAGCGGCGGCCATTGCAGTTTCACCGCAACCGAGACGCTTATCACGGGGCACGAAGCATCAGATAACGCGGCGACTACCAGACCGGCAGCCGCGCTAGCGCAGCTCTTCCATTGATATGCAAAAAATGCCTGTGAAGCCTGAACAACGGAGCTCTCGGCTCTCTATAATCTGCTCATGAGGATAGCGGGCCGAGACAGAGAGAAAGACCAACAGTGGAGAGGGCACAGGGCAGCCTCGTGTACACGCGTGCATCTCATACCCCAGTTTCCAGAGTCAATATTTGCCACGGGACGCGTTAATGAAGTCGATCGACCTGCTCCAAATATCGGCTTACACCGCTCCAACGCCTCAGCCCAGCCAAAACGACCAGCACAGACAAGAATCGGCTGATGGGGGACCATAAGGCCCCGTAAACCCCTCCTGTCATCGTCCCGCTCCTTCCTAGCGCGCGCGTGTTCACCGGGTCCAGGGGCACGTCGAACTTTACGCGCCATTAAACTCGAGTCCCGTCTGACGTTTATCCCTTTATGAGCGTTTTTTTCCGAGATCCCCACCGGCTGCCCCGCCATTGTACTACAGCACCCCGGCAACCCTTTTCCTACCGGCGACTTCTTAGGAACCCTTCCGATCCTAACGTGGAGGGGGCAGGAACGATCAAGATCGTAGGGTGCGCAGACGAGGTCCGAAGAAGATTTCGGGAAGATAGGACCGCATTGTGAACCCGGCCTGCCGGAGAATGTGGGACAGGCGTTAAAAACGCCTAGAGCAGTGAGAAAGAAACCGACTCGGCACACTATTGATGATGTAGTCGGATGTACCAGATTCGTGATTTGAGAGCATACCTTTGAGGAATTCGGGAGCTCCAAATTTTTGAGTTCCGAACATGTGATCTCGAAAGATTCGAAATTTTAGAAATCGACCCACCATTTAGTATATTTGAAAGCTTGAAATCGAGAAGTTGGTATATTTGAAAGTTTGAAATTTGGAAGCTAGTAGATTTGAAAGTCTGAGCATTGGGAACTAACATATTTGAAAGTTTGAGACTTGGTAATTAGTATATTTAAATGTTTGAAACTTGGAATATACTTGAATATTTGAAATCTCTGAAGCTGATATATATTCGAACTTGAACGCTAGTAAATTTGAAATCCGGAAATCTGAAAACCTAAAAACCAACAAAATGAAGGTAGAACTTCTGTTCACAAACCATAAAAACAATCCAAACCAAAGAGCAGTGACCAATCCAGTCTACTGGCCCAAAGAAAGTATAACAGAATAATCGTTTTACGTTCCCGTTCGAGAATCTTCAAAGACGGTAAGAACTCGTGTAAATCAGATGGGTTTTAAGAGAGCCAGTTACGCGTAGGAATCTCCAGGTAGTTTCCACACCCCCGGAATAATATAATCCGGAGATCGGCGAGCGATCGTGTTGCAGGCTGGCGCGCGCGGCGCACAATTACAATCAGGACGAGGTGCCCTCGCGGTCCGTTCATTTTCTCTAATTGGCGATAAACGGTTGTAATCGTCCGTATATTTTAAACCCTGTTACAGGCAAAACGCGCCTGTGCGCTCTCGCTCGCTCGAGTCCGAGCGCGTAACTACGCGACGATAAGATCGCGACCGGTGGTCGGTTAACTTTCGTGCGAAGAAATTCCCTTGACGCGGCGTTACACACCGGTGATATATCGACTCCCTCTTTCGAGTAGATTCATTAACTCATTAACTTAGCGAGAAAAATCGTCGGCCGTATATCACGGGGTTCCCGGCCGGGTAATCAAGCGGTCATTCTTAATGCGGCCATAAATTCGCGAATTAATATACCGCCAATTAATTAAATCGCGCAACGCTTTCTCTAACGCTGAGAAGCAAAGCCCAGAGATCGAGTCGGGGCCAGACGCGATCGGGGGGTACAGGGGAATTGTAACAATCGCTGCCGGACTTGCCCTGTCAACCGAGTAATTGCAGTTAACGCTCGTGAATCGCCGCCAAGCGCGGCAGAGAACTCGTTTTGCACCGACTGGCTCGCTCGCGGCGGAAACTCTCCATCGACGAAAGATTATTCGAACCGTTTAATTGGACGATTATCTCTCACTCGGTTTTTCGTCTCGAAGCTTTTTGTCCTACGAAGGGACTGTCCACGGTTGTCGCGCGTTTCTCCGCGCGTGACCGCGCGTCTCCTTCTCGGTTCATCTCCGTAATTAATTATCGAGCAGTCAATGAATGAAACCGGTCCGCTATTTTCCGATGGAATGATAATCTTATGATCGTTTTACGCGATCGACGCAGTCTTCGATCGAGGGTGGTAAACGGTGTCAATGTCGACCATCCGAGAACCTCGCGGATTTTCATGGCAGACTTGTTTCGTAAACATTGACTCGGCTGCAAGCAGATCCTTCGGCAATTTCACCATCGAGGCAAATGGTAAACATTATACCAACGACTGTAGAATTGTTTACCGATGATTTTTTTCATTCACTTTTCTATAATATTTGAGATATCAATGTCTCGGGTTTAGGAATTACGAACGCAGCGTACTATTGATACGCGCGATTATTCCGCAATCTATGATTGACAACTTTGTGGGCAGGTATTGTGCGCCCTCATCAATGAAATGGCTAATCGAATTTTATTAAATTCCTATCGATAACATTTTAACACCTTCCGGCACTTAATTTGAATTTTGTGTTGAAAACTACCCTCCATTCTATGTTTGAAGAAAACGTGGAGGCACTGCATTGTCCACGCCATTCGGAAGAATGAAATATTGGAGCCAATATATTTTCGACCAAAGTGGCCGGAGGAAGAAAATCGGCGTGAATCGTTCGAGCACGGTCCCTCGGAACAAGATAAAAAGAGGATTGCTGGACGTCGGGGGACACCGGTAAAAAGGTGACCCGGCTAGACAGCCATGGTTACTTGCGAATTCCTTTGTGATCCATTTCCCGCCATGGGGTCTAAAAAGCGAGACAGCGAGGCTGTCTCTGTCGCCGAGGACCCGAGACGCCCGCTCATTGCCAGTCGCCACGGGTCGTCGTCAACCCGGCAAAAGCGGACAAGTCGTGCAGGGGTGAGAGGCAGAGATTTAGGGAAAGCTCGAAAGGGAAACTGGAGTGCCGTTTCGAGAACGCGGCTGGGTATACAGGTCGCGCAATTTGTATCGGGCCTGGATGCGTTTTTAACGATCGGTTTGATGGATGATGGCTGGGCGAGGCGCGGCTGGGCGAGGCGCGGCGCGGCGCGTCGATCGAGACCTTGAAAAATGATGCTCTAGATCGTTGTATACGGCAGACACTCGAGAATATGGTCGGGCATCACGGTCGGGACCGATCTCGCAACACCGACGATTCGACGGGGCATATGCGCCCGGGGGTAGACGACGGCAGCTCCTTTTCGGTTAATATGTTTTCGCGATCCACAAAGCGCGCGGTTGGGAGTCAAAGACAATTAATAACCCTCCGTAGGATCATTTATCGCGACAGTTTAGCCCTGCGAAGGTTTCTCGCCGCGCCTTTACACACGCTCGCACATACACATGCGCACCACCTGACCCGCGCGCGATCGTCCTCCGGCGAACCGATCTTCGGCATTGTTCGGCTCCTCGGCCCGTGACCGATCCAATTTTTAACTGTGACGATCCCCTCCCCCCTTCTACACGCACCATTTTCCTCAGCCACTCCAAGTTAATCGAGGTCGACCAACGGCAACCCTTGCCACTTGTGGGAATCCGCCGCAGGATTCGCTATGCCCGCGAACACTTAGGGGAAGAAACACTCTTCCCGTGACTCTGCCGATGAAGAAATCAAAGATTCGGTTAGAGAGCCACGAATTTTTTGTAATTCACCGAACTTCGAAAACTGCCACCATGCGCGTGTCGTTCGATTTATCTAGTCCACTTCAGTCCGAGAGAGTCTGCGAGACACTGCGAGGGAACGCGTCGCTCTAATCCACATTTCCGACACGCAGTCGCGCCGGTACAAAGTTTTATTATTGTCCCGGCGGTGAGGTGGCACGAAAAATAAAACCACAATATCGAGCATCGGTCATAAATTACACGTAATCTAGAACGACAAGCGTGTTTTTGCTCAATCGGTTAGATCGAGGTGGCGAACGCGTCGCGGCCTCGTTTGCGGCGTCCACCGTCGCAAAACACTAATAACTATTCACTGTATTACGAGCGCATCGTTCGCAAAAAGTGGGTTTCTCAAACGCCTTTTTACGGGCGGCAGGGGTTAACATCGTAACTCTCCGCGGCGAACGTATTCCGACGATTCGTAGACGCGTGGTATCGGGATTTGGGAAATACCCAGTCGTATTTTATGCACGAATAAATTGCCCTGTTCCGATAATTCCGCTTTAATTACGCGTTCCGGTGATTTACAATTCGACGGTTCCGACCGCCGCGCCGCATCGCGCGGATTTATGCCCTGCGTGTTATTCCCGCGAGGAGAGCCGAGCGAATTTTATGCGCGCGCTTATTTTCCGCCGGCGCGGCCCGCTCGCGGCGTACCGGCCGTCGCGCGATTTAATCTCCGTTTAGACGACGATTAAATGCGCCACCATAGATTTATAATATCGTAAATCCGCGGCGATATCGACCAGCGAGTCGGACTCTCGGTTTCATGTTCTCATTCAAATCGGCTGGAGAATTCGGAAATAAAAGAATCCCTAAGCCGCCGTATATCTTCCGGCCTTTCGCCTTCGAATCCCTTTCTTCGCAAGATCGGCAGCGTCAACATTGCCAACCAGTGGCTTGTCTCTCATTTTTTTTCTCTGTCGTCCGAGTGCCCAGAAAATGGAACAGACTCTCTCATAACCCCAACTTTTGCTTCTCTATTGTACAATAATGGCAGTTGAGTTATGATTTTTCAACCCCTTGGTTGATCGAACTTGGTAAGACTGTGAGTGAATCATCTAAATTGTCACAGAAAATTTATACCTAAACTGGACACGTGATTTCTGTCCGGCGGAAAATTTATTAACAATAATGTACCTCTCGCGAGCGTGATTACCAAACAAATCATAAGGCGAGGGGTCAAGTATATGGAAATTCTAGTTCTTGCGACGTTAATTCCTTGTTTCTTGCAGCGAGATGAAGCGAATGTTCTCTTGTAGAATGATAATTGCCATGCTGCTCATGCAGTATGCTGACTGCGTAACGAATACTTTTTATCCGGACGATTCTTGGTAAAACGGACGAGCGTTCGATGAACAAAAATGTAACTCGTGTACTTCCCGATTGCAATAAAATGCCAAGAGTTATTTTCCAAATCAGTGGAATGACTACCTTCTGGAACAACAAAACGTGGACACTGCAAATGCCAATTGATAACGAGGAAGCTAGAAACCAAATGTTCGAGACTAACAAAATAATATTTAACTGTACGGGCAATCAAATTTATGACAAAACAACGATATAGACTTCGAATCTTTATGCATTGCAAATGAGATTAATACAAGAAAACGGTTGTTTTTTATGAAGCAACCTGTAAAAACTGGATATTGCATAGAAGTCAGCCACCAGCAATTCGAAATAATTCTGAAAAATGTAATTTCTGAATAACAAATGTTGCAGCGATTTCCTTAAAAGCAGATAAGATTGTCTAAAGAAGCTCGATCGGCGAAGCATGTCGAAGACACGCAGAGCTCGTTTCCCCGGAAACCGCGACCGGAAGGATGCATGTCGGAGTATGGTTCCTTGTATTTTGTGACTAATCGGGGCCCGAAGCGGCTCGCATCGGTTCAGATTAGAAAAGTAACGGGTCCGTGGGGGCCCGTGTACCGTTAAATGCATGTCTCGCAGGACGTTGCATCGAGATAAAGCTCGACTGGAAAACCTGGCGTCTCCGCGAGCACCGTTTTTCGCGAACATCGATTGGAACTCGGTCGTGGAACAGGTCTCGACCCGGCGTGACCCGATGGGCCCGACAAGCCCCCATCGCGGGGACCGCTCAACCGACGACGCTTCCGTTTCCCGCCAGGTATCGTAAAAGCCGAGATAATACGCGTATTTGCCGGGAGTTTTACGATTCCTAGGGCCCCGCGTCAAAGGGTGAAACAGCAAAAAGGCGTTAAGTCAGAGTCCTCGGGGCCCGGGGTCCGCGAGGGTTAATATGCAAATCGGGACCGACGATTCTTCAGACCGGCTCGCCAGAGAAACCGAGTGGGGACGAAGGGTTCCTAGCCGTTGATTATTTGACAGATACAAACGAGAATTTCGAAACTGCACTCGCAGTTCGGATGAAGGTTAATTAAACGGCCGCCGATTCTCTAGGAGAAGCGTCCTCTTATCGATGTTAATTTAAAGCTATTCTTCGTATCCACGCTTTCTCCAACAAAGTAATCCTTTCCGAGGTTGGTCCGCGTCGTGGATTTTCGTCGACTTTCTCCTAAAATTAGTTGGTAGACCGTGTAATCTTCCAAATTGCCTATCGGGCCACATCCACGAGGAATATTTATTCGAGCGTCTGACGGAGAAATCGGCGCGGATGAGCAAGTCTACTACCATTTTACACGTCGCAAAGGGATGGGTGGACACGTTTCTCGAAGTCCTCGGGGCCTCCGACGACGTACAAGTGGGTAATAACCGTATGAAAGGGCAACAATGGTGGCTGACACACCGCAACCATGCTAAAAAAGAGAGAAGGGTGAAAGGTGGGGGGCAATAAATATATTTTGACATGGGAGAAGCCGGTTGGGCAGCTATGCATAATAATTGTAACGCTTCGTCCCGGCAATCCCTCTTTCTTTTTCTCTCTCTCTCTCCCTCCTTCCGTGTCGCACACGTGCGTGTGTATGCTCTCTGGCTTCCGTGACTCTTGCTCGCCTTTATGCGACAACAAAAGTGCGGGCCTTTGTGCGGCCCGAATTACGGCACTGTCTATCAGTAGGCAAATATTATAGCAACAGGCGGCCGCGAGGGGTGACGATAATGTTTTCATTTGCGACCGACCCCACGATCAACCGCACCACTCGTAGGGTCGCGCAGTTATACTCGAGAATCCGCGCAAAAAGACGCGTAGAATTGCTGTGACACCGGGCAATGCGAAACGCGGTCGCCGATCGTATATTGGCCGGGGAGACGACGTTCTCGCGAACGCTTCTTTGTCGCGCAAAGAGTCTTTTCTCCGAAGGAATTCGTGAAAGCGTCGAACTTCAGCGTAAAAAGCTAATTCCGTGTTAATCGTATAATGGAAACGTCGATCTCGCGAGACGATTTGAATTACTAATCGTCTCGGACGGAGCCGAAGAATGCAAGGTGACAGATTTCGTCGCAGCTCCCCAGAGATAAGGACTTTCCCGACACGGACAACAACGGTGCAACGACCGCGTAATTATATTCCAATCGAAATTTACTAGCCGGCGGGGCATTTTTAATGGGCACGCGGGGCCCGCGCCGCAATTACGACGCATTATCAATTTCACGCCGCGAGTATAATCGCGAGCAAACGCGGCCACTTCGGATGTAGACATTAATTTACGAGGGATAAATGGAGCGGTGAATGGGCTGTAAGATTGACGAAACGCCGTTGATTACCGCCTGAACGCGAGTGATTTATTCTCTTCTTTTTATAACCATCATTAGCCGGTCTTTTTCATCCCCTCGATCCTTTCACGTGCGCTGCCGCGTATTGTGACCAGAATTTCCGTCACTTTCTTTCACTTGCGACATTGGAACCCGCGCGCCAAGAGGTGCACGTCGGTCCGAGGGGTCAACGACACTGTCGATGATGTTCGTTTAACAATTCGGTGGCGCTGACATTGGGAGACGGCAGCCCGAGCGACCAGAGACATCGACGCCCGCGCAGGTAAGGTCGCCAGGGAAGTTAATAATAAAACGCGTCCACTCACCTTCGTAATCAGACGATATCCAAATCAAACTGGCCAACCGTTGTCTGTCCGCACCATAAACTTAATATCAACCTTCAGCTTCGGAACAAACTGATCGTCCAAGTCCTAGTGTCACACGTTACACACCATACCCAAACATTTCTGCTACCTCGGCGAGCAACAACTTCGATCGTAAAAAATCGTTCGATACCCGGCACACACTGTTCGAATAGATTAGTCCTGCGATGCGTGGTCACGTGGCGTGGTACACCGCGACCTCGCACATACCCGGAAATGTCAACGTAGCCGCGAATATCGTTCACCTCGGTCTCGACAGGGCGTATCTCAACCCCTCGAAGGACACTGGTGCACCGTTCCCTTCAATGCAGATTCGAAGAGTGCCCCGAGTGGTTTGATCACTATAACGATACACGCGAGTTCCGGCAGATGGTGTCCCCTTCTATCTTTCCAGGTCTCTGTCTCTCTCCAGCCAGAGTCGGCCTCGTTCCCCGACTAAATTTTTCCTCAGCCTTCAACTGACTGACTAAATGTCTATTTATCGGTCTGTCTGTCTCTGTCGAACATCCACGAGTCACGGTGCGGCCACGTCGATGGACGGGAGAGGACTGGCGCTTCGCGATCGCTGCGACCTGTTCGACTGCATCGAAGGCGCCTAAGGAGAGCCACGGCTTACCGACGGGATCCGATTTTCCACCGTGTGGCAGGGAGCCACCTGGTACTTCCCATCGGTCCACGCCTGCCTTCTCGACAGCCAATCCGTCCTGATCAGGCCCGATCGCTCGACCAATCGCACGCCGCTCGGTCCCAGAACGCTGGCCAGACAAGTGCCACCCATTCGTCCCCTACTCCGGCAGACTTCTCGGTCTTCCACTCCGCGCTATCTCCCGGTTCTCCTCGCTGTATCCGTAGATAGATTCTGTATCGGCGAAGCTCCTGTTGTGAGCCGATCGCCGGCTGCGCACCGATTGCTGCCCATCTTCCCTGAGAAACCTCGGTTTCGCCTCTTGCGGTGACCCTGGGCATGGCAACCTTTGTTTACCTTCCGTTCCTAATTCCTTTTTGGGCGAAGATTCAACCGACTTCTTTGACGCACTCTGAGGTTCATTCGATTGTATGTTGACCTCATTTTATTACCCTCCGTAATCCGAATTCTTTTTGTAAATATAGAAAGGTCGCGTGGTGTATGTGTGTGTGTAGCTTGAAGCTTATAAATATTGATTTTCAGGCATGAATTATTGGTTCCTGAATTTAAATATACATTTATTGATATTAAACATTCGTATGTTTAATTTCGCCAATGTTGGTGTATTTATATTACACATGTATCGTAATACGGTGACATAGTGTCGAACAAGTTCACCGTGAATTTATTAGTTTGCGTCTAAACATCTAACCTGATTGTCGACAATGTTCCCACATTTGTTTCAATCAAGCCTCTCAATATACTCCAACCTTGTAAGGCCCAATATTTTTTCCAAATTTTCCCGAGCATCTCTGGCCCAAATCCCGAGGAACAAATAAATCCTGGGCCCGACAACAGTCTGCACGCGCACGCCAAAGTCCGTGGCGCATCGGCCAGGCGTAGTGGCTCACCCATATAATTTAGTTGCTGGCCTGGAAGACGTAAGCGCTGGTAATGATAGCTATTACCCGCTCGCTGGTTCAATTAACGTACAGATCCGATAAACACGCGGCGCGGGGAACCGAGTCGGACGGAGGCGCGGAACCGTCGATCTTGTCGCTTCCACTGGCGGCTGCTGGGAACGGTATTCGACCTTACGAAATCACGAGTAATTAGACAAAGCTAACTGCGAGCGGTGGACGCGATTTAGAAGCAGGGAAGGTGGGTAGAGGTGAGTCCGCCGATTGGATCGCGTCTAATTCCCAGCGAAAGTGGCATTTCAGAGCAGATCCCGACGAGTTAGAGAAACTGGTCGACCCAATAAAATGTCGAAAGGCGTCCGCAGAGCAGAGTAGGAGGGCAAGAAGGATGGGGTTGGACGGCGCCATAAATTAAAGAAGATGTCCACCCGTAAAAATTAAACCATAGAAACTGGTTTCGAACGTAAAACGCTTCTTCTTTCTCCTCCTGCTCCCAATCCTTCTCCTCTCGCCCCCGTCCTCGCCAGACCCACCACCTTGCTTTTCGTTTCGTTTCGTTTCGTTTCGAGTCCCCACCCAGCCTCATGACCCTATGAATCCTCCCGAAGCCCGGTGCTTTTTGTGGTGGCGTGTCTCCTCTTTCTCTCTCCGCTCCTCTCGCTTCCTCGTTTAACGACCGATTTCATTTTATCGAGATAATGCCCGGAGAAGAAGCGGCTACAAATCTGGGAAAGTCCGCTACGTTCGACCCGATCCTACGATTCTTTTTCTCTTTTCTTTCTTTCTTTCTTTCTCTTTCTCCTTCTCTCTCTCTAACTGTCGCTCGGTTTTTACGAGCCAGATAGCCGATGATGATGGTGTCGGTTGACCCGGCACGATACACGATACACGCACCTTGTGGAATCGGGAATCGTAAGAATTGCGTCACTCTAACGCTCGATCCTCCAATTCCTCGGCCGGCCGTCATCGATCGAAACCATCGTCCGACTCGTAATGGATCGTAAAGGCGATCGGAACCTTGTTCCAGCGCGGTGAAATTTATTCTATTAAAGGTTCATGTAAATTTATGTCTCTGCGGCCGATAAAAAATCGGGTTGAGTAACCTCCTCTAAATAAACACTAATGTTTCTACATCGCTAATTCGTATTGCTGCGCGCCGTCCTCGTTTTATTCGCGACAAAAAATGCGGGTCGAGAAACTGAATTGATATTGTAGCATCGATCATTCCTTTTTTTCGCATGTATTCGTTTAAACGTGTTTTTCTCGTCTCTTTTAGAAGTCACTGGATTTAGTTTAATTGCTGCATTAACTCGCTGACTACGCTGTTTCATCTCACCTCTCGTATTTATTTACGCGCTTCTTCTCTCGCTTTTTGCGCCCATCTATTGCCTCGTCATTTTTTAAATTCTCTAATCTTTGTTTCAGTCTGTTCCATTCTAGAGTTAATTAATATTGCGGATTGATGTACGATTGTCATTAGACTGCGGATATTTATGTCTGCATCGATGAGGAACAGCAGGGTTCAAATAAATATGTATGTATTCCTCCTCGGAATAATTTTAATTATTTCCGAATAATGTAACAGTACTCGTTCTCGTTCTCTTCGTTCGGTGGTTTATCTGCTTTATGTGTGTGTCATTAACACTAAACCTACCGAGCCTTAACAGTAACTGGTACATGTTCCTGATTTTATTTAGATTATGTGCGACTCCTATTATAATACGTGCTCTACTAAAGATAAAATTATTTTTGTTACTTCAATAATTGGAAAATAATAAATCTGGAACCGGTCATTTTGACCGATAGTGGTAGGTTTAGTGTCAATCTTTGTCATAAATACTGTGACGTGGCAAGTTTTTCAAAATCGTTGCGATCCGAGTCTGCGAGAATCAGTTTGTCACGGGTGGACCACGTGTCGCGCGGCCGAGCGTGGCCCGGCTTCAAGGCCTGTAAATAAAAGCCGTTAGTTTTCCGTACTGGGAAAAATAGCAGGCGTGACAATACATATAACTCCCAGTTTTTCAGACAAAATGTACATCCTTGTGTAGAGTGGCAGGGTTTTCCCAGGAGAGATTAAAACAACGTGTAAGATCAAGATATTCTTTATTACTACTCTCTGTCGAGTACGTACGCTGACTATTTTAAAAACCGGTTGTATTCGGACGGAAGCCTGAGTGTCCGCGGTTTTTTTGCATACAGTGACTCCCACTAATATTCGGACACTTTTAAAAAGACGATAACATTTTTAATATTGGACCATATGATTTGAAATTTTTTGGGAAGTTAGAACAATTGGTTTGCCGCACAACGTGACTAAAATTTTTGAAAAAAATTGCAATTGATCGGAATTGTACAAAAAATACTAAAAGCTGTATTTTACAACTTTTTTATGTGGGCCTATATTGAAAATTTAAAAAATATGTTTTGTAGATCTGTGTCAATTATATGCACTGTGAAAGTTTCATCGAAATCGGTTGGTCGCTTGCGGAAAAAAACGACAGGCATTGAAAGATGTAAGAATCCTGGAAAAATCGTGGAAATCTGCAATTTTTACCATCTTTAAACGCTTGTAGCTCATTGCAACGTCGACCGATTTTGACGAAATTTTCAGAATATGTTTAATTGACACAGATCTACAAAACGTATTTTTTAATTTTTCAATATAGGCCCACATAAAAAAGTTATAAAATGCAACTTTTATTATTTTTTCTACAATTTCGATCAATTGCAATTTTTGAAAAAATTTTTTTTCACATCCTGTAGCAAACTAATTGCTCTAGTTTCCCAAAGAAAGTTCAAATCGTATAGTACAATATCAAAAAAGTTATCGTCTTTTTAAGAGTGGGAGTCACTGTATTTGGCTTTAGAGCGCCAGTCGTCGTTGTCGTCGCAGATAGCTATTTGTCCTGTGACGTCGATATGGGGCAACGATCGTGCTTCATAATATTGTTCGAGGAACAATACTTTTTCCTTGCGTAACGAATATACATACTTACGCGGATACATAACAGCGCACAGTGTTCCTTTTACAGTTGAAAGGTGTATTGCAGAAAGTTCCAATGAGAGAATCTCACAACTAACAATCCTGAAGCAACAAAGTTCTACTTCACTCGCCTCGAATCACTTTGTACATCGCGCCAGAAAATATCGACAGGTTTCGTTCATCCATATTTCCCGTGGCCATAAATAATTTCTCCGACTTTCGGCAGTACGTGAAAAAGCTCTACGATGTGTCCGCCGATGTGTAGCAAACATGAGAGGCGCGGCAAGCGTCGTCAGATTCGTGATCAATTGGCCGAACGTAATCCGGATGTATTTACGTTTGCGAGTCCGTCGATCCGCTGGTCCTTCTCGTTTTGTCTGTCGCCGTGTCGTCCTTGTGTGCATGCTCGTTCATGCAGAAGCCCTCCGCCGAGGAGGCAGATGGGGCTAATATGAACTCGATTCTGCCCCCGAAGATATGAACTCATTCTTTCGAGTGCACGAAGGTGTCTGCCCATCGACACGGAAGGAAACAAGATTTATCGTCCTCTGTGAACGGTGACCTCTCTCTTATACGGTGAAACGGCTCCTTCCAACGATCTCGAGTGGCGGGGTCGTTGCTGTTGTCAACGCGGACTTTTCTTCCCCATTGTAATTCTGCTAATGAAAGATTCAGGGCATTGTTATAGTCTCAGCTGGACCGGGGGATTGGGGATTATGCAGGATTAAAGCTGGACATTTTTTTACGGACACAGGAATGGAAACAGTGATGATGAGGATTGTACAGGTTTGGTCGATTTTTAGACAATGATTTGTAATGAGGAATGAAATAGGTGATGATTTGAACTGGTTATTAAAAAATTATAATTCAGAGACATTTCAACTCATCAAGTTGTATTATTCACCCCATATTACTTTCGATTTGATGAAATTGTGAAAAGAGGAAGAAATTGTAAGTGGCTGCTGTTTTTAGCAGCTGCAGTAAAGTTTTGCTTGGAATGGAAACAGTGTCGGTGATAAGGATTGTTGGTTGATTTTTAGATCTACTCCTTTATGATCAACGTCGATTTATTAGAACCAGTACAAATAGATAATGATTTGAACTGGTTACTAAAAAATTAAATAGAACGTCAAACTGGGCCCAGAGACATTTCAACTGATCAAATTGTATTATTTACCTCGTATTATTTTCGATTTATTGTGATAAAATTGTGAATAAAAAAAGAAAGAAATTGTAAGTGGCTGCTGCTTCTAGCAGCAGCAGCAAAATTTTAATTTTGCATGAAGATGTCTAGACAGCAGAGTGGACCCGTTTGCTTGGAAACTTGAACTGCAACACGGACGGTGCTTGGTTCAGACCGTGAGATCTTCCGCAGAGTTTACGCAGCGAGAAGTCGCGTCTCGTCCCGTGTCCCTTTGACCTCCTCGCGAGTGCGATGCGTTTTCTTCGCTCGTGGGTAGCTAGACGCTTAATAATCCGGCCGTGGTAATCGATTATCGGTGACGACGAACAGACGTCGCGGGGTCGGTGACGGCGGCTTTTCGCATACGGGGCCGACGACGACGACGATTCGCACTGAGAAACACCGTTCGCGCGGCTTGCACCGCCGCGCCGCGCCGACTCTTACGACATTCCGCTGCGCTTTCGATTAATGAGATTGAGTGCCAGTTTTCAGCGCTGCCGGCGGATCGGCCCGCGGAATTCAATTAATCGTCCCCGCGTTCCTGAAACCTCGCGAATACCTAGCGATGCCCGCTCGACCCAGGATCGAACGTCATAATTCAGTTCCGCGGATAGCCTGAATTTCAACGGACTGTAATCCTCCCGCGAAGATTGATGGCGGCGCGGCGTCATGAGAGATCGACTTTGGCGTCGATTGTCTGCCTTGTTGCTCCAACCGATCTCCCCGCAATTTTAAAATCGCTAATCCGGTATGAAAATTCAGGGTAATTAGTTAGAAAAGGGGCCTACTCATCGATTTTAATGACCTTGAAATATGTTGGTACACAATGATGATCTTCACAGCATATTTCAAGATCATCAAAATCGGTGAGGAGGACCCTTTTACAAATACTGCATAGAATTTTTATATTTGACGATTCAACAAAAACGTCCAAAACAGAAGTGCAGAGAGCTGTAGAAGACCTGTATCGCTCTCTGTATGTTTGAAGAAATTAAAATAGCGACAATAAAAATCGGTTGAAAATTGTAAAGTAATATTTATTGAGAACTAATTGAGGAAGAGTGGTGATCATTAGGAAGAACAGATCGGAACACATTCCGAGCAAGCAGAAACAAAAGTGACATGGTCCGGGATGAAAAATGGTCCGGTGGTAATGGTCCGTTTCCCCAGAAAAGGATGCCCGGGACATCCTCGAAACGCGTTTATCATATTGTGGGCAAACATCGTTTAGTCACCGAACAGCCCGGCTCTCAAGTGACCATTCACGCAGGACACCTACCGTTGCGGAGGTCCTGCGCGAAAGGACCCTTTTTCACCGGGTCACGAGTCCAGTCTCAAAAATGGTTAGGCTGTTTGCTCGACTAACGACGTTTTGACCGGAATCCCCTCCGAGTTCTTAAAGGAATTCCGTGCCAGTACGAATCCTATTAGGACTCGTTAAAGCGTCTTTTTCATCGCGCTGTCAGTTGACAGCGTTTTCTGTGCGAAACGTCCTCGCAAATCGCCGCGTAACGGATACTTTGGCTTACCGACTGTGACTGAGAGGCGGCTGTGGCTTAGAATTTGCTGTGTCCTGTCGGCTGTGAACTACTGATCTTCTTTCGTGGCAAATCTTCGGGTTTCTGTGTTGTGCAGTCCCTTGGTGCCGCATCGAGATTTGCTTTCCTTCTAGGACAGCTTATGCACGGTGAAATTTGTTTAATCTGTTAGACCAGTAATCTGCGCGCTGGGTGACTTAGCAAAGGGTCTTCGGTTACCATTTTTTAGCAGAGGCTCAGTTTCTTCAAGAACCTGTAAAGCGTTTTAAGATAAAATGGACCCAATTTACATACAGCATACTACAAATATATCTACTACATTTAATTGAACAAACTGAAACTTGTCTCAAGTCTCAATATACAAGATTCTAATTTTGGTGTGTGTGTGTGTGTGTGTGTGTGAAGTCTCAAAATCAGTTCACTGAAAGATATCTTCCTGCTAACGTAACTCTACAGATAATTCCGGAATGATTACGATAATTGTGCCATAGGTTGCATAACCGAGCCACGTCTGGATCACACACACGAGCCAGAAGCTCGACCACAAAGTAGTTTATAGAAACAGCAGGCTGTCCGAACACTTTCCAAACCACTACCATTTTCAAATAGCAGTAGCGTTCCAACAGGTGCAAAAACCGGTACTATATTTTAAAATCCCGATCGCGCAATTGCCTCGATAGCAGAGCTCCGGTTTCTATCGGCCCGCATCAGCGTGGATCCTAAAAGGAGCAAGAAGATGGCGATAGTACTGCTTGGTATAGTAAGGCTCGGGGCCCTGTTCTCAGCAGCGCGAGTTTCGCTATCAACCGGCGACAGTGCGCGATCGGCAGAGTTATCGGTCACCGTTGCACCCCCGAGGAATAATTCTTCTGTCAGTGGGAAAAAGGACGAAGAAGGGGGGCCTAACGTTAGCGGGCGTCGTGCATCGGTTGGTATCGATTTCACCGTGGACAACGACGAATTATTTCGAGTGATCCGCTGGAAACAGGATCTCGAACGTACGCGTGTCCTTCGGCGAGGATCCTTCCGCGGGAAAGGGCGTAGGCGAATCTTCGATCTCGAAAGCAACTGGAAGTCAACCGGCGGCCATATACGACCGGCACGACCCCACGGGAACTGGGAGTGCACCGTGTGCCGGTATCTCGAATCTACTTTGTGTCCTTCCAACGGGCACGCCGAAGAAGCAAGAGAGAAGGTAGGCACAGGTACTACACCCCGCGTGCGATCCGTGGGATATACGTTTCAATGATCTACGGCACGGTTGGATCGAATCCTCTCGCTGAAACCGTGCAGGATTCCGTGGACTCGCTGAATCCTTTTACCGATATCCCGCAGACACCCCGGCTTTCGGCCACAACCGAGTCGGAGCCGAGCCGGGATTTTGTTTCTCTTAACCGGGATGATGGATACCGATTAAACCGTGATTGATTCCGAACCTCGCGCCCCCGACGATGTGGATTAAATTAATTGCGATTACCGGGATTATTTCTTGCCCAGCTGGTGAATGCTTACGAGTAAACTGCGGATTTTCTCCGGCCCTTACTCGAGCCGACTGAACTATGCAGTCCTTGCTTCATGAGAATTAAACCCTTCAAATTCTGATTAGATTGTGGATCCCGTGAATATTTTTATTTTGACGGACCATAATAACGTAGAATTTACTTAATTTTTTTCAAAAAATATTCTTAAAAATTCGCACATGGACGAGGATCCGATGACTGGAAAAATGTATTGTTGTCGTTGACGAACCGAATCGAACGGGCGAGTGCCATTTTCCCTGCGCGGAACGAAGTGGCACTCGACGGAGGATGACTCGCAGGGTATCGATTCCCCGCGTTCAGATGACGAATCAACAATGATCAGCGATGATTAACATCGATCGTGACAGTGGAGTGTCGGTGACAAAGTGGCCCGGGGCCTAACTAGGCCCCCGACATCTGTTCGATTTGTCACGGGACGGTTTTCCGTGCAGTAGATCGGCCCGCGGCGCGCAGCCGTCCTCGAGGTCGCCTCTGTGAATAATTGTTGAATACCGCTAATGAGAGTCTAGTGGTGAGAGACGCGCGATGCGCTCTCAAAGCGCGTCGAATCGGTGCGCGTCTTGCATCGAATCGGCGAACTGCTTGCGCTCGTGAGAACACTGTTTGGGTAACCGTGGATTCGATCGTTTCGATACGCGTAACTACTCGCTTCACCACTGTGTATTGCGCCTCTAATCAGTGGATATTTATGGTCGACGAGGGTGCGAGCCGATGAATCGGGACGGAATTGGTTGTAGTGACCCCTTTAATCGTTGTGCACGAGTTTGTTGTGAGTTAATTGTGAATCTTCATGCGTCTTCAGCTTGCTGAAATTGTCAACCAACAGTAAAGAGTTCAGTTTTGTGCAGAATTATTCACTTCATTCCGTTTCTTAAACTGTGATAGAAAACGTTAGTGGTTGAATTGTTGACTTTGATGTAGCAAAGTTGAAGAGGTATTCACAGGAATGCACTGCTCTGGCGATTTCAATGAATGATAGGGAATGTTCGGCCTAAATGCATAAAATCCGCAGTCTGACTATTACACTATGTGTCCACACTTGTCTTCAACCTAACATTCAATTTATACTACTACACTCCCGTCCATAAATCACTGGACATTTATCTATCTTCAACAAAATGGAAATTAAAGAATACAAGCTCTAACTTGATTTTATTGTTTTATTTTGATTAGATGTAAATATACATATACTATTTGAATAAATGTTGGAAAAAATAGATTGAGAAATTATGAAATTATGGACAGCTCTGGAAGCCAAATTGGAAAACAATACCCCACTTAAATTTAAAAAATTAGAAAATATAAGAATAATAATTAAAACTTAGAAAATATCGGATCTTTTGGTCAGATTTAAAGTACAATTTTTATTTCATAACATAGATGGTCCTTTGCGTCCGGTGACTTATGGACGGGAGTGTTCCTCAGTATTCCCAGCAATTTTCCAAAATCTTACAGCACATTATCAAGGAAGCAGAAAATCTTTATAATGCTTAAAGCTGAAATAAAAATAACAGTGAAATATCCGACAACGGTTTCCGATTTCACCGTGGCAGCGTTCGGTTCACGGTCGCAGGACCTTTTACAGCGGGCAGAATGTGATTTATAAGCACCTACTATTTTGATCGATCCAGAGAGATTCACGACCGCCGAGGACAGTGTAGCGAGCGGCCCGCTTTCCTGACGACAGGAAGCAATGACCCGTCCTGCCGGTGACGAGAAACCCCTGCGTCTAAATACGCTTAATGGATGACAACTATAAACTGCCGCGCCAGTACATAACACGGAACCACACGGTGAATATCGTTCCGCACGATTGAACGTTCCTCCGGTACGAAGGGGGGCCCCACGGTGCTCCTTCGCTTTCAACCGATCAGCCTCTCTCCGCTATCATTTCGCTCCCCCATTGTTTCTTCTCGGTACAAAATGCACCCTGTAGCGGCTTCCTAGCGACCCTCCGTACAACCACGCCGCACCGTCATGAATATTTTCCCGGCGATAACGAGGCCCATCCAAGGAGGAACTGACACTGTCTCAACGGTGATCGCGTTGGTCACGCAAAAATGATAGGGTACATCATCCTGTTAGAGGAGAAAAATTACTATATTCACCGCAGCTGCGAATGTTTTCTAGTAAAGTAAGTTGTTCAATAGAGACCCCGATTTTTGCAAGTTCCAGAGAAAATACGTCGTCTCAACATAAGACAAATATTTAAATTATTAGTTGTACAAATAAGTTCGGTGCCTTTTGAGCATACTTTTGATCTTTATTTATAAAAAAATAGTTTAGTAGGGCAAGGTTGATGCTTTAAAACACCAAAGCAGTGGGAGAAAATTTCAATTTGAAATGCAATCACAGTTGAATATATGTAAAGGCACCGAGCTTATTTGTACACCTAATGCATACAGTAGAAGAATGCAATGAAAAGCAATCTCAAGAGTGGAGCTCCATTTTCATGACATAGTTGTCCAATTATTTAACTCCATCTTCATAAAATATTAAAGGTTGGATAAACTTCTCCGTATATATTCTTGTAATAAAAGCATCACGTAAAATGGTGTAAGAAGAATGGTGTTCTCAGTCCCAACGTTAGGACCACAGTGGATCGATGGAGATTTACGAGATGGTACCAAGCTGAAAACAAGAGCGTCGATACAGAATCGCGGTGGGACCGGCACGAGTCTTGAAATGCAATCCGCCGGTGTTCAGGGGACTACCAGACCCTATCTGAAATTTAATATCGCGTCCTCGCGGTTTTCGCGATAAATCGACTGCCCACCGCCTACCGCCCACTCGCGGGGCCCGGCATATTTAATTACAGAAAATCGCTCGACCTTCGCGCTCGGACCTCCCCACGCGTCTATGGGTTTATGCTTGCCCGTGAACCATCTTTCAGAATCCGCTGTCCGTGAACCCCGTCGCGAACAAAGAGGCTTAATGAATTCCCGTAAAGGATCACCGAACGCGAACGAATCGATAATTACCGCTTTCGATCGGCGAGACCGGTGTATTCGTCGGCTCGACGTCGAATTCAATTTTATCGCAGCGTTCTCATTCCCAGAGAAAATCTCACGATCATTTCTCCTTGGATCATAGTGCGACATCATTGACAAATATTTTGCAGCACACTATCGCAAATACTTCGTCTTCCTGAAAGATCTTGACCAATTAGGATGGCTTAGAAAGTTCTAACAGAATCGCATTTTCACTAATGAAGTCTCTTTCTATGTTTTCTACCAACGTTTCCTTGTTCTACTTTTTATGCTTCTTATCGAGAAGGTTCATTAATCCCTTGCCTTTAGTTTAACGAGTCACACTCGTGATGAAGATTTTAAACAATGTCTAACAAATATGAATGTTACGCATTTCTTTTTAAATGAAATATAATTTGATTCGTTTGTAATAAATATTTAAGCATTAAAATATATGTAGCCATACAAAAAATATAAATTTTCTTTTCTCTCCTACGATATCTTTTGTGATAAAGACGTTTCAATCACTGTGACTGTAAAACGGCAAGGGGTTAAAGCTATCTGTCTTTTTAAAGTTATGTAGTACCTCATCCATTATATATCTTTTGTTATAAATGGCTCTGTTATAACTGACACAAAAATCAATTTTCAGAGACGAACAGACGTGCTTGAACTAGCTAAAAGACTTCGAACCTTTCAGGGAATATTTTCAAGAATATGCATTTTATGCATATGATGCTTATGAGATGCATTTTAAGAAATTGAAAAATCCTGGGTTTTCTAGAGGAATGTAA